>CM019822.1:96186031-96928429 GCA_009763385.1 Coix lacryma-jobi var. lacryma-jobi | reverse complement strand
TTGCTTCCAACTCCCTATTCCGGAGGCGCTGCACTCTCCTTTTCTGGCTTTTTCTGAGCCCTGGTGGGCACCACTGCCCCTTTTGCCACCTATATGGGCGGGGCTGTGCCTCCTCGCTGTCATCCTGGTGATGCACCACCCCTGGTCGGCATATCTTTTGGCTTGCCGACCCGGGCTTCTCATTTTTAGGCGCCGATCGTCCATTGGGATGCGTGCTCCCAACCTTTCATGGACGGGGCGGCGGTTGACCCGATCCTGCCTATACCCCTTGTACTGATCGCTGCATTCGGGGCAGTTGTTGACGGCGGGCAGCTTCAAGCCTTCGTTCCAGCAGTGGCGGAAGAACGGGCAGCCCCAGTGAGCTGCTCCCGCTCTTGGCGGCGTTCTTGCTCCCAGCGATGGGCCTGTTCTCTGTGGTAAGCCCTCTCCTCCAGACGATACCGGTGCTCTCCCGTGTGATCGTCTTCATGCTGGTGTTCCTCTGCGAATTCTCGCTCTTCGCGTTGGAGCGCCTCTGCTCTTTCTCATTTTGCCGGCGCCACTTGTTAAGGAGATCCCTGTGGGTAGGCCTGCGCCTGGAAGATGACTCTCCGTGCTCGTATCGAATATTCACGGATCGGGCGCGCTGCCGGAGCTCATCGCCAGTGATTTGCTGATCGGGATCCACTGCGCCAGATTCGCGCGCCTTGTCGGAGGTGAGGACTTTGACTTTGCCCTTGCCTCTGGGATCTCTGGAGCTACCATGTTCACTGAGAAGAACACGGCGTTCTGGGCGAAGGGGTTGGCATCGATCTTCATCTTGCCGTTGAACTTGATGTGTCCGTCCTGGATGGCCTTCTGGATCCTTGTCCTGAACACACGGCAGTCATTAATAGAATGGGTGTTAGTGTTATGAAAGCCGCAGTATTCTTGTCCTTAACCCCTCCAGGACGCAGCATCGGGTGATCCGGGGGTAGCCTGACTCTCCCTTCGGCGACCAGAAACTCGAAGAGCTTGTCGGCCTTGGTGACGTCGAAGTCGTATGCCCCCTTCTGCTGGCGCAGCCATTGCTTGTTGGCCTGGGTCGGTCTTTGTCCCAGTTGAACTCTGCAGCGGCCACCTCATCTTCGGCATCGGTATAGTCATCGGCTTCGTCCAGGAAAGCTTGATACATCTGGGCCGCGACATTGTCCTCTGGAAGCGCCCTTCCCTCGGAAGCCTTGTGCTTGAATAGTCATTTCATTCAGCCGGCGAGAGAGATGACCCAGGTCCTCGAACTCCTGGCCGAAGAGCTTGTCTCTGATGCTTGGGAGCATGCCTGCCACGGCCAATGGTGGAAGCTGGTCGTCCGGCAGGTACATGCCGAAGCACACTGGCTTTGACTTCCCTAAACCTGCGCAGGTAGTCCTGCGGCGTCTCATTGGCCTCTGGCGCACATACATGATGTCCACCAGCTTCTTCTCCTTGGTGCCCGTGTAGAAGTGCGTATGGAATTTTGTTCCAAGTCTGCCCAAGAGAGAATAGAGCCCGGCGGCAGAGACGTGAACCAAGCGAACGCCGGCCCGGTGAGCGATGACGGAAAGTACCGAACCCTGAAGCATCCTCGGTATTGGCCTCTCCAAGCTGGAGCAGATAGCGACTGATGTGCTCCACCGTGCTAGTGTCGTCTAAGCTGGAGAACTTGGACAGGTCTGTCGGCACTTTGACTCTGGGAGGTAGAGCCACACGGTGGAACCATTCGGGGAACGGAGACCTGTAAGCATAAGTGCCCTTAGGTTTCAGCCGAAAGTGCGCTGCATCATATCGCCATTCTTCTAACATGAGATCGACATTAGAGTCGGCGGTTTTTCGGCCGTCGGCCTCCCATATCCTGGATGTGGGGCGCCCTCTATGTTGTGAGGCTCAAGCATCTCATGGTACCCGTTTCCGTAGTAGTCCTTTATGAGCCTATAGGTTTGCGGGGAGATCTTGCGCGTTGACTCTGGCGGCTGACCCTTAGTGCCGAACGTGAGCTGACCCATGGTCGGCAACTGGCCTTCTGGCGTGTGCTTCTCTTGAATGGTCATCCCGCTCGATTGAGCCTTAGGCGGGGTCTCCTCACCAGCAGTTCTGCCCCCTTGAGGTGATTCGGCAGATTGAAAAGATGTGGTCCTGCTATAGGGGCGAACTCGGCTCCATAAGTTCATCGGCTTGGGGCCGAATTGGGCGATCATGATGGTGCGGAAAGTGTTGAGAACGCGCCCCATGCATGCGACCGATGGCACCAGAGACAGTTTCGTTGATTATGTGAGACATTTTTAACACTGCCTCCGCCTTCCCGGGATCATTCGGGTTGGGTTGAGCTGGACGGGCTTCGGCAGATCGTGCAGACGGAAACCTTTCCGCTCTTATTCTTGGAAAAGGCTTCTAGAACTTGGCCTGGAATTCGGCACAAGCATTATCCACCTGCTCTCTGTACTCGTGGGTCGTTAGTTCAGCGAGCTGCACCTGCACGAGCCCCGCCTGTTGCTGGCCTCGGCTTCAGTGACTTCGACCATTGCTGCAGGAAAAAAAAAGCGTCCCACGGGCGTGCCAAAAAGTGTGTTGACGCAGAAAGTGGCGCTGCGCCAAGCACACAGCAAGCCGGAGAAGCTGGCTTCAATCGTGGCCCGGGTGCTCAGAAGTCCGGTGCGTGCCAGTCAGTTTGACCTGCAACTAACAAGGGAGATAAACCGTTAAATACAAAGCTGGAACATGCCGGGTGTGACCAGACAGTTCCAAAATATACGGCCCTGAAGCCACTTACGACGACATATAGCTATGAAAGCTATCTGCCAACAGTTTTAAAGGTTATTCGGCAATATGAACAGAGTTACATGAATAACAGGTTGCCGAACACGTTTGCATGGGAATCGTACTCGCATGACGTATTGTATGTAGGTTGAAACTTAACCAATCTCGATTGTACAACCGAGTTGGGGTCCATGGAGATTGAACATACAAGCTAAGCATGACTAAGCTAATCCAAAGCCTGCGCCTGCCGCACGACACCTAGCCTTGTCATAGATCAAAACACGCTAACATGCATGAACCCTCACCACGTGGCAAACTAGATACGATCCATTCGGCTATTACGAACATTAGATCTACTGCATAACGACTTTCAGTAATAAGCATGAAAGAACAGAGCAGATCTATAAAGATGGAGCCGAACGGACGGTATCTAGATTGGGCAAAAGTGTTATGATAAGATAAACATAGCAAACATATAAACAAGGTAACTTAATGAATCTATCAGATTGCCAAATCTAACAGAGCCGATAACTATCTTTACTCATGTCTCAATCCGCCGCACGATACAAGAATAAACAAAGACTTCCCGTCATAAGCTTAAATCCGCCGCACGATACTAAGCTTAACGTACGAGACTACTTGCACCATATCTAAATCCGCCGCACGATACTAGACATGATAACAAGGTTGCCGGAACTTACGGAGGTCGACGAATCGATGGCCCCTCTCGAAGAACACGACGACACGACTTGGACTCGAAGACGGCACGGGGCCGGGGTTGGTTGTATTGATTGTGAACGTCTTTACAATAGTCTCAGGGTTTATATTTATACCCTGGTGTTCTACGAGTCCTAGGAGGACACGATTACAACGACAAAACAGGAAATTTATCTAAAATACGATGTCTTTTATTCTAAGCCTCCCTTAATAATCGGCACGTGCTAACAACGACGAGATCTTCAGTTGCCGAATCTTCTGATATGCCGTATTTGTCGCAAACCGACTTAGCCTGAGGTAGCCGACCGCAGCGCCATATTGCCGAACCCGCTCGCTATTGACTAGTCGCCTTCACAGCCTTGCCGAATACACTGATTTAGCCGACCGCGTTTGCTGTCTGCCGAATCCCTTAGGTGGTGACTTCTTCCGAATCTGTGTCGTGCTGGCCCACTTGTCATAGTGCGAAAATTCTGTGTTAACAAAGTCCATGAGCCAAAAACGAAAATTGATCCCGCCGAGAACATGTTGTCGTGGTTCGCGGGCTCTTGGTCGTCGAATTGCCGAAATCCCCTATGGCGCGCCAGCTGTCGGTGTTTGTTAAACGGCAATCGTCTTGAGTAATCTCAGACGATTTGTTCGGTGGGGATCGGCGTTCGTAGGACTCGTCGAGTACACTGGAACAGCGATTTATACTGGTTCAGACCGCTAAATAGCGTAATACCTTACGTCCAGTGCGGCGTGTGCCTTGTGTATGATTATTATTCAATTGATTGGAGCCTGCGCCTACTTCCCCTTATATATCCAGATGAAGCATAGCGCAGACCGAGTCCTAGTCGGTTACAACGGAAGAGCCCTATTCTAATTACAAGACATCCTTTAAGAACTCGACTAAGTTCTAGTGAGAGTCCTAATCCAAGTACGCTTCGTATCAAGTCTTCGGATCTCCCGTGCCGTCCGGGATTAGTCGGAGTAATCATCTTCTGATGATATCTCTGACATCCTGGTCCGTCACATGCGCATCATACCAGTTGACAATCACTCATCATCTCAAGATCCGGCATACACCCATGTATCCGTAATCTCCCCCTTGATGAGTGCATTGTCAACTACCAACACAAATCATATAGAGTAGAAAGAAAGGAAGAAGAAGGAAGGGAACTCAACCAATCAACCAGAAGCAAACCAAAGCCAAGAGAAGTCGAATCAAGTGAGCGAAACAACTTGGTTCCCAAAGACATGGGCAACGGCTCGATGCAACCAAGCAAGGCAAAGCTAGCCCTCAAGAATAGGCTGAACAGGCTCAACACCGCTAGCAAGAAGTCCAGAACAAAGAAGCCAAAACTGAGTAAATCAGGTAGTCCCTCCAGAAAGAGGCAAAGGCTTAACACAACTAGCTGAAAATCGCTCCAACCAATTGAACAACTTGTCAAATAAAAGAAGAGACCAAACTCAAACTCCCCCTTCAATAGTGCACACAACTAGGAACATGATTTGTCAAATTTCTCCCCCTTAGTTGAAAATGCACAAAACAAGGCTAAACAAAAGGGATTCTAAATGCAAGAGCAAATGCATATGAGTCACAAATGTAGGTTAGCAGCTTCAGGTATATAGTCGATAGAAAGAATAGATGCTCTAAAGATTGCTGATCTGATGACTCAACAGCAACTATAAATGCCAGCAAAGGCTCAAACTGATCACAGAATACGAAATATGAACATATGAGCAAAGTGAGCAGTTTTTTTAGACCATTCAGAAAGGGTTTCACCATCAAAATAGCACCAAACAGGTATAGACAGGAAGTGACAGAAGTGCTAAACATGTATACAAGGTGAACTACCCCTAGCAAAGTTCAATCATCATGCTATAGAATGAAACATAGACTTGTGTTTTAAAAAAATTATCGGAGTTGCAGTGGTGATTACACAAGTTTGAGTTTTCAGCATTTGATTGCGAGAGGTTGAAAACATGACATTACCTAACTTTTCAACCGAGCTAAGCCTATGCATAAGCAATCAAAAGCTTGAAGCAACGGTTTCGGTCTTACACTACACGACTCAAGTTTGACTCAATGTGCAATGAGAAACAGTCTCGATACTGTGATATGCTGCAAGTAATCCCATCTCGATCTTTTCAAATCACTTAGACATGGTTCAAATTTTAACAGAATATGAACACACCAAGCAAGTGAAAGACTCAGAACTAGAGACATAGCAACCTAGCATATAGGAATAGCACAAGCAACTTCAACACATTCTACACATGCTAGTTGCCAATCTCAATGGTGAACAAGTTTCAAATTTTATGTTGAATTAAGCATATTCACAGTTCTGAAAAATAGCTCGTAGATTCATTCTACAGATTATAGACACGAAGCTCGTAAAGATAAAGATGCAAATATGATGAAATGCAAAAACTAAACAAGAACAAAATAAAAGAAGTCAGTCTATGATACAAGAACCAAAATGTTTCCCCCAACTAAAAGGGGAAACACACACCAAGCTCACCTCTCAACCTAGCAAAGGTTGGTTAGTCCAAAGGCTTGGTGAAAATATCTGCCAACTGAAGATGAGTATCGACATGGTGAAGGTCGATATCACCCTTTTCTCATAGTGGTCTCGCAAAAAATGAAAGCGCACATCAATCTGTTTGGTCTTAGAATGCAGCACGGTGTTCTTAGCAATGCTAATCACACTCGTGTTGTCACAAAGCAATGGAACTCGAGAAAATCTCAGACCAAACTCACGCAAAGTGGCCATCATCCACAACAAATGGGGATAGTAGCTAGCCGCAGCAACATATTCAGCCTCTGTGGTAGACTATGCGACACTAGACTGCTTGCGAGAAGACCAAGATACAAGAGAAGAACCCAAAAACTGACAAGTCCCAGAAGTGGACTTGCGCTCAAGTCGGCAGCCAGCAAAATCAGCATCCGAGTAACCACAAAGGGAGAGGGTGGAAGAAGCAGAATACCAAATCCCGAACTCAAGTGTGAAACATAAGTACCTCATAATGCGCTTGACCGCCTGACGGTGAGAAGTGCGCGGCGACGCCTGAAAGCGCGTGCAAAGGCACACCGCGAACTGAATGTCTGGGCGTGTCGCCGTCAGGTACATCAGCGACCCGATCATACTCCGGTACTCCTTCTGGTCCACAGCTTTTCCATCATTGTCCGCATCCAGGGCCATCATGGTTGACATGGGTGTTGGAAGAGGCTTGGCCTCACCCATATCGAACTTCTTCAATATGTCCTTCGTGTACTTGCCCTGGTGCACAAACGTCCCTTCTCGGGATTGCTTGAATTGCAACCCGAGGAAAAACGTCAACACGCCCATCATGCTCATCTCAAAATCCCTGCTCATAGTATCTGCAAACTTGGCAACTAAAGCATGAGAAGAACCACCGAAAATGATATCATCCACGTAAATCTGAACCAAAAGAGTGTCATTGCCTTGCTTGAGGAGAAAGAGAGTTTTATCAACACATCCCATTTTGAAACCCTTAGCAAGCAAAAAAGTTTTCAACCTATCATACCAGGCTCTAGGGGCTTGTTTCAAACCATACAAAGCTTTGTGGAGTTTAAAACATGGTTTGGAAACTTGGGATTTTTGAAACCGGGGGGTTGTCTCACATACACCTCCTCTTTTATGTAGCCGTTTAGGAAGGCACTCTTGACATCCATTTCAAAAAGTTTGAAATCCTTGGATGCAGCAAAGGCCAAGAGAATCCTAATTGCCTTCAAACAAGCTACAGGAGCAAAAGTTTCCTCATAATCTATCCCCTCCTTCTGACTATACCCCTGGGCTACAAGTCTGGCCTTGTTTCTCACAACATGGCCATTCTCTCCTTGTTTTTTTTTTGAAAACCCATTTTGTCCCAATAGGGTGACACTCAGGAGCAAGAGGGACAAGAACCCAAACCCGATTTATCTCAAAATTTTCAAGCTCCTCATGCATGGCATTTACCCAATCTGGATCAGATAAAGCGTGTCCAACATCTCAGGGTTGAAAATCGGCAACAAATGCAGAATGAGCAAAGTGAGAGATTTGTTGTGACCTTGACCGAGTGACACGTTCGTGGATGTCGTTGATCATCTGTTGAGGTGGGTGTTGGCGCTGGATGTGTCGTGGCGCCTCCCTTGCTGAAGTGACCTCCCTCTCAACAGTAGCTGGTGCCTCCTCGGGTATCAGTGGCAAATCACGAGGGGGTGGATCATACGGCCCCCAAGTAGTGGAAGAAGACGGGTCGGGGCCGCGAGCAGTCGTGGTCGAAGTCGACCCAATCGGCACAGCAGGTGGAGGAAGTGCTGGATCATCAATCCCTTCAGCACCTTCTTCCTCGTCATCAAAAATAGGTTCGCCAACCTCGTGATCACCTGCACGCTCAAAACTAGAAGAAGGACAATGCATGGTCTCATCGAAAGTGACATTGGATGTCTCCTTGACTCGGTTAGTATCAAGGTTAAGTACACAATATGCACGAGTATGATTACCATAACCCAAAAATACACCGTCAGAAGAGCGAGACTCAAACTTGTCCAAGTTGCCTTTCTTGAGTATAAAACAATGGCAATCGAAAACTCTAAAATAACTCACTTTGGGTTGCTTCCCAAATCACAACTCATAAGAAGTCTTTTTCAAGAAAGCACAGAGAAAGCTCAGATAGCCTCGGCCCAATACCGCCTAGGAGTCCTATGCTCATCGAGCATAGTCCTGGCCATCTCTACAAGGGTCTGATTTTTCCTCTCTACAACACCATTTTGTGGTGGTGTGTTGGGGGAAGAAAACTGATGCTCTAAACCCAAAGGGTTACAAAACTTCTCAAAATATGAGTTTTTAAACTCGGAACCATTATCGCTACAAATATCTCTAATCGAGTTCTTAGGGAACTTGTTCTGATGTCACAAAATCAGATTGCGAGTAAAAGAGAAAGTCTAAGTTTTCTCAGCTAAAAAGAAAACCCAGGAATATCTCAAGAAATCATCAACAACAATAAGCACATACCACTTCCCACCAACCGAGCTCAACCGAGCCGGACCAGGTACCAGTCGCATATGCAAAAGCTCTCCAGGGCGCTTGGTCATAACTTGATTCACAGGATGGTGGGGAGCAGCAACCATTTTCCCATGTCTACAAGAGTGGCAAACAAAATCCTTCTCCATGTGTAACTTGGGCAATCCTCGGATTAAGCCAAGTGAACTAAGCCTTGCAAGCAAGTCAAAGCTCAAGTGACCAAGTCTCCTATGCCACTTCCAAAGATCAGAGGAGGAGGGTCCAGCCAAAAGACAACGAGAAATACCAAAAGACTCCGAGAAATTCGCATGAAAGACTTTCCCAAAGGGCGAAATCAAACACACAAGATTGCCCTTAAAAAGTTGCGAAACAGAAAGAAGGTTAAAATGCAAGTTTGAAACAAGAGCAACATCACGCAACACAAAGTGCTCATTAACTCGCACAGAACCACGGGATAGCACCTTACCTTTGCTATTGTCACCGAAGGTGATCAACTCCTTTCCGGTGACTGGACTAAGACTGGAGAACCACTTGGAGTTTCCGGTCATATGCCTTGAGCACCCGGAATCCACCAACCAAACATTCTCCAATCGCCTTACCTACATCATATAAAAGACATAGGGTGAGCATACGGTCCAACACTGGGGGGAGTAAAATGGGAAGTGTACCAGTGTTGTCCCGGCTGCTCAAAAGAACGGTTAGTGGAAAAACCATTCCTAGCACGCCTACGGGGAAAGCGATCACCACGTAGAGGAAAACGTGGTCCGCTAAGGGAAGAGCGTCCATCGCCATAGTCAAAACGCGGTGGGGGGTAACGCTCAACTACAAAGCCACCGCCATGGGGTCTGTAGCCTAAAAAGCAGGATCCCGTCGGGCACGTCCTCCTTGAGGCCTAGGACCTTGAGTTATTGGACCTCTAGGCCTAGCAACCCTCTTTTGAACCTTCGGCGCATGTACATCATGGAAAGGATGGTACATGTTCGAGTTGTTCATCTCCTTTGCACGACGCTCCTCTCTCTTGCGCCGAAAGCAAAACTCCCTCAAGTGTCCATCTCTCCAACAATGCTCACAGTGGTACCTCACCGCTCTCATAGGGGTTGTTGGTACTCACGGTATTGGGTGTGGATCACTTGGCTCTTTTGTGGCATGGGCTCCTCATGGATTGGTGGCATAGTGTCTAGCTTTTTCCTGAGGTGGTTTGGTTTTGGAGCCCATGTTTGTTTCTTTGGTGGAGCTCTTGGAGGTTCCACAAACACTCCATCTTTGGTGTTAGGCTTGAGAGGCTCTTTGGGTGGAATCTTGGTTAGTTTGGGAGTAGTGGTGGAGTTGGGCTTCTCACTCGGCTTAAGACCACTAAACTCTCCAACCTTCCCAAAAGATGTAGCACACTCCACACCCTGAGCATAACCAACACCAGGACCTCCAGCAGCACGTTTGAATTGGGCAATCATCATCCCAAGCTGCGGCTCACCACTAGACTCCCATGACAAGATGGTCCGAAGGTATGTGTTTTCTTCCTCGGTTTGCATCTTTTCATGCTTCACATTCGCAATCTCCATCTCCAAAACCTCACACAAGGCACACCTTGACACACAAGTGCTATCCGAGCTGGCCTTCTCAAGAGACACAAGCTTGGCATTCTTCTCTGCCAACTCGAATTGCAAGCCTGCACAAGACTTGCACGCACCCAGCAACACGGGTCTAGCCCTAAGCTCATCCATCTCTCCAATCAAAGCAACATACTTCCCCCTCAAGGTGAGAAGGTCAGTCATGTGCTTGGAGCACATCTCACACTCATCCTCATCAGTCACGACAACGGTGGACTTGACGGACTCAAGGTCCTTCACCGCATCCTCCCACTTCTGCCTAAACTTCTTCCTCTCTCTAGCAGCACGTCTAAGCAGCTTATCTTGACTGAGAAGGGCTGCAGTAAGTTTATCGACCTCAGCAGAGAGCTCATCGGGGGTCTAAGGTACCTGGGAGGAGTCGTCATCATCGTTGTTCTGAGGGATCTCCTCCAGCTCGCAGTTGACCTCATTGCTCAGGGCCATGGTGCAGAAACCCTCATCGTCGGTGAAGAAGCACATACCGTTCAGCTTGTCCTCGATCTTCTTCTTCTCGGATTCATCATCGCTTGAAGCAGTGGAGTCGTCGTCCGAGTCATCGATGTCGCTGAGCGTGGCGAAGAAGGCACGCTGCTCGGCCTGGGCTTTCTCCAAGTACATCTCCTTGATGTACTCCTTGTTGAAGCCGCCCCTCTGATTGTGCTTTGCGGGGACGTACTTCTCCTTGCGCTTGCTGGAGTCGTACTTGTGACCGTGATCCGCCTTGCCGAAAGCTTGCTTGTTCTTCTTCAGGCAATTGGCGATGAAGTGGTCCGAGCCTCCACACTTGTAACAGCCACCTCGTCCTCCTCCACGGCGACGATTCATGAGGTTGTTGTGGAACCGCGAGAACCGGTTGGCAACCAGAGCCAACTCGTCGTTCGCCATGAACTCCAGCTGCTCCTCTGTGACAAAAAGAAGAGAAGACAATGCAAAACCTCTAGGGGGGTTAGCAGAAGAGCCAGAAACCAAAGCCATCGATAGGCCAGAAGGATTTTCATAAGAAGCCCTCGCCATGGCGTCAATCTCACTGGACTTGAGCTTACTAAAGAGCTCGTCGCACGTGAGATTCTCATAGTTAGGCGATTCGATGATCGCCTGAACCTTAGAGTCCCACACCGACCAATCAAGAGTATGAAGAAGCTTGAGAGCCCTCTCATGATCGTCGAAAGGCAACAGCTCCTTATTAGCCCTCATCCTGTTAACAATCACCTGAAAGCGAGCGAATAAACTTTCTATGCTCTCACCACGCATGTGTCGAAAGTTCTCATACTCTTGCTTGTGCGACTCGTAGAAACGGGTTTTGACTTGAGTGGTTCCTTCATGAAAGCGCATGAGAGTCGCCCAAATCTCCCGAGCTGTAGCGAGGTGAGAAACGCGATCTAACTCAGACATGCTCATATAGGAGAAAAGAGCATTACGGGCTCGACTATTGGCATCGTGCTCATTGATCTGATGCTGAGTCACACGAGCAGCCAAGACCACGCCCAAATATCCCAAATGGAAGCACCCATACTCTGGAGATAGTCCGAAATGCGTATCTTCCAAAACACATAGTTCGTCCCATCGAAAAACGGCGGTTTGCCCACGCCGCGATCCATGTCGCCTTCTGTGGATCTAGAACCGGCTAAGGTGGAAGATCCTTAACCCGCTCCAATACCAATTGAAGGACCGAGAATGCTACCAGAAAGCGACCAAAGGGGGTGAATAGGAGCCTAAAAATTTCCTTCGAAATTCTGGCCTTTGTCCCAAAAATCAACCCCCAAAAACTTTGAGCAAGAATGTGATGCCCACGACCCTAGGATCACAGCGAGGCACCACAAGAACGAGCAACCCGAGACTCACAAAACCCTAGTCATGTTCAGGCCCAAAAACCCACTTCCGAACATAGATGGAAGGCTACGTCAGAATTCCTCCAAACACCGATGCTAACGAGTAGCAGAGATACCTAGAGAGGTTCCTTGGTGAACTCTAGAAGCAAGCGAGAAGTCCAGAAACAAAGCGGAAAAGCCGGGATAGCAAACACACTAAACAAGACAAGTTTGCGAAGTCCCGGACTGTCCGCGGCTACCCTGCGATTCCGCCGTCGCTAAGCTCGAGCGCGCTGTCTGCTGCCCCCCTATGTCTAGGCAGAGGCGGCAGCAGACAGTGCGCTCGAGCTCAGCGACCCCCGATGAGCTTTCTGCTGAGGTCGATAAACTTACTGCTGCCCTTCTTAGTCAAGATATGTTGCTTAGACGTGCTGCTAGAGAGAGGAAGGAGTTTAGGCAGAAGTGGGAGGATGCGGTGAAGGAGCTTGAGTCTGTCAAGTCCACCGTTGTCGTGACTGAGGAGGATGAGTGTGAGATGTGCTCCAAGCACATGACTGACCTTCTCACTTTGAGGGTGAAGTATGTTGCTTTGGTTGGAGAGGTGGATGAGCTTAGGGCTAGACCAGTGTTGCTGGGTGCGTGCAAGTCTTGTGCAGGCTTGCAATCCCAGTTGGTAGAGAAGAATGCCAAAATTGTGTGTCTTGAGAAGGCCAGCTCGGGTAGCACTTGTGTGTCTAGGTGTGCCTTGTGTGAGGGTTTGGAGATGGAGATTGCGAATGTGAAGCATGACAAGATGCAAACCGAGGAAGAAAAGACATACCTTCGGACCATCTTGTCATGGGTGTCTTGTGGTGAGCCACAGCTTGGGATGATGATCGCCCAATTCAAGCGTGCTGCTGGAGGTCCTGGTGTTGGTTTTGCTCAGGGTGTGGAGAGTGCTACATCTTTTGGGAAGATTGGAGAGTTTAGTGGTCTTAAGCCGAGTGAGAAGCCCAACTCCACCTACTCGCAAACTAACCAAGATTCCACCCAAAGAGCCTCTCCAGCCTAACACTAAAGATGGAGTGTTTGTGGAACCTCCAAGAGCTCCACCCAAGAAACAAACATGGGCTCCAAAACCAAACCACCTAAGGAACAAGCTAGATACCATGCCACCTATCAAAGAGGAGCTCATGCCACAAAAGAACCAAGTGATCCACACCCAATACCGTGAGTACCAACAACCCCCTATGAGAGCGGTGAGGTACTACTGTGAGCACTGTGGGAGAGATGGACACTTGAGGGAGTTTTGCTTTCGGTGCAAGAGAGAGGAGCGTCGTGCAAAGGAGATGAACAACTCAGACATGTACCATCCTTTCCATGATGTACATGCGCCGAAGGTTCAAAGGAGGGTTGCTAGGCCTAGAGGTCCAATGCTTCAAGGTCCTAGGCCACAAGGAGGTGTTGCCCGGCGGGATCCTACTTTTGTAGGCTATGGACTCCGTGGCAGTGGCTTTGCTGTTGAGCGTTACTGTGACGTAACGACCCTAATCCCATGGCCCACTGATCACTATCAACCACTGACAGTCGATCCGTACAGCCAAGAGATTAAGACCGGGTTCGCCACTGGGCTACATCAGTGCCCGATGTCCGCAGGATCAGCTCACAATTCAGTTACAATCTCTTGAACATTTTGACAAATAACATCGGAGTAAATAGCGGAAGACTTAAATAACAATAGTTTTACAAACCAGTGTTCAACATAAACTTAAAGTGAAATTATTACAGACCATAGTTCAAATAGAGTTGGCAGGGTAGCAGATGACAACAACTAAAGATAAAGATACATCACCCAGCCCGAGGGGAATAATCACTCATCGGCCTCATCGGCCTCTTCCTGCACAACAGTCACACAGCAGGGTCCGAGGCATACTGAGGAGTCTGCCATACCTGCAACATGGGTAAAAGAACCCTGAGTACAAAGGTACTCAACAAGACTTACCCGACTAAAGAAAGGGAGAAGACTCAGGAATGCAGGCTTAGGGTAGTCAAGGTGAGGCTTAAGCAAGTTCAAGTATTTGCAGAAAAACATTTTTGGTAAACTTATTTTTATTTTGAAAGATTCGGTATTCCTTGTTCCATCATAATCATTCATGATTCATTTTACATTTCAAACAGACCTAGTTGAGAACCACTCCCTGTTGACAGTCAGTGACTAAGTCTCCATAACCGAGGAGCAGCGTTAATCCGATGATAAATAATACTCAGCTGAGGATCCCTATCCACACTGCATATGTAGCACCCAAGCTTGCATATGCCAACTCGTCTACCACGATTCCTCAAGATTGGGCGGTCCTACGCCACCCGGAAGTACAGTACACACCACAACCATCCGGGCCTCTAACCCACGTGGGTACATGCTACTTCCGCCATATCTCTCCACTCCCAGTGCGCGCGGTTGTCGGTCCAATCAAGGATTCCTCGGAGCCGAAGCTTTCCGTAGTATGTGAATAGTGCAAGTCTTAGTCAATCAGGCCCCCATACAGGTGTCCCTAAATTTTCCAGCCAGCGACAAGCACCTCGGGACTCTAACCCAAGAGTACAGGTCCTGTCAGTTTTTCAAACCCTGTCCCGGTCGGTGTCAACTGTTGAGTCCCGGACTACAACATGACGGCACCGTACGCAAGGACAACCTCTCCTTCCCATTGACTAGGTACGGATCGATACTTAGCCAATGGGGAGTAAACCAGAAATTCCCATAAATATTTTAAGTGATCACACTTTGAACTTGGCATTTTTATTGCAAATCTATCATATAGCATTGCTAAGCATTTTTCAAATAGTTTTTGAAAAGCAGGATCGGGTGTATCATTGGTCAAGGTAGATAATGCATCAGATAGGATTTCACTCAACTCCTATCAACCTAATGCATAATTTAACTCAAACATTTAAAGAAAGCATTTATAAAAGCAAGGGAGGGTTAAATGCACCGGGGCTTGCCTTGGACGGCAAAAAGAGTAGACTCGGTGGTAGGTATAAGCGTCGTGAGCTCGGGGTTGCCTCGGGGACAGATCCTTCGGTGGCTACCTCGACTTCAGGGCCTTCTTCGTCAACTATACGGATGCAATGATGAATGCTCATGAGAATGGTGATATGGACTTAAGGTGCAAGACAAACCACTGATTCAAGATTACTCTAAGCAAGGCATAAACGAAATCTAGGTTGAGCATAAAAGTAACCATTTCTTCCTTAAGCAAAATTGATTAAACTAGACTTTATCATAACTATCCTAAGCATCAACCAACATAGCATCACAAACATCATAGACCAAAGGGTAGGGGTCTATGAACATCAAGCAATCCCAAAAGTCACTTCACAGGGCATTCAACGCTAACTCTAATCACCTTTTCTATTTTCTTAATTATTTAAAAAGGTCATTTTATGAAGGTGCTCCAAAAATTACCAAATTAATCACACAAGTTCATTAGGTACAACTATATGGCAAAACAAATTTCATAATTTTTGGAGGTCATTAAGGTGCTCAATTAAATCTAGACATTTAATTAACAAAAGGCACTATTCCTTAATTAAAATAAAGCTCAAAAATCAACTTGTTTCAAAGACTTCAAAATTTCACCAGAGACTTGTCATGGCATAACTAGCTCACAAAAGTGATCTCATAAATTTTGGAGTTATAAATCATTTTCTAAAAATCAAAACCATCATTTATTAATTAAAAGGGAGATTTTTCATTTTCAAATTTTTGCAGAAAAGTCAAGTTATATTTTTATAAAATACTTCAGAGCATAAAGAGTCTACCACAAAAATTCAGAATTTATGGATCAACACAGAAAATCACACAAAAAGAAATCTGAACACTATTCACATGTATGAGAAAATGAAAAACAACACTGTTCTTCTCCTCCGTTCGCCGGCGGCCGGCCGACGGCGGCGGCGCTGCTGCGCCGGCCACTGCGGGCACTCCGCGGCGAAACCGAGGGCATGGAGAGGTTCAGGAGCTCACCGTGAGTCGATTAAGCGGCTCGGCGAGGGAAGGGATGAACGGAGGGAGGTGGTCGACGGTGGCCGGCGGAAAGCTCACGGCGGCGATCGTCGTCCCGATGATCCTGAGCACCAAACAAGTCCACAGGGGCGGGTTAGAGTCGCACGGGAGTAAGGAAGGTGATGCGGAGGTCGGAGGGAGATGATCAAGGCCGGAGAGGGAGTATTCACGATCCCGACCTCGACGGGCTTCTCGCCGGAGATGGGAACGGCGAGTTACGCCGGGCAACCAGGGACGGTAGAGACCAAATTGAGGAGTGGGGAAGCTGCACGGCTCAAGGCGGAGCTGTTGAGCTAGTTGGTTGAGCGGCGGAGGGTTCGGACTGGGCTGGCCACGGTGGCGGAGGCGGTGAGAGCTTCGGCTCACGGCGGGGAGGTTTTATAGGCGCGCTCGGGGGCGGAGAGGTGTCACGGCAGGCGGGTAAGCTTCACGGAGGCGTGCGCACTCGATTGTGCTCTGGCAGCAGGGTTGACGCGCTCGGGGCCTGGGCGTGAGCTCGCGGCGATGGCCACGCGGCGGCGACGATCTGGGAGCTGTAGGGGACGGCGCACGGGTCAACTTTGGCGCGTGCGGGAGCGGTATGATGTCGCGGTTGCGGGCGACAGGTCGGGGGCGCGGCGGTGCGGGCGGTGCAGGCGGCGGGCGTGGCGTGCGCGCGGCGCGCGGGTGCACGCGGGGCGCCGCGGCGGGCCATGGCCGGGTCCCCCCCCCCCTACCGGAGAAGATGAACAGGTAGGGTGTAGGGTTTGACTTTTGGCTAGTTTCTGAAATTTGCAAATTACTTCCAAAATTTGAACTGTGCGACAAAAACTCAAAACACCAAAGTTGTTCAGAAAAATGAGATCTACAACTTTGTCAATATGAACATTTTCAAATTCCAAATAGTTTTTGAACAAATTTGAAAACAGTAAAGGGGACACTTTTTCAAACTTGATTCAAATCAAAATTACTCTGGATTTCAAACTGAAACTTGAAAATCTGTAAACATGAAAGTTGTTCCTTTTATCAAAACCTACAACTTTGCTATTATACACTTTTCCAGAAACTCATTAGTTTTTGAACTCATTTTGAAAACTGAAAAGGGGACAAAAACTGGAGTTTGATTGAATTTGAAATAACTCAAAACTTTGTACTGCAACTTGAAAATTTGTAAATACCAAAGTTGTTTCTCTTTGACAGATCTACAACTTTGCTTTTGGGCCAATCCCAAATTTTGAATAATTTTTGAATTACAAAAAGAGGGATAAAATCCAGGATTTGGAAATCAGGGTTTCACAAAGGGATTTGAAATCAAATTCTGATCTTTTGAACTTTGGCCAACACAACAACACTACAAGACACCAAAGGAACAAGAATTACACAAAGCTAATCACAGAGATGAAATTACCATTTTGCCCTAGTAGAGAGAAGTGGGCTAATTAGGGTTTTTGAAATAGAGGTAATTCACATAAAATGATACACTTAGCAAAATGCATACACATGAAATCATGATTAAGATGCTTAATGATGATAATGATGGTATGTCAAGTTAATTACATGCTAAACACCAGAGGTGTTACAGCCTCCCCCCCTAAAAGAAATCTCGCCCCGAGATTCTGCGTCTTAAGGAAGGACAAAGAGGGGATAAAGACAAAACCTTACATAGACAGGGATTCGAGAAAGTCGGGGTAGTTCTTTGCTAAGAAGTCTTCGGATTCCCAGGTGGCTTCTTCTTCAGAGTGCTGGTTCCACTGTATTTTGTACCATCTCGTGGTAGTTCTTCGAGTAACGCGATCCTGTGGTCCAACACGCGAACTGGATATTCTGAGTAGGACAGATCAGGCTCTAGCTCAACACCTTCAACTTCCACGACATGTTCTGGTACTCTGAGACACTTCTTGAGTTGGGAGACATGGAAAACATTGTGGACAGCGGAGAGATGATCGGGCAACTTCAGCTTGTAAGCTACCTTGCACAACAACTTCCAAAATCTCAAACGGACCAATGTAACGGGGTGCTAACTTTCCTTTGACTCCAAAACGAGTGACTCCTTTGGTTGGTGAGACCTTGAGATATACATAATCTCCAACTTGAAACTTCAGAGGTCGACGTCTCTTGTCAGCGTAACTCTTCTGTCGAGATTGGGCAATCTTCATATTCTCTTGTATCTGCTGACTTTCTCTTCCATATCCTTGACCAGGTCAACTCCAAAGAATTCTCTTTCTCCGGGCTCAGACCAACTGAGGGGTGTACGACAACGACGACCGTACAGTGCTTCAAAGGGTGCCATTTTGATGCTCTCTTGGTAACTGTTATTATAGAGAACTCTGCCAAAGGCAAACAGTCATCCCAAGTATCTGCGAAGGTAAGAACACAGGCTCTCAACATGTCCTCCAGCACTTGGTTGACTCGCTCAGTTTGTCCATCTGTTTGCGGATGATATGCATACGCCGTACTATGTAAAGCTTGGTTCAAGTGAGGTATTGGAACGCTTTCCAAAACTTAGCGACAAACTGGGTACCACGGTCAGAGACAATGGTCTTGGGTATGCCATGAAGCTTCACTATGTTTTCTTGTACAAGGTGGCATACATGGGGACGGTGTTTGGTCTTCACTGGCAGAAAGTGAGCTTGCTTAGTGAGTCGGTCCACATTACCCAAATGGAATCAAAACCTTTCTGGGTCTTGGGTAGTCCATTGACAAAATCCATACTAATGTCGTCCCATTTCCAAGCGGGTACTGACAAAGGTTGCAATTCTCCTCCAGGCTTCATGTGTACTGCCTTGACTCTTTGGCAGGTATCACACTGAGCGACATACCGGGCAATCTCAACCTTCATTTTAGTCCACCAGAATCTCTGCTTTAAGTCTTGGTACATCTTGTTGCTGCCGGGGTGAATAGAGATTCTGGTCAAGTGTGCTTCATCAAGGATTAACTGTCTCAATTCAGGCACCTTGGGAACTACTAGACGGTTCTTGAACCAAACAACTCCTACATCATCGATCCTGAAACAATCAGTCTTTCCAGTCTGGACCCTTTCGATGATGTGCTTGATTCCAGGGTTATCCTTCTGAGCAGCAATGACTTGATCCTTGATGGTTGTTTCTATGCTGACATTGTTCAGGCTTCCTTGCGACATTATTTCGATACCCATCCTTTCGAGATCATGGCACAAGGAAAGATCATAGGGCTTCGTCATCAGACAGTTGCAGTATGACTTGCGACTGAGGGCATCGGCAACTACATTTGCCTTACCAGGATGGTAATGTACTTTGAGATCATAATCTTTAATCAACTCAAGCCATCTTCTCTGCCTCATATTCAATTCTTCTTGAGTGAAGATATACTTTAGGCTCTTGTGATCCGTATACATATTGCAGGTACTGCCTAAGATAGTGACGCCAAATCTTCAAGGCATGCACGACTGCTGCTAGCTCAAGATCATGGGTGGGTAGTTTTCCTCATGTCGCTTAAGCTGTCGTGAGGCATAAGCGATTACTCGTCCTTCTTGCATCATCAAACACAGCCCAAACCAGTACCAGATGCATCACAGTATACATCAAAGGGTTTCTCGATATCTGGTTGAGCTAGGACTGGTGAGGTAGTTAGCAGTTTCTTCAAGGCTTGAAAGGCTTGCTCACAGGCTGGTGACCAAACGAAATCCACGGAATTCTTCAACAACTCTGTGATAGGCTTGGCGACTCTGGAGAAATCTGGGATGAATCGACGATAGTATCCAGCCATTCCCATGAAGCTGCGAACTTCGCGGACAGTGGTAGGTGGCTTCCAATCCAAGATATCTGCCACTTTTTCAGGGTCAACTGACACACCTTCGGCGGACAGGACATGACCAAGGAATTGAATTCGATCTAGCCAGAATTCACATTTACTGAACTTGGCATACAGCTGGTGATCTCTGAGACGAGAGAGAACGATTCGAAGATGCTTGGCGTGATCTTCAGGAGTTCTTGAATAGACAAGGATGTCGTCAATGAACACGACTACAAATTTATCGAGCTCTGGCATGAACACAGAGTTCATGAGATACATGAAATGAGCGGGGGCATTGGTCAAGCCAAAGGACATGACCAAATACTCATAGAGGCCGTATCTGGTGGTGAAAGCTGTTTTAGGAATGTCTTCTGGACGGATTTTTATCTGGTGGTAGCCAGATCTGAGATCAATTTTGGAGAACACTCTGGCTCCAGATAACTGGTCAAAAAGGAGGTCAATGCGGGGCAAGGGATATTTATTTTTGATGGTGACCTCGTTGAGTGGGCGATAGTCAACGCACAGACGAAGACTTTTGTCCTTCTTCTTCACAAAATAGCAGGACAGCCCCAAGGAGATGAACTTGGGCGAATGAGACCCTTGTCCAATAGCTCTTGCAATTGGATCTTCAGCTCTGCCAACTCTCTGGGAGGCATTCGATAAGCTCTGCGGGATATAGGAGCAGTCCCGGGCTTTAGCTCTATGGCAAACTCAACATCACGGTCAGGAGGCAGACCGGGTAGATCTTCTGGAAAGACATCAGGGAACTCACAGACCACGGGAATATCCCTGACTTCCGGAACACAGGCGGTATTCAACTGGGTGGTTGCTGGTTTTTGAGGCATAGGAAGTTGGAGAAGGAGTTTGGAAGTGCTGTTAGGAATATCCACTCTCACAACTCTATTCAAGATGTCTATCATGGCTTTATACTGACACATCCAATTCATGCCTAAGATGACATCTATCTCTTGATTGCGCAGTACTAACATGGTGGTAGGAAAGACTGTTCCCCCAACATTACTGGTATACTGCGGACCACTTCCTTAGTATTTATCCGCCCTCCAGGCGAAAGTATACAGAAACTTTCTTTTAACTCCCCCATGGGTAACTCATGCTTGATGACAAAAGTGCGACTGATGAAGGAATGCGATGCACCAGAATCGAACAAGACGACTGCAGGATGATTGGCAACAGGGAACCTACCGAGCATGACGGGCTCTCCTTCTGGGATGTTACTGACGGTGGTGAAGTAGACTTGCCCGTGCTTCTTGACAAACTTGCCCTTCTGGACGTGCTGCTGCGGTGCACGGTGCTGCTGCTGTGATCCTCCAGGGCCTTTCTGTGCATGCTGGGCATTCTTCTTGGGTTTTGGGCAATCGCGAGACCAGTGACCAACTTGGCCACAGTTGTAGCATGGATGGTTGTAAGCTGTTTGTGGGTGGTGATACGAACACCTGGGGCGTTCGGCTGAGTGGCACTTTGCTTTGGCATTATGAGTGGTGGCCGCGGTACGAACGACCACTTGCTGATGGGGATATGGGGCACGGTTTTGGTGGTGACTGGGGTGGTAGATGATTCTTGGGCGCTTATGGTTGCTGGAGAAGCTGCTAGACCCAGCCTTCTTCTTCTTCTTCTCCTCCTGATACTGGCGGTTACTTTCCTCGAAAGCGACAGCACGGTCAACGACATCATGATAAGATCCGTTGAGGTTGTTGGATAGACCTCTGCGAATCTTAGGGTGCACCCCTAAGGAAACAATCTCTTTTCTTCTCATCCGTGTTGACATAGTCGGAGGCATACTGGCTCAGGTGGTTGAACTGACCCAATATACTGCATCACTGTGGATTCCTTCTGCTGCAGGCTAGGAACTGATCAAGCTTCATCTTCATCAGACCTGATGGGATGTGGTGTGCACGAAAAGCGGTGCGGAACTCTTCCCAGGTCAGCTGGTGTCCTTCAGGCTGGGCAGCCAAGAGGTTGGCATACCAAGCACTTGCTGGACCACGGAGCTGCTGAGAAGCAAACCGGGGCTTCTGGATTTCAGTGCATCGGATGAGACCAAACTTCTGCTCCATGGTGCGGAGCCAATCATCAGCTTCGAGGGGTTCATCGGCTCTGGTGAAAACCGTGGACGGGTTTCAGTGAACTCCACGTAGGTGGTCTCTTGGTTGTGACGACCACGGTGACCAACATTCTGCTGTCCTTGGTTCTGAGCTATTAGGTTGGCAGCGGCGGCCAAGGCTGCAATGGCATCTGCCAGGGTAGCAGGAACTGGTGGAGGGTTTGGAAGGTTGGCACCTCCGGAACTTCCGGCTCCAGTGCGGGTGTTCACAGGCATCTGTTAAGAATTTGGGAACTTAGCATCCAAAGATTGCTTTTGAACGAAACTGACTGATAAGATTCATTGATGCAAGGGTAGATAACTGATACAGAAGTTCGATAGATAGCTACTAACTGACAAAGAAAGGTACAAGACACGATACAGACTCGACTAGACAGACCAACTAACGTCCCAAACCTAGACTAAGGCTGTAGGTGAGCAGATGGTACAGACACAAGGAATCTAGTCGTCATCGATGATGATCATCTCTTCATCGTCATCTTCATCTTCGATGATGAGCTCAGGCTCTTCCTCCTCATCTTCATCTTCAACGTGAACATCTTCAGCAGGTTCCATTTCTACATTCTGGACTGGCTCATGTTCTACTTCAGGTTCCTCCACGACTCCATCTTCTGGATCCTCAGCAACAGGTGGAGCCACGGGGTGAAGTTGGTTGTACAATTGATGTACCTCCTCATGAAGTATATCATTGTACTGCTCAATCTGGGCAGTGTATTGCTGCAGTCCCTGGAGTTGGGCTCTGGTGACATCTTCGCGGGTCCAAGCATCGTTGCGCTGCTCGATAGCGCGAACTGTGTTCCGATTGGCCTGCTCCAGGGAAGCTCGTGCCTCATAAAACTCCATGCGAGAAAGATAGAAGTCATGCTCCATGTTCTCCATTTCAGCCTTTAGATTCTTGATCTCCTCCTTCAGCTGCTTGCGGTTGCGGCGGGACGAGCGACGTCCGTTGGAGGATTCTCCAGTCTCTTCTCCGGTGCGTGGCGCCAGCTGGTGACGCGGCACACCATGCGGTCCAGTCGACTTGCGAGCAGTCCGCTTGAGGATGACCATATCTGGACAAGAGATTATAGGTGAGAAAGGCTAGCAAGAAAAAGGTAAAGGCATACTAACCCAACCGACTTAGAGAGGAAGTTAACTTAAGTGATAATGACATGATGCATGATTCGTTCCTACGGAACAAGGCAATGCCACTACTAAGATAAGGTACATAGGGCTTATACAAGTTGTCTTGCTACTAGTTGCCAAAGACAAGATGATGAGAGAAGCAATTTGGACTCAAAATAGTCAAGTTTAGTTTTTGAACTTAAAACCTTTTGAAATTTTCGCAAAAAGATGCAACGTCGTAGTGAGATGCTCCGATACCACTCTGTGACGTAACGACCCTAATCCCATGGCCCACTGATCACTATCAACACCACTGACAGTCGATCCGTACAGCCAAGAGATTAAGACCGGGTTCGCCACTGGGCTACATCAGTGCCCGATGTCCGCAGGATCAGCTCACAATTCAGTTACAATCTCTTGAACATTTTGACAAATAACATCGGAGTAAATAGCGGAAGACTTAAATAACAATAGTTTTACAAACCAGTGTTCAACATAAACTTAAAGTGAAATTATTACAGACCATAGTTCAAATAGAGTTGGCAGGGTAGCAGATGACAACAACTAAAAGATAAAGATACATCACCCAGCCCGAGGGTGAATAATCACTCATCGGCCTCATCGGCCTCTCCTGAACAACAGTCACACAGCAGGGTCCGAGGCATACTGAGGAGTCTGCCATACCTGCAACATGGGTAAAAGAACCCTGAGTACAAAGGTACTCAACAAGACTTACCCGACTAAAGAAAAGGGAGAAGACTCAGGAATGCAGGCTTAGGGTAGTCAAGGTGAGGCTTAAGCAAGTTCAAGTATTTTGCAGAAAAACATTTTTGGTAAACCTTATTTTTATTTTGAAAGATTCGGTATTCCTTGTTCCATCATAATCATTCATGATTCATTTTACTTTCAAAATAGACCTAGTTGAGAACCACTCCCTGTTGACAGTCAGTGACTAAGTCTCCATAACCGAGGAGCAGCGTTAATCCGGATAAATAATACTCAGCTGAGGATCCCTATCCACACTGCATATGTAGCACCCAGCTTGCATATGCCAACTCGTCTACCACGATTCCTCCAAGATTGGGCCCGGTCCTACGCCACACAGTACAGTACACCACTCCAATCCGGGCCTCTAACCCACGTGGGTACATGCTACTTCCGCCATCTCTCCACTCCCAGTGCGCGGTTGTCGGTCCAATCAAGGATTCCTCGGAGCCGAAGCTTTCCGTAGTATGTGAATAGTTGCAAGTCTTAGTCAATCAGGCCCCCATACAGGTGGTCCCTAAATTTTCCAGCCAGCGACAAGCACCTCGGGACTCTAACCCAAGAGTACAGGTCCTGTCAGTTTTTTCAACCCTGTCCCGGTCGGTGTCAACTGTTGAGTCCCGGACTACAACATGACGGCACCGTACGCAAGGACAACCTCTCCTTCCCATTGACTAGGTACGGATCAGATACTTAGCCAATGGTGGGAGTAAACCAGAAATTCCCATAAATATTCTTAAAGTGATCACACTTTTGAACTTGGCATTTTTATTGCAAATCTATCATATAGCATTGCTAAGCATTTTTCAAATAGTTTTTGAAAAGCAGGTATCGGGTGTATCATTGGTCAAGGTAGATAATGCATCAGATAGGATTTCACTCAACTCCTATCAACCTAATGCAATAATTTAACTCAAAACATTTAAAGAAAGCATTTATAAAAGCAAGGTAGGGTTAAATGCACCGGGCTTGCCTTGGACGGCAAAAAGTAGACTCGGGGTAGGTATAAGCGTCGGAGCTCGGGGTTGCCTCGGGGACAGATCCTTCGGTGGCTACCTCGACTTCAGGGCCTTCTTCGTCAACTATACGGATGCAATGATGAATGCTCATGAGAATGGTGATATGGACTTAAGGTGCAAGACAAACCACTGATACTAGATTACTCTAAGGCAAGGCATAACGAAATCTAGGTTGAGCATAAAAGTAACCATTTCTTCCTTAAGCAAAATTTGATTAAACTAGACTTTATCATAACTATCCTAAGCATCAACCAACATAGCATCACAAACATCATAGACCAAAGGGTAGGGGTCTATGAACATCAAGCAATCCCAAAGTCACTTCACAGGGCATTCAACGCTAACTCTAATCACCTTTTCTATTTTCTTAATTATTTAAAAAGGTCATTTTATGAAGGTGCTCCAAAAATTACCAAATAAATCACACAAGTTCATTAGAGTACAACTATATGGCAAAACAAATTTCATAATTTTTGGAGGTCATTAAGGTGCTCAATTAAATCTAGACATTTAATTAACAAAAGGCACTATTCCTTAATTAAAATAAAGCTCAAAAATCAACTTGTTTCAAAAGACTTCAAAATTTCACCAGAGACTTGTCATGGCATAACTAGCTCACAAAAAGTGATCTCATAAATTTGGAGTTATAAATCATTTTCTAAAAATCCAAAACCATCATTTATTAATTAAAAGGGAGATTTTTCATTTTCAAATTTTTGCAGAAAAGTCAAGTTTTATATTTTTATAAAATACTTCAGAGCATAAAGAGTCTACCACAAAAATTTCAGAATTTATGGATCAACACAGAAAATCACACAAAAAAGATGAAATCTGAACACTATTCACATGTATGAGAAATTGAAAAACACACTGTTCTTCTCCTCGTCCTTCGCCGGCGCCGGCGACGGCGGCGGCGCTGCTGCGCCGGCCACTGCGGGCACTCCGCGGCGAAACCGAGGGCATGGAGAGGTTCAGGAGCTCACCGTGAGTCGATTAAGCGGCTCGGCGAGGGAAGGGGATGAACGGAGGGAGGTGGTCGACGGTGGCCGGCGGAAAGCTCACGGCGGCGATCGTCGTCCGATGATCCTGAGCACCAAACAGTCCACAGGGCGGGTTAGAGTCGCACGGGAGTAAGGAAGGTGATGCGGAGGTCGGAGGGAGATGATCAAGGCCGGAGAGGGAGTATTTCACGATCCCGACCTCGACGGGCTTCTCGCCGAGATGGGAACGGCGAGTTACGCCGGCAACCAGGGACGGTAGAGACCAAATTGAGGAGTGGGAAGCTGCACGGGCTCAAGGCGGAGCTGTTGAGCTAGTTGGTTGAGCGGCGGAGGGTTCGGACTGGGCTGGCCACGGTGGCGGAGGCGGTGAGAGCTTCGGCTCACCGGCGGGGAGGTTTTATAGGCGCGCTCGGGGGCGGAGAGGTGTCACGGGCAGGGGGTAAGCTTCACGGAGGCGTGCGCACTCGATTGTGCTCTGGCAGCAGGGTTGACGCGCTCGGGGCCTGGGCGTGAGCTCGCCGGCGATGGCCACGCGGCGGCGACGATCTGGGAGCTGTAGGGGACGGCGCACGGGTCAACTTTGGCGCGTGCGGGAGCGGTATGATGTCGCGGTTGCGGGCGACAGGTCGGGGGCGGCGTGCGGCTGCCAGGCGCGTGGTGCACGCGGCACCGGCGGGGCGCCATGGCCGGGTCCCCCCCCCCTACCGGAGAAGATGAACAGGGTAGGGTGTAGGGTTTGACTTTTGGCTAGTTTCTGAAATTTGCAAATACTTCCAAAATTTGAACTGTGCGACAAAAACTCAAAACACCAAGTTGTTCAGAAAAATGAGATCTACAACTTTGTCAATATGAACATTTTCAAATTCCAATAGTTTTTGAACAAATTTGAAAACAGTAAAGGGACACTTTTTCAAACTTGATTCAAATCAAAATTACTCTGGATTTCAAACTGAAACTTGAAAATCTGTAAACATGAAAGTTGTTCCTTTTCATCAAAACCTACAACTTTGCTATTATACACTTTTCCAGAAACTCATTAGTTTTTGAACTCATTTTGTAAACTGAAAAGGGACAAAAACTGGAGTTTGATTGAATTTGAAATAACTCAAAACTTTGTACTGCAACTTGAAAATTTGTAAATACCAAAGTTGTTTCTCTTTGACAGATCTACAACTTTGCCTTTTGGCCAATCCCAAATTTTGAATAATTTTTGAATTACAAAAAGAGGGATAAAATCCAGGATTTGGAAATCAGGGTTTCACAAGGGATTTGAATCAAATTCTTCTGATCTTTGAACTTTGGCCAACACAACAACACTACAAGACACCAAAGGAACAAGAATTACACAAAGCTAATCACAGAGATGAAATTACCATTTTGCCCTAGTAGAGAGAAGTGGGCTAATTAGGGTTTTTGAAATAGAGGTAATTCACATAAAATGATACACTTAGCAAATGCATACACATGAAATCATGATTAAGATGCCTAATGATGATAATGATGGTATGTCAAGTTAATTACATGCTAAACACCAGAGGTGTTACAGTTACCCCCACCGCGTTTTGACTATCGCGATGGACGTTCTTCCCTTAGCGGACCACGTTTTCCTTTGCGTGTGATCGCTTTCTCCCCCCGTAGGCGTGCTAGGATAGTTTTTTCTACTAACCATTCTTTTGAGCAACCGGGACAACACTGGTATACTTCCCATTTCACTCACCCCAGTGTTGGACCGTATGCTCACCCTATGTCTTTTTATTGATGTAGTAAGACGATTAGAGAACGTTTGGTTGGTGGATTCCGAATGCTCAAGGAATATGACCGGAAACTCGAAGTGGTTCTCCAGTCTTAGTCCAGTCACCGGGAAGGAGTTTATTACCTTCGGTGACAATAGCAAACGTATGGTGCTATCCCGTGGTTCTGTGCGAGTTAATGAGCACTTTGTGTTGCGTGATGTTGCTCTTGTTTTGAACTTGCATTTTAACCTTCTTTCTGTTTTGCAACTTTTTGAGGATGACTATGAGATTCGTTTTAAGCCAAATCTCAGTTGTATTTTAGATCCTCAGGGCAATCTTGTGTGTTTGATTTCGCCCTTTGGGAAAGTGTTTCGTGCTAATTTCTCGTAGTCTTTTGCCATTTCTCGTTGTCTTTTGGCTGGACCCTCCTCCTCCGATCTTTGGAAGTGGCATAGGAGACTTGGTCACTTGAGCTTTGACTTTCTTGCAAGGCTTAGTTCACTTGGCCTAATCCGAGGATTGCCCACGTTACACATGGAGAAGGATCTTGTTTGCCATTCTTGTAGACATGGGAAAATGGTTGCTGCTCCCACCACATCCTTGAACCAAGTTATGACCAAGCGCCCTGGAGAGCTTTTGCATATGGACCTTGTAGGTCCGGCTTGGGTGAGCTCGGATGGTGGAAATTGGTATGTGCTTGTTGTTGTTGACGACTTCTCAAGATATTCATGGTTTTCTTTTTAGCTGAGAAAACTGAGACTTTATCTTTTACTTGCAATCTGATTTTGCGTCTTCAGAACGAGTTCCCTAAGAACACGATGAGAGCTATTCGTAGCGATAATGGTTCTGAGTTCAAGAACTCGGATTTTGAAAAGTTTTGTAACTCCTTGGGTTTAGAGCATCAGTTTTCTTCTCCCTACACCCCACCACAAAATGGTGTTGTAGAGAGGAAAAATCAGACCATTGTAGAGATGGCCAGGACTATGCTCGATGAGCGTTGGACTCCTAGGCGGTATTGGGCTGAAGCTATTAACACTGCATGCTATATTTCCAATCGCATTTTTCTTTGTGCTTTCTTGAAGAAGACTTCTTATGAATTGCGATTTGGGAAGCAACCCAAAGTGTGTGATTTTGGAGCTTTTGGTTGCCATTGTTTTATACTCAAGAAAGGCAACTTGGACAAGTTTTGAGTCTCATTTTTCTGACGGTGTATTTTTGGGTTATGGTAATCATACTCGTGCATATCGTGTACTTAACCTTGATACTAACCGAGTCATGGAGACATCCAATGTCACCTTCGACGAGACCATGCATTGTCCTTCTTCTAGATTTGAGCGTGCAGGTGATCACGAGGTTGGCGAACCTCTTTTTGATGATGAGGTAGAAGGTGCTGAAGGGATTGATGATCCAGCACTACCTCCACCTGCTGTGCCGATTGGGTCGACTTCGACCACGACTGCTCGTGACCCCGACCCGACTTCATCCACTACATGGGGGCCGTGTGACCCACTACCTCGGGTTGTACCACTTGTACCTGAGGAGGCACCAGCTACTGTTGAGGGGGAGGTCACTTCAGCAACGGAGGCTCCACGACACATTCAGCGCCAACACCCTCCTCAACAGATGATCGGCAACATCCACGAATGCGTCACTCGGTCAAGGTCATAACAAATCTCTCACTTTGCTCATTCTGCATTTCTTGCTTATTTTGTACCCCGAGATGTTGGACACGCTTTATCTGATCCAGATTGGGTCAATGCCATGCATGAGGAGCTTCAGAATTTTGAGACAAAATCGGGTTTGGGTTCTTGTTCCACTTCCTCCTGAGTGTCACCCTATTGGGACAAAATGGGTTTTCAAAAACAAGCAAGGAGAAGATGGCATGTTATGAGAAACAAGGCCAGACTTGTTGCCCAGGGGTATAGTCAGAAGGAGGGGATAGACTACGAGGAAACTTTTGCTCCTTTAGCTCGTTTGGAGGCAATTAGGATCCTCTTGGCTTTTGCTGCATCCAAAGGGTTTAAAATTTTTCAAATGGATGTCAAGAGTGCCTTCCTAAACGGCTACATAGAAGAAGAGGTGTATGTGAAACAACCCCCAGTTTCGAAAATACCAAGTTTCCAAACCATGGTTTTAATCTTAACAAGCTTTGTATGGTTGGAAACAAGCCCCTAGAGCCTGGTATGATAGGTTGAAAACTGTTTGCTTGCTAAGGGTTTTAAAATGGGATTTGTGGATAAAACTCTTTTCCTCCTCAAGCAAGGCAATGACACTTTGTTGGTTCAGATTTACGTGGATGATATCATTTTCGGTGGTTCTTCTCATGCTTTGGTTGTCAAGTTTGCAGATACAATGAGCAGGGAATTTGAGATGAGCATGATGGGTGAGTTGACATTTTTCCTCGGGTTGCAAATCTAGCAATCCTAAGAAGGGACGTTTGTGCATCAGGGCAAGTACACCAAGGACATAGTGAAGAAGTTCGATATGGGTGAGGCCCAGCCTCTTCCAACACCCATGTGGACCACGACAGCCGTGGATGCGGACAAGGAGGGAGAAGCTGTGGATCAGAAGGAGTATCGAAGCATGATTGGGTCGCTGTTGTACCTGACGGTGACACGCCCGGACATACAGCTCGCGGTGTGTCTTTGCGCACTATTTCAGTCATCGCCACGCACCTCTCATCATCAGGCAGTCAAGCGCATTATGAGGTACCTTCGTTTCACTCCAGAGTTCGGAATTTGGTATTCTGCTTCTTCTACCCTCTCTCTTTGTGGATATTCGGATGCTGATTTGGCTGGTTGCCAACTTGACCGCAAGTCCACTTTTGGGACTTGTCAGTTTTTGGGTTCTTCTCTTGTTTCTTCGTCTTCTCGCAAGCAGTCTAGTGTCGCTCAGTCTACCACAGAGGTTGAAAATGTTGCTGCGGCTAGCTGCTGTTCCCAGTTATTGTGGATGATGGCCACTTTGCGTGATCTTGGTCTGAGTTTTTCTCGAGTTCCTTTGCTTTGTGACAGCATGAGGGCGATTAGCGTTGCTAAGAACCCCGTGCTTCATTCTATGACCAAACATATCGATGTGCGCTATCATTTCTTGCGAGACCATTATGAGAAGGGTGATATCAACCTTCGCCATGTCGATACTCACCATCAGTTGGCAGATATTTTTACCAAGCCTTTGGGCCAATCAACCTTTGCTAGGTTGAGTGGTGAGCTTGGTGTGTGCTTCCTTTTAGTTGGGGGAAACATTTTGGTATTGTATCAGAGACTGACCTCTTTTGTTTTGTTCTTGTTTAGTCTTTGCATTTCTCATTTTTTTTTTGCATCTTTGCTTTTCGAGCTTCATGTCTATAATCTTTAGAATGAATCTATGCTATGATTGTGTATGCTCTGATGATATATGATGATGCTTGTAGCTTAGGCTCTTCTTGATCACTGATACATATTGTGAGCTGAGCTCTTTTCAGAACCATGAACATGCTTAATCAAACATAAAACTTGAAACTTGTTCACCATTGAGATTGGCAACTAGCATGTTTAGAATGTGTTGAAGTCAGTTGTGCTATTTCATATATGCTAGGTTGCTATGTCTCTAGTTCTGAATCATTCACTTGCTTGGTATGCTCATATTCTGCTTAATCTAAACCAAGTCTGAGTGAATTTGGAAAAGATCGAGATGGGATTACTTGACAGCACATCACAGTATCGAGACTGTTTCTCATTGCACTTTGAGTTAAACTTGAGTCATGTAGTGTAAGACCAAAACTGTTGCTTCAAGCTTCTGATTGCTTATGCATAGGCTTAGCTCGGTTGAAAAGTTAGGCATGTCAAGTTTTCAACCTCTCGCAATCACATGCTGAAAATTCAAACTTGTGTAATTACCGCTGAAACTCCGATAAAATTTGAAAATACAAGTCTATGTTTCATTCTATAGCATGATGATTGAACTTTGCTAGGGGTAGTTCACCTTGTATACGTTTAGCACTTGTTTGATTTCCTGTCTATACATGTTCAGTGCTATTTTGATGGTGAAACCCTTTTCTGAATGGTCTACAACTACTCACTTTCCTCACATGTTCATATTTCATATTATGTGATCAGTTTGAGCCTTTGCTGGCATTTATACTTGCTGTTCAGTAGTCGGATTAGCACTCTTTAGAGCACCTATTCACTCTATTGACTATATACCTGAAGCTGCTAACCTGCATTTGTAACTCATATGCATTTGCTTGATTGTGCATTTTCAACTAAGGGGGAGAAATTTTGAAATTTTGACAAATCATGTCCTAGATGTGTGCACTATTGAGGGGGAGGGGAGTTTGCTCGAGTTTGCTCATTTTGTGTGATGAGTTTTCAATTGGTTCGGAGAAGTTTAGTTTTCAATTGGTTTGGAGCGATTTTCAGCTAGTTGTGTTGAGCCTTTGCCCCTTTCTGGAGGGACTAGCTGATTTATTCGAGTTTTTGACTGCTTTGCTCTGAATTCCTCGCTAGCGGTGTTGAGCCCGTTCTGCCTCTTCTTGAGGGCTAGCTTTGCTTTGCTTGGTTGCGTCGAGCCGTTGCCCATGTCTTTGGGAACCAAGTTGTTTCGCTCACTCCATTTGACTTCTCTTGGTTTTGCTTTGCTTCTGGTCGATTGGTTGAGTTCGGTTCCTTCTTCTTTCCTTCTTTCTACTCCATATGATTTGTGTTGGTAGTTGACAATGCACTCATCAAGGGGGAGATTGCGGATACATGGGTGTATGCCAGATCTTGAGATGATGAGTGATTGTCAACTGGTATGATGCACGTGTTCTTTGGCTTGTGTTGTGCAGGTGTCGAGCTCGGAGACGGTGATCAAAGGCAAGGTGAAGGTCAAGTAGAGACATGCCGTGTCGATGGACCCGGAGCGGTGAAGGGCGGACGTGAGGCTTGGACTGACGGACCGGTGGCCTGAGGATCAGCTGTGGTGGCTGACAGCCTGGGACAGCGACAACTGAAGACTTGCAGGTGGACGGGGTGCATGGGCGGTGCATGTCTCTACGGCGTCGGTTTGGTGGTTGAGCCACAGAAAAACCACCGAGTGGATGGTTTCCAGGTTTGGGCCTCAAAACCTGGGTGCGGCCGGTATCCGAGTTTGGGCCACAAAACTCGGGCTGAGGACGGTTTTCAGGTTTGGGCCTCAAAACCTGGGTGCTGGCGGGTTTCTGAGTTTGGGCGACAAAACTCAGCCGATGGACGACTGGTTTCCCGGTTTCTGCCTCAAAACCGATGGGAGGTCCATGAAAAGGACGAATGGCGCGTGGTGGCACATGGCGGCATCCGGTGAGGTCGCGTCGAGGCGAAGCTACCTGGTGTGCGGGTGTGGCCGTCGGATCAACTACACTTTGTGTTGGTCAGGAATACCCTTAGGGTTAGCCTGCCCGCTCATTAGCAGTAGGGGTAGAAGGGGAATAATTGTATTAGGCTATATTAGGAGAGGCAGCCCCTCCCTCCAAACTATCTCAGCCTTTTGCTACTTTCACATAGGGTTTCCTGTTCTCCCATTCCCTGCTGTAGCTACTGAGATCCGCAGAGACGGTGAATCATACCTCTGTGTATTGGATTGCGGGAAACGGGGCCGAATTCCCGTTGTCTCCTCGTGGGGACGAATTTCGGCTGGAAATTGAGATTGTGTTTTGCGTTCTTGAGCTGTTCTTCGCGTTTCCCTTTTTGTCTCAATTTTCCCTTCGCTCGATCTCCCTGTACGCTGTGTCTTTTAGGAATCCACTTGAATCAACTTGTTCTATGATGTGAGGAGAACTTTTCCACCGAAGGAATTCATCTCAATCCTCACGAACAAGTAGATGGGGTCGATTCAAGTTTCGTGGCGACTTTTTCGTTCGTACACCTTCCCCTTCGATTTTCTGGAGTTTGAGTTGATTTGAGCGGATGGTTTCTTAGGGATCTTCCAACTACCTAAGGATCATTTCCTCCAAGTTTGGGATCAAGGGATTTTGACTTGGTTCAAATTTGAGGAGATTTGGGAGAGGGGCGATCAAAATCGCCCTCTCTGCAGGGTCGCGGACAGTACGCCACTTGACCCGTGGAAAGTCCGCGCGTCGGGCTCGAGCCTGGTCAGTGGCTCCGCGTCTCGGCGTGTTTGGGCTCGGGTGACCGGCGGACAGTCCGCCGTTGGGGACCGCGGACAGTCCGGGCCCGAGCTGGGGGTGTTCAGCAGACTTGCTGTTTTGCTCTGTTGGCCGGTGGACAGTCCGCCACCGGCTTGCGGACAGTACGGCACAGGCGCGGACAGTCCGAGACTGGGAGTCCGGATAGTCCGGGAATCCGCAGTCAAGCACTATTTAGTGCATTTGCTCTTCCCGCTTTTCCGTTTCATTTTCGGACTTCTCGTTTGCTCCTAGAGTTCACCTAGGAACCTCTCTAGGTATCTTTGCTACGTGTTAGCATAGGTATTTGGAGGAATTCCGATGTAGCCCTTCATCTATGTTCGGAAGTGGGTTTTTGGGCTTGAACTTGACTCAGAGTTTGAGAGTCTCGAGTTGCTTGTTCTTGTGGTGCCTCGCTGTGATCCTTGGGATCATCCACTCTCTTTCTGTGGGTGGTGGACATCACGTTTTTCTCGTAGCTTTGGGGGGTTGATTTTTGGGACAGAGGCCAGAGTTTCGAAAGAAATTTTTAGGCTCCCATTCACCCCCCTCTGGTCGCTTTCTGGTAGCGTTCTCGGTCCTTCATATTTTAGCTGATACGGGGTCCATGAAGCACGAACAAGATCTATCCGTTAAAACCACGGTCTAGCTTAAGATCGAGCAAGTTTAATCTATCATGCGTATTAGTGGGGCTCAGAAATACAACCATAATAATCATGCCAGATCAAATCTACTTGTTTCTTAGATCAAACCACAATTTTATCGGATATCTCGAACGCACAACATGTAACAATCAAGATTGACAAAATAGTCGATGAGAAGCTTAGATCGGCTATTTTCCTTGATGTAAGCGTATAAGGTCCTTGGATAACCAAAACTAAACAGCTTTTAAGCTTAAGCTAATTTGTCAATCTTGATTGGGCAAGATATTGTTGAAACCAAAAGAAAACATTAAAAAGCACAAACAATATCGATAACTTAATGAATCTATTAGATTGCCAAAACTAATAGAGCCGATAACTGGTCAAGATCGACTAAAGCAAGAGATTGATCAGAGTCAAGACAGTCTTACAAAAGACAAACTTAAACCGATAACTAACCCATGTCATAGCTCAACAAGAGTTTGGCCGATGCCAAATACAACCTTATTGAACAGTAACATGAGCCATTGGTGAAACTTACAAGCAAACCGGAGTTTGGTCTCAGCCGATGCAGCCCTACGTGATTGAAGATTCTACCGAGTTCTACCTTACTCCTACTCCTAGGGTTTTGGCCGGTGGCCGATGTATTGATTGATTGTGTGTCCTTTCAAAAAATGGGTTTCTAGCTATTTATAACCCGACAGACTCCTATTCTAACACAACTAAGATACATACTAATAAAATGTCGATCCGGACCAAAACTCTTTGGCTGAGCCTGACACGTCTTCAAAGCCCGTCACGTCTGGTCCATATGAACTTTTCTGGTCGTGTCTGGATCCAAGCAGGCTTCTTTTATTTTTCTGGCCGATTTTTTCTTTTAATAAATCAGCCGTTTGTGCTTTCAAAATGAAAATCCCCTTTCATCCAAAATTTGGTGTAAACAGATACATGTAATGAGCTAAGCTATTTCTGATAAATGGTGAACTTGACTAATCAACTATGCAACTTGTACATAGTTCACCATTGAGATTGGCAACTAGCATGGGTAGGATGTGTAGAGATCACTTGAGCTATCTTTTGTATGCTAGGTTGCTATGTCTCTTGCACTGGGGTCATTCACTTGCTTGGATTGTTCGTATTTAACTTGTGCCTAAAATTTGATACAAATATAGTGAAATGAAAAGATTGAGATGAGATTGCTTTGTCAACACATCACGGTATTAAGACAGTTTCTCATTGCACATTTGAGTTAAACTTGAGCCGTGATGTGTAAGACCGAAACCGATGCTTTAAGCTTCCAATTGCTTTTCTTGCATACGCTTAGCCCGGTTGAAAAGTTAGGCAATGAAAATGCTTTCAACCTCTCGCAATCACATGCTCTATATGATAAAATTTAAAAATAACACAAGTCTATGCTTCATTCTATTGAACTTTGCTAGGGGTAGTTCACCTTTCAAACATGAGTTAGCACTTGCTTGATTTCCTGTCTATCCATGTTTAGTGCTATCTAAGTGGTGAATCCCTTTTCTGAATGGCTTAAAACTGCTCATGTGCTTAGTTGTTCATATTCCGTACGCATTTGATTAGTTTGAGCCTTTGCTAGCACCTGTTCTTATTGCTAAATCTTCACGGCAGCATCCACTAGAGCATCTTTTCACTCTAATTTCTATACACTTGAAGCTATTGCATCATGCATTTCATGCATTCTTAACTTGGTGCATTTTCCCTATGCTTCGATATGTTCTGTGCACCCCTATGCTTTGATGCCTTTTCTTACACACCCTCTGGTTCATAATGTCTTAGCTCCAATGTTTTTGCTTCGATACTCTCTCATATGCATTCGCTTGTTGTCTTGTCTCCTTCATATGCCAATAAGGGGTGAATTTTTGGTGTTGGCACATGAAATAGGCAATCATTCAACAAGGGAGAGTTTGTGTTGGCACGTAGCTTTCAACAAGGGGGAGTTTGTTGTTAGTGTTGGCACATGGAGAGCACTGGTCTAAGGGGAGTTTGGGTAACCAATTGGTATCAAGCATGTTGCATAACCTTTGTGTCTACCTTGCTTCCAGGGGGAGTCGCTCTGTTTCTACTGCTTTGCTAGTTGTGTTGAGCTGTTTTGCCTCTTTCTTGAGGGACTAGTAGTTTTCATGCTTTGAGCTTTTAGCTAGTGGTGTTGAGCCCGTTCTGCCTGTTCTTGAGGACTAGCTTATTCTTGACTTGGTTGCATCGAATCGTTGTCCATGTCTTTGGGAACCAAGTCTTTGCACTTGTGATCAAGTTTTCGCTCTTTGTGAGTTTTTTCTCCGATCTTCTGTTTGGTCGAGTTCTGCTCCAATCCTTTGCTTGGTTGCGTCGAGCCGTTGCCCATGTCTTGGGGACCAAGCTTTGCTTATTTCAAATCGCCCTCTTTTGGCTGTTCGTTCTTGACTTGTGGGCATTTAAACGTGTATCTCTTCTTTCTTTCTATTTTCTTTTGTTTCAGTGTTGGTACAGAGTGTTGACAATGCACTCATCAAGGGGGAGATTGTGAACACAAGGTTGATATGTGCCCTTGTGGTTCGGCCCTTTGTGATGAGTGATTGATCAACAGGCTCACGGGTAGGCGTGAGTGGGCAACCTATCTTTTGGCTGTGTTGTTGTATAGGTTTGGAGCTCGGAGGCAATGGTCAATGGCAAGGTGAAGGTCAGGTAGAGACGTGCCGTGCCAATGGACCAGGAGGGGGGAAGGGCGGATGTGAGGCTTGGACTGATGGACCGAAGGGCCGGAGGACCAGTTGCAGCAGTTGTGCGGATACATGGTTGTGCAGGTGATGGTGAGATAGTGGCTCTTAGTCTAGATTGATAGAGAGTGGCTAACTCTCAGAGCTCCGGTCAAGACTCCGGAGCGCAGCCCGCTCTCCCTAACTCCCGACTAAAGCTAAGCTATTACATTGGAAAATCTAAACATAATTCTCTATGGAGGAGAGGTTGTCCTTCGAGGGACGCCTCTACAAAGACTCGCAGATGATGATGGTGTATAGCCTCAGGGGGGTCCTGGGTTTATTATATAGGGGCTCCTGGCCTCCCCTCCACCATGGGCAAGCAATGTGGTACTAAATACTTCCTAACGTGCACATGCTGGGCCGGTCTACTGCGGCCTTCGGCCCACTGCGCGGACGCGCGCACCTTCGCTGGGATCCAACCAGTGGTCGCCAGCTGTCCCTGAGCGTCCAGTCGAGCGCTCCCGCGCAGCTCGCGCGTGCGTCCTTTGCCAAGCAACGTGTCATCATCCGATTGGGGGGAAACTGATCGAAGCTGATCATTGTCCCTGTAAGCAGAGACAGTCGTGTTGTTGCCTGGGCCCGCCTAGCCTGCCTGTGCGCCAACATCTGCTGCCACGATTGACTTTGGGGCGCTGATGTCAGCATGACATCAGCGTCCCTTTTTAATTTGAAAACTTTGTATCTTTTTATTCCTAGCTCCAAAAATAGCAAATAATATATCATTTCGATCAGCGCAGCGAGCTCTATGCAATGGTGTACTCCAATTCACCATCTGAGGTAGCTTTATTCGGTGAAATATTCAATATCCTACAAAAACAATAAAGATCACCAAAACTCGTGGAACTCGTTAGAATGAACCCTACAACTACGCTTTATGTTTTATTTCATGTTAATTCATGCAATAGTTGATGGTATAATATTGACATTAAGGACCATCAACAAGTTCCCCCAAGCTTACCCTTTGCTAGTCACTTAGCAAAGTCAAACTCAACAATGGATCAGGAGTTGCTGCAATATCTGCACTTCCAACAAGTACACATGCATTCAAACAAAAGTTCTCATTTGAATTAGAAATAAGATATCATATTTTTCATCATGGGGCTTAGTACTTTACCTTGAATCTTGAGTAATTGGAAGATTGAACGATCAAATCAAACACTATGTCTCTTGCTCTTTCACTTCACCATTATCCCGGAGTTTTTATGAATTTCAAAAACATATGTTGCCAAATTAAACAATGGATCCAAAGAGAAGTCAACCATACCATTGAATCGAGAAGTGCATGTATATGGAAAATGGAAGTGGATGCTCTTTTGAATACGTCACTCTCTTCTGTCTATCAGAGACACATGGCTATCAGGCTAATTCTACTGTCGGGCACGTGCCCATTTTTTCTGATATTCATCATTTTTTTATTTTCTTTTTTTTCTTTGAGGTTCCGGACACTGTGTCTCTTTTTTCCTCGGATCTATCTTTTTGAGGTTTCGGACGCTTGTCCCTTTTTATTTCCTCGGATTTTTTTTTTCTCTTTATTTTTAATAGCCACATGCTTGCAACAAACTTTTGAGAGGATAGCAATAGATAATCATGAGAATTTATGCGGAGGATGGATGAAATATGTAAGTGATCTCAATTCAATAGTATGATAACTTCTCACAGGGTCAACAAAGCTTAATTTAACTCAATGCAATTATTTGTCAAATTAATATTGGAAACTCTCCGGAACTCTAGTGTTGTTTTAGAACAAGATAACAGTAGCTCAGATCATCACATATCATATCTGTCAATTACCTAGACTCTGGATCAAGCATTGCTACCCATATATTTAATTTCATTTTAAGGCATCATTAATTTTTTAAACTTAGGAGAACTCATGCTTAAAGGCTAGGTACTAGAAAGAAATACAATAGAGCAACTATTCATCATTTCCATTTTAAGAAATTAGAGAGAGAATTCTTCAGATTAGACATTTATTTATTTAATCTAACACACATTATAATATATTACTTAAAAATATTAAGATAGTAGTAAGACATACCTGAATTACGAAGATAACAGGGGCGCGTCTCCCCTAAGCTAATCCCTTCGATCGCATCGAGCCTTCATGTGCCCGAATATTTTTGTTCTTTTTCTTTTTAAGGGTGAGCCTTCATGTGCTCATATTTTTTGTTTATTTTGAATTTATTTATAAAAAGACAAACTTAAGAGGATAAAGATACTTACCTGCATACACGGGGGTGCTTCCCCCCAAGCTGAATGTTGACGTAGTCGTTCGATCTTGCAATGTAGCGGACTGGCAGTGAAAATGTTCTTCCTCTATTGAAGCATTGATTGATGTTGATGGTTGTTGAAATAGTGCTCCCACAGTGGAGGAACATCCACTTGCTCGTCAGCTTTTCTTGGTCATTCAATCCTGTGAACTCAAATAGACACAAAACTTGTGGAATAGATTAAGCGTTAGTCGTTGGCACTTAAGCCTTAATTGTCTAGAGTTTCAGTAAGAACTCTTTCTCAATTTTTTTGTATTTTAATATTTTTTTATAATGCAAGAGAAAATGCAACAGGATGAATGTATGCATATTTATTTTTGTTTTTATGCCACCACGATGAATATTTCATGTGGGTTTTAACACCCTAGAATTATTCACATGGGGCTTTAGGTTTTATGATGCGTGCAAAAGTAAAATAGTTCTCTCTTTTTTTTATTGCAATTGCTAATGCAGAGAAGTAAATAGCTATGGAGAGATGATGGATGGAAAGTAAATATGCAAATAGAAACTAATGCAGAAAAGATAAATATGGATAACTACCGATTTACCTTTCGGCGAGGGTTCAATGTTTTAAGTCCTCTGAACAGGACTTCTCACCATGTTCATTCCTGAGGTGCATCATTTGATTCCGATATATAGACCTTGATAACTACACCTCTTGATATGGTGTCACTCATGTTCTTCGTTCGTCCAGCAATTTGAAGTGAAGCATTAGTTGTTGAAGCTGGCAGCATTTGGCTCAGTGTGCATGTTCTTGTAGATCCAGGACCTTCACTCTGTAGAATTTGGGAGTTGACAAACCCCTCCATGTTTTGCTCAAGAGTGTGTCCTGCTCATAAAGACAAGGTAGAGATCAAGTGCATGGGCTCTGTTGGTGGAAAAACACTAACAGAATCAAAAGTTTTGTTCATTCTAACCTTAGGCACATTGAACAAGATAAACTTGTTGTTTATGTATTCTATTCAATCTTAACATGAGTGATAAGATAAGAAGATGAGCATGAAAGTAGCATCTTAAAATGTTTAATAGATCAGATTGCTTAACCCAAGGAAGGATAATCTATGCATAATATGTTGATCTTTTCATGATTGCGATATATTATCTTCCAAAGGTTGGATGCACAACATTTTAGCTCATTTAAGTGAGATTCAAGAGAGTAAAGCCAGAACAAAGAGTAAAGAACTGAACATGTTGAGTTGATTAGGTTGGATCATGTGAGGTGCAACTTTAAACATGTTTGGTTCTTTATGTATGCGCATACCAGAAACAAGGAGAAGCTTTTAAAGTGATGGTCACTTACCTTGAAATGATACTTTATCATTGAAGAGTGATTGCGTCGAACCACCTTGTGGAAGCTTCTCTTGTCTAGCTGATGTTGTTCATGAGTGGCTTGTCTTCTCTTGCTTATCTCACAGTGGGCCAGCTGAGTCTTGTTCTCAATAGGTCCAGACGATGGAGACTTTGTCAGCTATTCTCTTGATTTGTAGGTTCCGGTTCTATCTCTCCATGTCTGAATTCTTGCAGTGCAGTGGCTTCATCCTTCATGATGTCCCCCTCAATTCCTGGCAGTTGGTTCTCCTTTGTCGGCTGTCTTCTCTTGGTTTCCTTCGGCTGCTCATAAATGGTGTAGTTGTTGATGAAGCAGCAATCCTTTTGATCGAAGATCCAAAAGTGGACGTCTCCAGGTCTGACGTAGATGACACATTGGTGGTGTTCAAGAACGATCTTCCAAGAATGAGTGATGGATCATATTCTTCTCCTTAGCTGGGGCAGCGTCTAGTGACTCGTACTAATCAAAGTGGTGAGTAGGAGGTCAAAGTGTCTTGAAGTTGTATTTCTCCTTCCTACCCTTGATCATGAAACAAATCTAGACAACAGAATTGTGTCTCCCCCAAGCTGGCTTGTGAAATAGGTGGATATTTCTTCAACAACATGTTCATGAGTTGAAATTGTAGGTCTTGTTGTTGTTGAAGTTCTTCCACCTCATCCCTCAAACTAGCTCTTGTGTTGCAATAATTAGAAGTGAGGAGAACTTCCACTGCTTGTCTTCATAGTGAACCACCAACATACTTCCTTCGGACGACACATAGATGTTATAATGTAGTGGCATATCGTCACCCTGATATATGTTGTTGGTGTCGGTGTTGATGTCTTCGACAATGATGAGCGTAGGCATAGATTGACCCATACGGGGTGAGTTGCATCCTACTCGTCATAAGTGTCCTGGCTTAGGCCTTGGGATGGCTCAAAGCTTGGCTGCCTTCGACATCACTTGTGACTTGTCTGATGATGAGTTTTGTCTATCCACGGGTTGGGTTTTGGATCTTTAAGTTCACACCATGAATAGCAAATCTCATCTCCTACAAAATGTTAGTGGACATATACCCGAAGGATTGCAGTGAATTTAAAACATGGGTTGTTATCCACAACTTATGTGTTATTCATCCATGCTAATGAAAAAATGATTTTATGATAGCATAAACTAGCGTTTTATGTGTTGGCTGCATTTTAACATGGTTCAAGGCAAAAGATAACTTGCAGTAGAAGATAAACTTAAATAATCTTTAATACTCACAGTTTTGTCATCCATGATGAATGAGCTGAGTCTTCTTTGTGCAGTTCATCATATGCCTTGCTTCATCTCTGACGTGAATTCATCTCAGGACTTTCCCAATTGTATTTGAAAGTTTTCTGCAAGGTTAGTCCAACAAAATATCCAATGTCTACACAAGCTAATTTCAGATCAATAATCAAACCAAACTTCGTGTCTAATTTGATTAAGGTAGACTATTTACCTAAGCACCATGCTTAATTTAAAAAGCCTATGAAAGTATTTGCAGTACTTCCAAACTAAAACTTGCTTGAGTAAACAAAGGTGGCATGAAAGCATAACAGAGATTTATTCAAAAGAGATGACAGAGTATGATCATAGTGAGGAATATTTTTTTTTCTTTTTTTTTCTTTTTTTGTTTAGATGCAAATGACATGAATGCATGAAAGGAACTAAATATGATGAGGATTTGATAAAAGAAAACCTAAACTAAATGGAGTGGATGAATGATTAAAAGTAAACATGCAGTGGTATGCAAGAAAATAAAAAGAGAACTACTCATAAAGTTTAAAGTCCATGAGCAAGACTGTCTCACCTTGATCATACTTACCATGACTCACAACTTGGACTTGTGAGTGGCGCAGCGTAACTATCCGTCACATGGGATGGGAGTTGAATTCTTGTGACGACGACCTTTTCTCCAATCTACACATGGTTAGAATAAATAATATATATTTGTACACAAACCTGTGAGATGGCAGGGCTCCAGAATTAATGATGGATCTTGAATGTTCAGGCACCCTGGGTTCTTCATTCTTGTGGAATCTTGCCATAAGGTCGAAATGGCGTCTGATGTCCTGTCTATTCCACACTCAACAGAACAAGGGGTAATCCTACTAAAGCTAGTGGTACACTAAATTAGCAGACATCAAGATCATTATCAAAATCTTTACACCAATTGCTTCCCCGGCAACGGCGCCAAAAATGCTTGTTGATGTTTGTTAACACAAAGAATATGAAAGATTCCGCAAGCGCACAGAACATCATTGTAGCATTTTACCGGGAGTATTCCAGGATCGTTATTTATATTTTACCACTAGGAAGCTAAGGTCAAGAATCTGATAATTCACTATCATCCATCTACTAACTCAGAGTACTAATTAGACTGAAGCAGAGTAAATGATAAATGATATGATAATGAATGAAAGCACAATAAAGAGAATTAATGATAAATGTATAGATAACTGTAGTGGGAGGACAACGGGAGAGATCAAGGTTCCTATGCACTTCTCTATTACTTGGGTTCTAAGGTAACAAGGATGAAAAGATATAGCAGTTATAACATTGGCACTTTGGAGCAACAGTACCTTTCTGACTCGCGAAAAAGACTGGAAGAAGGTAGTCAGGGGAAGGCTGCCAAAAAGCTCTACGAAAACACCAATCCTAACATGGTGGATTATAACAATCTACAAAGCAGTCACCCCTGTAGCTACCACAACTATCCGAGGATTGTGCGCAAACTCAGGTAAACACTAGCCTAGACACCGCGTCTACACTAATGATTACTACTCTAATTACCAATAACTAGAGCACTCAATACGAGCGAAGATCCCATGCCAAGATATAACAACTATATTAATCATATAATAAAGCATAAAGTAAATAGAGAAGATAAATATATTAAAGCATAAGTCTTACAAAGAAAAGATACAAGACATACCAAAACTCTGAAGACTCCTCCGGAACCGGAGCGCAGCTCCGCTCTCCCTAACTCCCGACTAAAGCTAAGCTATTACATTGGAAAATCTAAACCTAATTCTCTAGGAAGGAGAGGTTGTCCTTCGAGGGACCCCTCTACAAAGACTCGCAGATGATGATGGTGTATAGCCTCACGGGGGTCCTGGGTTTATTATATAGGGGCTCTTGGCCTCCACTCCACCATGGGCAAGCAATGTGGTACTAAATACTTCCTAACGTGCACATGCTGGGCCGGTCTACCGCGGCCTTCGGCCCACTGCGCGGACGCGCGCACCTTCGCTGGGAATCCAACCAGTGGTCGCCAGCTGTCCCTGAGCGTCCAGTCGAGCGCTCCCGCGCAGCTCGCGCGTGCGTGCTTTGCCAAGCAACGTGTCATCATCCGATTGGGGGGAAACTGATCGAAGCTGATCGTTGTCCCTGTAAGCAGAGACAGTCGTGTTGTTGTCTGGGCCCGCCTAGCCTGCCTGTGCGCCAACATCTGCTGCCACCGATTGACTTTGGGGCGCTGATGTCAGCATGACATCAGCGTCCCTTTTTAATTTGAAAACTTTGTATCTTTTTATTCCTAGCTCCAAAAATAGCAAATAATATATCCATTTCGATCAGCGCAGCGAGCTCTATGCAATGGTGTACTCCAATTCACCATCTGAGGTAGCTTTATTCGGTGAAATATTCAATATCCTACAAAAACAATAAAGATCACCAAAACTCGTGGAACTCGTTAGAATGAACCCTACAACTACGCTTTATGTTTTATTTCATGTTAATTCATGCAATAGTTGATGGTATAATATTGACATTAAGGACCGTCAACACACGGGTGGTGCATCCCTCTACGGGGACGGTTTGGTGGTTGAGCCACAGAAAAACCACCCAGTGGACGGTTTCCAGGTTTGGGCCTCGAAACCTGGGTGCGGCCGGTTTCCGAGTTTGGGCCACAAACTCGGGGTGAGGACGGTTTCCAGGTTTGGGCCTCAAAACCTGGGCGCTGGCGGGTTTCTAAGTTTGGGCCACAAAATTCAGGCGACGGACGACAAGTTTCCCGGTTTCAGCCTCAAAACCGGGGGATGGCCCAGGTTTCCCGGTTTCAGCCTCAAAACCGGGGGGAGGTCCGTGAAAAGGACGAGCGGCGCTTGGCGACAGGTGGCAGCATCTGGTGAGGTCGCATCGAGGCGAAGCTACCCGATGTTCGGGCGTGGCCGTCGGATCAATATCAACTTGAGTTGGTCAGGAATACCCTTAGGATTAGCCTGCTCGCTCATTAGCAATAGGGGTAGAAGGGGAATAATTGTATTAGGCTATATTAGGAGAGGCAACCCCTCCCTCCAGACTATTTCAATCATTGCTATTTTCATTCTAGGGTTCCTGCTCTCCCAATCCCTGCTGTAGCTACTGAGATCCGCAGAGACGGTGAACAATACCTCTGTGTATTTGGATTTTGTGGAAACGGGACCAGATTCCCGTTGTCTCCTCGTGGGGACGAATTTTGGCTGGCAATCGTGATTGTTCTTCGCGTTTTAAACATGTTCTTCGCGTTCTTCATTTCTTCACGATTTTCCCGTCACTCGATCTCCCTCCTCGCTGCGTCTTTTTTGAATCCACTTGAATCAATTTGTTCTTTGATGTGAGGAGAACATTTCCACTGAAGGAATTTATCTCTACCCTCACGAACAAGTAGATCGGGTCGATTCAAGTTTCATAGCAACTTTCTCGTTCCTACACCTTCCCTTTCGATTTCCTATTGATTGAGTCAATTTGAGCAGATGATTTCTTGGGGATAGTCTCCTAACTATCTTGTGATCATCTTCTCCAAGTTTGGGATCGAGGGATTTTGATTTGGATCGAATTTGGAAAGATTTGGGAGAAGGGCGATTGAAATCGCCCTCCCTGAGTGGTTGCGGATAGTCCGCGCGTCGGGCTCAGCCAGACCAGTGTCTGCGTGTCTCGGGCAACTTGAGTTCTTTTTGAATGGCGGATAGTCCGTCGTGGTGATCCGCGGACAGTCTGGGATCAGCCAGGGAGGTTTCAGCAACACTGCGTTTTGGGGATTTCAGCCAGCGGACAGTCCGCAATAGGCGCGGACAGTCCGGGACTGGAACTCCGGACAGTCCGGGATTTGGCTGAGTGTTGAGTTTTAGTGTGTTTGCTCTCCCGGCTTTTTGGCTTGGTTGCCGGACTTCTCGTTTGGCCCTAGAGTTAACCAAGGAACCTCTCTAGGTATCTTTGCAACTTGTTAGCATAGCTATTTGGAGATTTCCTGACGTAGCTTCTCATCTACGTTCGGGAGTCGGTTTTTGGGTTGAACTTGAGTTGGAGTTTTCGGTGTTTGGCTTGCTCTCGTTCGGTGGTGCCTCGCTGTGATCCTAGGGATCATCCACCCTCTTCCAAGGGTCGTGGGCATCACGCTTGTACTCGAAGCTTTTGGGGGTTGATTTTTGGGACAGAGGCCAAAGTTTCAAAAGAAATTTTTAGGCTCCCATTCACCCCCCCTCTGGTCGCTTTCTGGTAAAGTTCTCGGTCCTTCAAGCTAGCAGTTGGCAACGGCAAGCAAGAGCACATGTGATGTGCGACTGCATCGGTCAAGTTGAGACGGAAGACGACGACATCATGGCACCTGGCGGAGGCTGGACACGGTTTTGCATGGGAGATGCGAGTGCCATCGGTCAAGTCACGAACAAAGGCGAAGGCGTTGTGCTTGGCGGAGGCTGGACATGCGTCGACTGTGGCGGAACCGTCCTGATTATAAGAGCTCAAGTACCGTCTTAGCCAAATTCGTCTGACATCGACTAATACTTGAACCCATATAACCCCGGTAGTCCGGAAATCTCGAAGGATTTCAAACATCATACAACATACAGGATCGCATTGTTCAAGTACCACATTCGTAAGGATACACCGTCGATAATCGAAACCGAATTTAAACATCAGAGTGCGGAATCATAAAAGAGTTATTACAATACTGAGTTTGAAATTTGCGGAAGCTCATAAGTTTAAAAACACGACCACCACACATGTGGTCCGAATAAACAATGTTTTTGATAACTCACTCCTCCTTTTTCAGATAATGTGCCACCAACAGTCTTAGCCCAGCAAAAGCAAAGGAGAAGCTTCTAGATGACCCTGCCCTGGGCCTACTCCTCATCACCCTCCACGGGGTAGAGGCAGTGCTTACAATGGCCGTAGTAGACTTGGCCATCTGCACAAACGGATAAACCCTGAGTACGGGAATGTAATCTCCTAGACTTACCCGTCCAACTGAAAATAAAGACACCAAGGGTATGCAAGGCTTTTTGGTGGAGCTGGGATCTTTAGTTGCGAAAAGCTCAAATTAAGAAAAGGAATATTTAATGATATCAGTGAGCACTCAAATTTTAGACCTACCTCTTAACTTAGATTTGCACCTGAACTATTACATACACTTGAGTCTAATCAATCAATATATAACCATATCCAGTTGACTTAATCCACATTTTAGTTGAACCTTAAACGTCACGTGGAGTTGTATCGTGGTGAAGCTCGCCATAGTTTCCCACTAACCGGGGGAGACGGCGACTCGAATCCAATTCCAAACCAGCTGGTGATAAACCTTTAATACCAACCCACACTTTCCCCGTCGGGTCCATGCATTGGGTCACCGCTCGATGCTTGTTCGTGGTGGTAATCGTCGCGGCTCACAGCACGGACCACCCAATTGGAACTATATGATGGCCATTCCGAGGCAGATCATGTTTCCATACTAGAGGGTGCGACACGGGTTGAGACCGGCCCGAACAGCGTCTAACCGGCTTTGGGGTTGATGATTACAGCACCGACATATCCCTAAGTAAAAGGGCGCTTTCAAAAATGAACGAGGACCAACATCGATACAAACCTACACGATCCAACGGACGGACTGTCCCAAGTTTCCAAACTTGTGCCTTGCCTTCCAGTTGACCGTATTTCATTACTACTCAGGTTCTTTTCCACGATAGCAAAATATAGCCAACCGTGATCCGGTAACTACCCATCAGGGTATTGCGAAAACTTCCTTAACTACTACCTTTATTAAGCAGGCTAAGCAGTTCTACTTGTGAATAAGTAACAGGACAACAAGGCAGGTGTAAGTAATAATCAAGGAATGATAATGCAATAATTGGGATTCAATCAATTCATATGCCTAATGCATCACAATATAAAATACTCAATTAAATTAATTGTAAAAACTGGGAGACTTAGAATGCTCCGGGGCTTGCCTTGGCAGAAGACCGATGCCTCGTGAAAGGGGCACTCGGGTAGGTTAGTTTCCGCTGTGGGCTCTGCTTTCTCGCTCCTGAGCACTTCCGGGATCTACTCCTCGACGTTTGTCTCCGGCTCTTGCTCTATCTCTAGGGCTGTCGAGCCTATTGCAATGCGGTACATAAATAAATAATGCAAGGTGCAAAATGGTGGTATGAAATGTAAACATTTATTGCAAACCAATAAAACCAACTTGTTGAACAACTTTTGACATCGAGGAAAACATTTATTAACCTCGTAAAACAAAATCATTATTTTAATCATTCCCTATTTATTAATTCGAGAGAAATCCAGGTTTGAACAGCAAGTGCATCTTTCTGAACTCAGAAAAATCCACGAAAATTACAGAAGGTAACTTATACTCACTGGACCTCACTGTACAAATTTCAGCAAGAGATAAATTACTGAACAGTTGATACAAAAAGATGAAATAAATTGCTCAAAAGGTGCTTTGAACAAGCTTTTCTTATAAAATGTGTCAAACAGCAGATTTCATAATTTTCCTAGCTTTATCTACTTATAACCACTCTACCGCAGAAAACGTACTGCTAAAGCACAAACACATAATTCTACACAAAATAAACAAGTTTATTCCAAAATAATACCTTTGAACTACAACCCTACTGGAAAAGGGTGACAACCTCATTTTCATATTTTTCCCAGATTTCATTCCATATTTCATAATTGTCAAGAAAGTTCCATGATCAGAAACATTATATTCTTTTCTACATGAATTTTCTAAGAAAAACACAGAAAAGCATATTTGTACTACAACTCTTTATTTTTTCCATACAACAACCTATGCTTAGCATTTTTCTCAGTTTAAACATAACACACAAAAACTGCATAAATTTTCCCATATTTTACTTTCACATACAAATCATTTTAACAATTATTTTAAGAAAACAGCTAAAAAGGAATTTAAATCAAAATAGATACTTTTTCTACAGAAGCAGTGCCTCATAAATTTTTCATAGATACATGACCTGACAAGAAACCTACACAAATTTTGCCATGAATTAATTCAACCAGAAAACATATAAAACATTTATCTAAACAAAAGCACATAAACTGGATTAAATAAAAACAGTATAATTAACTTTTACCAAAAATGCTTTCATATTTTTCCATGACAGATCTATTCATGAGCAAGCTAACAAAACTGAAAACACCTTATTTGGATCATTGAAACATGCCAGACTAGCGTAGACTCGGCCCATGGACCGGGTGAGGCTGACGCGTGGGGCCTGCGTGGTCAACGGATCCACTTGCCAGTGAGAGCAGAACAGGGGAAAGGTTTGACTGCGTGGTTCTCGCCGACGGTGAGGTCGCCGGCGGTGGGAGTTAGCTTGGTGTGTTCGCTTCGACGGGGCGGACCGAGTGGTGGTGTTGGTTTGGTCAGAGAACGCCCATAGCTCGCCGGCGACGAGCAATGGCGGACGACCGCGATGGTGGGGCTCGGCCATGTCATCTCCGGCGGTCGCCGGTGGAATTTGAAGGAAGCGGGAGGACCAGTGAACCCTAAGAGAGCTATTAGGTGGGTTGGTTTGGCCGGAGAAGCTCCGGTGGAGCTTGGCCTCGTGTGCGGCCATGGTGGCGCCCATGGCGCTCGGCCGGTGATGGTGGGAGAGCTACGGGACGGTAGAGAGCAGGCGGATTGGTGTTCTCACCATGCCTTGGCGTGACGAAGCTCGACGGGGAAGAAGGGGCTCGGCGGAGGCTTGGTTGGCGAGGAACGGCGGTGAGCACTCCCCGACGGTGGCGGCGGCCGAAAAGGGGAACCTCGTGTTACGGCAGCGGTGGAGCTCTGCCGGTGCTCCGAGTGCGCGCACGGCGTGTGCGGGGTGAAGGTGGAGTGGTGTGCGGGAGGAATCAGACGGTGGAGAGTGGAGGAGGTCGGAACGGCGGTGGCTAGTGGTGGTGTCGGACGGCGGCGGGCACGGGTTCGTGTTCGCGCGTGCGGGGAGAGGGGAGTTGGCGAGGGCGAGTGCGTGCGAATGGTGAGTGAAAGAGGGCGGAGTGCGGGGCGCTCGGTTTTGACCTCGGGCTTGGCCGGACGGGTGGTTGTGGCGGGGGCCACGGCCGGCGTACGGCGCGGGTGGTCAGAGCAGCAGGCTGTGGCGTGGGCGCGGCGGCCGGGGCGTGCGGAGACTGCGAGCAAGATCGTGGCGTGATCGGGTGGAGAAGGATCGCGCGATGAGTGGCGGGTGTGGATTCGCGGCAGAAGAAAACGGCCACGCGGCGATTTTGGCCGGCGTACGGCGCGGCCGTGTCGGGCGCGGCACGGCGTGGGCGAGCGCGGGAGCGGGCCGGCGCGGGTGCGAGGTGGGCCGAAAGCGAGGCGCCGGATGAAAAACATTTCCCTTTTTCTTTTTCTAGAAATTTTCCAAACTTTGACCATTTCAAATCAGTTTCAAAAACTCAAAACTAGGCTTTGACCCAAAAATAAAAGTTGCTCCAAATAATTTTCTCTACAACTTTCATATAAGATACTTTTTCTAAAACTCATTTTCTCAACTTCCACATAAATAAAGCCAATTTTTGAGCTATAAAACATTTTGTTCCCACATTTTTAATTATTAAACCATATTGAACTAGGTCAAGGTGTCAATATAAGAAGTGTTATACTCAATATTATCTATTTTATAAAATTAATTGCCAAGATAGAAATCCATTCAACCAACCAAGTCTTATAGAAACCGAAATCCAAATAAACAACAAAAGGCAAAAGCACTTTCATGCACATGAAATGATGCAATGCATTGCTCATGAGTTTTAGTAGCTAAATATAGTTCCTAATGCAGTGCTTGACACTAGAGTGTCACATCGACTTCGGTGTTGGCAACAGGGCGTGCGATCCATGCTCTGTCATCCGGACGGGTTTGGTGGTTGAGCCTCGAAAAACCACCAGCGTCGGTTTTTGAGTTTGGGCCTCAAAAATCGGGGTGGTTGGTTTCCGAGTTTGGGCTTCAAAACTAGGGGTGGACGACTTCCAGGTTTGGGCCTCAAAACCTAAGTTGATGGGTTTGCCGGTTTGGGCCTCAAATACCGTTGGAGGTTCCTATGCGGAACGGGACGACGCGTGGCGGCACCACGAGGCTTGCGTCGAGGAGAAGGTAGCGGTGAGAAGGCGCTGCGGTTGTCGTGGTGGCACGTGGCGGCATCGGGGCATTTGCATTGCGGCGAAGCGACCGATCAGGAAGGCGCGTGACCATCGGATGTGGACCTGACAGAGTTGGACTAGAATACCCCTAGGGTTAGATAGTTTGCTCTTGTATCTAGGGGTAGAAGGGGTAATGTGTAATAGGCTATAAATAAGGGATGAAGCCCCTCATCCCATCTATCTCTCCAGTTATTCATTCTAGCAGACTCCTCTATTAGGGCTTCTCAATCGTAGTTGTTGTTGAGATCCGCAGAGACAAAAACTTTCTTCTATGTATTTTTGATTTCAGGAAAGGAGACTGTAATCTCCTTGTCTCCTCATTGGATAGTTTGTTGAAATCTTGTCATTCATGTTTTGTTCTTCTTGTTTCTTCGTTTCCCCTCTTTTGATCTTTCATGAGATTTCTTGTTTCAAGGGATGACATGAAAATCCGTTTGAACCGTCTTGTAGTGCTGCATGAGAGACATTTATCCACTGAAGGGTTTACTCTAATTCTTCATGAGCACACAGATTGGGCGGATTTCATTTTGGATCGTGTTCTTCCTTTCTCTTCCTGAATTTCTTTGATTCAACGATTTGCAGTTAGGTTCGAGCCATGATCTCTTAGGAGTAGCTCACTAGCTTGCTTGTGACCCCTCACACAAAGTTTGAGCCTTAGAGCTTTTGATTTGAGGGAGATCAAGTCAAATCAGGGGAAGAACAGTGCTGTTTCGGGGCCATCGGACGCTGTTGTTCATAGCATCGGATGCTGACCCCTAGGGCATCGAATGCTCCATTGCCACGCTGTCCAGATCAGCAATTTTAAGTGGCATCAGACACCGGGCATCAGACGCTCCTGACGGACCAGGATGTCAGAGATATCATCAGAGATGATTACTCCGACTAATTCTGGATGGCACGGGAGATCTGAAGACTTGATACAAAGTGTACTTGGATTAGGACTCTCGCTGTAATTTAGTCGAGTTGTTAAAGGAAGTCTTGTAAATAGAATAGGACTCCTCTGTTGTAACCGACTAGGACTCGGTATGTGCTATGCTTCACCCGGATATATAAGGGGAAGCAGGCGCAGGCTCCTATGATTGAATCTTGAATCATAACACAAGGCACACGCCGCACTGGACGTAAGGTATTACGCTATTTAGCGGCCTGAACCAGTATAAATCACTGTCCTTGTGTACTCGCCGAGTTCTACGAACGCCGATCCCCACCGAACAAATCGTCTGAGATCCCTCCAGACGAGTTGCCGGTTATTAAACACCGACAGCTGGCGCGTCAGGTAGGGGATCTCGGCGATTCGATGATCAAGAGCTCGACGAACCACATCAAAATGTTCTCGGCGGGATCAATTTTCGTTTTTAGCTCATGGACTTGCATCGCGGATGATCAAGGGAAGCTACATCGACAACTTCACACTGAATCAGAAGAACAAGCCATGCCAAAGATGGATCATCTCACCCAGAACGTAGCAAACCTCGCAATTCAAGATCCGCAAGATTCTGAGGACCACCCAAAAGCATCTGACTCCTACTCAGACTCGAACTCTGAGAACAAAAAGGACTCGGACACCAAACATGGCATCACCCTTGGACTGCGGAACTCGGCTAAAAGCTTCCAAGACCTGATTGATGCAAAATTCAAAGAGAATCAACAGATTCCTTTGACCGGAGCTCAGCAAGGACTAGTCTTGAGCTTAACCGAGGAAGGCAACATCGTCCATTGGCCAATACAACCAGCCCTGGCTAGATTGATTGGCACAATTGACGAGATTCTTCCATACCAACACGGACATCAGCTCCCCTTTGAGGAACATGAGACCTCAACAGAGATAAACTCCAGCGCCTCTACTTTAGAGTCGGTTACACCGGGATCAACAAACCAAGGCTTCACTCGTGAAGTATTCATGGCAGGACATCAATCATGTCTACGACCTCCAACTCCTCCAGATGTCCTTCGCGATGATGAAACCTTGAGCATGATATCCGACAACGACCCAGAAGGACCCAGAGAAACCGAGTCTTTAAAGGCAGAAAGAGTAAGAAGGAATCAGGCAAAAGATGCCCGCAGAAGACTGGCAACGCATCGAAAAGAGGCCATGGAGCGCTACAATGCATGACTAGAGGAATACAATCACCGAAGGCGCTTGGAAGAGGAAGCTGAGCGCCAAGCTCGTCAAGACAGAGACCAGGAAATTCACTCTCACGACGATCGTAATCGACGACGAGTTGATTGCTCCCGCAACCTTGAACCTGAGTTCATGAGGGTCGTCGGTCACAAAGTCTACCAGACACCCTACCAAAACATCATCGCTCTAGCCACAGAAATGGGAGCTAAGGACAACCGCACCCCTGATGAAGAGCGACAGTTGGTCATGTTACAGACAACCGCGCTACAACTCAAGGGGCGAAATCTCGACTCCTTGGCCGATGAACAAGCTTCATCCCATCCAAGCCAGAGGCGACCTGTTCATGAGCGGCTCGGCCGGGCCCCAGCAAGGAGTTGCCTGGGCAACCGAGTACCTGATCAAGCTGAAGGAGGAGCCGAATCTTCATACCGAGGAGTCGACGTCGCAACCTGTGATGCAGTCGATCGCTTCCCCTGCTTCTCCCAGAGGCTCTGAGCAGTCCCGTTTCCACGAAAATTCAAACATGGGAACTACACGAAATACGATGAGAAGACAGAACCTAAGCGGTGGCTCAGGCTGTATGCGCAAGCAGTCGAGTTAGCAGGAGGAAACAACGACGTCAAAGCACTTTTTCTCCCCAAGGCTCTAGAAACAATGCCACTTGCATGGTTCGACAGGCTTAGACCCGAGTCCATTGACTCCTGGGAACAACTCCATCGTACCTTCATAGAGAACTTTGCGGGTGTCCCCGAGAGATCAGATCCCCAGACTAAGCTCAGGACTTGCAAGCAGCAAAAAAACAAGACAATGCGAGAGTACTATAGACGCTTCTCAGAAATTCGCTCCACAGTGTCTGACATAACAGATAGAGAGGTAATCGACCTTTTTGGCAACAGAATTTGCTAAAGGTACAATTACATGGACTTCATAAAGCATGACCCAACCACCGTCGACGAGTTTCATCGTGTAGTAAATTCCATGATGGCGACAGAAGAGCGCACACAAGAACGCTTTCCCGAAAGGAACACGCAAGGTGGTCGAGGCAACATTCAGAGAGGCAACCAGGCACCTCAGCAAAACACCCGCAAGAGAACAGGGGACAACACTGTTGCAGCTATGGAGCCTCAGAAGAAGGGAAACAAGCCATCCACCTTTGACGACTTACTCGACGGACCATGCCCTTTCCATCCTGAAGAACCGAGAATGCTTCCAGAAAGCGACCAGAGGGGGGGAGTGAATGGGAGCTTCAAAATTCCTTTCGGAAACTTGTTGCCACTGTCCAGTAAATCAACCCCAAAGGCAAACCCTAGAGCTTGGTAGTGTCCACGACCCTAGATGTAGGGTGGATGCTTCCAAGAAGCACAGCAGAACAGTACACAACTCTAGAAACTCAACGCAAAAGACGGAAATCGAATCCGATCAAGAACGAGCCAACCGCGAACGAAAACGCGCTGAGACAGCACTGACCGGACTCACCCTGCGTCCGGTCAACAAGCACCGGACGCGTCCGGTCAGGAAAAGTCCAGTTTCGGACCTCTCTGAGTTGGACCGGACTCACCAGAGCCGAGCGTCCGGTCAGTACTCAGAGCGTCCGGTCAAGCCGTGAACAGTAGACGAGAAGCGTCCGGTCGTGCACAGGAACCAGCGTCCGGTCGTGAGCGTCCGGTCAAATCACGAGAGTCACAGTAAGAACGTTCAATCGACCAGACTCACTGACCTAGCGTCCGGTCAGTACGCATCGAGCGTCCGGTCACCCGGCAGCAGCACTGTTCGTCCACCGATTCGACTCGATCTCACCCAAAACAAATCCTCTAGGGATCAAACTTGGTGAGAGGAGTCACAAGGATGATAGTGAGCTATCTCTAAGAGATCATGGCTCGAACCTATCTCCAAATCGATGAATCGAAGAATTTCGGGAGAAGGGAGAAAAACTTGACCCGAAACGAAAATCGATCGATCTCCTAGACCGTGAGGTTAGAGGTGAATTCCTTCGGTGGAAAGAAGTGCCTCACGATCTAGAACAACTTGGTTCAAACGAATTTGCAAAAGAGGAACCGAGCAAAGAGATCAAGCGATGGGAAAAACGTGGAGAAAAAGGATTCCGCGAAGAAGACGAACGAAACGCGAATCTCAACCACGAAATTGCAACCGTGTGGCTACCACACGCTACAACAGTGAGGTTACGGCCTCACTTCCTTAAAATCTCATGAACACAGAGGTATTGTTCTCTTCTCTGTGGATCTCAGCTAGCTACAGCAGGGATGTGGGAGAGCAGGAAACCCTAGAAGCCAAGAGCAAATGACAGGATGACTAACTGAGATAAATGGGGAGGTGGGTGTGTCCCCCTATTTATCCTAATTCTAACCTATTCCTAATTCCCACTCTACCCCTAACTACTTACAGAGCGAACCAGCTAAACCCTAGGGTTATTCTGGACCAACTCGGTGGTAGGTGTATCCGACGGCCACGCTCGCACAACTCGTAGCGTTGCCTCGACGCAACCTCCCGATTGCCGCCACGTGCCGCCCTCGCTCTGCACCCCCGGTTTTGTGGCCCAAACCGGGAAACCAGCCTTTTCCAGCCAACCCCCGGTTTTGAGGCCCAAACCGGGAAACCAGCCCACCAGCTTCTGAGTTTTGAGGCCAAACTCAGCAAACCCTCAGCGCCCAGGTTTTGAGGCCCAAACCTGGAAACTGTCCTCAGCCCGAGTTTTGTGGCCAAACCCGGAAACCATCCGCACCCAGGTTTTGAGGCCCAAACCTGGAAACCATCCACCCGATGGTTTTTCCCTAGCTCTACCACCAAACCGACGTCGTAGATGGGATGCACCTCCCGTGCACCCCGTCCACCGACACGTGTCCCCAAGTCCACGACTCAGGCAACACATGACCGCACTTCTTCACTTGTTGTCGTCACAGGCTGCCAGCCACCACAGCTGATCCTCGGGCCTCTGGTCCCTCAGTCCAAGCCTCACATCCGCCCTTCGCCACTCCCGGTCCATCGGCACGGCACGTCTCTACTTGACCTTCACCTCGCCTTTGATCACTGCATCCGTGCTCGACACCTGCACAACACAAGCCAAAGAACATGCGCATCATCCCAGTTGACAATCACTCATCGCTCAGAGACCCGGCATACACCCATGTATCCACAATCTCCCCCTTGATGAGTGCATTGTCAACTAACAACACAAATCATAATGGAAAGAGAAGAAGAGAGAAGGAGAAGAGAGAACTCAACCAAATGACCCAAAAGCATAGCAAAGCCGAAGAAGGTCAAGTGGAAAGAGCGAAAGAACTTGGTCCCCAAAGACATGGGCAACGGCTCGACGCAACCAAGCAAAGCAAAGCTAGCCCTCAAGAAGAGGTAGAACAGGCTCAACACCGCTAGCAAAAACCAATCGAAAATATCGAAGCAAAATGTTAGTCCCTCAAGATAAGAGGCACAGAGGCTCAACACAACTAGCAAAGAAAGCTCGATACCGACTGTTACCAAAAAGAGTTCGACACCAATTGAAAATCTGAAAAGCAAATGCTAGTCCCTCAAGAAAGAGGCTAAGGCTCAACGCAACTAGCAAACCGCTCCAAACCAATTGAAAATGTCAAAGACTCAACCAGAAACAAACTCTCCCTCGAATAGTGCAAACAACCAGGAAGGCTCCCCCTTAGCTGAAACGGAGGGTAATGATTTGCAATTTCTCCCCCTTAGTTGAAAATGCACTTATCAAGAAATAAGGCTCCCCCTCAGAAAATGCACCAACAAAAAGTGCCAACAAGAGAGGTTCTCCCCCTTCCAAAATGCATATGAGTCAAAAATGCAAGTTAGGAGCTTCAAAAGTATACTCAAGAGAGTGCAAAGATGCTCTATAGAGTTCAAATCCGATGACTCAGAAAAATGCACAAAATGCTAGCAGAGGCTCAAACTGATCACTAAGAATGAAATATGAACATGTGAGCAGTTTTAAGCCAAAAAAGGTATTCACCATCAAAATAGCACAGACATGTATAGACAGGAAGTCAAACAAGTGCTAATCATGTATGCAAGGTGAACTACCCCTAGCATAGTTCAAACATCATGCTGATACCAATTTAGGGATATACTTGTGATTTCAAATTTTAATCGGAGTTGCAGCGGTGAAATTACACAAGTTCAGAAAACAGCATGTGACTGCGAGAGGTTGAATGCTTGTTATTGCCTAACTTTCCAACTGTGCGAAGCCTATGCATAAGCAATCAGAAGCTTAAAGCAACAGTTTCGGTCATACACTACACAGCTCAAGTTTAACCCAAAAGTGCAATGGGAAACAGTCTCTAAACTGTGAGGTGTTAACAAGCAAACCCATCTCGATCTTTCCAATTCACTTAACTTGGTTCAGATTTTAAACAGAATATGATATACCAAGCAAGTGAATGACTCAACACTAGAGACATAGCAACCTAGCATATATGAAAAGCACATGTGACTTCAACACATCCTACACATGATAGTTGCATATCTCAATGGTGAACATTTTCAAGTTTTAAGTTTATTAACAAATTCACCATTCAAAAATAGCTCAGCTCATAATATGCACTAGAGATCAGAAAGAGCATAAGCTACAGCATCTACATAAAGCATCGGAGCAAAAAAAACTACACAGAGCATAGTTACAATCTTCAGATTATACATATGAAGCTCAGAATGTAAAAGCATATGCTAAAATGCAAAAGATGCACGAAGAAATCAAAAAGAAGCAAAAACAACTGAAACCGAAAGGTCAGTGTATCATACAAAATCCAAAGTGTTTCCCCCATCTAAAAGGGGAAACACACACCAAGCTCACCTCTCAACCGATTAAAGGTTGATTGGTCCAAAGGCTTGGTAAAAATATCAGCAAGCTGATGATGAGTATCGACATGGAGAAGGTTGATATCACCCTTCTCATAGTGGTCTCGCAGAAAATGAAAGCGCACATCAATGTGTTTGGTCTTCGAGTGAAGCACGGGGTTCTTAGCAACGCTAATCGCACTCGTGCTGTCACATAGCAATGGAACACGAGAAAAGCTCAGACCAAAATCACGCAAAGTGGCCATCATCCAGAGTAACTGGGAACAGCAGCTAGCCGCAGCAACATACTCAGCCTCCGTGGTAGACTGGGCGACGCTAGACTGCTTGCGAGAGGACCACGAAACAAGAGAAGAACCAATAAACTGGCAAGTCCCAGAAGTGGACTTGCGATCAATACGGCAACCAGCAAAATCGGCATCAGAATAACCGCAAAGGGAAAGGGTGCAGGAAGCAGAATACCAAATCCCGAATTCTGGAGAGAAGGATAAGTACCTCATAATGCGCTTGACCGCCTGACGGTGAGAGGTGCGCGGCGATGCCTGAAAGCGCGCAGAGGCACACCGCGAACTGGATGTCCGGGCATGTCGCCGTCAGGTACAGCAGCGACCCGATCATACTCCGGTACTCCTTCTGGTCCACTGCTTCTCCCTCCTTGTCCGCATCCAGGGCCGTCGTGGTCGCCATGGGTGTTGGAAGAGGCTTGGCCTCACCCATGTCGAACTTCTTCAGGATGTCTCTGGTGTACTTGCCCTGGTGCACAAACGTTCCTTCCCGGGTTTGCTTGATTTGCAACCCGAGGAAATATGTCAACTCGCCCATCATGCTCATCTCGAACTCCCTGCTCATAGTATCTGCGAACTTGGCAACCAAAGCATGAGAAGAACCACCGAAAATGATATCATCCACGTAAATTTGGACCAAGAGAGTATCAGTGCCTTGCTTGAGGAGAAAGAGTGTTTTATCTACACATCCCATTTTAAAACCCTTAGCAAGCAAAAAGGTTTTCAACCTATCATACCAGGCTCTAGGGGCTTGTTTCAAACCATACAAAGCTTTGTGAAGTTTAAAGACATGGTTTGGAAACTTGGGATTTTCGAAACCGGGGGGTTGTCTAACATACACCTCCTCTTCTATGTAGCCGTTTAAGAAGGCACTCTTGACATCCATTTGGAAAAGTTTGAAACCTTTGGATGCAGCAAAAGCCAAGAGTATCCTAATAGCCTCCAAACGTGCTACAGGAGCAAATGTCTCCTCATGGTCTATCCCCTCCTTCTGACTATATCCCTGGGCTACGAGTCTGGCCTTGTTTCTCACAACATGGCCATCTTCTCCCTGTTTGTTTTTGAAAACCCATTTTGTCCCAATTGGATGACACTCAGAAGGTGGAGACACTAGAACCCAAACCTGATTTCTCTCAAAGTTCTCAAGCTCCTCATGCATGGCATTGACCCAATCAGGATCCGTCAAAGCGTGTCCAACATCCCGGGGTTCAAAATCAGCAACAAATGCAGAATGAGCAAAGTGAGAGATTTGCCTTGACCGGGTGACGCGTTCGTCGATGCTGCCGATCATCTGCTGAGGCGGGTGCTGGCGCTGAATGTGTCGTGGCGCCTCCCTTGCCGAAGTGGCCTCCCCCTCAACAGCAGCTGGTGCCTCCCCGGGTTCAAAGGGTACCGCACGGGGTGGCGAATCCCACGGCCCCTAGGAAGAAGAGGTGTCGGGGCCGTGAGTCGTCGTAGAAGCCGCTCTTTGCGGCACAGCAGGTGGAGGAGGTGTTGGGTCATCTATCCCTTCAGCACCTTCTTCTTCATCATCGAAAAGAGGTTCGCCAACCTCATGATCAACTGCACGCTCAAAACGAGAAGAAGGACAAACCATGGTCTCGTCGAAGGTGACATCTGATGTCTCCATGACTCGGTTAGTGTCAAGGTTAAGTACACGGTAAGCTCGAGTGTGAGTGCCATAACCCAAAAACACACCGTCAGAAGAACGAGACTCAAACTTGTCCAAGTTGCCCTTTTTGAGTATAAAACAATGGCAACCAAAAACTCGAAAATAACTCACCTTGGGTAGTTTTCCAAAACGCAACTCATAAGAGGTCTTTTTCAAGAAAGCTCGAAGAAAAATGCGATTGGAAATATAGCATGCAGTGTTCATAGCTTCGGCCCAATATCGCCTAGGAGTCCTATGCTCATCAAGCATCATCCTGGCCATCTCTACAAGGGTCCGATTCTTCCTTTCTACAACACCATACTGAGGCGGTGTGTAGGGGAAGAAAACTGATGCTCTAACCCAAAAGAGTCACAAAACTTCTCAAAATCTGAATTCTTGAATTCGGAACCATTATCACTCCGAATTGCTCGCATAGATTTCAAAGGGAACTCATTCTGAAGACGCAAAATCAGATTGCGAGCAAAGGAGAAAGTCTCAGTTTTCTCAGCTAAAAAGAAAACCCACGAATATCTCGAAAAGTCGTCGACAACAACAAGCACATACCACTTCCCCTCAACCGAGCTCACCCGAGCCGGACCAACAAGGTCCATGTGTAAAAGCTCTCCAGGGCGCTTAGTCATGACCTGAGTCACTGGATGGTGGGGAGCGACAACCATCTTCCCATGTCTACAAGAGTGGCAAACAAGATCCTTCTCCATTGATAACTTGGGCAATCCTCGGATTAAGCCAAGTGAACTAAGTCTTGCAAGCAAGTCAAAGCTCAGGTGACCTAGTCTCCTATGCCACTTCCAAAGATCAGAGGAGGAAGGTCCAGCCAAAAGACAACGAGAAATTCCGAACGACTCCGAGAAATCCGCACGAAAGACTTTTCCAAAGGGCGAAATCACACAAAAAAGATTGCCCTGAGGATCCAAAATGCGACTGAGATTCGGTTTAAAATGAATCTCATAGTCATCATCAAAAAGTTGCGAAACAGAAAGAAGGTTAAAATGCAAGTTAGAAACAAGAGCAACATCGCGCAAAACAAAGTGCTCATTAACTCGCACAGACCCACGAGACAGCACCTTACCTTTGCTGTTGTCGCCGAAGGTGATATACTCCTTTCCGGTAACCGGGCTAAGACTGGAGAACCACTTGGCGTTTCCGGTCATGTGTCTCGAACACCCGGAATCCACCAACCAAACGTTCTCCAATCGTTTTACCTACATCAATAAAAAGACATAGGGTGAGCATACGGGCCAACACTGGGGTTAGTGAAGTAAGGGGAATACCAGTGTTGGGTCGTCTGCTCAAAAGAACGGTTAGCAGAAAAACCATTCCTAGCACGCCTACGGAAGGAGCGATCACCACGTTGAGGAAAACGTGGTCCGCTAAGGGAGGAGCATCCATCACGATACTCAAAACGCGGTGGGGGAAATTGCTCAACTGCAAAGCCACCGCCACGGGGTCCATAGCCTACAAATGCAGGCTCCCGCCGGGCACGCTCTCTACGAGGCCTACGCCTAGGGACTTGAGGCTCAACACCTCTAGGCCTAGCTCTCTCCTCGGAGCTCTCTGCTGCCTAGGCCTGGGAACTTGAGGTTCTGGACCTCTGGGCCTAGCAGCACGTCTCGGTGCTCTCCTCTGAACATTCGGCGCATGTACATCATGGAAAGGATGGTACATGCCCGGGTTGTTCATCTCCCTAGCACGGCGCGCCTCTCTCTTGTGCCTAAAATAGAACTCGCTCAAGTGTCCATCTCTCCCACAGTGCTCACAGTGGTACCTCACCGCTCTCAAAGGGGGTTGTTGGTACTCACGGTTGTGGGTGTGGATCACCTTGCCCTTCTGTGGCAACTCCTCCTGGATAGGTGGCATTGTGTCCAGCTTGTTCGTTAGGTGGTTGGGTTTGGGATGCCACACTTGGTTCTTGGGTGGAGCTCTCGGAGGTTCCTCAAACACCCCATCCTTGGTGTTAGGCTTGAGAGGCTCTTTGGGTGGAAGCTTGGTTAGTTTGGGAGTAGTGGTGGAGTTTGGCTTCTCACTCGGGTTCAACCCACTCGACTCTCCAATCTTCCCAAAAGCAGAGACATCAACACCCAGAGCAAAACCTACACCGGGACCTCCAGCAGCTCGCTTGAATTGGGAGATCATCATCCCGAGCTGTGGCTCACCACAAGACACCCATGACAAGATGGTCCGAAGGTATGTGTTTTCCTCCTCGGTTTGCATCTTGTCATGCTTCACATTGGCAATCTCCATCTCCAAACCCTCGCACAAAGCGCACCTAGTCACACAAGTGCTACCCGAGCTGGCCTCCTCAAGAGACACAATCTTGGCATTCTTCTCTGCCAACTCGGATTGCAAGACAGGACAAGTCTTGCAAGCACCCAACAGCATGGGTCTAGCACGGAGCTCATCCACCTCTCCTACCAACGCAACATACTTACTTCTCAAAGTGAGAAGATCAGTCATGTGCGTGGTGCACGCCTCACACTCCTCCTCATCTGTGACAACTACGGTGGACTTGACAGAATCAAGTTCCTTCACCGTATCCTCCCACTTCTGCCTAAACTCCTTGCGCTCTCTAGCGGCTCGCCTAAGCAACTTATCTTGACTAAGGAGCGCAGCAGTAAGTTTCTCGAACTCAGCGGAAAGCTCATCGTGGGTCAGAGATACGTGGGAGGTGTCGTCGTCGTCGTCGTCGTTCCGAGGGGAGTTCACCAGCTCGCCATCGAGGGCCATGGTGCAGAAGCCGTCGTCGTTGGCGAAGAAGCAGAGACCATTCAGCTTGTCCTCGATCCTCTTCTTCTTCTCGGACTCGTCGTCGCTTGAGCAAACAGAGTCATCATCCGAGCCGTCGACGTCGCTGAGCGTGGCGAAGAACGCACGCTGCTCAGCCTGGGCCTTCTCCAAGTACTTCTTCTTGATGTACTCCTTGTCGAAGCCGCCCCTCCGCTTGTGCCTCGCGGGGACGTACTTCTCCTTGCGCTTGCCGGAGTCGTACTTGTGCCCATGATCGCCCTTCCCAGATGAATGCTTCTTCTTGGGGCAGTTGGCGATGAAGTGATCGGGGTCGCCGCACTCATAGCATCCTGAGCGTCCTCCTCCGCGGCGACGGTTCATGCGGTTGTTGTGAAACCGCGAGAACCGGTTGGCGAGCATTGCCAACTCGTCATCCCCCAAAGACTCCAGCTGGTCCTCTGTGACAGAGAAGAGAGACGAAAGAGCAAAACCTCCAGAGGGGTTAGCAGAAGAGCCAGAAACCAAAGCCATAGTCGGGCCAGAAGGATTCTCATAAGAAGCCCTTGCCATGGCATCAATCTCACTGGACTTGAGCTTACTGAAGAGCTCGTCGCAAGTGAGGGTCTCATAGTTCGGTGATTCGATGATCGCCTGAACTTGGAGTCCCACACCGACCGATCAAGAGTATGCAAAAGCTTCAAAGCCCTCTCATGATCGTCGAAAGGCAACAGCTCCTTGTTAGCCCTCATCCTGTTGACAATCACCTGAAAGCGAGCAAATATACTTTCTATGCTCTCGCCAAGCATGTGTCGAAAGTTCTCATACTCTCGCTTGAACGACTCGTAGAGACGGGTTTTGACTTGAGAGGCTCCCTCATGGAAACGCATGAGGGTAGCCCAAATCTCCCGAGCCGTAGCGAGGTGAGAAACGCGATCAAACTCACTCATGCTCAAGCATGAGAAAAGAGCATTACGGGTCGGCTATTGGCTTCGTGCTCATTGATCTGAAGCTGAGAGACACGAGCAGCCAAGACCACGTAATCGGTAGAGTTGCAAATATCCCAAATGGAAGCACCCAAACTCTGCAGATAGGCCGACATGCGTATCTTCCAATACGCATAGTTCGTCCCATCGAAAAATGGCGGTTTGCCCACGCCGTGATCCATGTCGCCTTCTGTGGATCTGGAACCGGCTAAGGTGGAAGATCCTTAACTCGCTCCGATACCAATTGAAGGACCGAGAATGCTTCCAGAAAGCGACCAGAGGGGGGGTGAATGGGAGCTTCAAAATTCCTTTCGGAAACTTGTTGCCACTGTCCCGTAAATCAACCCCAAAGGCAAACCCTAGAGCTTGCTAGTGTCCACGACCCTAGATGTAGGGTGGATGCTTCCAAGAAGCACAGCGGGACACTACACAACTCTAGAAACTCAACGCAAAAGATGGAAATCGAATCCGATCAAGAACGAGCCAACCGCGAACGAAAACGCGCTGAGACAGCACTGACCGGACTCACCCTGCGTCCGGTCAACAAGCACCGGACGCGTCCGGTCAGGAAAAGTCCAGTTTCGGACCTCTCTGAGTTGGACCGGACTCACCAGAGCCGAGCGTCCGGTCAGTACTCAGAGCGTCCGGTCAAGCCGTGAACAGTAGACGAGAAGCGTCCGGTCGTGCATAGGAACCAGCGTCCGGTCGTGAGCGTCCGGTCAAATCACGAGAGTCACAGTAAGAACGTTCAATCGACCGGACTCACTGACCTAGCGTCCGGTCAGTACGCATCGAGCGTCTGGTCACCCCGCAGCAGCACTGTTCGTCCACCGATTCGACTCGATCTCACCCAAAACAAATCCTCTAGGGATCAAACTTGGTGAGAGGAGTCACAAGGAGGATAGTGAGCTATCTCTAAGAGATCATGGCTCGAACCTATCTCCAAATCGATGAATCGAAGAATTTTGGGAGAAGGGAGAAAAACTTGACCCGAAACGAAAATCGATCGATCTCCTAGACCGTGAGGTTAGAGGTGAATTCCTTCAGTGGAATGAAGTGCCTCACGATCTAGAACAACTTGGTTCAAACGAATTTGCAAAAGATGAACCGAGCAAAGAGATCAAGCGACGGGAAAAACGTGGAGAAAAAGGATTCCGCGAAGAACACGAACGAAACGCGAATCTCAACCATGAAATTGCAACCGTGTGGCTACCACACGCTACAACAGTGAGGTTACGGCCTCACTTCCTCAAAATCTCATGAACACAGAGGTATTGTTCTCTTCTCTGTGGATCTCAGCTAGCTACAGCAGGGATGTGGGAGAGTAGGAAACCCTAGAAGCCAAGAGCAAATGACAGGATGACTAACTGAGATAAATGGGGAGGTGGGTGTCTCCCCCTATTTATCCTAATTCTAACCTATTCCTAATTCCCACTCTACCCCTAACTACATACAGAGCGAACCAGCTAAACCCTAGGGTTATTCTGGACCAACTCGGTGGTAGGTGTATCCGACGGCCACGCTCGCACAACTCGTAGCGTTGCCTCAACGCAACCTCCCGATTGCCGCCACGTGCCGCCCTCACTCTGCACCCCCGGTTTTGTGGCCCAAACCGGGAAACCAGCCTTTTCCAGCCAACCCCCGGTTTTGAGGCCCAAACCGGGAAACCAGCCCACCAGCTTCTGAGTTTTGAGGCCAAACTCAGCAAACCCTCAGCGCCCAGGTTTTGAGGCCCAAACCAGGAAACCGTCCTCAGCCCGAGTTTTGTGGCCAAACTCGAAAACCATCCGCACCCAGGTTTTGAGGCCCAAACCTGGAAACCGTCCACCCGATGGTTTTTCCCTGGCTCTACCACCAAACCGACGTCGTAGATGGGAAGCACCTCCCGTGCACCCCATCCACCGACACGTGTCCCCAAGTCCACGACTCAGGCAACACATGACCGCACTTCTTCACTTGTTGTCGTCATAGGCTGCCAGCCACCACAGCTGATCCTCGGGCCTCTGGTCCCTTAGTCCAAGCCTCACGTCCCCCCTTTGCCACTCCCGGTCCATCGGCACGGCACGTCTCTACTTGACCTTCACCTCGCCTTTGATCACTGCATCCGTGCTCGACACCTGCACAACACAAGCCAAAGAACATGCGCATCATCCCAGTTGACAATCACTCATCACTCAGAGACCCGGCATACACCCATGTATCCGCACATCCGAAAGGAGGACATCAGGCTAGGCATTGTCGACAGCTAAAGGAGCGAGGCTTGAACTCTGACTTCAATAGAAACAAGAAAGATAAGGGGAAGAAAGTAGCTGAAGACCCTCAGCAGGACGCCGGCGGTTTCCAACACCCCAAAGGGACCATCAATGTCATATTTGGAGGAGTAACCACCAGCGACAGCAAACGTCTCCAGAAACTTTCCCTACGGGAGATCATGTCTACAGAACCGACTACCCCCAGATACCTTGATTGGTCTGAGTATCCGATCAACTTTTCTCCAGCAGACCAATAGACCAATGTCTCCAATGCAGGGCATTACCCGCTAGTCCTGGATCCTACGGTCGCCGGGTTCAAATTGGGAAGAGTACTCATCGACGGAGGAGCAAGACTCAATGTCATCTTTGCAAGCACCCTAAGCAAGATGAACTTGGACCTTGCAACTCAGCTCACACCATCAAACGCCCCCTTCTACGACATAGTACCCAGAAAGGCGACTGTACCACTCGGAAGGATCATACTACCCGTCACTTTTGGAACTCAGACCAATTACCGGACTGAGTACATCAGTTTTGAGGTAGCCGACTTCGAGTCATCGTATCATGCCATATTTGGACGACCAGCTATCGCCATGTTTATGGCAGTACCTCACTACTCGTACCTTCTGCTGAAGATGTCGGGTCCTAAAGGCATTCTAATCTTCAGGGGTGACATGAAGCGATCATTCGACTACGACACAAAGGCTGTTCAAATCGCCAAAAAAGCTCAACTCGCCCTAGAAGTCCAAGAACTTGCTCAGATGGTACATAACACCAAGCCTGGAGATGCAGAAATCCCAACCAAGAAGGCGGGTGCTATCCAACCATCAGCAGAAATCCCTACAAAAACCATTGACCTGGAAACCGGTGATCCCTCAAAGACAACGGTTATCAGTGCTCACCTATCTGAAGAATAGGAACTCGCGCTCACCAAGTTCCTTAGAGCAAACAAAGACATATTTGCTTGGAAACCGGCTGATATGCCACTCGTCTTGAGGGATCTCAGACATATTTGCTTTAGATTCGAATCGGACGCTCCGAGCCTGCATCGGACGCTGGCATCAAACGCTGAGCTTTCATTGTAGCAGCGTCGAATGGCCCAACAGTAAGGTTCTAGAGACGCACTATTCACATCGGACGCGTTCGACGTGAAGGCATCGGACGCTGCCAGCGTCCGATGGTCCTGGTTTCACGCTATTTTGTCCGTAGCTCATTCGTTTGACTTTGGATTTGAGTTCTGGCATTTGCGTTGGGTTCCTTGATCAGTGTAGTGTCTCGCTATGTTCGTTGGGAGCATCCACCCTATCGCTAGGGTCATGGACATTACCGAAGTCAGCTTTGCTTTTGGGGATTGAACATGGGACAGTGGCCGAGCATTCTTGAAAAAGAATTTGAGGCTCCCATTCACCCCGCTCTGGTTGCCCTTTTCGGTCCTTTAGTAATAGCCTATAAATAAGGGATGACACCCCTCATGCCACCTTATCTCTCTAGTTGCTCATTTCTAGTAAACTTCATCTGTTAGGGCTCCTCTCTCTAGCTGCTGAGGAGATTCACGGAGACAGAAATCATTCCTCTACGTATTTTGATTTCAGGAAAGGGGACCGTAATCTCCTTGTCTCCGATCCTCATTGGGGATTTTGGCTAAAATCTTTGTGATCGCGTTTTGTTCTTCGCGTTCTTCATTTTCCCACTTTAGCTCTTTCGCAAGATCCTTCGTTTTGAGGGATGGATTGAAAATCCGTTTGAACCATCTTGTGCATCTTCATCAGAGACATATTTTCACCAAAGGATTTTCTCCAATTCCTCACAAGCACACAGATCAGGCGGATTTTGTGTTGGATCTTGTTTTGCATGTTCTTCACCGATTTTCTTCCAATCACTGATTTGCAGTTAGGTTCGAGCCATGATCTTGTATGAGTAGCTCACTAACTTGCTTGTGATCCCTCACACAAAGTTTGAGCCTTAGTGCTTTTGATTTGAGGGAGATTGGGTCGATACGGTGAACGAATAGTGCTGTTTCGAGATGACCGGATGCTCAGTCTAGAGCGTACGGATGCTGACCATAGAGTCCAGTCGTTGAATAGCTGCAGACCGCTATAACAGGACCCTGCTCAGGAATGGACCGAACACACACCTTGCATAGTCTAGTCAGTTCTAGAGAGGTCCGCGTGTGACCGGACACGCCTAGTGCCTATGACCGAACGCGTCGCAGTCACTGTTCACCAGGTGAACGTGACCGAACATGCCTATGGACAGATGTTTTTCTAACTAGATGCTCCCCTGTGTATAGTCCGGTCACGAATACAGAGGTCCAGAAACTATGTTTCTGTGATCGGACGCATCCGATCAAGTCTGACTAGACACTCTCCGAGTCCAGTCAGTGACCTGTCTGTGCGTTTTCATTCGCAGTTTCTTCGGTTGGTTTCCGATTTGCATTCTGGTGTTTGCGTTGGATTCCCGGCTTCCGTGCTCTACAGAAATCGGGCCCTACCCGGTTGAGGTTACCCAAAGTTCATTCAATCACTAGTTGTCTCGCGTGAACTAAGGGTGTGAGAGTTCTGTGGTGTCCTGTTGTGTTCCTAGGGAACATCCAGCCAATCATTTGGGTCGTCGACATCACGCTGAGCGGTCTGCTGCTTTTAGGGTTTGAACATGGGACAGAGGCTATCTATTTCTGCAAAGAAATTTGAGGCTCCCATTCACCCCCCTCTGGTCGCCATTTTTGGTCATTCAGAAATGGGTTTGCTCTTTTGATGCATGTGTATGTTCTTCCTATGTTTCTCTTTTTCCAACTGCACCAACACCTATCAAACTTGTTAGAATAAAGCCCTACCATTATGTTGGATGTTGCCTGTGGGATGCTTTTATGCGGGTTTATTGACGATAAAATTGGTGCTTAAAGACTGTCAACACGTACGAGGTAATAGATCTACTCCAAACTGGACGTCGTGTGATAGAACCGTCCAATTTAAAGGAGCACAAGTGCGAAAAACCACTGTCGGAGCAGCGGAATTAGAACACTTGAGCCCATATAAACCTGGTAGTCTGTGAAATCACAAGGGATTTTAAACTTTTCCAACATCAACAACAGAGGATCGTACATAGTCCAGCATGCACCATTCACATATTACAACAGTTTCAAAATAAGTTCATCAGAGTACGAAATTAAAGTTATTACAAACCATAGTCTTGAAATAAAGTTTTTGAAGCTAACATTTGAACATAGTTTAAAACCAACACACTCTTAAGTTTAGATACAGTGCCATCAAGTACTCATTTTCCATAAAAGCAGTAGATGAGTCAGGAGCCGACCAAGCCTATGGTCTAATTGTCTCCAAAAGCAGGGCAGAGACAATTGATACAGTAGCCATAAAACATCTGGCCATCTACAACAACAGAGGGAACAAAGCCCTGTGTACGAGAATGTACTCAGCTAGACTTACCTGTCTTAAACCAGAAATAAAATGACATCAAGGAGTATGCAAGACTAAGATATAAAGGTGGAGCTGGCATGACCATAAATTTTTGCGTAAAAGCATAAATAATAAAGTACTCACTGCTGCAGGTTTTTAGATAGATAAGTAACCTATCCAAACTAGATTAGCACCTGTCTAAACAATCATGAGTAGTGATCAAGCAATCACCATGTAATAATAACAAATAGATCAATTAGCAATTGCCAACAGTGCCACGATAACTGTCACGTGTTCTTTACCTTCAGTATTAAAACCGATCGAAGGTCAAGTCAAGTGCTCACTATCCAGGAGCGATGACGATTATAATCGATTCCTATCTAGCCGGTGATTTTATTACCCACACAAACCACAACACTTTTCCAGGTAACCGCGGCCTGGACTGCCACCACCATACCCGAGGGCAAGCCTGACTGCCAAGAGGCCAGACTTGAAACACCTTCCCCTTGGGCTTACTTTTCACGCCACCGCGTCCCTATACCCTCTCGCGGCTTTGGTAGGTGCATAGGCTTTGTGTACCGTCCCGGACAAGTGAGCGACTTTGTGGTTGGAATGACTTATCCTTCCAGCTAAATGTGGGCCATGCGTTCAACATGACAAGAGGGCCATCATAAGATGATACTCTTCCCGAATGACACGGCTAGAAATGTTGTAGTTCAAACCCTACATGAATCTACCGATCTCCATTATTACCAACACTCAGTTATCTCACGTACTAGCAATTTCAGCTAAAAGATCAAGTAACCACCTATTGCTCGCGGGTAACATGAAGGTTGCCCGGGTTCTACCGGACTAAGTATGGCTAAGCACATAAGTCGCATATAGAGTTAATAGTGTAACAAGGGTGGTATAACAGGATATTCATGGTAGATAGAGTAATGTATCAACGGTATCAAACAACTTCTATAACTTAATGCAACAAGCATAAAGCATAATTAATTGCTTGCAAACCGTATGAAGTTAGATGCTCTGGGGCTTGCCTTTCTCGAACGTGCTCGGCTGGTGGTTCAGGTACTCGGGCATGTCCACCTCAGGCTCCTCCTCAGCTAGTGCCTCCTGCACCAGTGTTGAAGGCTGCTCCTCTACCTCTTCTTGAGCTACTTGCTCCTCTAGGGAACCTGTATCATGCATATGCTACAGTAGGAAAATACGAAGTAAAAGCATAAGAGGACTAGCTTTGACCGAATAGGTGCATATCTCCTCTTCCGTAGAGTTTATCACCCTTAAGGAGAGTAGGCATGCTTTTAGTGCAACATGTAATTAATGAATATGCACATGTGACCAACTCGACACATGCTGGTCCCAACCCAAACTAATCATTAAATCACCACCTTTATTTTATTAATTTAAATTTAGATTAACAAGCTTACAACAGTAGCACTCATTTTTAAGCTTCAGAAAAAAAATCTAAGAAAATTACAGAAGCTTAACAACACAGATTACAGCCTAGCATAAAAATCTCAAGTCATTTAGATAGATGTGCTGACCCCTACTAAAAATACAAGTAACAGGGCGTAACGGCACTAGAAAATACTTACTACAATGAAACATGTCAAACAAAAAATTTCACATTTTTCTCCTAAACTTCTTAAGACAAGAGCAGTCCACAAAAACTATCAGATTCATATCTATTATACTTTATTTACAAAAATTCATAAAAGAAAACAGCAATTAAACCATTTAATTACTAACTACAAAATTTACCACAATCAAACCTTAATAAACATTTTTCACAGACTCTATACAACCTAACAAATCTAACAAAATAAGAATCATATTTTTCTGAGCAATATTTATTTTCCTATGAATTAAACAAGGTATCAGCCAGTTAACAACTTAATTAAAACCTTTAATAAAGTTGTCACACAAATGCCATATCATATTTTTCACAGATAGATTATAACAAGACAAGCCTAACAAAACTTATCATCATATTTGGAACAACAATACTCAAGATATAAATTTTACAATATTTATCAGCATTTCTAGAAAAACATAAAAAGAAAACAAACCTTAAAACGCCTAGCACACATGCAGCCAGTCAGCCTAAGAGTTTGACGGCTGGGCCCTCGGGTCAAACCGACCCCACCCGGCAGAGGCATAGAACAGAGGCGAGGTTTGACCTCGCCGAAGTTCGTCGACGGTGAGCTGTCAGGCGAAACCATCACCACCACCCGACTCCTCTCACTCATCTGCATCCAGCGATACCGGTGACGAGCCTAGCGCGTCCAACGATGAAGCTCGACGGCACAAATGGCGGTGACGGCGGCGCAAATGGCGGTGAAGTCAGCGCAGCTCCACTGCGCTGGCCATCTCCGGCCAAGCCAAGGCCTCCAGGGTTAGATTCACACATCCAAGACCCTAACGAAGCTAGCGCAAAGCTCTAGGGCTACAGGTGCTATGGCGAAAAGCTCAGGCCACACGCACCAACTCCTGCAACAATGGTGGTGGCGGACGGCGGTGATCCGGGGGATTCACGACCTAATCGGTTAAACCATCTCCCAAATCATCTTCAAGGGACCTCACAAAATCCAGAAAAGGCGACAGGAAGGAGGGAGAAGGTCGGAGGAGGGCTGGCCACGACAGACTGAGCTCAGCGGCGCCGATGACCAGGGCGGGATCTCACCCCGTGAATTTTCCATGGGCTAAAGCGAGGCGCTAGGGGCTGCAATCGACGGTGGAGATGACAACAATGCTAGCTGCTGGTTAGACGGTTGAGGAGGTGAGCAACGCGGCCGTGAGCGACTCTGCTCCCATGCATTCTGTTCACCGGCGAAAGGGGAGAGCACGGAGGAGAAGCAGGAGGCAGGGCGCGGTCTGGCGGCTTTGTGCATGCCACACCGCGGTCACTGGCCTAGTGACGGTCAAGCGAGCGCCACTTGGCGCTCGGCGCCTGCGCGCGGTCGGCCGCGACCGACCGCTTCAAATTGGCAAAGGCCGATTCAGTCAGGCCATCGACCGACTAACAACCCAACTTTGACCGCGATTAACTCCTAATCCACTTGACGGTTTGGCTAACTAATTGCTCTACTGGCTAGAGCTACATGAGCACAACAACAAAGCTTAAAGGATCACTCACTGGTTTGGCTAGATTTTTATCTACAAAGCTCATAACATGGCTAGACAGAACTGAAAATCAGTTAAGGACATAGAAAATTTCTGTCTAACAACAACCCTTGATTTTAACTTGTGGGCCTCAAAGAACTATGTTAGACTCATTTTTATTTGTGGGTCCTTAAACAACTTTTGTTCTATACTAAATTCTCCACACTTTTTGTTAATGACACACTGCCATGTAAGATCAAGGAGATTTTAAACAGTCAAACTAAAGCACTCCTATGGCTCTATTAGGTCAACTAGGGTTTAGGAGCTTGATTAGCCAAAATGACCAGCCTAAACATGGCTTCATTTTGACCCCTAAACAAGTCTAGGCCACTAAGGAGGTCAAACAACAAACACTCAAGCATCACAAGCAACAACGCAAGCATAGGCTACACATTAAGCTTAGCACAAGAAATGACACCCCAAAATTAAAAGATTGACAAGATGATGATTATGTTTATGAGATGGATATGCATTATGCAATGATGATGAAATGCAAGCTTAACACCAGAGGTGTTACACGTAGGATACCAAGTATGTGAACTAATATTAATATGTGTCCCATGTGTTATCCTTTTTGTTCCCAGTGTGTGATACACTGACGTCGATTTCTAGAGCCAAAACCTCCTAGAAATATACATTGTGTGCTACTTTATTTTAGGACATTTAGAATTTAATCTTAGATTTCAATCAATTTCCATGTAATTATACCACAAAATGATGCACAAGGGCTCAAGAATGTATCAAAGACATAAAAAATATGGTATTTCTTGATGAATTAGTGAACTATAAACTTAACTAACGGAATGTTGAACAACAAGAGGAACTAAAGCATGTGTCACCCAAACCACGCACAACCACTTGTTCCACCACGCCCGTCGTACTATTTTCCATCCCGTTTTCCCCGTCATATGCACTACCACCCTATTCTTGTCTAGTTCTTGTCCTACAATTTACCTTTTCTCTGGCCACCACTGCCCCCCAAATGTCTTCTATGTATACAGGTTGTTTCTCCTCCATATCCTACCAATTATGTGATCATGAAAGGGGGAACTATTGCTTAGACTTGCTCATCTTAGAATAATGCAGGAAGGGGATATTGGGAAGCAATTGGTGTGGAGGAAAGGTTGAAGTTGATTTTAATCAAGGCAACACGACAACGATAACAACAACGGTAGGGGTGGAGATGATGGCAGCGCCATCGGGTGGTGGATGCAGTGGCTGCCTTGACTGCCTGCATGATATTGTGCATGCATTATCAATGGGATCATGCCTAACAGTAGAGCAACGAACAGCCATAGTTGCAGGAGTTGTGCCCAAAGGGAGAGATGGAAAAGAGAGGAAAGAGGAGGTGCACGACAGGATAACAGTAAATGGAGTGGGTAATTTGGCTTGCATGTTCACACGACAGGGGAAGAAGGGTACCAACCAGGACGCCATGGTTGTGTGGGAGGTATTTACGTAGCACTCTCTATTGTGTTCCCATCAACCTTGATTTCTTTACATTACGAAATGTATATAGTCTTCTATTTAAATTGGTAAAAGTTTGTTATCATTGAGATGCATCTTTAAGTATCAAGAACTGATTCATGCATATAATAAGTTATCTTGAACTAGAAAAGAAACATTAAGAATCCAATTGTGTTCAACCATCCAACCTTTCATTTTCTAACGATAACATTATATATTGAAACAATTCAATTTGCATAAGTGGTTTATCTTAACGGAAACAATTGATGATATAGAGTTAGCATTGGTCATCAATCTTCATTTTCTCTATTGTCATAGCTATCGCTATAAACTCAGTAATCAGGGATGTAACGAATCATCCATCAGAGTTTCATTATCCTTAGTTATGTTTTTGCTAATATAGAAATGATGTCATTGTTTACTTTTCCTAGCCTTTCTTGATGAAATGGTCAATATATGTTCAAACTTTGAAAAAGAGAAAGATTGTACAAATTGTAGCTCCAAAATATGCATCGCCAAAACTACGCACAACCACTTGTTTCTCCTCTCTCATTGCAATATTTTCCATATCTATTATCACAATCGGATCAACCACCAACCTATTCTTGTCCATTCCCCATGCTAGCTACCACCGTCCTTTTTTAGCCTCTTGTACCACCATCTTTTGATGTGTTTCTGTGTTTTATTAGCCAGCTCTTCCTCCCTTTTTTCAAGTGGTTGCAATAAGGAGCACCACTACTAATGTTTTCTCGAGCTAGAACCTTGGGTAGCAAACTGACACATGGTGGTGGGATCCTGAGCGGCATGGGTACTGACTGAAGCGAAAGCTAGTGAGTTGATTAATTAAGATAGCATGGCAATAGTGGCTACAAATGATAGTGCATATGGAGACAAACTATCATTTGGTGGTGGAGGCATTGGGTGCTTTGACTTCGCACTACCATTGTCATGCCGAAATGTGCGACTTATCATGGTAGGTGGGCCCAAGGTTTAACTAAAAGATGGAATGGGTAGGTTCCTAGGAGATCACTACGAATGAGGTAGATGACGTGGCTTGACTATTTGTGTTGCAAGGAAGGAAGGGCACCAAATACGATGCCTATCTCTTTAAGTGTATCCTTGGTTCAAGATATTTTACTATTTTTACTTTCTCTTATTTTGTAAAATTAGCAATGTTCATTGCTATCTAGATACACCCTTTTTATTTTATAGATTCATGGTTTTAAGGGGATAAGAAAAACTAGAAAACAAATTGTATGAATCCAATGTGTTGATTTGCCCCCATTTCACCTTTCTAGAAAGTATGCATAGTGGAAACAATTCAATTTCCTAAAATGGGAAATGTCTTAATAGAAACAAACCCTTGACACACAAACTCGATATGACTTACCAATCATCATCATTTCAACTACAAGCTTAATGATATCTTCAATTTAAGAATTCTTTGAATGTAGCAAATCATTGTTCTTTATTTACCTATTTCTAGACTTTATGCTATTGCATAATAATTAGTTTTTTGAACTCTGAAGAGTTGATGCTTGTAGACAATATAGCAATAAAACATGCATCACCAAGCCATGCACATCTAATGTTTCTCCATTCCTCTCATACTGATCCCCCTCCCTGCCTTCCTTGATGGATGCACCGGAGCCTGACTCTTGACTACTCCCCATCTAACCTTTTTATCTTTGTAATAGTAGTGACACCTTCATTCTCTAATTTATGTCTTGGTTTCCCTTTTTTACTATATCTATTATTCTAATCTAGTCCCCCTGGATTATCGAGTGTAAATCAATGCATTTATTTGGATAAGCGACAAACATTAAGATTTTGATGTGTTGAGCTACATACCATTTTATGTTCCAGGGATAGAATGTGATGTATTTAATGAAATGTGATGTATTTTGAAAGAACCAATTCAATGACGCATAGACATGGCATGGCTCATCAATCTTTTTCTTTTTGTACTATCTAGTGATATTTCCAAACTAAGCAACATTGAGATGCAAGAAATCATCTTTTCCTGGTTCCATAACATTGATGTCATTGTCTACTATGTTTGATTGCCTATTATTTTTTTCATCATTTCTTTCAAGAGGTGGAAGAATGAAGATATATGGCAAGTGCTTGACCGATTTGCTCATGTTGTGTAGGAACAAGGTTCAAATCTTTTGTTAGTTTTGATGCTTCAAATGCATACATCAGGTTATAAATTAGCTTCGTCCCCATGCTACAGTACTACATTATCTTATTTCCGCACTTTTGGTTGTTCCTTGCTATAGGTGGATAACCCATCATTGTCTCTGATGTGCAACTAGAGGCTATAGAGAAGGCGAAGGAGAGATCACTCATCATGAACTAGGCATAATACTAGTTGCTATCAAATGTTCAATGTTCCAACTTAAATAAAGAATGCTAGTAGAGTCTGCAACACCAAAACGTTATTCTTCCTCCTCCTAGCACATCCATAGGGCAAATACTGAATTTTGGATTACTCATTGTGTTCTCATGGAATCTTTGTTTGATTTTTATTTTTCCTAAAAAAATACAAACTAATGTATCAGTCAACATTTTAAAAGGAACAATTCAAAGGATGGTTTAGCACTAAGGACGGAGCAACATCTCCATACAGTTGGTAGATGGCTAATGACTATTGTGTGTGGCAATGTGGAATATGTGTCAGTGGCTATGGTTGAACATTAGGTTGTGTGTGGTGGTGATGCAAGTTCCACGAGTTTTGTGGGTTTCTTTATTTGTGCCATTTGTATGCTAGTGAGGTGCTGCATTGGCTAAAAATCTTTGCAAGCATATATTGGGTCCAACAAACATGATTCTTTAGGCACCACTCCCTTCTTGGAAGCATTGTCAAGTTTTCCTTGAAATCTGGTGAAACTCTACATGTGTGTTGAGGGGAAGAGATAACACTGCTAAGTGTCATTCCATGGAGGTGTCGTCTAAGTAGTCTTGCTTTCCTCATTGTGTATCAGATTGTATAGGTTATTTGTAGCTCATCTACAGGTTATGGTTTCTTCAATGTGAGCTTTCGTGGTATAACAACATGCTTTACGGGGCATTATTGACAATCATGTCTTTGTGGTAGTGGAATTGAAGTTTTCTTAGCTTGGTGTTATATATGGTCCTTGCTGGGTGCGCTAGGGTAGGTGTGTGCAGGTAGCTGATGCTTATCATAGGAAGCTAGTGTTGTTTGTTGGTGCTGTGACAAGATCACAAATGATGAAGGGTTGGTTCCATTAGTTGTGTGTTGTAGTGGCGTGCATATAGGTTGGTTCAGGTTGGTAAGTTAGAATGTTGTGTTGAAAATTTTGGATGGTTTTCCTCAGTGATCTTTTTATTTTTAAGGTTTTTGAACCTAGTTTACCTTATAAAATGAGTCATTCTCTTCTACCTACAGTAAACGATAGGAAATCCATCTCATTTAGCAAGACCCGTCCCCTATCTTAAGTAATATAAGAAAATATTAATCTTAAAATATATAAGAAAATATTAATATTAAAATGTATCTTAATGAAAAATATCACGTACAGAGTTTTAAGCACTACAACTTAGTATATAGCATTTGTCCATTGTTCATGGTTGTTCGACTAACTAAAAATTGGAATTTAAACTTTGAGTACTTGAAACATGTATGTGGTGCACTAGGCCATGTTAAAACTAGTTATCACGTTCTACAATTTTAACATAAAGTTTGTCTTCGTGCCACTCCATTATAGGAGTTATAAATTCTGTGCAGCACCTATTTTCTAAGGTGGTCCACATTACCTAAGGTCCCTTGGAATGCTTCTATTTGTAGGGTATAGTTGGTATACTGACCCGGGGAATGGAGGGTGTGTCTCAACTTCCATTTATATGAGCAGCTAAAATTATAACCGCGTCTAAAACAAATGCACCTCTAAAACTATTTTGTGTAGTAATGTTAAATCATGACCTGCATCAGCATGAAATGTAATGAGAAAAATAGAGATATTGTTCCAACAAGTTATACTACGTCATTGACAATGGCTTCTTTAAACGAATAATTGCATTTGCTTATTTCCAATTTTTATATTATACATTTGTATTCACTTTACATATGATGATAACTCGTTGGACATATCGTTGCCTTATGTACAGAATTTTAATGGAAGGTCAGACACCGTTTTTTGTGGAGTTTTTGATGGCCATGGTCCGCATGGCCATATTGTAGCAAGGAAAGTTAGAGATACTCTCCCTTCAAAGCTGCGTGATTTGATATATGACGATTTTGGGGAGAGCCCCATTTGCAATTCAGATGGCTCAATTCTAGAAGAAACTTTATCTCCGAACCCAGATGATGAAGAGAAGTCTCCAATGTTTGTACAAAAAGAAGAACGTCGGGAATTATTTTCCTCAATGAAAGATTCATTCCGAAAGGCTTTTAGAGTGACAGATAAAGAACTTAAATTACATCAAAATATCGATACAATTTGCAGTGGAAGTACAGCAGTTACTTTAATCAAGCAGGTAACTTGGTTGCCCATTTTTCCTACAAAAAAGTGGTCTATCGTACTACTATTACATGAAAATTTAATTTAATGTCTTAATTTAAAGCATTGTCTTCAAATTATCAGGGCCAGGATCTTATTGTTGGGAATTTAGGTGACTCTAGGGCTGTATTAGGAACCAGAGATCAAAACGGTCATTTGGTCCCTCATCAATTGACAGTTGATTTGAAACCCGATCATCCAAGTAACTCTCTGTCACTTCCAATGTTTAAAATATGTGTTCTGTTTCTGTTCCAATGTGAAGCTTGACCGGTTCTACAGTTGTTGCTAGGTAGCTACTATTGTTTGGAGAGGGTAACAATAGGGGTTTAGGAGACAGATAATGGATGCTTATTATTTGCTCAATTGTGAAGTGACAATGATTTGCAGCTGCCACATATGATAGAAACTAAATTTTCATGGGACAAACTAATAGGATATGAGATGTGTGGCCCTAATTTTGAGATTATAACCTATCTTAGGGCTTGCTAGATTAAGGATGAAATCTCTGATTATGGGACTCAAGCCAACATGTATGGCACATATTATTCAGTTGTATTTACACTTGAACCAGTGATTTGTTGTGTCAACCATAACATCTCGTCTATACATGACTATCCAAAAATATAAATAAAAAAAAATAAGTTATGTCTCTCTCGATTCTATAAAATCTTCCACATATTTCGATTTCAGAATGATTTTGCGTAGTAGTAATAGCACTGGTATCTTCACACATATTTTGTCCTTCTTTCTAATAAATGGTTTATTCATTTAAGTGGAACGACACTTGGTGTTAGAAAAACCATATGTTACTGGATAACTAGCATAAAAGCATATTATGTTTCTTTAGGAAAATGAAAAAAATAAAGTATGAGAATTAACATGGTTTTCTATAATGTTGTTTTCCTACTTACATGTTTACCTTGCTTGTATCATGCCTAAGGTCCTATGTTCTCCAATTTTTTCCGCAATTCAAGCTTTAAAATAGGCATGGTTACCAACAATAATTTATAGACTCATCTTATTTTAAAATTGTATACTCCCTTCCCTTCGTTCCAAAACATAAGTTATTTTGATTTTGTTTTAAGCCATTTCTTTTAATTTAATCAAATTTGTAGAAAAGTGCACCAAAGTCTGAAATATCAAATTAGTATTATAAAATTCATTGAAATTCTATTGATAGTGCATTTATTTATATTGTAGATTTTACTATATTTTTTGTACTTATAAATTTGGCAAAAGTCATATAAGCTTAACTAAAGATAAACTGAAATGGCTTACACATTTTGCAACAGTAGAATATATAGTATTTTGTGCCAGATCCAGTTGTAATCCCAAAGCAATTACATATTAACACCTTATCCAACATGTTTCCTGCAACTAGTTATACGAAGAGCTGGAATTGCTTATGTTCTAGAGGCTATACCCATTATTGCCTCCCCAACAAAACCCCATGGGTCAATGAAACGAGAAACGATGGTCAAAGAACGAATGCATATGACCTGCAACAAAACGTACAGTGAGCTAACCAAAAGAATAAACCTTGAGCATTAACTTATCTTTTTTTGGGATCCATGTGTCTTTAGCAACCACGACGTTTGCTAAATGACTTATTGACTACTAAACTGATAGTGAGGGTAATGAACGAGAATTTCGCTGCACAAAATAAAGCAATTTCTAAAACTAAGAGCATCTCCAATAGTCTTTCATAAACTCACCCTCTAAATTATCATTTTCAGTTATTTGAATACAAATTGCTCTCTATATCTTTCCATCCTCCAATAGTCCTTTATAACTTATGTGCAATCTAGAAGGTCAATGCCATTTTTTATCTAAGCTAGCAAGAAATCTGAAATACAAGAATGAAATATTTGGAGATCTAATTAAATAAACTGTAGGAAGGATATAGAGAAACTATTGGAGTTACTTTAAGAAGTAATCAGACACCTCCACCAATCTTACACAAAAGATGTTTGTGATGCTTGATGGAAAATTAGGTTTTTATCGATTTGTTCTCTTGCCCAATTATGTATCGAGTCCCTCTATTTATACGGGAGAAGAATAGGCTTCGTTCCGGATTGTATGGTGGCTTCATCCACATTACACCTAGCAGTGAAGCTCCATGCTTCACTCCAGACAACTTAGCCATCTCCTACAAAAGCTTAGGGTTCACTCCGGAGAATCTCAGTGAAGGCCTTTGAGTCATCTTGTGATGAAAGGCCTGTTATAAACAAGAAAATATCCCAAGTTGTTGGGAACATGTGAAGGGAATGGCATCTCGTATTAGCATAATCCAGTGTATAACCACTAGTGAACCCCATGTAGCACTTGGGAGATCATATACGTTTTCCACATGTTATTATTATATCATTATTGAGATTTTGATCGGTAAATCTGATAGGAATGGGGTGCTTCATCTTTCTTTACATGAGAATAACTCTTGAAATGGTGGAGAACTAAAACACATGATTCTACTTTCAATCACAAAGAACAAAACCCTGTAGACATGACATTAACTATTTGTCTAGTTGACCTTACCCTAAAGACCAATATCTATTTAAGAATCAAAGAAAACCAATGCTACTAAATTTGCTGAAAAATCTTAAACATTGGAAGTTGGTGTCTTATGAACCGATGAATGGCAAAATTGTTCAATGAAAGATTCACCATTCATCGGTTTATAAGACACCAACTTCAAGTGTTCAAGATTTTTTAGTATCAAAATTGTCTTAACAAAGATAAACCTTCAGTTGGCAGATGATTATTGAATATAAAGTGTTAGGGACCACCAAGGATACATGCATGCCTAATAGACTTTGACACGATATATGGTCCTAAGTGTCCAAAATATGGTTTCGCAACACCACGACAGATTCTATACGCCCTATTTTATCAAAGACTCTTACTGATGTAACGCCTAGAGTCTAAACTGCTCAAATCCACTCTGTATATTGAGCGAACCACTCCTACCACCACCCCACTTACGCTTTTTTTCTCACACCGTGTAAAAGGATTAAACCGAGGATGATGGGATGGACTCTACAAGCCTTATATGTTGGTCTAACACACTATAAAACCAAGGTGAGACTAAACCCCCATAATATCTCATTAACATGCACAAGGGCCACTATGGGCCAAAATCCAAACTGACCCATGTGTTACATACACCCCCTCAAAGGACCCGACATCCTCATTGATCCAACACACCCACAACCAAGCAAATGATGACAAAAAATGTTCCCTCAGCACACGTGACCGTGCATCCAGTATGGGCACATGTGCCACACCTTGCACCCCACAGGGCTTACACGCGCAATGAATCCCTTGCTCGCACCCCTGACCTGCACACACCCATGGCTACAAAGGTCAACTCTGATACCATTTGTAACACTCTAGAGTCCAAACGACTTATGTTCATTTTGCACAATGAGCGAACCACACCTACCATAATTCCACTTACATTTTCGTCCTCGCTTCACATAAAAGGATTAACCAATAGATGGTGGCCGAGATAGACTCTACAAGTCTTATATGTTGGTCTAAACCATTTTTAATAACCAAGGTGGGACTAAACCCCCACAATATCTCATTAACATGCACATGGACCACTATGGGCCAAATTCTAAACTGGCCCAGATGTTACAGTTGACTCCTAAGGAATTTTGACATGTGATCAGTGTAATTGGAAATATTGTCTCCTTAACATTTGGTACATATGTAGACCATCCAAAAGAAGTCCATATGCAATTTGGAGAAAAATATTAGTACGTAGTGCTCTAGAAATCCGAAGTTGACTCAAATGTAATATGGATTAGACTTCAACTTGGGTTGACACCTACACTGATCTTCTCTGCCTGGATGTCTCTCTCCAAATACATCCTAGTGCTCTCCAAATAATTAATTATGGTGCTCGAGACCTATTAATTGGTCCTTGCATAGCAAGGTGAGGTCTGTTGTACATGTACTAGTGATGTTCTCATCAGAATCAAGTTTAATGTCCACAACAATAAAACAGGACATATCCCCATGTGTAAACTTTTGGGATTCTTAATTTAAAAGCAAATAGCTTTATAGTTTTATTACATTTTTTTGAATGGCTCCTATATATTATATGTTTATTTATGTACAATTGCACTAGCGATGTGTATTGACTTATCATTCAACACTGTTAAATGCTCATTCCATTCTAAGTCCATAATTATTTATAGGAGAGGCAAGGAGAATCAAACGATGTAAAGGAAGGGTTTTTGCTCATCAGGATGAACCAGACGTATCTCGCCTTTGGCTTCCTAATTGTAACTCCCCAGGTCTAGCAATGGCACGCGCTTTTGGTGATTTCTGTCTAAAGGATTTTGGGTTAATCTGTGTGCCTGAAGTCACCTATAGACAAATCAGTAAGAAGGATGAATTCATTATCCTTGCTACAGATGGGGTAATGAAAACAGTGGTGCTTATGTTAATTATGTGTTTTTTAATAGGTTAATTGATTTCAATATATGGAAACTAAAATATGAACTACTTGATTCGCAAGGGAACTACTTGAGCCCAGATTGCTCTAATATGAACTCTATGCCTATAGGTTTGGGATGTCTTGACCAATCAGGAAGTCATGGATGTAGTTGCTTCATGTTCTGAGCGTTCATATGCAGCTCGTTCTATTGTTGATTTAGCAAATCAGGCATGGAGGTTTAAATATCCAACTTCTAAAACTGATGATTGTGCAACAATATGTCTTTTTCTTGACGTAGAGGACAATGCTACTGGCTTATCAGTGTCTTCTATTACTAGCAAGGGAACTGGATCAAGTCAAAGGGCAAAAGCCCAGTCAAGGAAGCCCAAGCTCTATAATAGAAGTGTAATACCTGAAGATGTAGATGATGGAAGTGAATCAAATAATTGTGGAGATGAAAGGTCATTGGAGAGCTTCACGAGGTTGAACACCCTACTGGCACTACCAAAGTTCGGTGACACAAGTCCAAAAATGAAATGAGCTCATTGCCTTCGCAATTAGCACTACCAATTGATGTTTTCAGGAGGAAAGCATTGTTTGTTTTATTAGCACATTTTGGGATATCCCAACACAATTGTCGTTTACTCCAAGGATGAGCAAGGCTGCTACATTTCTATCCTAACATGTATGTGGGAAAATGCTACTCTCCTAGTGACATCTCTAATCTTTATGGTCTCAAAAATATTCAACTTATATTATGGAAACATTTTGCTTTTCAAGATATACCAAATCTTCCTTTGAACAACCATATTTAGGTAGGTTGCAACATTTCAGCACATTATGTGGCCAACTATATTAATTTAAATGAGATGGATCACCATGAATGGTGGTAATCTTGCTAGGTTGCATTTATTTATGATGAGTGTCCAATCCCTAGTCTGTCTATCGAGCTATCTATTGATGCCACAATGTGGATCCTTTTTTGATGATAATCAAACATGGGGTATGTCAACTCCCAGGGAGATGGACTCTTGGCCAAGAGACGCTCGACCAATCCCTCCAGAATCACTCGGGGGCTATACGCTTTGGTATGCTTGTAGGGACCGTGATGCCTAACAAGGGGACGGTGAATTAGACAATTTAAAACTCTACTCCAAACTATGGCTTCTAATTTCAATCTAAAAAAACGTATGCAAGAAAGTAATATATCTAATTGTGCAAGTATAATTTTGCTAGGGGCATTGCTATCTCTACCGCGAAAGAGTTCTATATATAGTGGTCTTCACTAATGGAGTTATTATTCTCCCAAATCACAAGGTTAGTAACATGGTAACAAAGCCATGGATTAGGGTTAAGGTTGGAGCTAATCACGTTGATTAACCCACCCACGAAACATTTTTTCGCCGGCGTCGGCATCCTCTGTTTTTTGCCGCCCGTGCGGCCATCTTCGTCCATCGCTCCGTCGCCCGTCGCTGTCGCGCGGCCGGTGGCACATCTCCGTGAGTCTGCAGCGCACCTCCGTGCCTCTGCTCGCGACCGCCTCAGCTCGGGACCCGTCCGCGCCCGTGCGCCTCCGTGCCTCCGCTCGCGACCGCCTCTGCTCGGGACCCGTCCGCGCCTGTGCGCCTCCGTGCCTCTCCTCGCGACCCGTCCGCCCGCGAGCGTGACGTCCGACTCCGCCTCCGCCTCGTCCGCGACGTCCGACTCCGACTCCGACGTCCGACGCCCTGAGGCTGTCCGCGGCTGCGACTCCCCCTCCGCCCGGCTGCGACTCTGCCTCCGCCCTGAGGCCGTCCGCGGCTTCGCCCCTGCTCGTCTTCCTCGTCCGCGACTTCGACCATCTACGTCAAGTGCCTGGTCTGTGATTTCGTCTGGCTGCATCTGCTCTGCTTTGGCTGATCCACATCCGTCTGGGTGACTGCTCTATTCTGCTGCTCAGTTCTACTGTTGTGGTGATCCTGTAGTGCTAGATTGGTGGTAGTCCATTTCGTTCTGATCTTTCTCCGTTGTTGCCAATATGTCACAACCCAATGCAATTGTCTTTCCTATAAAACTTGATGGCCCCAGTAATTATCGAGAGTGGGCTTTCTCAGTCAAAACTGTATTGAGGGGCCATGGTCTTGTGTCTCACTTGACTAAGGATCCTTCGGTTGACAAGTCCAAGGATGGTTCTGGTGCTGCTGCCGTCACATCTTGGACTAATGATGATGGTCATGTCATGAGTGCTATTGTGACTAGTATGAAGCCTTATTTGATCATGAGTCTTGAGAATCATGAATCTGCTAAGGAGATGTGGGACTATTTACAGAGCCGATATGTCCAGAACCGCGGCGCTCTTCTGCTCACTTTGATGCAAGGCCTCCATGAGCTTCAACAGAATGACATGTCTATAGAAGATTACTACAGCGCCTTTGATCGTGTGATGAGGCCTTTTCTCTCAATGGTCCCTAAGTGTGATAATGGATGCTCAGGTGGTTGTGCCAAGAAGAACCAGTTTATTGAGAAATTTCTTATATTTCAGTTTTGTCATGGATTAAGGGCTGATTTGGAGCACATTCGCAAGCAGCTGCTCAATACTCCTACTACTCCATCAATTGCTGATGTCCTGACTGCTTTGATTGCTTAAGAGACACGTCTTGCTTCTCAGTCAGTTTCTATGCCATCACATCACAATGTGCTAGCAGCTTCCCAGAAGACCACAACAGCAAGGGGTGGATCCTCAGAACCTTGTGAGCATTGCAAGAAGACTACTCATCGTTCAGAATTTTGCTTTGTTCGTTATCCAGAGAAGTTGGCTGATTTTTGTGCACGACGTGCTGCTCGTGGATGTGGTACACCTTCCACATCTAGAGGCTCAGTGTCTGTTGCTACTGCCTCCCCCGCTACTTCTCAGTCATCATGGGTTCTGGATTCAGGTGCTTCTTTTCATGTGACATCAGATCAGTCCCAATTGGTTGCTTGCAGGCCAGTCACTGACGGTGCCTCTATTCAGACAGCTGATGGTACATCTTGCTATATTACACACCAGGGTTCTCTTTTTAATTCCCATTTTTCAGTACCTGATGTATCTTTTGTACCTCAGCTATCCATGAATCTTCTTTCAGTAGGTCAAGTTACCGACCAAAATTGTTTTGTTGGATTTGATGACTCATCTTGTTTTATTCAGGATCGTCGCACCGGGACTGTGATTGGGACTGGCCATCGCCGTAAAGGTGTTCCTAGCCTTTACATTCTCGACACTTTGCGTCTTCCTTCACCTACCGCCTCCACCGCTTGCGTGTCATCCGCTGCATCGTCATCAGTGTCTTCCTTCGCGAAATGGCATCATCGTCTTGGTCACTTATGTGGGTCTCGTTTGTCAGTCTTAATAAATAAAGGTTGTTTAGGTCATACTTCTATTGAGTCTAGCTTTCATTGTAAGGGTTGCAAACTTGGCAAACAGACAGAACTTCCTTATTCCTCTAGTGTTTCTCATGTTGCTAGGCCTTTTGATCTTATTCATTCAGATGTATGGGGTCCTGCACCTTTTTCCACAAAGGGTGGTCATAAATACTATGTCATTTTTTTCGATGATCCTTCTTCGCGTCGTATGCGTATCTCTCGTGATGTGACCTTTGTTGAGGATCGTCCTTTCTTCTATAACACCACTACAAAATCCTCACATTCTTCCACAGAGTCCACTTCATTTTTGTGTCTTCCTCCTCCCTTCTCCAATGATGATGCTACTACATCTTCCCCATCCATTACACCCATTCCTGATCCTTCTATTTCCATCACTCCACCTTCATATGAGCCACCTCCATCTTCTCATGAACCACCTTCATCCTCTACACCACTCCCTCCAGCTCATTCCTTCTCTAAACCGCCTATCACACGTGTTTTTCAGCGTCGTCCCCCCAAACCGACATACCTGCTACCTGATTCTACCACCTCGGCCAGTCCTGATGCAACCGTTGTTGATGCTTCTAATAACATTGATGAGTCACATGTTCTTCATGATGAATTACAGGTTGGTCCACGGTATAATCTACGAGATCGTACTACTATTCATCCTGAAGAGAAGTATGGTTTTCCTCGTGTGAGTGCTGCTGTTGATGAACCCTCCACTTATCAGGAAGCTGCTCGTATTCCAAAATGGCACCTTGCTATGTGTGAGGTGCTTGCTGCCCTTGATCGTCAAGGCACTTGGGATCTTGTTCCTTTACCATCACATGCCATTCCTATTACATCTAAGTGGGTTTTTAAAATTAAAACCAGGGCTGATGGTTCTGTTGAGAGATATAAAGCCTGTCTTGTTGCTAGAGGTTTTCAACAAACTCAGGGTCGTGATTATGATGAAACATTTGCACCAGTTGCTCATATGACTATGGTTCGTACATTGATTACAGTGGCTGCTACTTCTTCTTGGACCATCTCTCAAATGGATGTTAAGAATGCTTTTCTTCATGGTGATTTACATGAAGAAGTTTATATGCAGGCCCCTCCAGGTGTTGATGCTCCTCCAGGGTATGTTTGTCGTCTTCGTCGTGCTCTATATGGCCTCAAACAAGCTCCTCGTGCTTGGTTTGAGCGCTTTGTATCTGTGATACTGGCTGCTGGTTTCTCCGAAAGTGATCATGACCCTGCTCTATTTATTCATCTATCTCCACATGGACGCACTTTGCTTCTTCAATATGTTGATGATATGTTGATTACGGGGGATGACATGGAACACATCTCTCTTGTCAAGAAGCAACTGAGTGAACAATTTCAAATGTCTGATTTGGGTGATCTCAGTTACTTCCTAGGAATTGAGGTCTTGCATTCTAAGAAGGGCTACCATATCTCTCAGGCCAAGTACACCCAGGATCTTATTGCTCGCTCTGGCATTACTGATACTCGGACTGTTGCCACACCTATGGACCTTCACATCAAGCTTCGTCCTACAGATGGTACACCTCTTGTGGATCCCACTCGGTATCGCCACATTGTAGGCAGCCTTGTTTATCTCACAGTCACTAGACCAGACATTGCCCATGCCGTTCATATTTTGAGTCAGTTTGTGAGTGCACCTACTTCTATACATTATGGCCATTTACTTCGGGTGCTCAGATACTTGAGGGGGACAACTTCTCAGTGTTTGTTCTATGCTCATGACAATCCGCTTCAGCTACATGCTTACTCGAACTCCACTTGGGCGAGTGACCCAACGGATCGTCGTTCCATCACAGGCTATTGCATCTTTCTTGGCTCTTCTCCTATTGCATGGAAGTCCAAGAAGCAAGTAGCTGTATCTCCTTCTATTGCAGAGGCGGAACTTCGAGCACTTGCAACTACTACTTCAGAGATTGTATGGCTTCGATGGTTGTTGACTGATTTTGGGATTTCTTGTGATGCCCCCACACCACTTCTCTGTGATAATACAGGAGCCACACAAATTGCTAATGATCTTGTGAAGCATGAACTTACAAAGCATATCGGGGTTGATGCCTTCTTCACTCGTTTTCATTGTAATCAGAAAATCATTGACCTTCAGTATGTGCCCTCCGAATTGCAATTGGCAGACTTTTTTACTAAGGCACAGACCAGAGAGCAGCATCGGCTTCATTTACTCAAACTCAATGTGTTAGATTCTTTTGTTCCACCTTGAGTTTGAAGGGGGGGTGTTAACTATATGAAGGCCCATCTATAATAGGCCTATATGGCCCATGTGGCTCTCTATATATAGTGGTCTTCACTAATGGAGTTATTATTCTCCCAAATCACAAGGTTAGTAACAATGCAACCTAGGTTCGAATTCATCAATTAGTCTACCAACTAAGCTAGGAAAGGTAAAGCACACAACCAAGCAGGCAATGAAAATGCAGAAGCTAATGATGAGGTAGAAATGCAAACTCCTGTTTGTTCGTATTGCTTAACGCAAATAAAAATAATCCGCAAGTGCACAGAACTACTGTTGTAGCACTTCACCCAAAAGTGTTTAGGGTATCATCTTTTTAATAGGGAACAAATAGCTAGGTCATCCAAGGACCACACAAGGAAAGATTTCGTAAGGGTAATGAAGTATTATGGTTTTAGGGTCAAAGGATAATGTAGGCAGTCTTTATCAATCATTCTGAGCTGCCAACTAATATCCAACATGGAGGAACTAAATTTTTTTTACACACATATACCTTTGTATTGACCTATTTCCACTTGTTTTGGAGAGTTATCAGTTTTTAGGTCACATACCTAAATACCGTGGAAAAGATGAAGAAATATGCTTTTCGGCAAAGAGTATTTACAAGAATAAGGAGAACGGGCTACCCAACTTGAACCTGGGCCAGCGACCTACTTGGCCCAACTCTAGGCCCAGCTAGAGGCCTACCAGGGGAAGGCGATGGCCAGAGGGGCCGGCCATGGTGCGTCCGCACCAGGTGTACACTCACACCCCCTGACCCTACTCGGGCCCAGCTTGCTCTGGTAGTTGCATGATGGTATGTAAAGGCGGTTTCCAGATGTTGTTGTCTTTGTCTCTGCCGAACTATTAGGAGTTCTCTTCCCACTTTTGTATAAATAAGTAGGGAGAGCACCTCTTCAAAGAAAGCACCAATTCACCATTAGGGGTTCTCTTCCCACTTTTGTATTTTATCTTTTCTAGTAGTTGTAGTTGGCATATTCTAGTTTCCCTTTTTCGAAACATGTTTCAATCTCTCATGAGTTGCCAAAAACATCTATGGAATGTAATAAACCACAATGATCTTCAGGCAGAAACCATGCCTAGCAAGAGCGACAAACTTGGAAGCTAACCGCTAATGTTAATCCTCTACTTCCAAGTTGTCTCTGCTCTCTCTTTTGTTGCAGGAATTATAATATACTTAATAAGATGTCTGAGAAGGCGTAACAAGTAGTAACGAAAGTTTATCAAGTCGAATGAGGAGTGTCTCACAAGGCTCACACATGGAGCATTAACTCACGACATAAAGGTATGATGCTTAGGCTTAACTAAGAATGTTGCAAATCAAGGTTCTACCATGTGCACTCACCTGCATGTGTGACCTGAACCCTCTACACAAGCCAGGTATGGATAATGACTTATGGTTTGAGAATCTTTCTAGCATGCCAAAACTGGACAACTTAATTATGAATATCACCCCTCCGTTGATAGTCATAATCCTACGTTGTATCTCATGCTTTGTTGGGTGCTCATGATTGTTGATGGTAGATAACTCCTATTTTAAACCGTCAACTAACCCCATAAATGACCCACAATGATCCAGATAGTGTAGCTATAGGGTTTGATTCTAATGAGTTCCACGAGTTGTGTTGTTCTCACTTGTTTTGCAGGATCTTCAATATTTCATCATAAGAAAGTATGTGAAGTGAAGAATCACAGCACACCATTGTGACGAGCTCGTCGAGACGATCAAAACAGACATATCACTTGCCATATTTGGAGTCTCAGACGAGAGTCCTCGATGAATACGACTCTAAAACCCTCTAGAAGCATTATCCATATAAAGATCAGGGGTGTAACAGTCAAGATTCCATCAGCTACAGAAAACCAGATTTATCCAAGGACCAGACAGGAAGATCATGACAAAGAATCCAACCACGCCACGACTCATTGCGCAATCCAATCGAACAAGGACTCCAGGTGAATAAGGAAGGTACGAGAAGACTCCTGACCGAAGGGGGAGGCTGGTGGCGGCCTGGGGAGGCCGGCCGACCTCAACCGTAGGTCGATCGGCCTGGGCCCACCTGGCAGCTGCTCTGCCTTCGTGCGACATGACCTAACCAACCTCTACTTTGTATCTTGACCGTTGTTCAAGGTCGGTTTGATCCGAGGGCTATGGTTCTTCCCACAGGGCTATATAAGAAACCCCAGACCCCCTCCTGGAGGCATCTTCAGATCAATCACTTCATAATTTATTCTTTAATCATTTAGTTCAGAGGTAGCCTTGAGAGGACAATCAAGAGCTCCACTATCCTAGGGCATAGCAAGAATAGAATTAGAAGAGACGAGGGAAGCTCGGATTCCAGATCTAGTCAGGAGGAGGCTATGTAATTAGCCTTGTAACTTCTCTCTTTTATCAACATTGTTCTTCTATTTGTCTAATTGTCTTCTAGTTCAACATCTTTGTGTTCTAGTTCATCTGCTAGTTCATCTAGTTCATCTCTGTGTTCTAATCTAGTTCTAATTACTCTTCTAGTTCATCCTTGTGTTTCTAATCTACTTCTAATTGTTCATCTAGTTCTTATTCATCTTCTAGTTCTTGTTCTAGTTGATACTTGTCATGACATGTTACTATTTTGTGTTCATAACTATAATGTTCATCGTCTACTTTGATTTTATTTCTAGCATAGCTAGGGTATCTTTATGTTTATGCACTTGTTCGTATAGCGCTCATTCCGATGATCAAGGGGTGAGTGGTCAACATTGTGTAAGCATGATGCTTATACGTTGTTTACCTGCGAATGCACCATATATTCCGGGCTGGCAAGTGGTAGTTCGTGAGGGTGACTCTTATAGCCTCATTGATTTCTCTGTAGTCCAGTCCTCGAATATAGGCCTAGTAAGACGTGGTAACCCAGAGGGGATATACTCTGGATCTGATCCTCCATGTGTGATGTCTCATGCGTATAAATATAAGTTATTCTAACCATGATTGCTAAACATAATTGCACTAATTGATGTAGTCTATGACCTATAGTTAGAACCATATTAGGAAGTTAATCTGTCTTTTTCTAGTTCTAGTTATGATCTAACCTTGGATGGGAATGCTCTGTGGAACTCTTTTCGGTTTACTCTGTTTTATTTCATTTACCTTATTTATCATATATGATTGATTCATGTGTTGAGTAGATCTAGTGGAACTCTTATCATAATCATACATGTGTGTGTTATAGTTTGTAGATGTTTATCTCTTGCCACTCTCTTATGTCTTAGAAGTAGGGGCATAATATAAATAACGATACCTTGGAAACTCTCCTAGGTAAAATGCTACAACGGATGTATTTTATCTGTGTGCCTGCAGATAATCTCATTTCATATTTTATAAGGGGATGATCATAAATACAATCCACGTCTCTAGTGTCGCTGCTAGTGGTGACAGCCTAACATTAAAGGTAATGTTGTTAGATTTGTCTACCTACATTTCTAGCGCCATTATTTGAAGTGATGCTAAGATATGTCAACAAGCATTTCTGGCGCCATTGCCGGGGAACACATGTGTAATTCCAAAAGCACATCCCTGTTGGCGGTGCTTACCGACAACTTTTATAAGCCAACCAAGGACAAAACAGAGCACACTTGCATACATATGTTATCACCTTGACCTGTTTCCACTTGTATTGGAGAATCATTGTTTTACAGATATCAAAAGTGAATACAGTGGAAAAGGCGAGAAGAATACACTTTCCGACAAAGCGTAAAACCAAGGAATATGGGAGAAGCCCACCTAAAGATCAAATCTTAGCTTGAGACCCACATCGCAGGCATCCAGGCCTAGCCAAGGACCAACAGGCGAAGGACGGTGGCCAGAGGCGGTGCCAGGGGTGCGCTCGCACCCTTGGTGCGTCCGCACCGCCGTGGGCGCCCCCCGGGCCCACCTTCTACAGTCGGTTGCATGCCTCCATGCATACGTCGGTTATGTAGGTTTCCATGTTTAGATCACACAAACCGGCCATGTTGTAGTATAAATAAAGGGGTAGAGCTCCCTCTCAAATAGATCATCACACATCAACACATTGTTTAGTCATTCCACTTTGTATTTGGAGCTCTCTACCTTAGTTTAGATCTTCTAGTAGTTGGAGCAAGTGCTACATGCAAGAGAGGAGAAGTTGTAAGGATCAATTTGGTATGAATACTAAGTTCCTCTTTTCATACTTGTTCTTATTCTCTTATGATCAACATTGTTATGTTCTTGAATTAGAGCCATGTTCTTGTTTATTGTTCATCGTTCTAGAACTAGTTCATAGTTGTAGGTCTTTGTTCATTATGAACATGAACATTGTTCCTCATTCAACATGCTTAGATCTTGATAGCTTAGTGATATGTGTTGGGTGGTGTTTTGTCGTGCCTTCGGGTGCGCTTACATCTTTATCGGGGAGGTGTAAGTATTCTTCATGTGCGCGAGAGTGGTTCTCGGGTATATGGAGATGGGTGAATGCCTGGCTTAGTCCACGATTGAGGGGTAGGCGGTAGGTGGTGACAGCCCTGTCCGTCCCTTTTAATCCCCCACGTTCTGCTTTGGGGTAGGAGTCTAAATTGCTCGGTGTATCCTGCTGGCAGACCAGTGATCCCGGGTCTTCTAATCCATCCAACACTTAGCATTAACGTTAACTTGATCATGACATTTATACTTAATTCATTAACATAACCTTGTTCAGATCCATGCACCGTAGGATATTTTTTATTATTTTATTCTTTCTTCTATCCCTGTAGAAGCTCCATATATCTTAGGCATTGTGTGTGTGTTGATCCCACTATCCAAATCACCGTTTATCCTCCTCTATGGTTAATTGGTCAACTATGCACTTATTATGTTCTTATCATGGGTATATCTCGAATCCTTTCGCTTCTAGCCTTCCCAATGGTAAAATATAAAAAACGATAGCTGGAATACTCCTGGTGAAATTCTACAATGGTAATCCCGTGCGCTTGCGGACCCTGTCTGTAAACGAATTGGTTTACTAGGCCAGCCTCTCAGGCCATCACTAAAGTCACACATCTTGGTATATGAAGTGCCATTGCACTTCGGCGTCGATACCAAATGTGTAGCTAGAGTGGCTGCGCCTGAGGCTGAAACTGACATCTTTTAAGTAACATCGCTAGGAACCAACATACTCGGTGTATGTCATTAAGGAATGTCAACAGGCTTTCGTGGCGCCTTGCCCGGGGATGATGGCCTACCCTAGTGATGATGCTAATAGATGTCAGTAAGTATTTCTGGCGTGATCGCCGAGGATGGACCCTAAACCTATCCTCCGGTGGTTGCGCTAAGAAATGCCAACAAGCATTTATGGCACCGTTGCCGAGGAAGGCATAGATACAAAAGATTCAGATAGAACATGATCATGAACTAATATCTGTATAATTGCTAATTGATCATGCAGGATAACCTTTTACTGTTTTCTTCTGTTGTGGATGAAAATAGGATAGTGTATGCGTGGTTTCTCTCTGCCGGAAAACTTCACCAACAACCCAGAAGCTATCGGTAGGAGAAAGAAGAAACCTTCTTCCTCCTCCGCAGCTCCACCTCCGATAGAAGAGCCACCAGTTTCTGCACCAAGCTCAACTATCGCCATGGCCAAGACCCTGTGCGACTTCTCTGTCCCCGTTGTTGCCAATCTGCCCACTGGGCCCGCTATCAACACCAGTGACAAAGCTTTTGAGATGAGGACTGGCCTCATCACCATGGTGCAGGCAAACCCGTTTTATGTTTGCCAAGCAAGGACGTGAATGGACATCTTCAGAACTTCCTGGAGCTCTGCGACACCATCGTCATCAAGGACATCACTCTAGATGTCATCAGGCTCCGACTGTTTCCTTTCTCCCTTGTGGGGAAGGCGAAGTAGTGGTTCTACAAGAACCCGACAGATGTCGCCACCTGGGACAAATGTTCGGCAACGTTCCTTGCAAAGTTCGAGCAGGTCGATTCTGCCTAGGCAAAACCCGATGCGTGGACTGTCCGAGCCTGGGGTGGCGGACTGTCCGCCAACACCTAGAGAAGGCAAAATCAGCACGCCTCAAACACAAAAATGAATCATCCTTCACCAAATCGAAAGGGGCTTCGATCAAACTTCTCCCTAGTGCTCCTCTTCGTATTGGGGTGCTAATACTAAGAAATCATCGCACCAAACCAAGTCAATCGAGAGAAATCCGAAGAACACAAGAAAAGGGGGAAGAACGAAGAACAAACACGATTTCAACCCGATCTACGTGCTCATGAGGTTAGAGGAGAAATCCTTCGGTGGAAAGAAGGAACTCACGACGTAGAACAATATGATTCAAACGAAATCGCAAATCATCTCTCGAAGATGGAGAACGAGGCAAATCTCCGAGAGGGTGAAAACCAAAACGTGAAGAACACAAGAGCAAAACGCGAATTGATTCCAATTTCAGCAGTGTCTCGAACCCACAAGATAACAACGAGATTACAGTCTCGTTTCCTCAAAAACTTCTATACACAGAGGTATTGTAGTTCACGCTGCGGATCACAGGCAGCGAGGTATGATTGAAACCTAAGCGGAGGCTAGAGAATAGAAGCTGCAAGGATAGAATGGATGGAGGGGCTGCCATCACTACTTATAGCCTAATACACTTATTCCCCTTCTACCCCTAGAAACAAAGAGCGAACAGGACAACCCTAGGGGTATCCCGGTCCATCTCTGCCGAGTCTTGATCCGACGGCCACGCGCCTTCCTCATCCTTAGCTTCGCCTCGATGCATGCCTCAGGTAGCCGCAACGTGTCATCCTGTCAACCGCCGCGCCTTCCTCACCGATAGATTCGCCGCAACGCAAGCCTCTCGGCGCTGCCACGCGTCGACCGTCCTTTGGACCTCCCCCAGGTTTTGAGGCTGAAACCAGGAAACCAGTCCTCAGGCTGAGTTTTGTGGCCCAAACTCAGAAATCCGCGAGCCCAGGTTTTGAGGCCCAAACCTGGAAATCATCCATGCTGAGTTTTGAGGTCGAAACTCGGAAACCCGCCACCCTGAGTTTTGAGGCCCAAACTTGAAAACCGTCGAGGGTAGTTTTTTGAGGCTCAACTACCAAACCCGCGGCGTAGATGGGATGTGGTTCGCACACCCCGACCATAAGCACCGATGGCGATGCATGTCTAGCCTCCACGCCGGGCACAACGCCTTCGCCTTCCTTCTCGGTCTCCCGCCAAGTGTCACGACGCCATCGTCTTCCTCCCAACTCGGCCGATGCACCGCACATCCCCATGTGCTCTCGCTCGCCGATGCCATGTGCCAGCTATCACAGCTGATCCTCTGGCCTCCCGGTCCATCGGTCCAAGCCTCACATTTGCCCTTCACCGCTCCCGGTCCGTCGGCACGACACGTCTCTACTTGACCTTCACCTCGCCATCGACCACTGTCTCCGACCTACACATCAACACAGACAAGAGACACATGTTGCCTATTGACCGATAGCTCGTGTAACACCCTTGGTGTTAAGCAACCATAAATGCATAACTTGACATCTCATGAGCATAAAGCATCATCATATGTTCCTTCTTTTATGTAAGTGTCATTTCATGTGCTAAGATGCTACTGACCATGCATTGGTGTGATGCTTGTTTGACTTGTTTTTGGAGTAGTTGAGTTCCTAGTAGTCTAACCTTGCTGAGGAGTCAAAATGAAGCCAAGTTTATGTTGGTCATTTTGGCTAAATCAAGTATCTAACCCTAGTTGCCCTAATAGAGCCCTAGGAATCCTTTTGTTTGACTAACAAAGACCTCTATGATAAAAGCTTTGTATGGATAAGTGCCCTAAACCAAAAGTGTGTAGATTTTAGAATAGAACAAAAGTTGTTTTTGGGTCAACTCATGAAAATGAGTCTAACATAGTGTTTTGAGGCCCACAAGGCAGAATTGGAGGAGTTAGACTTGGAAAATTTTCCTAAGTCCTATAACTGTCGAAACAGTTTCATCTTGGGATGTTTGGAGCTTTCTTGAGTAAAACCTAGGCCGAACCAGTGCATGATCCTTTAATCAAAGTTGTAGTTGGCACATAGCTCTACCCAATAGAACAAATGGTTTAGCTTTTCACCGAATGGTTTAGGAGTTAATCGCGCGCAAAGATCGGTCGTCAGTTGGCTGATGACCGACTGAATACATCGATTCAGTTTGAATCGACGCCGGCAGTGGCCGACCGCGCCAGAGATGCTCCGCCGCGTGGCACGCGAGGGCCGGCCCTGCAGCGTCCGCGCGCGGCGTGGTGAGCACAAAGCTCGTCCGCACGCATTCGCGCAGGCCAGAGCCGCTCCACTCCTTTTGCCTGCCTCCTCTTCGCTCTCGCCGGTGCCCGGGCGGAAAGGGGGAGAAACCGAGTGCTCGCCGCCGTTCGCCGCCGTCCCGCCGCTTCACCGCTAGCCCGACCACCCAGATAGCTTCGCCGTGAGCCTCCGCACCTTTTGCCGTCCTTAGCGCCCCGTAGAAAGCCCTAGGCAAGCCTCGGGATGAGCTCCCGCCATGGCCGCTATGGCCGCCGAGCTCGGTTCGCCATGGCCGACCTCTTTCCCGTGGGTTTCGTGTTGTCTAACCCACGTTCGAGGGTCAGTGAGGTCCGCGGATGTAGAAGGGGGAGTTGGTTTAGCCGATTAGGGTTCGGTGACCACGGTACGCCGCCGTCCGCCGCTCGCCATGGTCGCCGGAGATGGCAAGCCGTGGTCTCAGGTGTTCGGAGTAGGAACCCTAGCTTCCAAGCCTTAGGGTAGGTTCGTAGAAGTCGCCGGAGTAGAAACCGAGGGTTGGTTTGCCTCGGGATGGCCGGAGTCGGCCGACGTAGCAAAGCCGCGCCGCCGTGTCCGCCATTTTTGACGGCGAGCTTCGTCCGTCGCAATGCCGGGCCGGTGACTAGCACCAATCGACGCGGAAAAGTGAGAGGAGTCCAAGGGGGGTGATGGTTTCGCCGGAGAGGTCGCCGTCGGCGAGCTCCGACTAGGTCAACGACCTCCCCTGTTCTGGGGCCGGCTTGACTCGGGGGCCCGCTGGTCAGTCTATCGTGTGCAGTCTGGCCGGGTGTAGCTAGCAGTTAGGTTTTAATGTTTTTGGTTTAATGTTTTTCAGAAATGTGTAAATGCTTGATTTATTCATATCTGGAGTTGCATTAGTCCAAATGAGGTGAAATAAATTTTGTTAGGATTGTCTTGATGAGATCTGTTTAGAAAAAAATATGTTATGTCCAGTTTGTGATGATTTTATTTGCAGTTATATTTAATTTATGTTTAGGCTGAAATCTTGTTAAATGCATAATAAATTGTGTATGGCTCAGAAAAATGTGATTCTTGTTTTGTTAAGTTTGTGTTGTTAAATAGAATCTGGGAAAATTAAGATATGGATATGTTCTGTAGGAAATGTGGGTAGTGAGAACTAAAATGATTAAATGTTGTTTTCTTGTATGATTTTTAGTAAATAGAATATAAATGATATAAGCTTGGTAATTTTTACAGACTGCTCTTGTACTAAGAAGTTCAGTAGAAAAATGTGAATTTTTTTGTTTGACACCTTTTTCTCGGATGTGTAGTTCAAAGTACCTTTTCTTGGTGATGTTTGTGTTTTTCATAGAGAATAGGATTTAAGTCCAAATAACATGAAATTTGAACAGTGGGCTGGATTTCGTACTGTCAGCTCCCAGTAATTTTTGTAGATTTTTCTAAAGTTGTTATCTGAGGGTTGCTATTATAAGCTTGATTAAATGATAAAGTGGTAGCAAGTAACTAATAGGTAGTGGGATGATATTGAGTATCTTGTTGAAGAGAATGAAATAGACGACATGTGCTTATCTCCTGAATTATCTTACTCCATGCTGCATCGACCATGCATCCCATATGCATTCATCCTATTTATACATATCTGTGCATCATACAGGACCGGTAGTGGAGACCCAGAACCCGCAACCGCAGGAGGAGCCAAGTCCGGAGGAGACCGCGAACGAGAGGACCGAAGAAGGAGACTTCGAGGACTTTCCTGAGTGCCACGACCACCGACCCTCCGACTTCGAAAGAGGCAAGCCCCGGAGCATCTAACTCCTATGGTTTACAAATTATTTACTAAATTAACCTGATATGCTTGTTGCACTAGGTTTATAGGAATTGATTGCTACCATTGTTGCATCATTACTATACCTTGTCCACCACAATTGACATCTTGATATCCCTATTTAAGTTTAGGCCGATATATGCTTAGTCTGCTTAGACCGGTAAAAGTCGGGTGATTCCTGTCTCCCGCATATAGGTGGATACTGATCATGACTAGCCTGGTGCTATCATGGAGATAACCATGTGGTAATTAAACTGAGACCGGGCAGGATGTAGGAGCAACAAGACATGGGTTCTGTGTGCTAGTAGTCTCCCGTCTGTGTGCGGATACATGGGTGTATGCCGGGTCTCTGAGTGTTGAGTGATTGTCAACTGGGATGATGCGCATGTTCTTTGGCTTGTGTTGTGCAGGTGTCGAGCCCGGATACAGTGATCGACGGCGAGGTGAAGGTCAAGTTGAGACGTGTCGTGCTGACGGACCAGGTGCGGTGAAGGATGGGCGTGCCGTGCGGCGGACGTGCCATGCCGAGGTACCGAGCGGTGAAGGGCGGACGTGAGGCTTCGACTGAGGGACCAGAGGCCCGAGGATCAACTGTGGTGGCTGGCAGCCTGTGACGACGACAAGTGAAGAAATGCGGTCATGTGTTGCCTGAGTCGTAGACTCGGGGACACGTGTCGGTGGACGGGGTGCACGGGAGGTGCATCCCATCTACGACGTCGGTTTGGTGGTAGAGCCAGGGAAAAACCATCGGATGGACGGTTTCCAGGTTTGGGCCTCAAAACCTGGGCGTGGACGGTTTCCGAGTTTGGCCACAAAACTCGGGCTGAGGGTGTCCGAGTTTGGCCATAAAACTCGGGCTGAGGACGGTTTCCAGGTTTGGGCCTCAAAACCTGGGCGCTGAGGGTTTGCTGAGTTTGGCCTCAAAACTCAGAAGCTGGTGGGCTGGTTTCCCGGTTTGGGCCTCAAAACCGGGGGTTGGTTGGAAAAGGCTGGTTTCCCGGTTTGGGCCACAAAACCGGGGGTGCAGAGCGAGGACGGCACGTGGCGGCGATCCAGAGGTTGCATCGAGGCAACGCTTCGGTTTGTGCGGGCGTGGCCGTCGGATACACCTACCACTGAGTTGGTCCAGAATAACCCTAGGGTTTAGCTGGTTCGCTCTGTAATTAGAATAGAGAGGGGTAGAGTAGGAAATAGACTTAGGCTAGTAGTAGGATAAGTAGTCGGGAGACACCCTCCTCCCAAATATCTCAGTCATTTTGCTCTTTCGCACTTAGGGTTTCCTGCTCTCCCATCCCCTGCTGTAGCTAGCTGAGATCCGCAGAGAGACTTGCCTCTGTGTACTGTTGATTTGAGGAAGTGAGGCCGTATCCTCACTGTTGTAGCGTGTGGTAGCCACACGGTTGCAATTCATGGTTGTGATTCGCGTTTTGTTCGTGTTCTTCGCGGAATCCTTTTTCTCCATGATTTTCTCTTCGCTTGATCTCTTTGCTCGGTTCATCTTTTGCAAAACCGTTTGAACCAAGTTGTTCTTGATCGTGAGGCACTTCTTTCCACCGAAGGAATTCTCCTCTAACCTCACGATCTAGGAGATCGATCGATTTTTGTTTCGGGTCAAGTTTTCTCCCCTCCCCCGAAATTCTTCGATTCATCGATTTGGAGATAGGTTCGAGCCATGATATCTTAGAGATAGCTCACTATCCTCCTTGTGACTCTACTCACCAAGTTTGAACCCTAGAGGTTTCGTTTTGGGTGGGATTGAGTCGAATCGGTGGACGAACCGTGGATTCACGGGGTGACCGGACGCTTGATCGTGTCGACCGGACGCTCAGGCTGTGCGTCCGGTGGTTGAACACTCGCTGTGTCCCTTTTGGTCTTGACCGGACGCTCCATTCCCTGTGTGATCGGGCTCGACGGAGCTACTGTTCACGTGCGTTTTTGCTGTTCGACCGGACGCTCTGTACAAACGACCGGACGCTACCTTCAGTGAGTCCGATCAGGAACAGAGAGGTTCCAGAACTATTTTTCTGTGACCGGACGCGTCCGGTGCCTGGTGACCGGACGCTCTGGTGAGTCCGGTCAGTGCAGTCTTGCGTTGTTTCGTTCGTGGTTCGCTCGTTCGTTGACGGATTCGATTTCCGTCTTTTGCGTTGGCTTTCTAGAGTTGTGAAGTGTCCCGCTGTGCTTCTTGGAAGCATCCACCCTACATCTAGGGTCGTGGACACTAGCAAGCTCTAGGGTTTGTCTTTCGGGGTGATTCTCGGGACAGTGGCTCCTAGTTTCCGGAAGGAAAATTTGAAGCTCCCATTCACCCCCCCCCCTCTGGTCGCTTTCTGGTTGCTTCTCGGTCCTTCAATTGGTATCGGAGCTGGTTAAGGATCTTCCACCTTAGCCGGTTCCAGATCCACAGAAGGCGACATGGATCGCGGCGTGGGCAAACCGCCATTCTTTGATGGGACGAACTATGCGTATTGGAAGATACACATGTCGGCCTATCTTCAGAGCATGGGCTCTTCTGTTTGGGAGATTTGCAACAGGGACAATTACGTTGTCTTGGCTGCTCGTGTCACTCAGCTCCAGATCGATGAGCACGATGCCAATAGCCGGGCACGTAACGCCTTGTTCTCCTGTTTGAGCATGTCCGAGATCGATCGCGTTTCTCACCTCCCCACGGCTCGCGAGATTTGGGCGACCCTCATGCGTTTCCATGAAGGAACCACTCAGGTCAAATCTCGCCTCTATGAGTCGCACAAGCGGGAGTATGAGAATTTTCGACATATGCCTGGCGAGAGCATAGAGAGTTTATTCGCTCGCTTTCAGGTTATTGTCAACAAGATGAGAGCGAACAAGGAGCTGTTGCCTTTTGACGATCATGAGAGGGCTTTGAAGCTTTTGCACACTCTTGATCGGTCAGTGTGGGACTCAAAGGTCCAGGTGATCATCGAATCGTCTAACTATGAGACCCTCACTTGCGACGAGCTCTTTAGTAAGCTCAAGTCTAGTGAGATTGACGCCATGTCGAGGGCTTCTTATGAGAATCCTTCTGGCCCGACTATGGCTTTGGTTTCTGGTTCTTCTGCTAACCCCTCTGCTGGCTTTGCTCTTTCGTCTCTCTTTTCTGTCACAGAGGACCAGCTTGAGTCTTTGGGGGATGATGAGTTGGCAATGCTTGCCAACCGGTTCACGCGGTTCCACAACAACCGCATGAATCGTCGCCGCGGTGGAGGACGCTCAGGATGCTATGAGTGCGGTGACCCCGACCACTTCATCGCCAACTGCCCCAAGAAGAAGCATTCATCTGGGAAGGGCGATCATGGGCACAAGTACGACTCCGGCAAGCGCAAGGAGAAGTACGTCCCCGCGAGGCACAAGCGGAGGGGTGGCTTCGACAAGGAGTACATCAAGAAGAAGTACTTGGAGAAGGCCCAGGCTGAGCAGCGTGCGTTCTTCGCCACGCTCAGCGACGTCGATGGCTCGGATGACGACTCCGCTTGCTCAAGCGATGACGAGTCCGAGAAGAAGAAGAGGATCGAGGACAAGCTGAACGGCCTCTGCTTCTTCGCCGACGACGACGGCTTCTGCACCATGGAGCTTGGTGATGAGATCGACGGCAAGCTGGAGCACACCCCTCGGGACGACGACGACGACGACACCTCCCAGGTATCCCTCACCCACGATGAGCTTTCTGCTGAGGTTGAGAAGCTTACTACCGCGCTCCTTAGTCAGGACAAGTTGCTTAGGCGTGCCGCTAGAGAGCGCAAGGAGTTTAGGCAGAAGTGGGAGGACACGGTGAGAGAGCTTGAGTTTGCCAAGTCCACTGTGGTCGTGTCGGAGGAGGTTGAGTGTGAGATGTGCACCACGCACATGACTGACCTTCTCACTTTGAGAGGTAAGTATGCTGCGTTGGTAGGAGAGGTGGATGAGCTGAAGGCTAGACCTTCTCTGTTGGGTGCGTGCAAGACTTGTCCTGTCTTGCAATCTGAGTTGGCAGAGAAGAATGCCAAGATTGTGTCTCTTGAAGAGGCCAACTCAGGTAGCACCTATGTGGCTAGGTGCGCTTTGTGTGATGGTTTGGAGATGGAGATTGTGAATGTCAAGCATGGCAAGATGCAAACCGAGGAAGAAAACACATACCTTCGGACCATCTTGTCATGGGTCTCTTGTAGTGAGCCGCAGCTCGGGATGATGATCTCCCAATTTAAGCGAGCTGCTGGAGGTTCTGGTGTAGGTCTTGCTCAGGGTGTTGATCTTTCTGCTTTTGGGAAGATTGGAGAGTCGAGTGGTCTGAATCCTAGTGAGAAGCCCAACTCCACCACTACTCCCAAACTGACCAAGCTTCCACCCAAAGAGCCTGTAAAGCCTACCACCAAGGATGGGGTTTTTGAGGAACCTCCGAGAGCTCCACCCAAGAAACAAGTGTGGCATCCCAAACCCAACCACCTAAAGAACAAGCTGGATACAATGCCACCTATCCAGGAGGAGTTGCCACAGAATGGCAAAGTTATCCACACCCACAGTCATGAGTACCAACAACCCCCTTTGCGCGCGGTGAGGTATCATTGTGACTTCTGTGGGAGAGATGGACACTTGAGCGAGTTCTGCTTTAGGCGCAAGAGAGAGGTGCGCCGTGCTAGGGAGATGAAGAACCCGGACATGTACCATCCTTTCCATGATGTACATGCGCCGAATGTTCAGAGGAGAGCACCGAGACGTGCTGCTAGGCCCAGAGGTCCAGAACCTCAAGTTCCCAGGCCTAGGCAGCAGAGAGCTCCGAGGAGAGACGCTAGGCCTAGAGGCACAGTGCCTCAAGTTGCTAGGCCTAGGCCTCGTAGAGAACATGCCCGGCGGGAGCCTGCAGTTGTAGGCTATGGACCCCGTGGCGGAGGCTTTGTAGTTGAGCGTTTTCCCCCACCGCGTTTTGAGTATCGCGATGGACGCTCCTCCCTTAGCGGACCACGTTTTCCTCTACGTGGTGATCGCTCCTCTCGTAGACGTGCTAGGAATGGTTTTTCTGCTAACCGTTCTTTTGAGCAGTCGGCCCAACACTGGTATTCTTCCTACTTCACTAACCCCAGTGTTGGACCGTATGCTCACCCTATGTCTTTTTATTGATGTAGGTAAAACGGTTGGAGGACATTTGGTTGGTGGATTCCGGTTGCTCGAGGCACATGACCGGAAACGCCAAGTGGTTCTCCAGCCTTAGCCCTATTGCCGGAAAGGAGTACATAACCTTCGGCGACAATAGCAAAGGTAAGGTATTGTCTCGCGGGTCGGTGCGAGTTAATGAGCACTTTGTGTTGCGCGATGTTGCTCTTGTTTCTAACTTGCATTTTAACCTTCTTTCTGTTTCGCAACTTTTTGACGATGACTATGAGATTCGTTTTAAACCGAATCTCAGTCGTATTTTGGATCCTCAGGGCAATCTTGTGTGTTTGATTTCGCCCTTTGGAAAAGTCTTTCGTGCGAATTTCTCGGAGTCTTTTGGCACTTCTCGTTGTCTTGTGGCTGGACCTTCCTCCTCCGATCTTTGGAAGTGGCATAGGAGACTTGGACATTTGAGCTTCGACTTGCTTGCAAGGCTTAGTTCACTTGGCCTAATCCGAGGATTGCCCAAGTTGCATATGGAGAAGGATCTTGTTTGCCACTCTTGTAGACACGGGAAGATGGTTGCCGCTCCCCACCATCCAGTGACTCAGGTCATGACCAAGCGCCCTGGAGAGCTTTTGCACATGGACCTTGTTGGTCCGGCTCGGGTGAGCTCGGTTGTGGGGAAGTGGTATGTGCTTGTCGTTGTTGATGACTTTTCGAGATATTCATGGGTCTTCTTTTTAGCTGAGAAGACCGAGACTTTCTCCTTTGCTCGCAATCTGATTTTGCGTCTTCAGAATGAGTTCCCTTTGAACTCGATGCGAACAATTCGGAGTGATAATGGTTCCGAATTCAAGAATTCGGATTTTGAGAAGTTTTGTAACTCTTTGGGTTTAGAGCATCAGTTTTATTCCCCCTACACACCCCCTCAGAATGGTGTTGTAGAGAGGAAGAATCGGACCCTTGTTGAGATGGCCAGGACGATGCTCGATGAGCATAGGACTCCTAGGCGATACTGGGCCGAAGCTATGAGCATTGCATGCTACATTTCCAATCGCATTTTTCTCCGAGCTTTTCTGAAAAAGACTTCTTATGAGTTGCGTTTTGGAAAACTGCCCAAGGTGAGTTATTTTCGAGTTTTTGGTTGCCATTGTTTTATACTCAAAAAGGGCACCTTGGACAAGTTTGAGTCTCGTTCTTCTGACGGTGTGTTTTTGGGTTATGGCATTCACACTCGAGCTTATCGTGTACTTAACCTTGACACTAACCGAGTCATGGAGACATCCGATGTCACCTTCGACGAGACCATGGTTTGTCCTTCTTCTCGCTTTGAGCGTGCAGGTGACCATGAGGTTGGCGAGCCTCTTTTTGATGATGATGAAGAAGGTGCTGAAGAGATAGATGACCCAACACCTTCTCCACCTGCAGTGCCGCAAAGAGCGGCTTCTACGACGACTCACGGCCCCGACACCTCTTCTTCCTGGGGGCCGTGGGATCCGCCACCCCGAGCGGTACCATTTGTACCCGGGGAGGCACCAGCTGCTGTTGAGGGGGAGGCTACTTCAGCTTGGGAGGCGCCACGACACATCCAGCGCCAGCACCCGCCTCAGCAGATGATCGGCAACATCGACGAACGAGTCACTCGGTCCAGGTCACAGCAAATCTCACACTTCGCTCATTCTGCTTTTGTTGCTAATTTTGAGCCCCGAGATGTTGGACACGCTTTGACGGATCCGGATTGGGTCAATGCCATGCATGAGGAGTTAGAAAATTTTGAGCGAAATCGGGTTTGGGTTCTAGTTCCACCTCCTCCTGAGTGTAAGCCTATTGGGACAAAATGGGTTTTCAAAAACAAGCAAGGAGAGGATGGCCACGTTGTTAGAAACAAGGCCAGGCTTGTAGCAAAGGGTTATAGTCAGAAGGAGGGGATAGACTATGAGGAGACTTTTGCTCCTGTAGCTCGTTTGGAGGCTATTAGGATACTCTTGGCTTTTGCTGCATCCAAAGGTTTTAAACTCTTTCAAATGGATGTCAAGAGTGCCTTCTTAAACGGCTACATAGAAGAGGAAGTGTATGTTGAGCAACCCCCCGGTTTTGAAAATCCCAAGTTTCCAAACCATGTTTTTAAACTCCACAAAGCTTTATATGGTTTGAAACAAGCCCCTAGAGCCTGGTATGATAGGTTGAAAACCTTTTTGCTTGCTAAGGGTTTTAAAATGGGATGTGTAGATAAAACGCTCTTTCTACTCAAGCAAGGCAAAGACACTCTCTTGGTCCAGATTTACGTGGATGATATCATTTTCGGTGGTTCTTCTCACGCTTTGGTTGCCAAGTTTGCAGATACTATGAGCAGGGAGTTCGAGATGAGCATGATGGGCGAGCTGACATTCTTTCTCGGGTTGCAAATTAAGCAATCCCGAGAGGGGACGTTTGTGCACCAGGGCAAGTACACCAAGGACTTGCTGGAGCGATTCGATATGGGTGAGGCCAAGCCTCTTCCAACACCCATGTCGACGACGACTGCCCTGGATGCGGATGTGGATGGAGAAGCAGTGGACCAGAAGGAGTACCACAGCATGATCGGGTCGCTCCCCTACCTGACAGCGACACGCCCGGACATCCAGTTCGCGGTGTGTCTGTGTGCGCGCTTTCAGGCGTCACCGCGCACCTCTCACCGTCAGGCAGTGAAGCGCATATTCAGGTACCTTCGTTTCACGCCTGAGTTCGGGATTTGGTATTCTGTTTCCTCCACCCTCTCCCTTTGCGGTTATTCCGATGCCGATTTTGCTGGTTGCCGTATTGAGCGCAAGTCCACTTCTGGGACTTGCCAATTTATTGGTTCTTCTCTTGTTTCGTGGTCTTCTCGCAAGCAGTCTAGTGTCGCTCAGTCCACTACAGAGGCTGAATATGTTGCTGCGGCTAGCTGCTGTTCCCAGTTGCTTTGGATGATGGCCACTTTGCGTGATTTTGGTCTGAGCTTTTCTCGCGTGCCTTTGCTTTGTGACAGCACGAGTGCCATTAGCGTTGCTAAGAACCCCGTGCTTCACTCGAAGACCAAACACATTGATGTGCGCTTTCATTTTCTGCGAGACCACCAGGAGAAGGGTGATATCGATCTTCGCCATGTCAATACTCATCATCAACTGGCTGATATTTTCACCAAGCCTTTAGACGAATCAACCTTTAATCGGTTGAGGGGTGAGCTTGGTGTGTGTTTCCCCTTTTAGATGGGGGAAACATTTTGGATCTTGTATATTTGACTGACTCTCTTGTCTTTCTTATCTTTTTGCATTTCAGCATACGCATTTACATTCTGAGCTTCATGTTTATAATCACTAGAATGTAACTATGCTCTATTTAGTATGCTCCGATGCTTATATGAATGCTTGTAGCTTATGCTCTTCCTGATCACTAGTACATGTTATGAGCTGAGCTATCTTTGGAATGGTGAATTTACTTAATGCATATAAAATCTGAAAATGTTCACCATTGAGATATGCAACTAGCATGTGTAGGATGTGTTGAGTCCATTCATGCTTTTCATATATGCTAGGTTGCTATGTCTCCAGTTATGAGTCATTCACTTGCTTGGTCTGTTCATATCATGTTTAAAGTTTGAACCAAGTTTTAGTGAAATGAAAAGATCGAGATGGGATTGCTTGTCAACACCTCACGGTATCGAGACTGTTTCTCATTGCACTTTGAGTTAAACTTGAGCCGTGTAGTGTATGACCGAAACCGTTGCTTTAAGCTTCTGATTGCATATGCATAGGCTTCGCACGGTTGAAAAGTTAGGCAAAGACAAGCTTTCAACCTCTCGCAATCACATGCTGAAATTAAACTTGTGTAATTTCACCGCTGCAACTCCGATATAAAAATGAAATCACAAGTATATGCTTCATTCCTATGCATGATGATTGAACTTGGCTAGGGGTAGTTCACCTTGTATACATGTTTAGCACTTGTTTGGATTCCTGTCTATACATGGGTAGTGCTATTTTGATGGTGACTATCTTTTTGGCTAAAGACTGCTCACATGCTCATGTGTTCATATTTCATATGTGTGATCAGTTTGAGCCTTCGCTATTTGAGTGCTTAGTTGAGTCATTGGAGTTATACTGTTTAGAGCATTCTTGCACTCTTTTGATTATATGCCTGAAGCTGCTAACTTGCATTTCTGACTTCATATGCATGTTGGAAGGAGGAGTTTCTTGCCTTGATGACTTTTCTTGATTAGTGCATTTTCATCTCAGGGGGAGAAATTGCAAATCATATGTCTCCTGGATGTTCAACTAAAGGGGAGTTTTCGTCAAGGGGAGTTTTCGTCAAGGGGGAGAATTTCAAATCTTTGTTTTGTGCTCTTCTCATGTTGGACCTAAGGGGGTTTTTCCTAGTTGCTTGCACTTGTCGAGGGGGAGTTTGCTAGTTGTGTTGAGCCTTTGCCTCTGTCTTGAGGAACTAGCAAACATTTTCAGGGCATTTTGTCTTTGATTGGTTCTCTTTTAGTTTGGAGTCATTCCAATTGGTTCGGAGCGTGCTTGGCCGAAAGGCATTGGTTTCGAGCTTTCTTTGCTAGTTGTGTTGAGCCTCTGTGCCTCTATCTTGAGGGACTAGCATTTTGCTTCGATTTTCATTCGGCTTCAATTGGTTTGAGCTCTTTTCTCTGGAGTTTCCAATTGCTATCTGCTAGCGGTGTTGAGCCTGTTCTACCTCTTCTTGAGGGCTAGCTTTGCTTTACTTGGTTGCGTCGAGCCGTTGCCCATGTCTTTGGGGACCAAGTTCTTTCGCTCTTTCCACTTGACCTTCTTCGGCTTTGCTATGCTTTTGGGTCATTTGGTTGAGTTTTCTCCTTCTCCTTCCTCCTTCCTTATTCTTCTTTTCATTATGATTTGTGTGAGTAGTTGACAATGCACTCATCAAGGGGGAGATTGCGGATACATGGGTGTATGCCGGGTCTCTGAGTGTTGAGTGATTGTCAACTAGGATGATGCGCATGTTCTTTGGCTTGTGTTGTGCAGGTGTCGAGCCCGGATACAGTGATCGACGGCGAGGTGAAGGTCAAGTTGAGACGTGCCGTGCTGACGGACCGGGTGCGGTGAAGGATGGGCGTGCCGTGCGGCGGACGTGCCATGCCGAGGTACCGAGCGGTGAAGGGCGGACGTGAGGCTTCGACTGAGGGACCAGAGGCCCGAGGATCAGCTGTGGTGGCTGGCAGCCTATGACGACGACAAGTGAAGAAATGCGGTCATGTGTTGCCTGAGTCGTAGACTCGGGGACACGTGTCGGTGGACGGGGTGCACGGGAGGTGCATCCCATCTACGACGTCGGTTTGGTGGTAGAGCCAAGGAAAAACCATCGGATGGACGGTTTCCAGGTTTGGGCCTCAAAACCTGGGCATGGACGGTTTCCGAGTTTGGCCACAAAACTCGGGCTGAGGGTTTCCGAGTTTGGCCACAAAACTCGGGCTGAGGACGGTTTCCAGGTTTGGGCCTCAAAACCTGGGCGCTGAGGGTTTGCTGAGTTTGGCCTCAAAACTCAGAAGCTGGTGGGCTGGTTTCCCGGTTTGGGCCTCAAAACCGGGGGTTGGCTGGAAAAGGCTGGTTTCCCGGTTTGGGCCACAAAACCGGGGGTGCAGAGCGAGGACGGCACGTGGCGGCGATCCGGAGGTTGCGTCGAGGCAACGCTTCGGTTTGTGCGGGCGTGGCCGTCGGATACACCTACCACTGAGTTGGTCCAGAATAACCCTAGGGTTTAGCTGGTTCGCTCTGTAATTAGAATAGAGAGGGGTAGAGTAGGAAATAGACTTAGGCTAGTAGTAGGATAAGTAGTCGGGAGACACCCTCCTCCCAAATATCTCAGTCATTTTGCTCTTTCGCACTTAGGGTTTCCTGCTCTCCCATCCCCTGCTGTAGCAAGCTGAGATCCGCAGAGAGACTTGCCTCTGTGTACTGTTGATTTGAGGAAGTGAGGCTGTATCCTCACTGTTGTAGCGTGTGGTAGCCACACGGTTGCAATTCGTGGTTGTGATTCGCGTTTTGTTCGTGTTCTTCGTGGAATCCTTTTTCTCCATGATTTTCTCTTCGCTTGATCTCTTTGCTCGGTTCATCTTTTGCAAAACCGTTTGAACCAAGTTGTTCTAGATCGTGAGGCACTTCTTTCCACCGAAGGAATTCTCCTCTAACCTCACGGTCTAGGAGATCGATCGATTTTCGTTTCGGGTCAAGTTTTCTCCCCTCCCCCGAAATTCTTCGATTCATCGATTTGAAGATAGGTTCGAGCCATGATCTCTTAGAGATAGCTCACTATCCTCCTTGTGACTCTACTCACAAAGTTTGAACCCTAGAGGTTTCGTTTTGGGTGGGATTGAGTCGAATCGTTGGACGAACCGTGGATTCACGGGGTGACCGGACGCTTGATCGTGTCGACCGGACGCTCAGGCTGTGCGTCCGGTGGTTGAACACTCGCTGTGTCCCTTTTGGTCTTGACCGGACGCTCCATTCCCTGTGTGACCGGACTCGACAGAGCTACTGTTCACGTGCGTTTTTGCTGTTCGACCGGACGCAATGTACAAACGACCGGACGCTACCTTCAGTGAGTCCGATCAGGAACAGAGAGGTTCCAGAACTGTTTTTCTGTGACCGAACGCGTCCGGTGCCTGGTGACTGGACGCTCTGGTGAGTCCGGTCAGTGCAGTCTTGCGTTGTTTCGTTCGTGGTTCGCTCGTTCGTTGACGGATTCGATTTCCGTCTTTTGCGTTGGCTTTCTAGAGTTGTGAAGTGTCCCGCTGTGCTTCTTGGAAGCATCCACCCTACATCTAGGGTCGTGGACACTAGCAAGCTCTAGGGTTTGTCTTTCTGGGTGATTCTCGGGATAGTGGCTCCTAGTTTCCGGAAGGAAAATTTGAAGCTCCCATTCACCCCCCCTCTGGTCGCTTTCTGGTTGCTTCTCGGTCCTTCACTGTGTCGATTAGGACCCGACGAAGGCACACCTCAGTCATTTTGAACGCGTCAATCACTTAACGGAGCAGGTGCGGGTACCTTCCGTGAAGCCGAGTAAGGTTATTCGAGCCAGTGATGGAGATGTTGACGCCTAACACCCAGGGCTTCAGATGTACCGTGGGCAACTATTCTGAGCAACCTGGCATGGTCCGTGGACATGCAGGGCCTGACTGACCTAGCATGACCGTGGGCAGTTATAGCTTGAGCGATCTGGCATTGAGATAACCCCCGGTGTAGAAGGGCCCATGGCCGTCCCGCGCGTTGTGTTCTCGAATTTCCTGAGTGGCAGCCGACGGCTACCTGGCAAGGTGTGATCGGGCGAGTGTGCGACATTTTATGCCCAGTTGGGTAGGAATCGATTATAATCGCCATCGCTCCTGGACAGTGAGTAACTTGACTGGGCATGTGTTACCGTAGTAACTTATGGAATTAAAGATGGTTATGGTATTGAATCTGAAAGGCTATTGATGAAATAGTCACTCTTGCTTGATTAAATTAGTCCAGTGATTGCTCTAGATCAGGTGCAAATCTAGTTAATCAGGGATACTTGTAAAAATGACTGCCAACACTTAAATTGAGTTTTTATCATAAGAAAGCTTTCATGCAAATTGGTGTGTTTAGCCAACCCCAGATATAGCCTTCATGAATCCTTGGAGTCTCATTATTTCTGGTTTATGGCGGGTAAGTCTAGCTGAGTACCTTCTTGTACTCAGGGTTTTATCCCTTGTTGTTGCAGATGGACAGTGCTTCTTTGGCTACTGTGAGAACTGCCTGTACCCAGTTACGGGTGATGATTAGACCATGGGTGTGGTCCACTCTTATCCTCATCTGATGCTTTTGTTGGACTGATCAGGCATATGGCACCGTATTGTGAACCAATGAACTTATGTTTTTAAAACTATGTTGCTTCCGCTACGATTCCAAAACTATGGTTTGTAATATTGTTGAACTCCGATGTAATCGAACTATGTGCGAACTGAATGTATCTTGTGGACATATACGCTAAACTATTACGATCTTGGCTGATGTTGAATGTTTGAAATCCTTCGAGATTTTCGGACTACCGGGTTTGTATGAGCTTAAGTATCTGTTAACCACTGTGAAAGCAGAGGTTTCGGTGCTTAATGTGGTATAAATTGGTCGGTTCTATCACAGATGGCATCGGAGCATGGTTAGCGCTTCTGTTCATAAGTATATTTGAAAAAATAGTATTTTTCCAATAAGTATGGTATTTGCCAAAACTTATAGCTATAATAGGATCTGAAAATCTCAAGGATAAAAATTAAGGTGTGCCATTGATCAGGTCCTTATGCCCGGTAGCAGTTAGGTGGCTATTAAAGTACTAACTTGGAGGGGTTTATGCATCATATTTCTATTTCTGTTTTACTGTCGTCCATACGGCAAGGGTGATATTGTATGGGTGCTATTCTTTGGAATAGTAATGTATGGATCAATTGCCTCTACGCCAAGGTAATGAGTGAGTTGTGAGAGCATGATTGGACAACCGCCAATCTAGGGGAGTGCTAGATTGGTACTGGAATGTATACCTGTTACACGCAAATATATGTGAAGGTACTTAATTGTGGGAGTAATATTATTCTGATGGGTGCATATACTAATTACGTGTATACTGGGTATGCACCTATGTTAGTATTAGATTTAATTTCAGCAATGCATAATATTCATACTGTGGGCAGGGCTGAAATGATTTCTCTGCAGGTATGCTAACTTGCGAACGTATAGTACGTCTAGTTAACGTTATGAGTGAACGTTGTATGCCACCGTCTAGCCGTTAGATTGTTAGTCAGTGAGGACGTATGTTACGCACATGCATCATGATCATACAATCTTGCCTTAATTTTACTTCCTTCCTTATGTTATCCATCCCGTTTTCTTAATAAAAGTTGTTGCCAACAAATTAAAAACCTATGTGGATGAACTTCTTACAGATGGCCCGTACCAAGCGCACAGCTCGTAAGTCGACTGGGGGCAAGAGGCCTAAATACATGTTGGGACCGTGGACCGCTGAGGGATCAGAGGATTTCCTGGACGAGTTTGGCATGCCTACCATCCTTTGGACGGTGTTGCACTTGGTTGGATACCAGGAGGGTCAGGAGCCGCAGTACGACTGGCATCGCGTGCAGATTTCTGAGGACCGCCACATGTACACGGTGGAGGTGGATGTGCCTAGCCGTGGTGAGCAGGATCACGTCTGGTGCCGCCGGGTATTCGCGTTGCAGGGAAGGACACCATGGGATGCAGCTAATAGAGTTGCCTACACCGTTCTCCGGGACATCATGGAGGACCACCCGAAAGTGGTTGCCCAAGCTACAGCCAGTATTTTTCCGACAACGGATCCCTATCAGTCAGTGTGGCGTCAGCCAGGAGCCGTCGTACTTGAGGCCAGTTCGCTTAAGAGGGAGCATTGCGCTGGACCAGCCGGGAGTGCTATGGCTGCACTCATGGCTACTTATGGGTGTCTATCACGCAGCTATGATCAGTTGGACCACATCCTTAGTGAGGAGATGGCTGCACAGCACCGGAGGCAGCAGGAGCATACCGCTGAGATAGACCGCCACACAGCAAAGCTAGCACGCATGACAGTGGAGAGGGATCAGGCACTTCAGAGAGAGCAGGAGACCGCCCATCATCTCCGTCTTCAGAAGGAGTCTGCGACCTTCTTGGCCCTGGTCATGAGGGAGACCGAGGAGGCTCTTAGGGGTGTGTGTGTGTCGAGGGCATACGCGCCTCGGAGGAGAACAGGCTGTTGAGGTTGCGAGTAGGAGATCTGGAGCTGCAACTTCACCATCTTCAGGACTATAATGACCGTTTGCATGAGGAAATTCATCGCAGGGAGAATGAGAGGAACCCTATCTTTCCTTAGGAGAACCCGGATCCGCGTGACTCTTCTAGTGATTCTTCGAACGTGTCTAGTGACGATGGCGACAATGGCGATGTCGCTAGAGAGTAGATCAGGTCGTATGTTTAGGGCTTCATGTTCTTTTGCGTTGTGTTGTGAGGCCCGATCGTTTGTTGATGTTATGGGCCGGATGTAGGGATGAATAGTGAACTTATGTGCACATGGTGCGAGACCTTTGGAAAGTCTCATATGTATGGGCGTCTATGGATGTTTATGTTGGCTTTTGCATATTATGTATTGAGCGATCTTATTATGTGAAGCTGCGATGTGGATCGAAATTTATTATGCCTTTGTGATTGTTTGGCGAATTCGTTTTCCGAATAAATTCAGTTGGCATGATTTATTGTTCTCTACAATAATTGCAACCTCACCTAATGATCACTTGCTATCCACATATGCAGATGACGACAACTCGTAGTGGAGCTGGCGGTAGTGGCGGAAATGAGGACAACAGGGACAATCGCAATCCACCACCTCCTCCACCAGCCACTCCCGAGCAGCTTTTTGCCCAATTTCTGGGAAGCCAGCGCAATATCGAGGCCTTGCTGTGAGAAAATTTGGCACATGGCAATCAGCGTCCGGAACCAAATCAGTACTGTTCTTTTAAGGATTTCTTGGATACCAGACTACCCATTTTCAAGGAAGCTACTGAACCTCTGGAAGCAGAAGAATGGTTGCATACCATGGCCCAAAAGTTCCGACTGCTCAGGCTCACGGAAGAACTTAAGGCAGAATATGCTGCACATCAGTTGCAAGGACCGGCCGGAATCTGGTGGGGACATCACCGTAGCACCTATCCTGCCCATACACCTGTTACTTGGAGGATGTTCTCGGAAGCTGTTCGAGGACATTATATCCCGCCAGGCTTAACTCAGATGAAGGTGGCAGAGTTCATGAACTTGACACAGGGGACTCGTTCAGTCACTGAGTATCACCATGCGTTCAACTCCTTATCTCGTTATGCTCCAGAGTTTGTGGACACTGATGCCAAAAAGATAGCTAGTTTCAAGAGAGGCTTGAACACCAAGATGGGAAAATCAGTGGGTACATCATCTCGTACGGTATTCAATGATTTTATCAGCGACTGTTTGATCCAAGAGAACCACAACAACAAGCATGCTGCAAGTAAGGCCCGAAAGAGGACTTTTGATTCAGGACCAACTCAACCTAGGGGACCACCAGCTCAGCGTTCCCAATACCGACCACCAGCACCGGGAGCACGTTTCAGGCCGCCATAGAAGAAAGGTCTGCCACAAGCTCAGCACAATCAAAGGCCATATAAGATAGCTGCTACCCAAGCTCGAGGAGGCCAGAGCAGTTCAATAGGAGGGAAGCCTACGGTTCGAGGACCCTGCTTCAACTGCAACCAAGAGGGGCATTTCGCAAGGTATTGCCCACACCCAAAGAGACAGCAGACTCACTACCCCGCGCGTCTGCACAATATGACTGCCGAAGAAGCTCGTGCCGGAGAGCCTGTGACGACTGGTATGTGTCTCGTTAACCATCATCCTGCAGTTGTTTTGTTTGGTACTGGATCATCGCACTCATTCATGAGCAAGGCATTTGCACAAAAGCATAATCAAGAGATGTCTGAAATGGACTATGGGTTTCGCGTAAGCTCCGTGGGGAGTAGCGTGTTATCTAGACAGATGGTTTGTAATGCAACCATCGATATTGGAGGGCACAAGTTTGGAGCTAATTTAGTACTTCTGCCGGGACTAAGCATGGATGTAGTTTTAGGTATGAGTTGGATGAGTATGTGGAATGTAGTGTTGGACACTGCCAATAGGACTCTTACCTTATCTGATGGAAGAACGAATAACAAGCTTCACATCTCTCTTCCCCGAGGTGCTAACTTCGTTGACTTATCTTGTACTCTGTCTATTGAAGATCTATCTAGGATTCCATTTGTCCGAGATTTCCCAGATGTCTTCCCGGACGAGTTACCAGGATTACCACCCAAGAGGACAGTGGAGTTTGCAATTGAGTTATTACCTGGAACCGCGCCGATCTATAGGAGGCCCTACCGTATGCCACCCAATGAGCTAGCTGAGCTCAAGACCCAGATCAAAGAACTTTTAGGCAAGGGGTCATTCAACCTAGTGTGTCAGAATGGGGTTGCCCAGCCTTGTTTGTTAAGAAGAAGGATAAATCATTACGGATGTGTGTGGATTATCGGCCGCTAAATGCCGTGACAGTTAAAAATAAGTATCCGTTGCCACGAATAGACACTCTGTTTGACCAGTTATCTAGAGCCAAGGTGTTTTCCAAGATTGATTTGAGGTTAGGATATCATCAGATTAGAATTCGACCACAAGATATTCCAAAGACTGCTTTCTCAACCAGATATGGGCTATATGAGTACCTTGTTATGTCTTTTGGATTGACCAATGCTCCGGCATACTTCTTGTGTTTGATGAACTCAGTGTTTATGCCAGAATTGGATAAGTTTGTAGTAGTGTTCATTGATGAACTGGTATATTCTGAGAACCCGGACGACCATGCGGAACATTTGAGGGTTGTTCTGATAAGGCTCCGAGAACATAAGCTTTAAGCTTAGTTTAGCAAATGTGAGTTTTTGTTGAAGAAGGTGCATTTCCTTGGTCATATTCTACCAGAAGAAGGAATTTCTGTGGACCCCAGTAAGGTGCAAGAAGTGATGGATTGGAAAGCTCCTACCTCGGTTGGTGAAATTCAATGTTTTCTCGGCTTAGCGGGATATTATCGCTGTTTCATTCCCGACTTTTCCAAGATTGCAAAACCAATGACAAGCTTGTTACAAAAGGACCAGAAATTTGAGTGGACAGAGGAGTGTGAAAAAGCTTTCCGTACCCTGCGGAAACTATTGACCACTCCTCCTGTTTTGGCTCAACCGGACATCGAGAAGCCCTTTGATGTCTTTTGTGATGCATCGAAAGTTGGTTTAGGTTGTGTCCTTATGCAGGAAGGCAGAGTGATTGCTTATGCTTCTCGTCAATTGAGAAAACATGAAATAAATTATCCTACACATGATTTGGAATTAGCCGTTGTGGTGCACGCTCTGAAAATTTGGAGACATTATCTGCTTGGTAATGCTTGTAATATGTCCACGGACCACAAAAGTCTCAAGTATATCTTCACTCAACCTGAGTTGAATATGAGGCAAAGGAGATGGCTTGAGTTAATCAAGGACTACAATTTGCAGATACATTACCATCCGGGAAAGGCAAATGTGGTTGCCGATGCTCTGAGTCGGAAGTCACATTGCAACAACCTTAGATTACTGCCAGAAGATGAGTTCAGTCCTGTACACTCTGTAATTCTACACAACATCAAGCTGCAGGGCACGTTAATTGACCAAATTCTTGAAGGGTAGAAAACAGACAAGGAGATTTATCATATCAAGGAGAAGCTGAAAACCGCAACGGAACCGATAAAACATTTTCGGGTTGATGACAAGGGAGTTTTATGGTTTGACAAGCGCTTAGTAGTACCCAAGGACAGAGGGCTCAGGAATCAGATCATGGATATAGCTCATTTATCCAAGTTATCTATTCATCCTGGAAGCACCAAGATGTATCAAGATTTGCGTCCAAGATTTTGGTGGACCAAGATGAAGAAGGAAATTGTTGCTTATGTAGCCAGGTGCGACACGTGTTGTCGAGTAAAAGCAATTCACCGAAAGCTAGCCGGAATGCTTCAACCCTTACCGATACGCGAGTGGAAATGGGAAGAAGTAAGTATGGACTTCATCACCGGTTTGCCAACCACCCAAAGAGGCAATGATTCAATTTGGGTGATAGTTGACCGTCTCACCAAGACCGCGCATTTCATACCCGTCAAAACTTGTTATCGAGCACTGGACTATGCAGAGATTTATGTCAGTCAAATTGTTTGACTACATGGTATACCCAAGATCATAGTTTCGGATCGGGTATCGCAGTTTACTGCACCATTTTGGGAGAAGCTGCAAAAAGAGTTAGGCACAAAACTAGTCCATAGTTATGCCTATCATCCCCAAACGTCAGGGCAAACGGAAAGAGTGAACCAAGTTCTGGAAGACATGTTAAGAGCCTGTGTAATTTCAGCAAAAGGTTCTTGGGAGAAGTGGTTACCTTTAGAAGAGTTCGCATGCAACAATAGTTACCAAGAAAGTATACAGATGGCACCTTTTGAAGCCCTATATGGTAGAAGATGCAGAACACCGGTGAATTGGGTTGAACCAGGAGAACGTCGATATTACGGAATTGATTTCATGAACGAAGCAGAAGGACAAGTTAGAACAATTCAACAACACATGGCAGCTGCGCAGTCTCGATAGAAGAGCTATGCAGACAAGCGGAGAAAACCACTTGAGTTCAGTGAAGGAGATTATGTTTACTTCAAAGTGTCACCCATGAAAGGTGTCAGACGTTTTGGAGTAAAAAGGAAGTTAGCGCCAAGATTTGTGGGACCGTATAAGATTGTGGAAAGGAGGGGAGAAGTGGCTTATCAGCTACAGCTGCCGGAACATCTGAAGGCTATATTCCCTGTATTCCATGTTTCGCAGTTAAAGAAATGTCTTCGAGTACTAGAGGAAGAAGTACAGCCAACCAATATCAAGTTACAATCCAATCTCACTTATTCTGTTAAACCGCACCGAGTGCTGGATGAAAAAGAAAGAGTAACTCGTGGGAGAGTAGTGAAGCAATACAAAGTATCTTGGAGTGAGCAAGATGACCGAGATGCCACTTGGGAAACGGAAGACTATTTAAAAGAAGTGTATCCACAATTTTACAAAGACTGGTTAGTAACTCAAATCTCGGGACGAGATTCCTTTAAGGAGGGGAGGGCTGTAACACCCTTGGTGTTAAGCAACCCTAAATGCATAACTTGACATCTCATGAGCATAAAGCATCATCATATGTTCCTTCTTTTATGTAAGTGTCATTTCATGTGCTAAGATGCTACTGATCATGCATTGGTGTGATGCTTGTTTGACTTGTTTTTGGAGTAGTTGAGTTCCTAGTAGTCTAACCTTGCTGAGGAGTCAAAATGAAGCGAAGTTTATGTTGGTCATTTTGGCTAAATCAAGTCTCTAACCCTAGTTTGCAATTGAGTTGTTACCTGGAACCGCGCCGATCTCTAGGAGGCCCTACCGTATGCCACCCAATGAGCTAGCTGAGCTCAAGACCCAGATCAAAGAACTTTTAGGCAAGGGGTCATTCAACCTAGTGTGTCAGAATGGGGTTGCCCAGCCTTGTTTGTTAAGAAGAAGGATAAATCGTTACGGATGTGTGTGGATTATCGGCCGCTAAATGCCGTGACAGTTAAAAATAAGTATCCGTTGCCACGGATAGACACTCTGTTTGACCAGTTATCTAGAGCCAAGGTGTTTTCCAAGATTGATTTGAGGTTAGGATATCATCAGATTAGAATTCGACCACAAGATATTCCAAAGACTGCTTTCTCAACTAGATATGGGCTATATGAGTACCTTGTTATGTCTTTTGGATTGACCAATGCTCCGGCATACTTCATGAGTTTGATGAACTCAGTGTTTATGCCAGAATTGGATAAGTTTGTAGTAGTGTTCATTGATGAACTGGTATATTCTGAGAACCCGGACGACCATGCGGAACATTTGAGGGTTGTTCTGATAAGGCTCCGAGAACATAAGCTTTATGCTTAGTTTAGCAAATGTGAGTTTTTGTTGAAGAAGGTGCATTTCCTTGGTCATATTCTATCGGAAGAAGGAATTTCTGTGGACCCCAGTAAGGTGCAAGAAGTGATGGATTGGAAAGCTCCTACCTCGGTTGGTGAAATTCAATGTTTTCTCGGCTTAGCGGGATATTATCGCTGTTTCATTCCCGACTTTTCCAAGATTGCAAAACCAATGACAAGCTTGTTACAGAAGGACCAGAAATTTGAGTGGACATATATCTTAAAATTAATTCATCAAGTTGATGAGAAAATTCATGGACGTTCTACTGGGCCCTACTCACTTGTTACCCAACAACCCGTTAGAGGAAGAGCCAAGCAAGGGGGACAACGAATAGGAGAAATGGAAGTTTGGGCTTTAGAAGGATTTGGTGTTGCTCATATTTTACAGGAGATACTTACTTGTAAATCTGATCATCTTATAGCTCGCCAAGAAATACTTAATGCTACGATCTGGAGAAAAAGAGTGCCTAATCACGAGGATCCGCCAGAATCTTTTCGAGTGCTCGTTCGAGAACTACGTTCTTTGGCTCTAGAACTGAACCATTTCCTTGTATCTGAGAAGAACTTCCAGGTTAATAGGGAAAAAGCTTTCCGTACCCTGCGGAAACTATTGACCACTGCTCCTGTTTTGGCTCAACCGGACATCGAGAGGCCCTTTGATGTCTTTTGTGATGCATCAAAAGTTGGTTTAGGTTGTGTCCTTATGCAGGAAGGCAGAGTGATTGCTTATGCTTCTCGTCAATTGAGAAAACATGAAATAAATTATCCTACACATGATTTGGAATTAGCCGCTGTGGTGCACGCTCTGAAAATTTGGAGACAATATCTGCTTGGTAATGCTTGTAATATGTACACGGACCACAAAAGTCTCAAGTATATCTTCACTCAACCTGAGTTGAATATGAGGCAAAGGAGATGGCTTGAGTTAATCAAGGACTACAATTTGCAGATACATTACCATCCGGGAAAGGCAAATGTGGTTGCCGATGCTCTGAGTCGGAAGTCACATTGCAACAACCTTAGATTACTGCCAGAAGATGAGTTCAGTCCTGTACACTCTGTAATTCTACACAACATCAAGCTGCAGGGCATGTTAATTGACCAAATTCTTGAAGGGTAGAAAACAGACAAGGGGATTTATCATATCAAGGAGAAGCTGAAAACCGCAACGGAACCGATAAAACATTTTCGGGTTGATGACAAGGGAGTTTTATGGTTTGACAAGCGCTTAGTAGTACCCAAGGACAGAGGGCTCAGGAATCAGATCATGGATATAGCTCATTTATCCAAGTTATCTATTCATCCTGGAAGCACCAAGATATATCAAGATTTGCGTCCAAGATTTTGGTGGACCAAGATGAAGAAGGAAATTGTTGCTTATGTAGCCAGGTGCGACACGTGTTGTCGAGTAAAAGCAATTCACCGGAAGCCAGCCGGAATGCTTCAACCCTTACCGATACCCGTGTGGAAATGGGAAGAAGTAAGTATGGACTTCATCACCGGTTTGCCAACCACCCAAAGAGGCAATGATTCATTTTGGGTTATAGTTGACCGTCTCACCAAGACCACGCATTTCATACCCGTCAAAACTTGTTATCGAGCACCGGACTATGCGGAGATTTATGTCAGTCAAATTGTTCGACTACATGGTATACCCAAGATCATAGTTTCGGATCGGGGATCGCAGTTTACTGCACCATTTTGGGAGAAGGTGCAAAAAGAGTTAGGCACAAAACTAGTCCGTAGTTCTGCCTATCATCCCCAAACGTCAGGGCAAACGGAAAGAGTGAACCAAGTTCTGGAAGACATGTTAAGAGCCTGTGTAATTTCAGCAAAAGGTTCTTGGGAGAAGTGGTTACCTTTAGAAGAGTTCGCATGCAACAATAGTTACCAAGAAAGTATACAGATGGCACCTTTTGAAGCCCTATATGGTAGAAGATGCAGAACACCGGTGAATTGGGTTGAACCAGGAGAACGTCGATATTACGGAATTGATTTCATGAACGAAGCAGAAGGACAAGTTAGAACAATTCAACAACACATGGCCGCTGCGCAGTCTCGATAGAAGAGCTATGCAGACAAGCGGAGAAAACCACTTGAGTTCAGTGAAGGCGATTATGATTACTTGAAAGTGTCACCCATGAAAGGTGTCAGACGTTTTGGAGTAAAAAGGAAGTTAGCGCCAAGATTTGTGGGACCGTATAAGATTGTGGAAAGGAGGGGAGAAGTGGCTTATCAGCTACAGCTGCCGGAACATCTGAAGGCTATATTCCCTGTATTCCATGTTTCGCAGTTAAAGAAATGTCTTCGAGTACCAGAGGAAGAAGTACAGCCAACCAATATCAAGTTACAATCCGATCTCACTTATTCTGTTAAACCGCACCGAGTGCTGGATGAAAAAGAAAGAGTAACTCGTGGGAGAGTAGTGAAGCAATACAAAGTATCTTGGAGTGAGCAAGATGACCGAGATGCCACTTGGGAAATGGAAGACTATTTAAAAGAAGTGTATCCACAATTTTACAAAGACTGGTTAGTAACTCAAATCTCGGGACGAGATTCCTTTAAGGAGGGGAGGGCTGTAACACCCTTGGTGTTAAGCAACCCTAAATGCATAACTTGACATCTCATGAGCATAAACATCATCATATGTTCCTTCTTTTATGTAAGTGTCATTTCATGTGCTAAGATGCTACTGATCATGCATTGGTGTGATGCTTGTTTGACTTGTTTTTTGAGTAGTTGAGTTCCTAGTAGTCTAACCTTGCTGAGGAGTCAAAATGAAGCGAAGTTTATGTTGGTCATTTTGGCTAAATCAAGTCTCTAACCCTAGTTGCCCTAATAGAGCCCTAGAAATCCTTTTGTTTGACTAACAAAGACCTCTATGATAAATGCTTTGTATGGATAAGTGCCCTAAACCAAAAGTGTGTAGATTTTAGAATAGAACAAAAGTTGTTTTTGGGTCAACTCATGAAAATGAGTCTAACATAGTGTTTTGAGGCCCACAAGGCAGAATTGGAGGAGTTAGACTTGGAAAATTTTCCTAAGTCCTATAACTGTCGAAACAGTTTCATCTTAGGATGTTTGGAGCTTTCTTAAGTAAAACCTAGGCCGAACCAGTGCATGATCCTTTAATTAAAGTTGTAGTTGGCACATAGCTCTACCCAATAGAACAAATGGTTTAGCTTTTCACCGAATGGTTTAGGAGTTAATCGCGCGCAAAGATCGGCCGTCAGGCGGCTGATGACCGACTGAATCCATCGATTCAGTTTGAATCGACGCCGGCAGTGGCCGACCGCGCCAGAGATGCTCCGCCGCGTGGCGTGTGAGGGCCGGTCGTGCAGCGTCCGCGCACGGCGTGGCGAGCACAAAGCCCGTCCGCACGCATTCGCGCAGGCCAGAGCCGCTCCACTCCTTTTTCCTGCCTCCTCTTCGCTCTCGCCGGTGCCCGGGCGGAAAGGGGGAGAAACCGAGCGCTCACCACCGTTCGCCGCCGTCCCGCTGCTTCACCGCTAGCCCGACCACCTAGATAGCTTCGCCGTGAGCCTCCGCACCTGAAAGGATCTAATCAGCCTAGAGGGGGGTGAATAGGTGATTTTTGACAATCTGAAACTCCACAAACTAGAAATTGTAGTTAGACAACAACCGGTGTTGCCGGTTTGTTTGGGTAGGTACTACCGGGTGTGATACACCGGTACTACCAACACAAACAAACGGCACTACCGGGATCCTAAGGAGGAACTACAAATCCAATGTAAGTGAGCTATGAATGTAATACAAGTATGAACCCCACTTCCCTAAGTATGATAAATAGAGATTCTAGCCTTACCAAGCCTTGGTTGGTTTTCACGGTGTGGATCGAGCCTTCTCAACATAAGAAAGAGATAGGGAGAGGAAGAACACGAAGAACACAAGTAATATGCAAAGTAGAGACAACAACAAGCACACAGGACACGACGATTTATCCCGAGGTTCGGCCAATCCACTAAGGAGTGCCTACATCCTCGTTGTTGAGGTGACCACAAAGGTCAGAATCTATTTCACCTCCTAGCCTCACTCAAGCAACCACAAAGGCTACTAGAGTTTCTCCACTAGAAATCACAGGGGTAATACAAACACTTCGGGGAGCCCTCACAAATGAATCAATACGGGCTACCACAAAGAACACCTAACCGGCTAGAGCTCAAAGAGCTCAAGAGTAATAGACACAAACAAAGCCGGCTAAATGGAAACCAAGTGCTCAATTCATAGATCGAAGCTTCCCACTCTCTAATCTCACTTCCCTAGCTCAAATCTTGCAAGAGAGTGAATCTAGGAGCAAAGGGGGAGAGAGAGAGGAGTCAATGCTTGGAGGCTCTTTTGTCTGAAGTTAGGTCGCAATAAGTGAGTGGAATGAGTGGGTAACCGTCAAACAAGGAGAGGAGAGCTATTTATACTCCCTCAATCTCGAGGCTGGTCGGTAGTACCGACCACCCATGGTCGGTAGTACCGACCAGAGACTAACGGTCGCACAGATCTGGATCTGACCTAAAGTCAACTACCGCCCTTAGGTCGGTTCCACCGAGGGTCGGTAGTACCGGCCCTATGGCGGTACTACCGCCAGGCCAAATCGGCCGCGAACAGAGAGCTCCGCAGAAAGGGACTCGGTCCCTCGGTTACTACCGACCAGGGTCGGTACCACCGAGGGTCGGTAGTACCGGCCATATGGCGGTACTACCGCCAAGTCAAAAACAAGCTAGATCAGAGAGCCCTGCAAACTTTGTTTACTACTGGCTTGGGTCGGTACCACCGGGGGCGGTAGTACCGGCCCTATGGCGGTACTACCGCCAAGCCATTTTTGATCAACACAGAGAGCTTCGCAAAACTGCCTTTCTACCGACCAGGGTTGGTACCACCAAGGGCGGTAGTACCGACCTTATGGCGGTACTACCGCCAGGTCATTTTAGAGCCTATCCAGAGAGGTTGTAAAACTGGCTTGCTACCGGCCAAGGTCGGTACCACCGAGGGGCGGTTGTACCGGCCTTATGGCGGTAGTACCGCCAGGACATTTTAAGCGCGAAAAGAGAGGATGTTAGAGCAGCGCGCAGAGCAGCCACGGTCGGTACTACCGACCACCCACGGTCGGTACTACCGCCCACACAGAAAACCCTCTATGTGTTCGTGTTTGTGCGGTGTCTCTCAAGCAAACTATAGTTAGTCGATATGAGCACTTTTCTCCACATCTAGCCAACCTAATTTGTGACCCTCTTGATAGTCCGGCTTACCTATAACTCAAGTTTAAAGTCCAACTTTTAAACCACCACTCGAGCTAGGCATCTCTATGTCCAAAAGTATCCAACGTGCTTTATTCACGAGATTTCAACAGTTCAAATCTTTCTAAGGAAATAACACATGCATGCATGCTTTTATAAATCCGTTAGTCCCTAATTTGATTGTCATTAATTAGCCAAAACCCACAATGGGGGCGAATGCACTTTCAGCACCTTTTGCCATCCTTAGCGCCCCGTAGAAAGCCCTAGGCAAGCCCCGAGATGAGCTCTCGCCATGGCCGCCATGACCGCCGAGCTCGGTTCGCCATGGCCGACCTCTTTTCCGTGGGTTTCGTGTTTTCCTAACCCACGTTCGAGTGTTAGTGAGGTCCGCGAAAGTAGAAGGGGGAGTTGGTTTAGCCGATTAGGGTTCGGTGACCGCGGTACGCCGCCGTCTGCCGCTCGCCATGGTTGCTGGAGATGGCAAGCCGTGGTCTCGGGTGTTCGGAGTAGGAACCCTAGCTTCCAAGCCTTAGGGTAGGTTCGTAGAAGTCGCCGGAGTAGAAACCGAGGGTTGGTTTGCCTCGGGATGGCCGGAGTCGGCCGACGTAGCAAAGCCGCGCCGCAGTGTCCGCCATTTTCGACGGCGAGCTTCATCCGTCGCAATGCTGGGCCGGTGACTAGCACCAATCGATGCGGAAAGGTGAGAGGAGTCCGAGGGGGGTGATGGTTTCGCCGGAGAGGTCGCCGTCGACGAGCTCCGACGAGGTCAACGACCTCCCCTGTTCTGTGTGTATGACAGGTGGGGCTGGCTTGACTCGGGGGCCCGCTGGTCAGTCTCCCGTGTGCAGTCTGGCCGGGTGTAGCTAGCAGTTAGGTTTTAATGTTTTTGGTTTAATGTTTTTCAGAAATGTGTAAATGCTTGATTAATTCATATCTGGAGTTGCATTAGTCCAAATGAGGTGAAATAAATTTTGTTAGGTTTGTCTTGATGAGATCTATTTAGGAAAAATATGTTATGTCCGGTTTGTGATGATTTTATATGCAGTTATATTTAATTTATGTTTAGGCTGAAATCTTGTTAAATGCATAATAAATTGTGTATGGCTCAGAAAAATGTGATTCTTGTTTTGTTAAGTTTGTGTTGTTAAATAGAATATGGAAAAATTATTATATGGATATGTTTTGTAGGAAATGTGGGCAGTGAGAATTAAAATGATTAAATGCTATTTTCTTGTATGATTTTTAGTAAATAGAATATAAATGATATAAGCTTGGTAATTTTTACAGACTGCTCTTGTACTAAGAAGTTCCGTAGAAAAATGTGAAATTTGTTGTTTGAAACATTTTGCTAGGATGCGTAGTTCAAAGCACCTTTTCATGGTGATGTTTGTCTTTTTCATAGAGAATAGGATTTAAGTCCAAATAACATGAAATTTGGACAGTGGGCTGGATTTCGGGATTTCGTACTGTCAGCTCCCAGTAATTTTTGTAGATTTTTCTGAAGTTGTTATCTGAGGGTTGCTGTTATAAGCTTGATTAAATGATAAAGTGGTATCAAGTAACTAATAGGTAGTGGGATGATATTGACTATCTTGTTGAAGAGAATGAAATAGGACATGTGCTTATCTCGTGAATTATCTTACTCCATGCTGCATCGACCAGGCATCCCATATGCATTCATCCTATTTATACATATCTGTGCATCATACACGACCGGTAGTGGAGACCCAGAACCCGCAACCACAGGAGGAGCCAAGTCCAGAGGAGACCCGAACGAGCGGACCGAAGAAGGAGACGTCGAGGACTTTCCTGAGTGCCACGACCACCGACCCTCCGACTTCGAAAGAGGCAAGCCCCAGAGCATCTAACTCCTATGGTTTGCAAATTATTTACTAAATGAACCTGATATGCTTGTTGCACTAGGTTTATAGGAATTGATTGCTACCGTTGTTGCATCATTACTATACCTTGTACACCGCAATTGACATCTTGATATCCCTATTTAAGTTTAGGCCGATATATGCTTAGTCTGCTTAGACCGGTAAAAGTCGAGTGATTCCTGTCTCCCGCATATAGGTGTATACTGATCATGACTAGCCTGGTGCTATCATGGAGATAACCATGTGGTAATTAAACTGAGACCGGGCGGGATGTAGGAGCAATAGAACATGGGTTCTGTGTGCCAGTAGTCTCCCGTCTGTGTCGATTTGGACACGACGAAGGCACACCTCAGTTATTTTGAACGCGTCAATCACTTCACGGAGCAGGTGCGGGTACCTCCCGTGAAGCCGAGTAAGATTATTCGAGCCGGTGATGGAGATGTTGACGCCTAACACCCAGGGCCTCAGATGTACCGTGGGCAACTATTCTGAGCAACCTGGCATGGTCCGTGGACAGGCAGGGCCTGACTGACCTGGCATGACCGTGGGCAGTTATAGCTTGAGCGATCTGGCATTGAGATAACCCCCGGTGTAGAAGGGCCCATGACCGTCCCGCGCGTTGTGTTCTCGAATTTCCTGAGTGGCAGCCGACGGCTACCTGGCAAGGTGTGATCGGGCGAGTGTGCGACATTTTATCCCCAGCTGGGTAGGAATCGATTATAATCGCTATCGCTCCTGGACAGTGAGTAACTTGACTAGGCATGTGTTACCGTAGTAACTTATGGAATTAAAGATGGTTATGGTATTGAATCTGAAAGGCTATTGATGAAATAGTCACTCTTTCTTGATTAAATTAGTCCAGTGATTGCTCTAGATCAGGTGCAAATCTAGTTAATCAGGGATACTTGTAAAAATGACTGCCAACACTTAAATTGAGTTTTTATCATAAGAAAGCTTTCATGCAAATTGGTGTGTTTAGCCAACCCCAGATATAGCCTTCATGAATCCTTGGAGTCTCATTATTTCTGGTTTATGGCGGGTAAGTCTAGCTGAGTACCTTCTTGTACTCAGGGTTTTATCCCTTGTTGTTGCAGATGGACAGTGCTTCTTTGGCTACTGTGAGAACTGCCTGTACCCAGTTACGGGTGATGATTAGACCATGGGCGTGGTCCACTCTTATCCTCATCTGATGCTTTTGTTGGACTGATCAGGCATATGGCACCGTATTGTGAACCAGTTAACTTATGTTTTTAAAACTATGTTGCTTCCGCTACGATTCCAAAACTATGGTTTGTAATATTGTTGAACTCCGATGTAATCGAACTATGTGCGAACTGAATGTATCTTGTGGACATGTACGCTAAACTATTACGATCTTGGCTGATGTTGAATGTTTGAAATCCTTCGAGATTTCCGGACTACCGGGTTTGTATGAGCTTAAGTATCTGTTAACCACTGTGAGAGCAGAGGTTTCAGTGCTTAATCTGGTATAAATTGGTTGGTTATGTCACAGCTCATCACTCAGGAAAGGAACCACAAGGGCACATATCAACCATGTGTTCGCAATCTCCCCCTTGATGAGTTCATCATCAACACATAATAACCATAATCAAAGAAGAAAAGAAAACAGAAGTAGATAGAAGAGAAAACTCACTCAAAATGTCCAGAAGCCAAGATAAAAGCCGAAGAAGGACAAATCAAGATAAGCAAAGCTTGGTCCCCAAAGACATGGGCAATGGTTTGACACAACCAAGCAAAGGATCGGAGCAACAACTCAACAAAGAGCCAAACTCAATCACAAATAGCAAAAGACTTGGTTCCCAAAGACACGGGCAACGGCTCGACGCAACCAAGTCAAAAACAAGCTAGTCCTCAAGAAGAGGCAGAAAGGGCTCAACACCACTAGCTGAAAGCTCAATACCAACTAAATCTGAAAATGCATAAACATGCAAAACTACTAGTCCCTCAAGATAGAGGCACAGAGGCTCAACACAACTAGCAGATAGCTCCATACCAATCAAAACCAATCAAAACTGGCGAAAACAGCTAATCCCTCAAGATGGAGGCATAGAGGCTCGACACAACTAGCTGAAAACTCCAAACCAATCGAAGGCATATGCACAAAGGAGCAAAGCAGAAATGCTCCCCCTTGCTAAAAGAACTCCCCCTCAACAAGTGAAGCAAAAATTGCAAATTGTCACCACATGACAAAAATTCTCCCCCTTGGGGGCAATCTGCAATCGAAAAGAGAGGAAAAGAAGCTCAATTAAGCGAAACGGAACTAGGCCATGCCTATCGGAGCAATCAAATGCATATGAGTAAAAAATGCAAGTCAACAGCTTCAGGTATATAGTCGTTAGAGTGAAAGAATGCTCTAAATAGTGCTGATCCGACAACTTAGCAACAAGCAAACGTGCTACCAAAGGCTCAAACTGATCACATAATACGAAATATGAACATATAATCATAGTGAGCAGTTTTTAGCCATGCAGAAAGGGGTTCCACCATCAAAATAGCACTGAACATGTATAGACAGGAAGTCAAACAAGTGCCAAACATGTATACAAGGTGAATTACCCCTAGCAAAGTTCAATCATCATGCAGTAGAATGAAACATAGACTTATGTTTTTCAAATTTCATCAGAGAATTGCAGCGGTTATTAACACAAGTTCAAATTTTAGCATATGATTGCGAGAGGTTGAAAGCTTGTCATTGCCTAACTTTTCAACCGTGCTAAGCCTATGCATATGCATTCAGAAGCTTGAAGCATCGATTTCGGTCTTACACTACACGGCTCAAGTTTAACTCAATGTGCAATGAGAAACTGTCTTGATACCGTGATGTGCTAACAAATCAATCCCATCTTGATCTTTTCAAAATTACTTTGACTTAGTCCAGATTTAGCAGAATATGAACATGCCAAGCTAAAGGACCGAGAATGCAACCAGAAGGCGACCAGAGGGGGGGTGAATGGGAGCTTCAAAATTCCTTTCGGAAACTTGTCACTACTGTCTCGATAACCAACCCCAAAAGCAAACCCTAGAGCTCGTAAGTGTCCATGACCCTAGATGTAGGGTGGATGCTTCCACAAAGCACAGCGAGACACTCTACGACTCTAAAAACACAACCCCAAAAGCAAACCCTAGAGCTCGTAAGTGTCCACGACCCTAGATGTAGGGTGGATGCTTCCACAAAGCACAACGAGACACTCTACGACTCTAGAAACACAACGCAAAAGTCGGAAACCAAAACCGACAACGGACGAACGAACGGCAGACGAAACAGCGTGACCCACCACTGACCGGACTCTGGTCTGCGTCCGGTCAAGTCACACCGGTCGCGTCCGGTCTCAGAAAATTGGTTCTGGAACCTCTCTGTTCCTGACCGGACTCACTGAAGGGAGCGTCCGGTCACTCGAACAGAGAGTCCGGTCGAACAGAAAAACAACCGATGAACTGTGACAGGGTCGAGTCCGATCAGGGTGAAACCGAGCGTCCGGTCAAGACCAAAAAGAACACAGAGAGTGTTCAACCACCGGACGCACTGCCGTAGCGTCCGGTCGTCCCGACCAAGCGTCCGGTCACCCCGAAATCCAACTGTTCGTTCACCGATTCAACTCGATCTCACCCAAAAGAAATCCTCTAGGGATCAAACTTGGTAAGAGGAGTCACAAAGAGGATAGTGAGCTATCTCTAAGAGATCATGGCTCGAACCTATCTCCAAATCGAAGAATCAAAGAATTTTGGGTGAAGGGAGAAAAACTTGACCCGAAACCAAAATCGATCGATCTCCTAGACCGTGAGGTTAGAGGTAAATTCCTTCGGTGGAAAGAAGTGCCTCACGACCTATAACAACTTGGTTCAAATGGATTTGCAAACGATGAACCGAGCAAAGAGATCGAACGACGGAAAAAGCGTGGAGAAAAAGGATTCCGCGAAGAACACAAACAAAACACGAATCACAACTGCCAAATTGCAACCGTGTGGCTACCACACGCTACAACAGTGAGGTTACGGCCTCACTTCCTCAAAATCTCCAGTACACAGAGGTATGATTCTCTGCGGATCTCAGCTAGCTACAGCAGGGGATTGAGAGAGCAGGAAACCCTAGAAGCAAAGAGCAAATGACTGAGATAATTGGGGAGGTGGGTGTCTCCCCCTACTTATCCTAATTCTAACTATTCCTAATTCCCACTCTACCCCTAACTACTTACAGAGCGAACCAGCTAAACCCTAAGGTTATTCTGGACCAACTTGATGGTAGGTGGATCCGACAGCCACGCCCGCACAACTCGTAGCGTTGCCTCGACGCAACCTCCCGATTGGCGCCACGTGCCGCCACCGCTCTGCCGTCCTTTCCCGGACGTTGCACCCCCGGTTTTGTGGCCCAAACCGGGAAACCAGCCTTCACGACCAACCCCCGGTTTTGAGACCCAAACCGGGAAACCAGCCCACCAAGCGCCTGAGTTTTGTGGCCCAAACTCAGCAAACCCGAAGCACCCAGGTTTTGAGGCCCAAACCTGGAAACCATCCTCAGCCCGAGTTTTGTGGCCAAACTCGGAAACCATCAGCGCCCAGGTTTTGAGGCCCAAACCTGGAAACCGTCCACCCGATGGTTTTTCTCTGGCTCTACCACCAAACCGAAGCTGTAGAAGGGATGCACCGCCCGTGCACCCCGTCCACCGACACATGTCCCCAAGTCCACGACTCAGGCAACACATGACCGCAAGTCTTCGCTCGTCGCTGTCCCAGGCTGTCAGCCACCACAGCTGATCCTCGGGCCACCGGTCCCTCAGTCCAAGCCTCACGTCCGCCCTTCGCCACTCTCGGTCCATCAGCACGGCACGTCTCTACTTGACCTTCACCTTGCCTCTGATCACTGTATCCGTGCTCGACACCTGCACAGCACAAGCCAAAGAACATGCGCATCATCCCAGTTGACAATCACTCATCACTCAGAGACCCAGCATACACCCATGTATCCGCAATCTCCCCCTTGATGTGTGCATTGTCAACTACTCACACAAATCATAAAGGAAATAGAAGGAGGAAGAAGGAGAGAGAGAGAACTCGACCAAATGACCCAAAAGCATAGCAAAGCCGAAGAAGGTCAAGTGGAAAGAGCAAGACAACTTGGTCCCCAAAGACATGGGCAACGGCTCGACGCAACTAAGCAAAGCAAAGCTAGCCCTCAAGAAGAGGTAGAACAGGCTCAATACCGCTAGCAAATACCAATTGAAAAAGCCAAGCAAAATGCTAGTCCCTCAAGATAGAGGCACAGAGGCTCAACACAACTAGCAAGAAAGCTCGACACCAATTGAAAATCTGAAAGGCGAATGCTAGTCCCTCAAGAAAGAGGCAAAGGCTCAACACAACTAGCAAAAAAGCTCGACACCAATTGAAAATCTGAAAGGCGAATGCTAGTCCCTCAAGAAAGAGGCAAAGGCTCAAGACAACTAGCAAAAACCGGTCCGAAGCAATTGGAAATTTCAAAAACTCAAAATGAGCAAGCTCCCCCTTGCATGGTGCACACAACCGATTCCTCTCCCCTTTGAACATGGGAGGTATGATTTGTTCTTATTCTCCCCCTTAGTTGAAAATGCACCATCAAGCAAAAGGAACCGAAAGCAATTTTCTCCCCCTTAGAAAATGCACCATCAAAAGTGTCAACAAGAGAATTGCTCTCCCTTCCAAAATGCATATGAGGCACAATGCAGGTTAGCAGCTTCAAGAGTATAGTCAAGAAAATGCAAAGATGCTCTAAACAGTATAACTCTAATGACTCACTGGAAAGCATACAAGCTAGCGAATGCTCAAACTGATCACCAAATATGAAATATGAACATGAGAGCACAGTGAGCAGTTTTTGGCCAAAAAGGTATTCACCATCAAAATAGCACTCAACATGTATAGACAGGAAATCAGTCAAGTGCTAAACATGTATACAAGGTGAACTACCCCTAGCACAGTTCAATCATCATGCTATAGAGTGAAACATAGTCTTGTGTATCCAAAATGTATCGGAGTTGCAGCGGTTTAAAATACACAAGTTTAAATTTCAGCATATGATTGCGAGAGGTTGAAAGCTTGTCATTGTCTAACTTTTCAACTGTGCGAAGCCTATGCAGAAGCAATCAGAAGCTTAAAGCTACAGTTTCGGTCATACACTACACAGCTCAAGTTTAACTCAAAGTGCAATGAGAAACAGTCTCGAAACTGTGATGTGTTGACAAGCAATCCCATCTCGATCTTTTCAATTCACTTAAAACTCGGTTCAGATTTTATTGACAGAATATGAACAGACCAAGCAAGTGACAGACTCAGAACTAGAGACATAGCAACCTAGCATATATGAAAAGCACAAGTGAATTCAACACATCCTACACATGCTAGTTGCATATCTCAATGGTGAACATTTTCATGTTTAAGTTCATTAAGCAGGTTCACCATTCAAAAATAGCTCAGCTCATAATATGTATTAGTGATCAGAAGGAGCATAAGCTACAAGCATCAACATAAAGCATCAAAGCATACACTACACAGAGCATAATTACATTCTAACGATTATATCCATGAAGCTCAGAATGTAAAAGCGTATGTAAAATGAAATGCAGAAAAGATGCAAGAAGATACCAACTGAAGAGACAAAGATAAACAAAAAGTCAGTTTATGATACAAAGAACCAAAATGTTTCCCCCATCTAAAAGGGGAAACACACACCAAGCTCACCCCTCAACCGATTAAAGGTTGATTCGTCCAAAGGCTTGGTAAAAATATCAGCCAACTGATGATGAGTATCGACATGGCGAAGGTCGATATCACCCTTCTCATAGTGGTCCCGCAAAAAGTGAAAGCGCACATCAATGTGTTTGGTCTTCGAGTGAAGCACGGGGTTCTTAGCAACGCTAATCGCACTCGTGCTGTCACAAAGCAAAGGAACACGAGAAAAGCTCAGACCAAAATCACGCAAAGTGGCCATCATCCAAAGCAACTGGGAACAGCAGCTAGCCGCAGCAACATACTCAGCCTTTGTGGTAGACTGGGCGACACTAGACTGCTTGCGAGAAGACCACGATACAAGAGAAGAACCAATAAATTGGCAAGTCCCAGAAGTGGACTTGCGCTCAATGCGACAACCAGCAAAATCGGCATCGGAATAACCTCAAAGGGAGAGGGTGGAGGAAGCTGAATACCAAATCCCGAACTCAGGTGTGAAGCGAAGGTACCTGAAAATGCGCTTGACCGCCGGACGGTGAGAGGTGCGTGGCGACGCCTGAAAGCGCGCACACAGACACACCGCGAACTGGATGTCCGGGCGTGTCGCCATCAGGTAGAGCAGCGACCCGATCATGCTTCGGTACTCCTTCTGGCTCACCGCTTCTCCATCCTTGTCCGCATCCAGGGCCGTCGTGGTCGACATGGGTGTTGGAAGAGGCTTGGCCTCACCCATATCGAACCTTTTCAGCAAGTCCTTGGTATACTTGCCCTGGTGCACAAACGTCCCTTCTCGGGATTGCTTAATTTGCAATCCGAGAAAGAAAGTTAGCTCGCCCATCATACTCATCTCGAACTCCCTGCTCATAGTATCTGCAAACTTGGCAACCAAAGCGTGAGAAGAACCACCGAAAATGATATCATCCACGTAAATCTGGACCAAGAGAGTGTCTTTGCCTTGCTTGAGGAGAAACAATGTTTTATCCACACATCCCATTTTAAAACCCTTAGCAAGCAAAAAAGTTTTCAACCTATCATACCAGGCTCTAGGAGCTTGTTTCAAACCATATAAAGCTTTATGGAGTTTGAAAACATGGTTTGGAAACTTGGGATTTTCAAAACCGGGGGGTTGTTCAACATAAACCTCTTCTTCTATGTAGCCGTTTAAGAAGGCACTCTTGACATCCATTTGAAAAAGTTTGAAACCTTTGGATGTTGCAAAAGCCAAGAGTATCCTAATAGCCTCCAAACGAGCTACAGGAGCAAAAGTCTCCTCATAGTCTATCCCCTCCTTCTGACTATAACCCTTCGCTACAAGCCTGGCCTTGTTTCTAACAACGTGACCATCCTGTCCTTGCTTGTTTTTGAAAACCCATTTTGTCCCAATAGGCTTACAATCTGGAGGAGGTGGAACTAGAACCCAAACCCGATTTTGCTCAAAGTTCTCTCACTCCTCATGCATGGCATTTACCCAATCCGGATCCGTCAAAGCGTGTCCAACATCTCGGGGCTCAAAATCAGCAACAAAAGCAGAATGAGCAAAGTGAGAGATTTGAGACCTGGACCGAGTGACACGTTCGTCAATGTTACCGATCATCTGCTGAGGGGGGTCCTGGCGCTGAATGTGTCGTGGCGCCTCCCGTGCAGAAGTGATCTCCCCCTCAACAGCAGTTGGTGCCTCCCCGGGTACAAAAGGTACCGCTCGGGGTGGCGGATCCCACGGCCCCCAGGAAGAAGATGTGTCAGGGCCATGAGTCGTCGTAGAAGCCGCTCCTTGCGGCACAGCAGGTGGAGGGGGTGCTGGATCATCCATACCTTCAGCAGCCTCGTCCTCGTCATCAAAAAGAGGCTCACCAACCTCATGATCACCTGCACGCTCAAAACGAGAAGAAGGACAAACCATGGTCTCGTCGAAGGTGACATCAGATGTCTCCACGACTCGGTTAGTGTCAAGGTTAAGTACACGATAAGCTCGAGTATGAGTGCCATAACCCAAAAACACACCGTCAGAAGAACGAGACTCAAACTTGTCCAGGTTGCCCTTTTTGAGTATAAAACAATGGCAACCAAAAACTCGAAAATAACTCACCTTGGGCAGTTTTCCAAAACGCAACTCATAAGAAGTCTTTTTCAAGAAAGCTCGGAGAAAAATGCGATTTGAAATATAGCATGCAGTGCTCATGGCTTCGGCCCAATATCGCCTAGGAGTCCTATGCTCATCGAGCATCGTCCTGGCCATCTCTACAAGGGTCCGATTCTTCCTCTCTACAACACCATTCTGTGGCGGTGTGTAGGGGGAAGAAAACTGATGCTCTAAACCCAAAGAGTTACAAAACTTCTCAAAATCTGAATTCTTGAATTCGGAACCATTATCACTCCTAATAGCTCGCATCGAGTTCAAAGGGAACTCGTTCTGAAGACGCAAAATCAGATTGCGAGCAAGGGAGAAAGTCTCGGTCTTCTCAGCTAAAAAGAAGACCCACGAATATCTCGAAAAGTCGTCAACAACAACAAGCACATACCACTTCCCCCCAACCGAGCTCACCCGAGCCGGACCAACAAGGTCCATGTGCAAAAGCTCTCCAGGGCGCTTGGTCATGACCTGAGTCACTGGATGGTGGCGAGCGGCAACCATCTTCCCATGTCTACAAGAATGGCAAACAAGATCCTTCTCCATGGATAACTTGGGCAATCCTCGGATTAGGCCAAGTGAACTAAGTCTTGCAAGCAAGTCGAAGCTCAGGTGACCAAGTCTCCTATGCCACTTCCAAAGATCAGAGGAGGAAGGTCCAGCCAAAAGACAACGAGAAATTCCAAACGACTCCGAGAAATCCACACGAAAGACTTTTCCAAAGGGCAAAATCACACAAACAAGATTGCCCTGAGGATCCAAAATGCGACTGAGATTCAGTTTAAAACGAATCTCATAGTCATCATCAAAGAGTTGCGAAACAGAAAGAAGGTTAAAATGCAAGTTAGAAACAAGGGCAACATCGCGCAACACAAAGTGCTCATTAACTCGCACAGACCCACGAGACAGCACCTTACCTTTGTTGTTGTCGCCGAAGGTGATATACTCCTTTCCGGCGACCGGACTAAGACTGGAGAACCACTTGGCGTTTCCGGTCATGTGCCTCGAACACCCGGAATCCACCAACCAAACGTTCTCCAATCATTTTACCTACATCAATAAAAAGACATAGGGTGAGCATACGGGCCAACACTGGGGTTAGTGAAGTAAGGGGAATACCAGTGTTGGGCTGGCTGCTCAAAAGAACGGTTAGTAGTAAAACCATTCCTAGCACGCCTACGGGGGAAGCGATCACCACGTTGAGGAAAACGTGGTCAGCTAAGGGAAGAGCGTCCATCGCGATACTCAAAACGCGGTAGAGGAAAATGCTCTACAACAAAGCCACCGCCACGGGGTCCATAGCCTGCAACTGCAGGCTCCCGCCGGGCACGCTCTCTAAGAGGCCTAGGCCTAGGAACTTGAGGCACTGCACCTCTAGTCCTAGCAGCTCTCCTCGGAGCTCTCCTCTGAACATTCGGCACATGTACATCATGGAAAGGATGGTACATGTCCGGGTTGTTCATCTCCCTAGCACGGCGCACCTCTCTCTTGCGCCGAAAGAAGAACTCACTCAAGTGTCCATCTCTCCCACAGTGCTCACAATGGTACCTTACCGCTCTCAAAGGGGGTTGTTGGTACACACGGTTGTGGGTGTGGATCACTTTGCCCTTCTGTGGCATAAGCTTCTCCTGGATGGGTGGCATTGTGTCCAGCTTGTTCTTTAGGTGGTTGGGTTTGGGATGCCACACTTGGTTCTTGGGTGGAGCTCTCGGAGGTTCCTCAAACACTCCATCCTTGGTGTTAGGCTTGAGAGGCTCTTTGGGTGGAAGCTTGGTAAGTTTGGGAGTAGTGGTGGAGTTGGGCTTCTCACTCGGGTTCAAACCACTCGACTCTCCAATCTTCCCAAAAGCAGACACATCAACGCCCGGAGCAAAACCTACACCAGGACCTCCAGCAGCTCGCTTGAATTGGGAGATCATCATCCCGAGCTGTGGCTCACCACAAGACACCCATGACAAGATGGTCCGAAGGTATGTGTTTTCTTCCTCGGTTTGCATCTTGTCATGCTTCACATTGGCTATCTCCATCTCCAGGCCCTCACACAAAACACACCTGGACACACAAGTGCTACCCGAGCTGGCCTCCTCAAGAGACACAATCTTGGCATTCTTCTCTGCCAACTCGGATTGCAAGACAAGACAAGTCTTGCACGCACCCAATAGCGAGGGTCTAGCCTTCAGCTCATCCACCTCTCCTACCAACGCAGCATACTTACCTCTCAAAGTGAGAAGGTCAGTCATGTGCTTGGTGCACATCTCACACTCCACCTCCTCAGAAACGACCACGGTGGACTTAGCAAACTCAAGCTCTCTCACCGTGTCCTCCCACTTCTGCCTAAACTCCATGCGCTCTCTAGCAGCACGCCTAAGCAACTTGTCCTGACTAAGCAAGGCGGCAGTAAGCTTCTCAACCTCAGCAGAAAGCTCGTCGTGGGTGAGAGATACCTGAGAGGTGTCATCGTCGTCGTCGTTCCGAGGAGTCTCCTCCAGCAAGCCGTCGACCTCCTTGCCGAGGGCCATGGTGCAGAAGCCGTCGTCGTCGGCGAAGAAGCAGAGGCCGTTTAGCTTGTCCTCGATCCTCTTCTTCTTCTCGGACTCGTCATCGCTTGAGCAAGCGGAGTCGTCATCCGAGCCGTCGACGTCGCTGAGCGTGGCGAAGAACGCACGCTGCTCAGCCTGGGCCTTCTCCAAGTACTTCTTCTTGATGTACTCCTTGTCGAAGCCGCCCCTCCGCTTGTGCCTCGCGGGGACATACTTCTCCTTGTGCTTGCCGGAGTCGTACTTGTGCCCATGATCGCCCTTCCCAGATGTGTTCTTCTTCTTGGGACAGTTGGCGATGAAGTGGTCGGGGTCGCCGCACTCAAAGCATCCTGAGCGTCCTCCTCCGCAGCGACGGTTCATGCGGTTGTTGTGGAACTGCGAGAACCGGTTGGCGAGCATCACCAACTCGTCATACCCCAAAGACTCCAGCTGGTCCTCTGTGACAGAAAAGAGTGAAGAAAGTGCAAATCCTCCATAGGAGTTAGCAGAAGAGCCAGAAACCAAAGCCATAGTCGGGCCAGAAGGATTTTCATAAGAAGCCCTCGACATGGCATCAATCTCACTAGACTTGAGCTTGCTAAAGAGCTCGTCGCAAGTGAGGGTCTCATAGTTAGACGATTCGATGATCGCCTGGACCTTTGAGTCCCACACTGACCGATCAAGAGTGTGCAAAAGCTTCAAAGCCCTCTCATGATCGTCAAAGGGCAACAGCTCCTTGTTCGCTCTCATCTTGTTGACAATGACCTGAAAGCGAGCGAATAAACTCTCTATGCTCTCGCCAGACATGTGTCGAAAGTTCTCGTACTCCCGCTTGTGCGACTCGTAGAGACGAGATTTGACTTGAGAAGTTCCCTCATGGAAGCGCATGAGGGTAGCCCAAATCTCACGAGCCGTGTGGAGGTGAGAAACGCGATCAAACTCGGACATGCTCAAACAGGAGAAGAGAGCGTTACGCGCTCGGCTATTTGCATTGTGCTCATCCATCTGAAGCTGAGTAACACGAGCAGCCAAGACAACATAATCGTCCCTGTTGCAAATCTCCCAAACAGAAGAGCCCATGCTCTGGAGATAGGCCGACATGCGTATCTTCCAATACGCATAGTTTGTCCCATCAAAGAACGGCGGTTTGCCCATGCCGCGATCCATGTTGCCTTCTGTGGATCTGGAACCGGCTAAGGTGGAAGATCCTTAACCTGCTCTGATACCAATTGAAGGACCGAGAATGCAACCAGAAGGCGACCAGAGGGGGGGTGAATGGGAGCTTCAAAATTCCTTACGGAAACTTGTCACTACTGTCCCGATAACCAACCCCAAAAGCAAACCCTAGAGCTCGTAAGTGTCCATGACCCTAGATGTAGGGTGGATGCTTCCACAAAGCACAGCGAGACACTCTACGACTCTAGAAACACAACCCCAAAAGCAAACCCTAGAGCTCGTAAGTGTCCACGACCCTAGATGTAGGGTGGATGCTTCCACAAAGCACAACGAGACACTCTACGACTCTAGAAACACAACGCAAAAGTCGGAAACCAAAACCGACAACGGACGAACGAACGGCAGACGAAACAGCGTGAACCACCACTGACCGGACTCTGGTCTGCGTCCGGCCAAGTCACACCAGACGCGTCCGGTCTCAGAAAATTGGTTCTGGAACCTCTCTGTTCCTGACCGGACTCACTAAAGGGAGCGTCCGGTCACTTGAACAGAGAGTCCGGTCGAACAGAAAAACAACCGATGAACTGTGACAGGGTCGAGTCCGATCAGGGTGAAACCGAGCGTCCGGTCAAGACCAAAAGAACACAGAGAGTGTTCAACCACCGGACGCACTGCCGTAGCGTCCGGTCGTCCCGACCAAGCGTCCGGTCACCCCGAAATCCAACTGTTCGTTCACCGATTCAACTCGATCTCACCCAAAACAAATCCTCTAGGGATCAAACTTGGTAAGAGGAGTCACAAAGAGGATAGTGAGCTATCTCTAAGAGATCATGGCTCGAACCTATCTCCAAATCGAAGAATCAAAGAATTTTGGGTGAAGGGAGAAAAACTTGACCCGAAACCAAAATCGATCGATCTCCTAGACCGTGAGGTTAGAGGTAAATTCCTTCGGTGGAAAGAAGTGCCTCATGACCTAGAATAACTTGGTTCAAATGGATTTGCAAACGATGAACCGAGCAAAGAGATCGAACGACGGAAAAAGCGTGGAGAAAAAGGATTCCGCGAAGAACACAAACAAAACGCGAATCACAACTGCCAAATTGCAACCGTGTGGCTACCACACGCTACAACAGTGAGGTTACGGCCTCACTTCCTCAAAATCTCCAGTACACAGAGGTATGATTCTCTGCGGATCTCAGCTAGCTACAACAGGGGATTGAGAGAGCAGGAAACCCTAGAAGCAAAGAGCAAATGACTGAGATAAATGGGGAGGTGGGTGTCTCCCCCTACTTATCCTAATTCTAACTATTCCTAATTCCCACTCTACCCCTAACTACTTACAGAGCGAACCAGCAAAACCCTAAGGTTATTCTGGACCAACTCGATGGTAGGTGGATCCGACGGCCACGCCAGCACAACTCGTAGCCTTGCCTCGACGCAACCTCCCGATTGCCGCCACGTGCCGCCACCGCTCTGCCGTCCTTTCCCGGACGTTGCACCCCCGGTTTTGTGGCCCAAACCGGGAAACCAGCCTTCGCAACCAACCCCCGGTTTTGAGGCCCAAACCGGGAAACCAGCCCACCAAGCGCCTGAGTTTTGTGGCCCAAACTCAGTAAACCCGAAGCACCTAGGTTTTGAGGCCCAAACCTGGAAACCATCCTCAGCCCGAGTTTTGTGGCCAAACTCAGAAACCATCAGCGCCCAGGTTTTGAGGCCCAAACCTGGAAACCGTCCACCCGATGGGTTTTCTGTGGCTCTACCACCAAACCGAAGTTGTAGAAGGGATGCACCGCCCGTGCACCCCGTCCACCGACACATGTCCCCAAGTCCACGACTCAGGCAACACATGACCGCAAGTCTTCGCTCGTCGCTGTCCCAGGCTGTCAGCCACCACAGCTGATCCTCGGGCCACCGGTCCCTCAGTCCAAGCCTCACGTCCACCCTTCGCCACTCTCGTTCCATCGACACGACACGTCTCTACTTGACCTTCACCTTGCCTCTGATCACTGTATCCGTGCTCGACACCTGCACAGCACAAGACAAAGAACATGCGCATCATCCCAGTTGACAATCACTCATCACTCAGAGACCCGGCATACACCCATGTATCCGCACAAGCAAGTGAATGACTCAGAACTAGAGACATAGCAACCTATCATATATGAAATAGCACATGTGACTTCAACACATTCTAAACATGCTAGTTGCCAATCTCAATGGTGAACATGTATCAAGTTTTATGTTCATTAAACATATTCACCATTTGTAAAAATAGCTTAGCTCACAATATGTATCAGTGATCAAAGAGAACCTAAGCTACAAGCATCATCATATAGCATCGAAGAAAAGCTATTTAGAGCATAAGTTCATTCTAAAGATTATAGACATGAAGCTCGAAAATGCAAAGTGCACATGATGAGATGTATGCAAAAGTCAGTCGAGGAGAATCGGAGCAAAAGAAAACTAGACTAAAACAGAAAACCTAAGACAAAAGGGTATCAGAGAGTTAGTCTATGATACAACAAGCAACGTGCTTTCCCCATCTAAAAGGGAAAACACACACGAAGCTCACCTCTCAACCTGGCAAACGTTGAGAGGTCTAAAGGCTTGGTAAAGATGTCCGCAAGCTGGTTTTGGGTGTCTACATGCCTAAGATCAATGTCACCTTTCTCGTAGCGATCACGAAGAAAGTGAAAGCAAACATCGATGTGTTTGGTCTTGGAGTGAAGAACAGGCTTCTTTGCTACACTAATGGTTGAAGTGCTGTCACAAAGCAAAGGAACCCGACTGAAATCTAGACCAAAATCATGCAATGTAGCAACCATCCACAAAATCTGCGAAGCACAAGAGGCGGCAGTGACATACTCGGCCTTGGTGGTAGACTGGGCTACGCTAGACTGCTTGCGAGAAGACCATGAAACAAGCGAAGAGCCAAGAAATTGACAAGTCCCAGAAGTAGACTTGCGCTCAAGCCGACAGCTGGCAAAATCCGCATCGGAGTAACCACAAAGCGAAAGCGTCAATGAAGAAGAGTACCAAAGTCCGAACTCAGGAGTGCCTCGGAGGTACCTCATGAAGAAGAGTACCAAAGTCCGAGGGGACGCCTGAAAACGAGCGCACAGACACACTGCGAAGTGTATGTATGGCCTCGTCACCGTCAAGTACAGGAGAGAGCCAATCATGGTCATGTACTCCTTCTGGTCCACTGGCTCTCTGTCCTGATCCGTGTCCATCGTAATAGTCATCGCCATGGGCGTTGTAAGAGGCTTGGCCTCGCCCATGTCGAACTTTTTCAGGATGTCCTTCGTGTATTTGCCTTGATGCACGAACGTCCTGTCTCGGGTTTGCTTGATTTGCAACCCGAGGAAGAAGGTCAACTCACCAATCATACTCATCTCAAACTCCTTGCTCATGGTATCTGTAAACTTGGCAACAAGTGCATGAGAGGAGCCACCAAAGATGATATCATCCACGTAAATCTGAACTAAAAGGGTGTCATTGCCTTACTTGAGGAGAAAGAGGGTCTTATCTACCCGTCCTATTTTAAAACCCTTGGAGAGCAAAAAGGATTTCAAACGCTCATACCACGCTCTCAGGGCTTGTTTCAAACCATATAAAGTTTTTGAAAGTTTGAAGACATGGTTTGGGAACTTGAGATCCTCTTAACTAGGGGGTTTCCTAACATAGACCTCTTCGTCTATATACTTGTTTAGGAAAGCACTCTTGACATCCATTTGGTATAGCTCAAAACCCTTCGAAGCAGCAAAGGCTAGAAGGATTCTAATGGCTTCTAAACGAGCTACAGGGGCAAAGGTTTCTTCATAGTCTATCCCCTCTTTTTGGCAAAAACCCTGGGCAACTAGCCTAGCCTTGTTCCTCACTACCATCACATCCTCACCCTGTTTGTTTTTGAAAACCCATTGGTACCTATAGGGTGGCATTCTGGTGGAGGTGGAACTAGGGTCCAAACTTGGTTTCGCTCAAAGTTCTCTAACTCCTCATGCATGGCATTAACCCAGTTAGGATCAGAAAAAGCGTTCCCAACATCTTTGGTCTCAAAAGAAGCAATGAATGCAGAATGAGCAAAGTGAGAGATCTCATACGCTCGTGACCGCGTGACTCGCTGGTCGATACCGCCGATCATCTGTTGCGGAGGGTGGATCTGCTGAACGCTTCGGGGTGCTTGCCTCGCCGACGTCGCCTCCCCCTCGCCAAATGCTGTCGCTCCCTCAGGTGCAGCTGGTGCTCGCTAGAGAGGTGGCTCGAGAGGACCCCAATTGGTAGAATAAGTGGGATCGGGTCCTCGAGCTGAAGTAGTCAACACAGGGTCGACGGGGGCAGCCAATGGAGTTGGCTCGGGATCACCCCAATCAGCATCTTCCTGCTCCTCCTCCACAAAGATGGTCTCTCCCAGCTCCTGATCTCCTGCAACATCAAACAGAAGAAACACAAGGCATAGTCTCGTCGAATGTGACCTCGCAGGTCTCCACTATCTGGTTAGTCTCAAGGTTAAGGACTCGATAAGCACACGAATGCAGAGAATAACCATGAAACACACCATCAGCAGAATGAGATTCAAATTTGTCCAAATTCCCTTGCTTCAGGATAAAGCAGTTGCACCCAAACACCCTAAAATGGGACATCTTGGGTACCCGTCCAAAACGCAACTCATAAGAAGTTTTCTTCATGAAAGCTTGAAGAAAAATGCGATTTGAAACATGGCAATCGGTGTTGATCGCCTCGGCCCAAAAGCCCCTAGGAGTCCTATGCTCAACGAGCATCGTCCTAGCCATCTCAACAAGGGTCCGGTTCTTGCGCTAAACAACACCGTTCTGCTGGGGAACATAAGGAGAAGACAACTGATGCTCAATACCATGAGAAGAACAGAAAGAGGTAAATTGTGAGTTAACAAACTCAGTACCATTATCGCTACGAATAGCTCTAATAGTATCAGGAGGAAACTCAGTTTTCAACCTCAAAATCAAATCTCGAGCAAAAGAAAAAGCCTCGTCCTTAGCCTCCATGAAGAACACCCAAGAGTACCTCGAAAAATCATCCACGATCACTAGAACGTACCACTTCCCACCCGCTGAGCAAACCCGGGCTGGACCAACTATGTCCATGTGTAGAAGCTCGCCGGGTTGCTTGGTCATCACCTGGTTAGCAGGTGGGTGAGAAGCAGCAAGCATCTTCCTGTGACGACAAGGGTAACAAACAAGGTCCTTCAGAAACTTAAGCTTGGGCAATCCTTGAATTAGGCCAAGTGAGCTAAGTCTTGCAAGCAAGTCGAAGCTCAAGTGACTGTTGGTATAAATTAACACACACTCTACTTTATCCCCAAGTGCACAGATAAAATGTACCGATGTAGCACCTCACCGGAGTAACCTAGTTTTAATATCGAACCCAAAGGAACAGATAGTGTTAAGTCTTAAAGTCTAACCCCTGAATAGCTAACATGGACGGAGAATCTAGAAGTATAGAGGGGATCACGAAGGTTGTCTAATTCCAATTTAAGAGTGATATGTTTATATTATTCTTAGTGGGGAAGTTGCCATAAAAGGTCACAAACAGAGTATGAGTCTTTTATGCAAATGTATAATCCTACCGAGCCTACACACGGGTAAGTGGACTATAGAAGAATCAACAAGGCTATAAGAGTCACCCTTGCGAATAACCACTACTACCGGCGTTATAGGAGGCATTTATGAGCTATCAAGTCTAAGCACCACGCTTACACTATCCATCTACTCTAACTCTAGAATGACTAGAATTAAAGTACTCAAAAGAGAGTCATAAACCTTAAGAATAACAAGAACAATGGCTCAAACTTAAATATAGACGTTGATTACCGAAACAATCGCTAAAGCAAGTTGAAGATGAACTTGAATCCGCAGGTACAAGATGAAGAAGTTGATCCGACATGCCGGAGCTCCTTCTTGATCTCTTCCTCTCTCTCTCTCTCTCTCTCTCTCTCTTCTAGTTCTAGTATAAGACTAGGTTCTAAACCTAAACTACAAGGGTAACTAGTCTTCTACTTGAAAGCTGGCTCTTGAAGTCTTCTTCTAGGGTTTCTGAATGAGGCGTAGGCTTTTCTGAAGAGAGACTTAATCTTCCCTGGGGCCTGGTGGCCTGTTTATATAGCCCTGAGGGATCAACCGCGACCGTTAGATCAAACTGACTTCACGTAGGGCTGAGATGGATCCTCAAAGGCGATGGAGGAAGCTTCCAGAAGGGGGAGGCCGGCGGCGCCCTGGGCCGACCGACCGGTGGGCCCACGAGACCGGTCAGTCCCACCTGGAGGTGGCTCGGGGTGCCCCGCCTCGTGGAGTCTTCAGGTGTTCTCTAGAATCTTCTGGCGTATTCCTGACTTGGCGGTTGCGTTATCTCCAGTCGGTTTCCTTCTAGGGGAAGCAATTGATGCTGGTTTTCCTGTTTAGTCCCTGCAGAATCACAATCTACCAAAACTCATGGAATATTGTCAATTAAAACCCTAAACCTTTATTGGTGATTGAATTCATGACCTTTTCATATTTATTTATCCTTTAATTTTGATAGATAACCAGTGTCAACAACTCCCCCAAGCTTACCTTTTGCTAGTCCCTTAGCAAAACCAAAAATTAACAATGGATCAGGAGTTGCTACAATATCTTCACTTCCAACAGTATACCTGCTGCTAAACAAAAATTCTCCAAAATATATTATGTTATTCTTCATGGGGCTTATTACCTTTACCTTAGATCTTGAGTAATTGAAGATTGAACGATCAAATCAAGCACTATGTCTCTAGTTCCTTCACTTCACCTTTATCCCGGAGTTTTAATTAATTTTTTAAAGCTTCAATACATATGTTGTCAAATTAAACAATGGATCCAAAGAGAAAGTCAACCAACCATTGAATCAAGAAGTGCATGTGTATGGAAAAATGGAGTTGGATGCTCTTTTGAATGTATTCACTCTCTTCTATTTATCAGAGACATATGACTATTAGGCTAATTCTACTATCGGGCACTTGCCCAATTTTTCTGACATTTTTTTTCTTCGAGGTTTCAGACACTTGTCCCTTTTATTTCCTCACGATCTATCTTTTTGAGGTTTCGAACACTTGTCCCTTTTTATTTCCTCGAATCTTTCTTTCTCTCTCTCTCTTTTTTTTAATAGCCACATGCTTCCAACAAACTTCTGAGAGGGTAGCAACAGATAATTATGAGCATTTATGCGGAAGATGGATGAAATGTGTAAGTGATCTCAATCCAATGGCATGATAAACAACTCATATGGTCAACAAAGCTTAATTTAACTGAATGCAATTATTAGTCATATTTAGAAATCTCCAGAACTTTAGTGTTGTTTCGAACAAGATAATAGCAACTCAGATCATCACATGTCATATCCCAATTACCTAGACCTTAGATTAAGTATTTGCCAACCATGCATTTAATTTTATTTTAAGGCATCATTATTAATTAGGAGAACTCATGCTTTGAAGACTAGGTACTTGAAAGAAATTAGATAGAGCAACTATTCATCATTTCCATGCAAAAGATTAGAGAGAGAGGGTTCTCTTTAGTCATCAACTTCTTAAAACAAACTAGACACACTATTTTATTTATTTAATCTAACACACTTTAAAATATAATATAAAAGCTAATAATAATAATAATAATAATAATAATAATAATAATAATAAAGACATAGCTGAATCACGAAGATAACGGGGGTGCGTCTCCCCCAAGCTAGTTCCCTTAATAGCGTTGAGCCTTCATGTGCCCATATATTTTTGTCTTTTTTAATTAATGGTGAGCCTTCATGTGCCCACAATTTTTTTGTTCTTTTTTAATTAATGGTGAGCCATCATGTGCCCACATATTTTTGTTCTTTTCGTTTTAGGGGTGAGCCTTCATGTGCCCATATTTTTTTTAATTTGAATTTGTTTATAGAATAAAAAACTTAAAAGGATAAAGATACTTACATGGATACATGGGGATGCCTTCCCCCAAGATGAATGTTGACGTACTCGTTCGATCTTGCAATGTAGCAGACTGGCAGTGGATATGTCCTTCCTCTATTAGAGCTTTGATTGGTGTTGATGTTTGTTGAGACAATGCTCCAACAGTGGATGGAGCATTCACTTGCTCGTCAGCTTTTCTTGGCCAATCAAATCCTATGAAACTCAAATAGACAATAAAACTTGTGGAACAGATTAAGCATCAGCGGTTGGTCACTTAAGCCTTAGGTGTCTAGAATTTGAGTAAGATCTCTTTCTCAATATTTTTGTATTTTATATTTTTATGATGCAAGAGAAAATGCACAGGATGAATGCATGCATATTTATTTTTATTATTTTTATGCCACCACGATAAACATTCCCGTGGGTTTTTACACACCATAGAATTATTCACATGGGGCTTCATAGTTTATGATGTAGTGTAACAAATGCAATATTTTTATTTTCTTTTCTAATGCAATGCAGAAATTAAAATGTTTGTGAATTAAATATGATGATGCAAGAAATGGATATGAGAAATATGCAGCAAAGTAAATATAAAGATAACTACCGACTTTTACCTTTTGGCGAAGGTTCGGAGATTTAGGTCCGACGAACCGGACCTTCCCTTGGTTCAGACCTCCCAAGGTATATCAGATGTTTGGAAAGTTGTTATTGATTGTACCTCTTAGATGCAGACATTTTCTCCCATACTTTCTTGGTCTGAGTCTTCACTTCCTGTGGTTCACTGTCTCAAGGTTTCTCTCCTTTCTTTTCTGGGACAGTGTCGATAGCTTCTTCTTCGTGATTGGCCTCTCTATTCTTGACAGTTTGTCTTCTTTGGCTTTGAGAGCGGCGTCTTTCACTTCTTTTCTTCTTGGGTGCCTCATTAGGCATTTAGTTGATGAAGTTGCATCGTGCCTTTTCTCCAGGAAAGTGAAAATGGATTTCCTCTTGTCAATGATTGTACTTGTAGCGTAGAGGAATGGTCTTCCTAGGATGAGGTGGACATCATCGTCTTCTCATGTCGAGGATCAAGAAGTCTATGGGGACTTCATGACCTCTAATTCTGACTACGACGTCTTCCATCATTCCTTCTTGTTTATGCTTCTGGATTTGGTGTCACTCATGTCATTTGTTCATTCAGCAGTTTGAAGTGAAGCGTTAATTGTAGATGCTGGCAGCATCTTGCTCAGTGTGCATGTTCTTGTAGATCTAGGATCTTCACTCTGTAGAATTTGGGAATGACAAACTTCTCCATGTTTTGCTCAAGAGTGTGTCCTGCTCATAAAGACAAGGTAGAGATCAAGTGCATGGGCTCTGTTCGTGGAAAAACACCAACAGAACCAAAAGTTTTGTTTATTCCCCTCTAACCTTAGGCACATTGCACAAGATAGACTTGTTGTTTATGTGTCCTATTCAATCTTAATATGAGTGATAGGATCAGAGGATGAGCATGAAAGTAGCATCTTAAAATATTTAACAGATCAAATTACTTAACCCAAGGAAGGATAGTCTATGCATAAAGTGTCGATCTTTTCATGATTGAGATATATCATATTCCAAAGGTTAGATGCACAACATTTTAGCTCATTTAGTTAAGACAGTGAGATTCAAGAGAGTAAAGCTAGGAACAAAGATCAAAGGACTAAACATGTTGAGTTGATTGGGTTGGATCAAGTGAGGTACAACTTAAACATGTTTTGTTCTTTATTTATGTTTATACTAGAATGAAGAAGAAGCTTTTAAAGTGATGGTTACTTACCTTGAAATGTTACTTTGTCATTGAAGAGTGATGCATCGAACCACCTTGTGGAAGCTTCTCTTGTCTAGCTAGCTTGTCTTCTCTTGCTCGTCTCACAGTGTGCTTGAGAGGATGAAAATCACGGTGGAATCATCTTTATAGGTAATCGACCTTCTTTCTCTATGTGTCGACTTATCAGTGAAGGCACATTGTTCCTCGACTATGCTGTCTAGGATCCTCTATCTTTCTTGTATCAATTTTGTACTGTGAGGATGTAGGGACAGTTCTGCATTCTTCTCTTGTCAACCTTTCTTGTTTTTCTTTTAATTATTGGGTTGACAAGAGACTTGAAATTAGAGCTGCTACTCGAGTGCCTCTATGATAGTCTTTGTCTTTTAATGTCACAACTGAGACTTGTTGTCTCAACAGTGTCTAGATGATGGAGATCTTATTGGCTGTTCTTCTTGATTTGCTAGCTTAGGTACTATCTCTTCATCATCTAACTCTTGTGGTGCAGTGGCTTCATCCTTCATGATGCCCTTCTCAATTCTTGGCAGTTGGTTCTCCCTTCGATGTCTTCTCTTGGTTCTCTTTGGCTGCTCATAAGTGATGTAGATGTTGAAGGTGTAGCGAAAGATCCAAAAGTTGACTTCTCCAGGTCCGATAAAGATGATAACATTGATGGTGTTTAAGAACAATCTTCTAAGAATGAGTGGTGGATCATATTCTTCTTCTCGACTGGGACAACATCTAGTGGTTTGTACTGATCAAAGTGGTGAGTAGGAGATCGATATGTCTTGAAGCTGAATTTCTCCTTCCCCCCTTTGATTGTGAAACACATCTAGACAACAGAATTGTCTCTCCCAGGCTGGCTTGTGATGTAGATGGACTCCCAATCAACATGTTCATGTGTTCGACTTGTAGATCTTGCTATTGTTGTAGTGGTACCATCTTGTCTCCCAAGCAAGCTCTTGATTAGAAAAGAAGGTAATTCCCCACTTCTTGTCTCGATGTCTTGGATAATGATGATTGCAGGCATAGGTTGTCTCGTACGACATAAGTTGCATCTTGTTGTCGTCATCGCCCAAGCAAGACTCAAAGCGAGGCTATTGCCAGCACCATTTATGATCTGAGAGTAGGTTTGTGTGTCTATGATCTGAGATAACTTGCAGTAGAAGACAAAATAAATAAACTTTGATACTCACAGTTCTTTCATCCATGATGAATGAGCCGAGTCTTCATTGTGCAAAAGTTGTTGAAGTTCATGTGTCTCTTCATCTCCAGTGTGAGTTCATCTCAGAACTTTCCCAAATTAATATTGAAAGTTTCCTACAGGGGTTAGTCTAACAAAATATCCAATATCCACTATAGCATACTATCGGCTCAAAAATCAACCTAGTCACCATGTCTAATTTGATCTAGGAAGGCATTTTAACTTAATTGCTTAAATTAAAAACCTTTGAAAGCAAGATCACCACTTCTAAACTAGGCACCATGCTTAATTTAAGAGATGTATGAAAGTACTTCAAACCTAAACATATAATATAGAGAATGAGGGTAGCATGAAAGTATTATAGAGATTTATTCAGATGGTGATGAAAGAGCATGATGAGCATATCTTAAAGGTAGGGACAACCAACATAGCAACATGGCAAGAGATGCTCTTAGAAAGTCTATTCCCCAAGCTTAGATTTTGCACAAATCAAGATTGGATGAATGTAATTCAATGTTACATGGTGATTGGTTGGACATACCTTGTGTTTATTGTTCCTTCGTTCTTTTCTGCTCCAGACCTGGAAAGGTTAGTGACAAGAATACCCGAAGGAATAATTTCATAATTATATTTCTATGCTCATTACAGAAGGAAGTGCAGCAAAAGGTAGGCATAGCTAATAACCAGATGTTATGATAGGGTGTAAGGATTCTACTGGTTATAGCTTGCGCTAATGGGGTAGTGATAGATAAGAGTGGAATTCAGAAACAACATTCATAAGAATGAACACAAAAATGATGAAAAGACTGGGACAAAAGGAAAAGATAAAAGTATGATTACAAGGTTAAACTAAGACTTAAGATGATCTACCGTTCCCTGGCAACGTGGCCAGAAATTCTTGTTGGTATAAATTAACGCACACTCTACTTTATCCGCAAGCACACAGATAAAATCTACCGATGTAGCACTTCACCGGAGTAACCCAGTTTTAATATCGAACCCAAAGGAACGGATAGTGTTAAGTCTTAAAGTCAAACCCCTGAGTAGCTAACAAGGACGGAGAATCTAGAAGTATAGAGGGGATCACTAAGGTTGTCTAATTCCAATTTAAGAGTGATATGTTTATATTATTCTTAGTGGGGAAGTTGCCATAAAAGGTCACAAACAAAGTATGAGTCTTTTATGCAAATGTATAATCCTACCGAGCCTACACACGGGTAAGTGGACTATAGAAGAATCAACAAGGCTATAAGAGTCACCCTTGCGAATAACCACTACTACCAGCGTTATAGGAGGCATTTATGAGCTATCAAGTCTAAGCACCACGCTTACACTATGCAACTACTCTAACTCTAGAATGACTAGAATTAAAGTACTCAAAAGAGAGTCATAAACGTTAAGAATAACAAGAACAATGGCTCAAACGTAAATATAGACGTTAATTACCGAAACAATCGCTGAAGCAAGTTGAAGATGAACTTGAATCTGCATGTACAAGATGAAGAAGTTGATCCGACAGGCCAGAGCTCCTTCTTGATATCTTCCTCTCTCTCTCTCTATCTTCTAGTTCTAGTATAAGACTAGGTTCTAAACCTAAACTAGAGGGGTAACTAGTCTTCTACTTGAAAGTGGGCTCTTGAAGTCTTCTTCTAGGGTTTCTGAATGAGGCGTAGGCTTTTCTGAAGAGAGACTTAATCTTCCCTGGGGCCTGGGGGCCTCTTTATATAGCCCTGAGGGATCAACCGCGACCGTTAGATCAAACCGACTTCACGTAGGCTGAGATGGATCCTCAAAGGTGGTGGAGGAAGCTTCCAGAAGGGGGAGGCCGGCGGCGCCCTGGGCCGACCGATCGGTGGGCCCACCAGACCGGTCGGTCCCACCTGGAGGTGGCTCGGGGTGCCCCGCCTCATGGAGTCTTTAGGTGTTCTCTAGAATCTTCTGGCGTATTCCTGACTTGGCGGTTGCGTTATCTCCCGTCGGTTTCCTTCTAGGGGAAGCAATTGATGCTGTTTTTCCTGTTTAGTCCCTGCAGAATCACAATCTACCAAAACTCGTGGAATATTGTCAATTAACACCCTAAACCCTTATTGGTGATTGAATTCATGACCTTTTCATATTTATTTATCCTTTAATTTTGATAGATAACCAGTGTCAACAGTGACCAAGCCTCCTATGCCACTTCCATAAATCAGAAGAAGGACCAGCCACCAAACATCTAGAAGAGCCGAAAGAATGAGAAAAATCGGCTCGGAAAACACGGCCAAAGGGAACGATCCAACAAACAAGGTCTCCCCTAGAATCCAAAACTCTACTAAGGCTTTTCTTAAAGCGCACTTCAAAATCGTCCTCAAGAAGTTGTGAAACAGAAAGCAAATTAAAATGCAAGTTAGAAACCAACGCAACATCCTTGAGAACAAAGCTCTCGTTAAGTTAAATCGACCCACGAGAGACAACCATACCTCTATCGCTATCCCCGAAAGTGATGTACTCCTTATGCACAACGGGGTCTAGGCTAGAGAACCATTGCTTCCTTCCAGTCATGTGGTGCGAACACCCGGAATCCATGAACCACATGTTCTCCAGCCGAAGTTCCTGCATCAATAGAAGGGCAGGAAATGAGCATATGGCACAACACTGGGGTTAGTATACTGAGAAGGATACCTATGCTGTGTCATAGGCCTAGAAAAAGTGTTAGGAGAAACACCAAACTGACCTTGTCCCATGGGTGGATAGCGATCACCACCAAACTGAAAGGGTGGTCCGCTATGGAAGAGAAAACCTCCAAACTCACCTCCATGTCCCATTTGAGCAAAGCGATCACCACCATGCTGAAAAGGTGGTCCGTTATGGGACTGAGTAGCAAAGCCTCTCACACCCTGCTCACGATCGTATTGAGGCCGACCGGAACCGCGACGGGCACAACCACCACCCCGTGGTCTAGCTGCTTGGGGCCTAGCTACCTGAGGGGGTGCACCTCCAGGCCTAGCCCTCTGACCCTAAACTCCCTGACCCTGCAGACCATTGAGAAGGTGGTGCCTGGCCTGGTTGTTCAGTTCCAACTCCCTCCTAGCGTCTCTCTTCCTCTGAAAGCAAAACTCAGCCAAGTGACCCTCGCGGTGGCAATACTCGCACTCGAACCTCACCACTCTCTTGGGTTGTTGGTTCGCTTGGTTGTGGGGGTTGTTCACTTTTGCTGGCTGCTTCCCTTTGCCTTTCGGAACGGGATCACTAGAGATGCCAGGAAGGGTGTCAAGTGTGTTCTTGAGATGGTTAGGTTTGGGAATCCACACTTGCTTGCGAGGTGGAGCCTTGGGAGGTTCTTCAAGGATGCCATCCTTGGTGATAGGCTTAGGAGGCTCAGGTGGGGTGATCTTGATAAGCTTAGGGAGAGCGGATGGTTTCTCACTCTAGTTCACTCCGCTAAACTCACCGATCTTACCAAAAGCACTAGAGCCCTCCCCTCCTGATGCAAAGCCTACTCCCAGACCACAAGTTACCCTCTTGAACTGGTTGATCATCATGCCCAACTGCGGCTCACTGCATGACACCCAACTCAGGATGGACCGAAGGTATGTGTTTTCCTCCTCGGTTTGCATCCTATCATGCCGACAGTTGGCAATCTCAAGCTCCGATCCATCCCCTCACATCGCTCACATGGAGCGGAAACGGTGCTAACTGAGCTCGCCTTCATGGCTATAGCAAACTTGGCACTAACATCTGCCAACTCAGTTCGCAAGCCTGGACAAAGCTTGCACGCACCCAACAAAGAAGACCTCGCCTTAATTTCCTCCAGCTCCTTCAGGGAGGGACACTCTTTACAATCACCCACCAAGTCTAGCCTACTCTTCAGCTCATCATACACCTCGATCAAAGAGGCATACTTGGCTTGCAGGGTGGTAAAGTTTGTCATGTGTGTAGTGCACTCATCACACTCCTCCTCCTCGATCACTCTCACCTTAGACCTAGCACTCTCAAGCTCCTTAAGCGCCTCGCCTAACTTGGCCTTAAAATCATTGCGCTCTCTAGCGGCACGCTTAAGCTGCTTGTCCAGACCGAGAATAATTTCGGCCAACGTGTCACGCTCACCAGAAAGACGCTCGACAAGAGAAGAGTTGGATAACTCTGAAGCGTCGTCATCATCATCGTCGGTGTCGGCGTGCTTGTCCTGGCACTTGCGGTCCTCCTCGTCCAAGGCCATGGTGCAAAAGCCGTGGGTGGAGCTGCCGAAGAAGCAGAGTCCGTTGAAGCAGTCTTCAGTCTTGTGCTCGGACCCATCATCGCTGGAGTCGCCGTTGGAGCTCTTCTCGACGTCGCTGAAGGAGGCGATGAAGGCACGCCTGCTGGCGTCGAAAGCCTTCTCCAAATCTTCCCTGCGGTAGCCGCCCTTCTTCTCCTTCCCGGCCTTGTTCTCCGGCTTGGCCTTGCGCCTGGAGTTGCGGTTCTTGCCGGGGAAGCTCTTGTCACGCTTGGGGCAGCTCGCGATGAAGTGATCAGGCTCTCCACACCCGTAGCAGCCCTCACGTGCACCACCATGCCGGCGATTCTAGAGGATGTTGTGAAACCGCGAGAACAAGGTGATGATGAGGGCGAGCTCATCATCTCCCAACGCCTCCACCTGGTCCTCTGTCACTGAAAGCAAAGAAGACAAAGCAAAGAGAGGAGGTGAAGCGTCAGAAGAAAGAGTTGATCCACCCTTGCCTGAAGCCATGGAATGTGAAGATGGGTTCTTTAGCTTGGCCTGAGTCAAGTGATCGATCTCGGTGGACTTGAGCTTTTTTGAACAGCTCGTCCATGATGAGGGTGTCATAGGCTGCAGACTCTATGGTAGTCGACACCTTCACCTCCCATACTTTCTGATCTAGGGCATATAGCAACTTGAGCGCCCTCTCATGATCATCATAAGGTAGGTTGGCCCGATTGGCACGAATCTTGTTCACAATCATTTGGAAACGAGCGAACATAGCATCAATCGTCTCTCCCTCCAAATGAACAAAGTTCTCGTACTCTTGCTTGTACATCTCTAAGAGTCTGGTCTTGACCTGAATGGTCCCCTCGTGATAGCTCTGAAGCTTCACCCAGATCTCTCGTGCCGTCTCAAGCTCGGAGACACGCTCGAACTCAGGAAGGGAGATGTTGGCCAAAAGCGCATTACGGGCCTTAGCATTCGCCTCGTTCTGGTCAATCTGGATCTGACCTACACGAGCCGCAAGCACCTCGTACTCAGTGTTCTCACATATCTCCTAAACAGAAGATCTGATGTTGTTATGATAAGCACGCATCCAAATCTTCCAATAGGGATAGTTCGTCCCATCGAAGTAGGGAGCCTTGTCATTCCCTCGATCCATGTCGCCCTTAGGATCCGAAACCAATTAAGGTAGAGAAGATCCTTAACTAGATCCTCAACTCGTGAAATGGAAGGCCCTTGTCCTAGAAAATCACCCCAAAAGCAAAGACTCAAACAACCGGTGAGTTCACGACCTACGAGTAGGTGGATACCCTAGGAGATGTCCTAGAGGTACAGCGGAACTGCCGGAAAACCTCGAGAACCAAGTGTCAAAGCCACGGAACAAAACTGCACAAACAGCAGGATCCCGGACAGTCCGCCGTCAGGCTCCCGGATGTTGGCACTTCTTAGCGTCACACTAATGTTAGGCTGTCACCACTAGCGGCAACACATAGAAGTGGTTGGTTGGTATATATGAGCACACAGAAAAAGATCCACAAGCGCACGGATACCGTTGTAGCTTTCACCTGGAGGTTTTAATATCGTATCCACAGGGAAACGTGTGAGATCAACTACGTTCTAACTTAACCCGAAAAGATAAATAAGTAGGAGTACAAACTAAAGTAGAAACAAGATAAAGTAAAAACAAGATTAAAGCGTAAGGGGATAGTAATCTAGTATGTGGTCGATAGCAGGAGTATAGAGAGGATAACTTGGGATTCGTCTAGTTTTGATCTAGGCAAGAGACTATGTTTTATATGATTCAACTGGGGACATTACGATAGAAGGGTTGCATCCAGAGTACAACCTCAACTAGGTAACTACGGTCCTGCTAGTCCTATAAACGGGGAAGTGGACTACAAAGGATTCAATGGGTCTATAAGAGTCACACCCGTGAGCTACCAACTAAATACGCCTGGCCTATAGGGTACATCTACGAGTAACTCGAGCCTAAGCACCACGCTTACACTACGAATTATACTATAACCTATTGCAATAGATTAAAGCGATCAAAAGAGAGGCGTGACCAGAAGAATAATATAAAACAAGAAACTTCCATGAATCAGAAGTTGATCACCCGAAGCATCTCAGGAGCAAGCTCGAACGGAGATTGATCCCACCGAAGTACAACCGGAGGAAGAAGCACCAACAGGTCGGCATCTGCTCCAAACTCCTCCCTCGCTCTCCATCTCTCTACTATCTAGAAGACTAGATCTAAACTAATTCTAGAGCGAGGTTGTCCATTCGAGGGACTCCTCCCATCTACAAAACCTAGCTATTGCTCTTGGCTATGCCTATGATGAAGATAGATGATGGATCGCTATATAGCCCGGTGGGATGAATCGCAGCCCTGAGATCAAACCGACCTTGAACAACGGTTGAGATGCGTCGAGGAGGTCGATTAGGGCACGCTCCACGAAGTTGGGCCGATTTGGACTCTGGCCCAGGCCAGCCGGCCCGGGGGTGGGGCCGACCGGCCCCACCTGTCATGTTCCAGGTGCTTGCTTCGTCGTGACGTCTTCTCGAACCTTCCTTGTTGCCCTAATGCGACTTTCCGTCCGTTTGTGCGATCCATCGTGTTGGAGTAGGACTCTACCTCTTTCCATCTGCTGGAAAACTCCCCGAAAGATAGCAATTCACCATAGCTGTTGGATCTATCAGTTTAGTCCCTGAATTATGTTGCTTGGTGATCACTTTAGGTTGTTCTAGAAGCTTCCATATCGTAGCCAACAAGGACTCTCTCGTTGGGACTCCAAATACAGCAAACCATATGTCTGTTTCGATCGTCTCAATGAGCTTTTCACAATGGTGTGCTATGTTTCATCACTTGAGATACTTTTATATGGTGAAATATTGATAACCCTGCAAAACAAGTGAGAACAACACAACTCGTGGAACTTGTTAGAATCAAACACTACAACTGTGCTTTATGGTTCATTTCATATCATTATGCATTAGTTGATGGTATAATATTGACTGTAAGGACCGTCAACTAGTTCCTCCAAGCTTACCCTTTGCTAGTCCCTGAGCAAAGCCAATCTCAACAATGGATCAGGAGTTGCTGCAATATTTTCACTTCTAATAAGTACACATGCATTCAAACAAAAGTTCCCATTTGGATTAGAAAAGATCTCATATTATTCGTCATGGGGCTTAGTACTTTACCTTCAATCTTGTGTAATTGAAAGATAGAATGATCAAATCAAGCACTATGTCTCTAGTTCTTTCATTTCACAATTATCCTGGAGTTTTTATGCATTTTCAAAAAGCTTAAAGATGTGTGTTGTTAAATTAAACTATCGATCCAAAGAGAAAGTCAGCCACACCATTGAATGGAGAATTGCATCTATATGATAAATGGAGTCGGATGCTCTTTTAAATATATCACTCTCTTCTGTTAATCAGAGACATATGGCTATCAGGCTAGTTCTACTCTAGGGCACATGCCCATTTCTTTTCTGATTTTGTCTCTTTTTTCGAGGTTCCGGACACTTGTCCATTTTTATTTCCTCAGGATCTATGTTTTTGAGGTTTCGGACACTTGTCCTTTTTATTTCCTCGGATATATATTATTATATTTCTTTTTCTTTTTAATAGCCACATGTTCCCAACAAACTTTTGAGAGGATTGCAACAGATAATTATGAGCATTTATGCGGAGGATGAAATGTGCAAGTGATCTCAATTCAATAGCATGATAACTTCTCATAGGGTTGACAGAACTTTATTAAATATATTTATTAATCATGTTTAATATTAAGAAATTGATGGACCAGGATGTCAGAGATATCATCAGAAGATGATTCCTCCGACTAATCCCGGACGGCATTGAGATCCGAAGACTTGATATGAAGCGTATTAGGATTGGGACTCTTTTTGTAATCTAGTTGAGTTCTTAAAGGAAGTCTTGTAATTAGAATAGGACTCCTCTGATGTAACAGACTAGGACTCGGTCTGCGCTATGCTTCACCCGGATATATAAGGGGAAGCAGGTGCGGGCTCCGATAATCGAACATTGAATCATAATCATACACAAGGCACACGCCGCACTGGACGTAAGGTATTACGCTATTCAGAGGCCTGAACCAGTATAAATCGCTGTCCCTGCGTACTCGCCGAGTCCTACTAACGCCGATCCCCACCGAACAAATCGTCTGAGATTACTCAAGACGAGTTGCCGGTTAACAAACACAGACAGCTGGCGCGCCAGTTAGGGGCTTTCGGCGATTCGACGACCAAGAGCCCGGCGAACCACGACAACATGTTCTCGGCCGGATCAATTTTCGTTTTTGGTTCATGGACTTGCATCGCGGATGATCAAGGAAAGCTGCATCGACAACTTCACACTGATCCAGAAGTGCAAGCCACACCAAAGATGGATGATCTCACCCAGAACCTAGCAAATCTTGCAGTCCAAGATCCACTAGATTCCGAGAACCAACCTGAAGCGCCCGACTCCTACTCGAACTCAAATTTTGAGAACGAAAAGGACTCGGAGATCAGACATGGCATCACCTTCGGGCTACAGAATTCAGCTCGAAACCTCCAAGACCTAACTGACTCAAGATTCAAAGAGTATCAACAGATACCTTTGACGGGAGCTCAGCAAGGACTCGTCTTCAGCTCTACCAAGGAGGGAACATCGTCCATTGGCCAATACAGCCAGCTCCAGCCAGGCTGGTTGGCACAATTGATCAACAGCTCCCATATCAACATGGACATCATCTCCCCCTTGAGGAACTCGACACCTCAACAGAACTAATCTCCAGCACTTGTACCTTGGAGTCGGTCACGCCAGGATCAATAATCCAAGGCTACACCCGTGAAGTCTTCATGGCGGGGCATCAGTCATCTCTACGACCACCGACCCCTCCAGATGTCTTCCAGGATGAAGAAACTCCAAGTATGATATCTGACAATGATCCTGAAGGACCCGCAGAAACCGAGTCCTTAAAAGCTGAGAGAATTAGAAAGAATCAAGCAAAAGAAGCTCGCAGAAGGCGCGCAAATCTCCGCAAGGAGGCAGTCGACCGCTATAATGTACGACTCGAAGAATATAACACTCGGAGACGCCTAGAAGAGGACACGAAAAAACATGCTCGCGCCCAACGTGATCAGGAGCATCAATCACAAAATGATCACAATCGTCGATGAGCCGATTGCTCCCGCAACCTCGAGCCCGAGTTTATGAGAGTCGCTGGTCACAAGCTTTTCCAGACACCCTACCAGAACATCATGGCTCTAGCCACAGAGATGGGAGCCAAAGACAATTGCACCCCTGAGGAAGAGCGACGATTGGTCATGCTTCAGACTACCCCACTACAACTTCGGGGACGGAACCTCGAGTCTCTAGCTGACGAGCAAGCTTCCTCTCACCCTAGCCAGAGGCGGCCTATTCAAGAGCGAATCGGTCGAATCCCAGTAAGGAGTCATCTGGGCCACCGAGTACCCGACCAAGCTGAGGGAGGAGCCGAATCTTCATACAGAGGAATCGCAGTCGCAGCATCCGACGCAATCGATCGCTTCCCTTGCTTCTCCCAAAGTCTACGAGCAGTCCCGTTCGCGCCAAAATTCAAACCCGGAAACTATTCAAAGTACGATGGGAAGACAGAACCTAAACGATGGCTCAGGCTGTACGCTCAAGCAGTTGAGCTGGCCGGTGGAAGCAACGACGTCAAGGCACTCTATCTCCCAATGGCTTTAGAAACAATGCCGCTTGCTTGGTTCGATAGGCTTAAACCCGAGTCCATCGACTCCTGGGAGCAACTCCATCGTATCTTCATCGAAAACTTTGCGGGTGTCCCAGAGAGATCAGACCCCCGGACTAAGCTCAGAACCTGCAAGCAACAGAAAAATGAATCAATGCGGGAATACTATAGGCGTTTCTCAGAGATCCGCTCTACAGTATCCGACATCACAGACAGAGAAGTAATTGACCTCTTTGGCAACAGCATCTGCGAAAGGTACAATTACAAAGATTTCATCAAGCAGGACCCGACCACCGCTGACGAGTTCCATCGGGCCGTAAACTCCATGATGGCGACAGATGAACGTACACAGGAGCGTTTCCCCGATAGAAACACGCAGGGTGATCGAGGGAACAACCAGAGAGGCAACCAGACACCGCAGCAAAACACCCGGAAAAGGGTAGGAGACAATACTGTTGCTGCCATGGAGCCTCAGAAGAAGGGGAACAAGCCATTTACCTTTGATGACTTACTCAACGGACCGTGCCCCTTTCATCCGAAAGTCGGACATCAGGCAAGGCACTGTCGACAACTCAAGGAGCGAGGCCTGAACTCCGACTTCAACAAAAACAAGAAGGACAAAGGCAAGAAGAAAGCTGAGGACCCTCCACAAGACACCGGTGGTTTCCAACACCCCAAAGGGACTATCAATGTCATTTTTGGGGGAGTAACTACCAACGACAGCAAGAGGCTCCAGAAGCTTTCACTACGGGAGATCATGTCTACAAAACCAGCGACTCCCAGGTACCTTGACTGGTCTGAGCACCCGATCAGCTTCTCCCGAGCAGACCAATGGACCAGCGTCTCCAACGCAGGGCACTACCCGCTAGTCCTGGATCCCACGGTCGCTGGGTTTACATTGAGCAGAGTACTCATCGACGGAGGGGCAGGACTTAACGTCATTTTCGCAAGCACCCTACGCAAGATGAATCTGGATCTCGCAACACAGCTCACACCATCAAGTGCCCCCTTCTACGGCATAGTACCCGGAAAGGCGGCTGTAACACTCGGAAGAATCATATTACCCGTAACTTTTGGAACTCAGATCAACTATCGGACTGAGTACATCAGTTTCGAGGTAGCCGACTTTGAGTCATCTTACCACGCCATATTTGGACGACCAGCCATCGCCAAGTTTATGGTAGTACCTCACTACCTGTACCTTCTCCTGAAGATGCCGGGTCCTAAAGGAATCCTAACTTTCAGAGGTGACTTGAAGCGATCATTTGATTGCGACACTGAGGCTGTCCAGATCGCTGAAAAAACTCAACTCACTCGGGAGTTACAAGAACTCGCTCAGATGGTGCATAATACCAAGCCTGGAGATTCAGAAATCCCAACCAAGAAGGCGGGTACTATCCAACCATCAACAGCAGTCTCTACAAAACATATTGACCTAGAAACCGGTGACTCCTCCAAGACGGCAGTGATCAGCGGTCACCTATCTGAAGAATAGGAATTCGCGCTCACCAAGTTCCTTAGAGCAAACAGAGATATATTTGCTTGGAAACCGGCTGATATGCCGGGAGTCCCAACGAACTTGGCTGAGCACAAACTGGAGCTAAAAGAAGGGTCCAGACCTATCAAGCAAATACTACAACGATTTTCACCACAGAAAAAAGAGGCAATCAAGAAGGAAATAGCCAAACTACTAGCAGCTAGATTCATCAGAGAAATCCTCCACCCCGAGTGGTTAGCTAACCCAGTGCTAGTCAAGAAAAAGAACTCCGCCGAGTGGCGCATGTGTGTTGACTACACAAACCTCAACAAACACTGTCCAAAAGATCCTTTCGGATTACCAAGGATAGATCAAATAGTTGACGCCACCACAGGCTCCGCTCTTTTATCCTTTTTGGATTGCTATTCTGGGTACCATCAGATTGCCCTCAAGGAAGAAGACCAACCCAAGACATCGTTTATAACTCCTTTCGGCGCCTACTGTTATAAAACCATGTCCTTTGGGTTAAAGAATGCAGGAGCCACTTATCAACGAGCCATCTAAGATTGTTTGGGTGACCAGATAAGCCGAAACGCAGAAGCTTATGTTGATGATGTGGTCATAAAGACAAAGGATCCGACTACTCTGGTATCCGACCTAGAGGAAACTTTCAACCGACTACGCGCATACCAATGGAGACTCAATCCTACAAAATGCGTCTTCGGAGTACCTTCGGGACAATTACTCGGTTTTCTTGTCAGCCATCGGGGCATCGAGGCTAGCCAAAAACAAATCACAGCTATCATCAACATGAAACCACCTACCTCAGTCAGGGATGTTCAGAAGCTCACCGGGTGCATGGCTGCACTAAATCGATTTATCTCACGGCTAGGAGAAAAGGGATTACCTTTCTTCAAATTACTCAAGGCTGGCGATAAATTTCAGTGGACGGAAGAAGCAGACAGGGCCTTTGAACAACTCAAAGGATACCTAACCAATTCACCTATACTGACACCACCAGAACCCAGGGAGCCGATGATGCTTTATATCGCAGCTACCACACACGTCGTAAGCACAACAATCGTGGTTGAGCGCAATGATGACAAGCACATCTACCACACCCAGCAACTAGTGTACTACATTAGCGAGGTACTCTCCGATTCAAAGGTCAGATACCCACAAGTACAGAAATTACTCTATGCTCTACTCATATCTTCAAGAAAGCTACGACATTACTTCGAGGCTCATGAGATTACAGTCGTCACGGATTTTCCTCTGGGAGAAATCCTCCATAATCGTGACGCCACTGGGAGAATTTCCAAGTGGGCAGTTGAACTGGGAGCACTCAACATCAAGTTCACTCCGAGGAAAGCAATCAAGTCACAGGCTCTAGCTGATTTCATCGCTGAGTGGACAGAGATACAGCAGACCCAAGACAACGCTATTCCTGACCACTGGAAGATGTACTTCGACGGGTCCCTAAAACTCGGAGGAGCAGGAGCCGGAGTACTTCTAGTATCACCCGCCGGAGAGCAGCTCAAGTACGTTCTGCAGATATTGTGGCCCGCTACCAACAACAAAGCAGAATATGAAGCACTACTCCATGGACTTAAGCTAGCAGTCGCACTGGGCATCAGGCGACTCCTAGTCTATGGCGATTCTTCCGTAGTAATTCACCAAGTCAACAAAGACTGGGATTGCACAAAGGAAACAATGAACGCCTATTGCGCGGAGGTCCGCAAGCTGGAAAAACACTTTTTTGGGCTAGAACTCATTCATATTACCCGGGACCTCAATGTGGCAGCAGACATCCTAGCAAAATTAGGATCCGACAGAGCCTTGGTCCCTAGTGGTACCTTCGTACATGAATTATCCAAGCCGTCAATCCAAGAGAAGGAAGAGGCCGAGTCAGCACCATCCATCGTGGTTCTAACTCTAGCACCCGACTGGACATAAGTCTTCATTGACTACTTCAAAGAGCATAAACTGCCAAGTGATAAAACTGCCGCAGAGCAAGTCACCAGACGTAGCAAAAACTATGTTTTAGTCGGCGACAAGGTGTATCGACGTGGAGCTTCATCAGGAATCCTCCTCAAATGCATCTCACCAGAAGAAGGCAGGGAAATCTTAAATGAAGTTCACTCTGGGTGTTGCGGTAACCACGCAGCTTCAAGGACTCTAGTCGGAAAAATCTTCAGATCAGGGTACTACTGGCCCTCAGCCTTGAAAGACACAGAAGACTTAGTCCGTCGCTATCAATCGTGCCAGTTCTTTGCCAAGCAGCAGCATATACCTGCACATGAATTGATCTGTATTCCTCCATCCTGGCCTTTCTCATGCTGGGGACTTGACATGGTGGGTCCTCTTAAGCGTGCTCCAGGCGGATTCGAGTACATCTACGTCGCAATCGACAAATTCACAAAGTGGATCGAGTACATGCCCTTGATCAAGTTCAATGCATCCAAATCAGTACAATTCATGCGGAGCATCTTTCACCGCTTTGGGATGCCGCACAGAATCATCACTGATCTTGGGTCCCCTTTCACGGCTACTGAATTCAAGTCATGGGCCAGCGACTGCGGAATCAAGATAGACTATGCATCAGTGGCGCATCCACAGTCCAACGGCCAAGTTGAACGAGCAAACGCCCTGATTCTTGCAGGGTTAAAACCAAGACTATTTGACCTCCTAAAAGATCACGACGGAAAGTGGGTCGAAGAACTCCCAAAGTAGTCTGGGGGCTACGGACACAACGAAGTCGGGCAACAGGCCAAACTCCTTTCTTCCTGGTATATGGCACTGAAGCGATCCTCCCGGCTGACTTAATCTGGAACGCCCCATGAACAGAGCAGTATAACGAAGGCGAAGCTGATGACACCAGGCGGCTAGAAGTCGACAGCCTCGAAGAAGCCCGATTAACCGCACTCTTTCAGTCAGCAAGGTACCTTCAAGGGATGAGGCGCTACTACGACAAGAATGTCCATCACCGCACTTTTCAAGTAGGCGACCTGGTCCTAAAGAAAATTCAGAATACTACAGGGCGCCACAAGCTTATGAGTCCATGGGAAGGACCTTACATTGTATCCAAAGTAACAAAACCGGTGACTCCTCCAAGACGGCAGTGATCAGCGGTCACCTATCTGAAGAATAGGAATTCGCGCTCACCAAGTTCCTTAGAGCAAACAGAGATATATTTGCTTGGAAACCGGCTGATATGCCGGGAGTCCCAACGAACTTGGCTGAGCACAAACTGGAGCTAAAAGAAGGGTCCAGACCTATCAAGCAAATACTACAACGATTTTCACCACAGAAAAAAGAGGCAATCAAGAAGGAAATAGCCAAACTACTAGCAGCTAGATTCATCAGAGAAATCCTCCACCCCGAGTGGTTAGCTAACCCAGTGCTAGTCAAGAAAAAGAACTCCGCCGAGTGGCGCATGTGTGTTGACTACACAGACCTCAACAAACACTGTCCAAAAGATCCTTTCGGATTACCAAGGATAGATCAAATAGTTGACGCCACCACAGGCTCCGCTCTTTTATCCTTTTTGGATTGCTATTCTGGGTACCATCAGATTGCCCTCAAGGAAGAAGACCAACCCAAGACATCGTTTATAACTCCTTTCGGCGCCTACTGTTATAAAACCATGTCCTTTGGGTTAAAGAATGCAGGAGCCACTTATCAACGAGCCATCTAAGATTGTTTGGGTGACCAGATAAGCCGAAACGCAGAAGCTTATGTTGATGATGTGGTCATAAAGACAAAGGATCCGACTACTCTGGTATCCGACCTAGAGGAAACTTTCAACCGACTACGCGCATACCAATGGAGACTCAATCCTACAAAATGCGTCTTCGGAGTACCTTCGGGACAATTACTCGGTTTTCTTGTCAGCCATCGGGGCATCGAGGCTAGCCAAAAACAAATCACAGCTATCATCAACATGAAACCACCTACCTCAGTCAGGGATGTTCAGAAGCTCACCGGGTGCATGGCTGCACTAAATCGATTTATCTCACGGCTAGGAGAAAAGGGATTACCTTTCTTCAAATTACTCAAGGCTGGCGATAAATTTCAGTGGACGGAAGAAGCAGACAGGGCCTTTGAACAACTCAAAGGATACCTAACCAATTCACCTATACTGACACCACCAGAACCCAGGGAGCCGATGATGCTTTATATCGCAGCTACCACACACGTCGTAAGCACAACAATCGTGGTTGAGCGCAATGATGACAAGCACATCTACCACACCCAGCAACTAGTGTACTACATTAGCGAGGTACTCTCCGATTCAAAGGTCAGATACCCACAAGTACAGAAATTACTCTATGCTCTACTCATATCTTCAAGAAAGCTACGACATTACTTCGAGGCTCATGAGATTACAGTCGTCACGGATTTTCCTCTGGGAGAAATCCTCCATAATCGTGACGCCACTGGGAGAATTTCCAAGTGGGCAGTTGAACTGGGAGCACTCAACATCAAGTTCACTCCGAGGAAAGCAATCAAGTCACAGGCTCTAGCTGATTTCATCGCTGAGTGGACAGAGATACAGCAGACCCAAGACAACGCTATTCCTGACCACTGGAAGATGTACTTCGACGGGTCCCTAAAACTCGGAGGAGCAGGAGCCGGAGTACTTCTAGTATCACCCGCCGGAGAGCAGCTCAAGTACGTTCTGCAGATATTGTGGCCCGCTACCAACAACAAAGCAGAATATGAAGCACTACTCCATGGACTTAAGCTAGCAGTCGCACTGGGCATCAGGCGACTCCTAGTCTATGGCGATTCTTCCGTAGTAATTCACCAAGTCAACAAAGACTGGGATTGCACAAAGGAAACAATGAACGCCTATTGCGCGGAGGTCCGCAAGCTGGAAAAACACTTTTTTGGGCTAGAACTCATTCATATTACCCGGGACCTCAATGTGGCAGCAGACATCCTAGCAAAATTAGGATCCGACAGAGCCTTGGTCCCTAGTGGTACCTTCGTACATGAATTATCCAAGCCGTCAATCCAAGAGAAGGAAGAGGCCGAGTCAGCACCATCCATCGTGGTTCTAACTCTAGCACCCGACTGGACATAAGTCTTCATTGACTACTTCAAAGAGCATAAACTGCCAAGTGATAAAACTGCCGCAGAGCAAGTCACCAGACGTAGCAAAAACTATGTTTTAGTCGGCGACAAGGTGTATCGACGTGGAGCTTCATCAGGAATCCTCCTCAAATGCATCTCACCAGAAGAAGGCAGGGAAATCTTAAATGAAGTTCACTCTGGGTGTTGCGGTAACCACGCAGCTTCAAGGACTCTAGTCGGAAAAATCTTCAGATCAGGGTACTACTGGCCCTCAGCCTTGAAAGACACAGAAGACTTAGTCCATCGCTATCAATCGTGCCAGTTCTTTGCCAAGCAGCAGCATATACCTGCACATGAATTGATCTGTATTCCTCCATCCTGGCCTTTCTCATGCTGGGGACTTGACATGGTGGGTCCTCTTAAGCGTGCTCCAGGCGGATTCGAGTACATCTACGTCGCAATCGACAAATTCACAAAGTGGATCGAGTACATGCCCTTGATCAAGTTCAATGCATCCAAATCAGTACAATTCATGCGGAGCATCTTTCACCGCTTTGGGATGCCGCACAGAATCATCACTGATCTTGGGTCCCCTTTCACGGCTACTGAATTCAAGTCATGGGCCAGCGACTGCGGAATCAAGATAGACTATGCATCAGTGGCGCATCCACAGTCCAACGGCCAAGTTGAACGAGCAAACGCCCTGATTCTTGCAGGGTTAAAACCAAGACTATTTGACCTCCTAAAAGATCACGACGGAAAGTGGGTCGAAGAACTCCCAAAGTAGTCTGGGGGCTACGGACACAACGAAGTCGGGCAACAGGCCAAACTCCTTTCTTCCTGGTATATGGCACTGAAGCGATCCTCCCGGCTGACTTAATCTGGAACGCCCCATGAACAGAGCAGTATAACGAAGGCGAAGCTGATGACACCAGGCGGCTAGAAGTCGACAGCCTCGAAGAAGCCCGATTAACCGCACTCTTTCAGTCAGCAAGGTACCTTCAAGGGATGAGGCGCTACTACGACAAGAATGTCCATCACCGCACTTTTCAAGTAGGCGACCTGGTCCTAAAGAAAATTCAGAATACTACAGGGCGCCACAAGCTTATGAGTCCATGGGAAGGACCTTACATTGTATCCAAAGTAACAAGACCGGGGTCATTTGAGCTAGTCACTGAAGATGGATCTCCACTGCCAAATTCATGGAATATTGAGCACTTGAAGAAATTCCATACTTAAGGACTACGCTACAATTCTGACTCAGGGCATTTGTATTTATTAGTCGGATATTAATAAAGTTTGGAGTTCATCAGAAACAAGAACTTTACAAATTATCCAGACTTTTTCTACATCTCATCACGACTAATCAGTCACATAAAAATCTCTGCAATAGCAGGGTTTACCACCGACTAATATTTAATATTACTCGGATGGATTGGTTCAGCGGTAACCATGTTTGAGTTACGAGCTTCGAGCTCAATACAACTCACAAGGTAGTACGGCTTAACACCCGGCTATCAGCCTATAGTGAATATGGTATCTGCCGTAGTAGATACTAGTTTCTATAAGGCATAACAAGGTGAAATAGTACCCACCTTGTTACATATTTACCAGACAGAGGTCCATCTACCTTCGCACCCAAGCTGCGATCATCAAGAGGATATGATCCACCCAGAAGGAACCACGGTTACGGTCCTTCAAGAGGTGCCTGATCAGAATTATCCCTTGAACAAGGGTACTAAGAGTAGTACTCGGGCAAGACCAAGTTCTCTACACAATCACTAGAGAAACAAAGTCGTACGACCCACTATAAAAGTGCTAGAGAGCACTCGGATAGACTCGTGTAATCAGACGCCTGGTCATACATCCACATAAAGTAAAATCAACCTATTGCCGAAGAAATTTCTTGCAATAAGGAGTTGATCATATATGAAATCCATGAGATTCAAAAGTAACCAATATTTTTGATATTTCATAATAATCGTTTGCAGGGGATACAAGCCGCGCTGGAAAGACTAAGGAGACTAAATTACTCTACAAGATCTAGAATCTGCGAGTACTCCTCCACCGCGGTCTTCACCTCCTCTTGCGTCGCTGCAAGGTCCTCGTCGCCTTTGCCTTCAGGGAGGGTCATAAGAGCAGACAGGTCGAAAGACGGCAGATGCAACCGCAGCGTCGCCATCAGACCTTGCACCACAGAAATCGACATATCTTTGATATATTGAGCCAGCCGCCCAGGCGCAGCCTTGGCCCGATCAATCAAAGACTCCTCAACTCCTTCTGGCACCGGAATCATGTTCAGGATGGGCTCGACGGCATGCTCCAAGGCCTTCAGAGAAGCTTGCGAAGACTCGAGGGCCTCCCGTGACTCCTTCGTAGACTTCAGAGCCTGCAGAAGGTCCCGGTTAGCACCCTCACGCATCAATTTGGCTTCCTGAAGAGTACTTTGCGCATTAGCAAATACCTCCTCAAGCTTCGCCTGCTTCCGGTTGAATGCGCTCTGCCACCCAGAAGCTAGCTTATTCGCATCTGCATAAATATCAGTCGGTTATCATATAATCAGATTGACACTATGGAATCGACTGACACGGAAAACTACAAAGTTTACCCTCAAGCTGCTTTTTGGAAGCCTTCTTCAGTTCCTTCATCTTCTGCTCCATAGAGGCGGCCTTAGCCATCAGCCCAACCTCACGGTCGTTTGCACCATCGCGCTCCGTGACCACCTCCTTGAGGTTGCCTTGGAGTTCATTAATGCGGTTATGCAGAAGTTGGGTGGCTACCTTTTGACTGATTTGGTCCTGGGCAATGTAGTCTCAGAGCTTCTGGTTCTCATGGGACATCTCCTGACGAATCCGGGTGACCTGATCCCTAACCTTGAAGTCAAAGGCCTACACAAAAGCAATACCGTGGGTACTCGGATGCGACTACAGTACAACAAGAAATTGAGAATCTTACCTCAACAAATTGGTGAAGAGCTTCAACAAGAGCCCTCACTTGATCACTCAGCTCCTTCAACCGGGTAAGGTCCTGATTATACCCGGATACATCGAGAGTCGCCCCCTGGCGCGAGGACTCGGGCGCATCTAAGGACCCTCCCTATTGACGAGCTGAAGTTTCTGTGCAAATGTCCGTCAGGACCATGTCCAGGGTTGGTTCATCCGGCTGTCGCGTATGGAAAAACCAGTCATTGAACACTTGGTCAAACTCCAGCTGGGCAGGAGAACGAAAGATGGAGAACGGCCAACCAACCTGAGGCAATGGGGGAACATCCGCATCAGGAGCCGCATCGGCCTGAGACTTGGACGGAGAGGAGCCAGGCAGCAGATCTACCTTGCTAAAGGTTGGCGGCACGCTGGAATAATCCTTGGCCAGCGACCCCGACTCCTCTACCGCCTGGGAATCAGGAGCGGTACTCGAGGCTGTTGCATCCGGTTTCGTTTTCCTATAAACAGACGAGTACACATGTCAGTATCAGATATCTGCGAACACTCTACGAAAGCTGAATACTTACTTCACGAGCTTCAGAGGCTTCGGCATCTTCAAGAGAGGCTGTTTCAGAAGCGGGTCCGAACCCGGAGTTTCTTCAGGGACCGTGCTGCTAGAAGTCACTTGAACAGTTCCAGCATCTAATACAGCGACATATATAAGACAGGAGTTTATTAAAATCCAAAGGAATACAAAGTACTCGGGTTTCCCCTTACCAGGAGCACCCGAATTATAGTGCTTATCGGACAACTCTTGCGATAAAACAACTTTTCGACAAGCACGGCGATTACCGGTGCGAGCCTTCTTAAGGACGGGTCCTCCGGCTTCTTGATGCGGAGTTGGCGACCTCTTCCGGCTACCCTCAGCTTCTGGGTCTATAAGCAGGACATCAGAGTCAGTTGATTCTGTGTCAAGCCAGTCAAGATCTTCAGGAGAGCTTGGTTTATTGGGAAGATCCTCACTTCGGATAGGACCCTCCAAAACTATGCCTCCACCTTCTTCAGTCACCGGAGGTAGGGGAGGACAATCATTGTCATCTCTCCCCTGACCCTACAAGACAAAGAGCATTTAGTCAAGTTAGAAGGATATCTATTCAGAATCTCGAAGGCATGACAAATTAATTACTCACCTGAGGAGGAGGGTTAATGGCAGAGAATGTTGTCAGGACTGGAGCAAGATGCTCACGGCTCTTAAGCAGCCGGTTCACCCTCCATAGGATTTCACAATCTGACAATTGTTCGGCGGCATGACGTCCCGGGTCATTCTTGCCCAGGTACTCGAAGCCAAAATTGGCTCGCTGTTGCAGAGGATGGATGCGTCGCGCAACAAAATCTTGGACGACAGAGTACCCGGTCAGGCCGTCGAGCTTTAATGCCTCTATAGAATCAATAAGAGGTTGGATAGCCTCTAATCTTTCAACAGTGATCTTTTCCTTCCATTCACGACACTTCTGCGGTGGCCATCCATCATGACGACGAAGAGCTGGGGGTGGGTTACCCATGTAGAACCAGCCAGCAGCCCAGTCTTTCACAGAATCCGACAACTCAACAGTTATATATTGACTAGCTACTTCCAATCTAAGCTGGATGCTAGCCCCTCCGACTACTTCGATGCTGGCATCACTAGGTTGACTCTTAACCCAGAAGAAATAGTGGAAAAGAGTAAAAGAGGGGCAAATTCCTAGAAAAGCTTCACAAAGATGGGTGAAGATCGCAATATGAAGAACTGCATTAGGAGTAATATGGTTCAGAGTCAAACCATAATAATGCAGCAACCCCCGCAAAAAATCCGACGCCGGAAGTCCTAATCCCCGCTCCACGAAGGACTTGAACATCACTATTTTAGTGGTGTTGGGGGCTGGGGCACGGTGATCAGTGGGCACTCTCCATCCATCAAGTGGTTGTGCTCGCAGTAACCCTTGTTGTGCCAAGAATGCCAGCTCCGACAAGATGGTGTCTGGTTTTTTCCACGCCAGTACATCAGTCGATGGATTGGGGTGCTTTGGTTTTTCCGGTGGTGGTGATCCTAATTTTCTTCTCACCAACAGCTTGTTTCTTGGGACCCATGTTGGTAACAAGGGATTTTCTCCGCATCAACTGATGGATGGCTGGGGGATTTCTAACTCTGAAGGCAATGGCTTGATGAAAGCGTGAGGAACATACAAGTCCGACGGCGGCTTCTTATAGATCTGTTTTGGCAACCGTTCGTCTCTAGCAGACGGCGTTAAGAGATAGTTCAAAACCCTAACGGGTGAGAAAGTGCTACAAACGGCGTCAGCTCCAGCCAAACAGACAAACTTCCTTCTTTCACAAGACACTTTTAGTACTCGGAGAACAAGACGGAGGACTCGAAAAATATTCCAAGTACCCGGATCTTATTTATTATTACTCGAAATTACAACAGAGATACATGGCAGCATCTTGAGATACAACAATTACCAGCACAAGTACAATCAGGATGTAAAACGCTACTCTAGTGTAATCAAGGTACAGATCCTTGATGCCTATTGCACCAAGGACAGGGTTCAGTGAGACGCAGTAAAGAAGACACAGAACCTTGGGTAGACACTATCTTTTCAGTGCATCCCAAGGTGGATCTCAGGCGCTACCCCAGTACTCAAGGAACTCCGGGCAAGGCCATCACCCTCGACACCCTTTTGACAACCTGTGACTCCGAGGTTATCTACGAGTGGTAGTGACAAGAGTTTTCTAGGTGCACCTCTGTATCCCTCTGCTCGCGACCACTTGGAAACCACCCTAGCGAATGGTCTCTTCACAAGAGTTCTTCTGGGCACCTCATCTTTTTTACATAAGGAAGACACCCGGGGCTCGGCCATCTCCGTTATCACTACTATAAAACTCATGGGACTAAGAGAGGTTCTATACTCCTATAGGATATGACCTCCTTGCTTCCTAGGCAGGGTATTTATAGGCGGATTCTTCTCGGTCTATGGACACGGTTCATCAACAACAGTGACCGCTGGAGCAATAATTCAACCAATGTACTGTGGTGCATGTGAAGATCGGTACTGGTAACAGAGCTATTTCCCATACGCACTTCAAGACAAAAACGACAAAGTTTGCAGTTGCAGAAAACGATAAACATCATTATTACACACAGTTGGAACAGTCACCAGTCAATTATTGCTGGCCTCACGGTTATTTTTATTCAGTGGGGGTGATACGGGATGTTTGTTGAAAACATTACCCACCTGAAGTTGAATATTTATTAATCGGACGGTTTAAGCAATGAATTGGTGTCATGATCTGATTCCTCATTTTCTTTAATAGATTATCTGATCATATATTTCTGAAGATCCCAAGTGCCGACTACTAAAGTACTCGGAACTTAGGCTCGGGGGCTGCAGGGTATAATCTATAAAGAAAATGTTTTTTCTTACCCAAAAATTTACTTGGAAAAGGCTCAAAAGATCCTCAAAGTTATTATAAATAACAAGAGGCTCGGGGGCTACACCCTATGGGTGCACTTTTTAGGAAAAAGTGCACGCCATGGAAGTTCTTTACCTATGGAGCACTTCAAGATTTCCCAAGATATTACTCGGAGATTCTCAAAGAGAAACCAGAAGATAATGATCTGAGAAAATGATGAAGAGCTCGGGGGCTTGACGAACCAGGATGTCAGAGATATCATCAGAAGATGATTCCTCCGACTAATCCCGGACGGCATTGAGATTCGAAGACTTGATACGAAGCGTATTAGGATTGGGACTCTTTTTGTAATCTAGTTGAGTTCTTAAAGGAAGTCTTGTAATTAGAATAGGACTCCTCTGATGTAACCGACTAGGACTCGGTCTGCGCTATGCTTCATCCGGATATATAAGGGGAAGCAGGTGCGGGCTCCGATAATCGAACATTGAATCATAATCATACACATGGCACACACCGCACTGGACGTAAGGTATTACTCTATTCAGCGTCCTGAACCAGTATAAATCGCTGTCCCTGCGTAGTCGCCGAGTCCTACGAACGCCGATCCCCACCGAACAAATCGTCTGAGATTACTCAAGACGAGTTGCCGGTTAACAAACACCGACAGAAATCTCCAGGACTCTAGTGTTGTTTAGAACAAGATAATAGTAGCTCAGATCATCACATGTCATATCCGTTAATTACCTAGACCTTAGATCAAGCATTTGCTACCCATGTATTTAGTTTCATTTTAAAGCATCATTATTAATTAGGAGAACTCATATTTGAAGGCTAGGTACTGGAAAGAAATTACGATAGAGCAACTATTCATCATTTCTATTTTAAGATATTAGACAGAGAATGCTTCTTTTGTTAACTTCTTAAAACAAACTAGACACAATATTTTATTTAATCTAACACACTTTAAGATATGATATAAAAGCTAATAATAATAATAATAATAATAATAATAGTAATAGTAAAGACATACCTTAATAGCGAAGATAACGGGGGTGCGTCTCCCCAAAGCTAATCCCTTCGATAGCGTCGAGACTTCATGTGCCCGAATATTTTTGTTCTTTTCCTTTTTTAAGGTGAGCCTTCATGTGCTCACATATTTTTGGGGTTTTTGTTTTTAAGAGTGAACCTTCATGTGCTCACATATTTTTGGTGTTTTATGTTTTTATGAAAATTGAAAACATATAGATATATTCCTCGGATAACGGGGGAGCCTTTTCACCCAAGCTACATGCCTGCGTGTTCATTCTCTTGGTAGCGTCGATGTACTTCACTCCTCTAGTCCTTAATGGAAGGTTGTTTGTTTTAGTATCTCCAGAGTGGATGAAGTTATCTAGCCTTCTCATTGATTCCTGCTAAACTCAAATAGACAACAAAGCTCGTGAAATTGATTAAGCGTTAGTGGTAAAACCATTTATGTCTTATCGAGCCTTATAGATGTTTAAGCAAGCATGATTCAACAAGGGTTTAATATTTTTTTGGATTTTTATATTTTATATGCAGATGCAAAATGTAAGAAACATTTTTTTTGTGCCTCCATAGTAAACAGTTGAATATTCACACGGGGCTTAAAGAGAGTTTTTTTAATTAATAGTGATAATGCAACATGATTATTTTTATTTTTATTTTTCTATGCAATGAAGAAATTAAAATACTTATGAATAAAGTATGATGATGCAATAATTGACTAAGAATTAAATATGAGAAATATGAAGAAAAGTAAATATGAGGATAACTACCGATTTTTACCTTTTGGCGAAGGTTCGGATATTTAGGTCCGACAAACCGGACATTCCCTTGGTTCAGACCTCCCAAGGTGTGTCAAACGTTTGGAAAGTTGTTTCTGATTGTTTCTTTAGGTGGTGTATTTTTCTTCCATACTTTCTTGGTCTGAGTCTTCACTTCCTGTTGTTCACTCTCTTGAGGTGTCTCTTCTTCTTGCTTTTCTGGGATGGTGCCACTAGCTTCTTCTTTGTGATTGGCTTCTCCATTCTTGATAGTTTGTCTTCTTTGGCATTGAGAGAGGCATCTTCATCTGTTCTTCTTGGGTGTTTCATTGGGTATATAGTTGAAGAAGTAGCATCGTACCTTTTCTCCAGGAATATAAAAATGGATTTCCTCTTGCTTCATGTGGATGATTGCACTCATAGTGTAGAGGAACGGTCTTCCTAGGATGACGTGGACATCATCGTCTTCTCCCATGTCGAGAACCAAGAAGTCTGTGAGGACTTCATGACCTCTAAAATTCTGACTACGACGTCTTCCACCATTCCTTCTTGTTTATGCCTCTTGATATGGTGTCACTCATATTCTTCGTTTGCCCAGCAGTTTGAAGTAAAGCATTAATTGTGGAAGCTGGCAGCATCTTGCTCAATGTGCATGTTCTTGTAGATCTAGGACCTTCACTCTGTAGAATTTGGGAGTTGACAAACTTCTTCATGTTCTGCTCAAGAGTGTGTCCTGCTCATAAAGACAAGGTAGAGATCAAGTGCATGGGATCTATTGGTGGAAAAACACCAACAAAACCAAAAGGTTTGTTCATTTCTCTCTAACCTTAGGCACATTGAACCAAGTACAAATATTGGTGGATATTTCTTTTTGCATGGCCCATATTTCTTTTTGGAGGATTTTTGTGAGAGAGATGTGTGACTGAATAGAGCTTTATTTGTGGTGGATGGTTGGCATGTTTTGCGTAACTCTTAGTGTAAGAGTTAGCGATGTATGTGGTGGTTTGTACGTGAATCTCAAATCATGGGTGTATGACAAGAATCTCACATAAGTCACAACAATTTGACTAAGCTCAGAATGATAACAAGTAGCATATGAATGTTGGTTAAGATTGAAAATACTTCATATGGCTTTGGTAGGATATTGTATCATAGAGGAACATGTTTTTTTATAAAATATTTGAAAATGTAAATCCCAAGTATCTTTCTGCAAGAGATGGCAAGTGTCAAATCATCCTACTGTATTTCATATTCCAATTACTTAGGTAACTGAGGTCCCTATACAGGTTGTTCATAGTTTGCAAGTATTTTCCCAGATAACAAGTGAACAGATTTTCTTTCGGAAGAAGATTTGAATGTTTTCATGGGTTTGTAAATTTGGGAAGAAGTAGCGTTAAACATAAATCATTTTTATTTTCATTTTTAGGGAGCTGACACGTATGAAAAGAAATTGTATTTGAAGTGCAATCATACCTGCGTGATGAATCGGGGAATGCCTCCCCCACACTTGCTTTTGTACCTATCTTTTTATTTTCGAGACAACATATACAAAAGCAAGTGGATAAAATTTGCACAAGATAAAAATAAGGGGGAACAAACCACTTGAACATTATTGATAATTCTAGGCACAATACATGATAAGAATTGAAATTTCAAAAGAGAAATGAATTAAAGAACATGTGCCTAGTTTATTTCGGTGTGGAGGGTGATTCACTAAGCAAAAGGAGGTGGCGGATTCTCCACACTGACAGCGCGGACGACTTTGTTAATTTGGTTGTTAAGACCGAGTTTAACAACTTCGAGCTCTCTTTTGAGCTGGGCAATGGTGAGCAGTGTGCTTGCCTGCTCTCCACGCAGGTCGGCTACGGTCTTTCTGAGGGACTGTATGGACATTGTGAGCGAAGTGATGGTTGGGCCCGTAGGCGGAGTTTCTGTGTCGCTATCACTAAAGAAACCCTAGGGTTGTCATTTAACGACCCTGATATTACGGTTGATGCGCAAGGGTTGAGAGGAGGACCCAACTGTGGTAGTGCTAGCGGGTTTTCGCGCGGGTTGCTCCACGGACTCGCTAGGGAGCGGTTGTTGCCTGCGCATGAAACCTTTCCCATACCCACCGCCAGGTTTCTTATACCCGTACATGGTGTAGGTAGGGGAAAGACGAGCCGTGGAGTCGAATTCTAGCAGACTACTCGGTACATAGCCAAACGGCGAAACATCAGTGCGACGATCGTCGCTAGACTCTGGGGCCTTCTGCTTGAGGCCGATGTTGGGACGGCTTGCGGGCGCCGTCGTCTCCCTCCTTGCAGCGGTTGTTGGCGGTGCCATCCTCCTTGTAGTAGACGGTGGCGCCGCCGAGAAGCCCGTGGAGGTCAAGAGGGGGCCCCGGCTCGCACCACTTCGGGATGGTGGCAATGCGGCGAGCGGTGCCACGGACAGAGCTTCTGACGCACGAAGTGTTGTTTCGTGCACACTAGACGTGGAGGCGGTGTAAAGCGCAAGTGTGTGGTCCATTGCTACTGAAACTTTGTGGAAAGACCAAAGTTTTGGAGGAAGAGAGGGAGAGTTTGAGAGCTTGTGAAGAGAAGAGAGGCCATGAATGTGTTTATAAAGGAGAAGAAGGCCTCTCTGTTTGGAATTGCACGAAACTGACATGGCCACCATTGTAACTGGAATCAGCACCAGAAGGAAGCAACACTGGAGAAGGGGGACAGCGAGGGGGCGCCCTAGCGGTGCGGGTGCACCCCCAGTGGCTCCTCCCTGCCCCATTTTCTCCTGCTTGCTTCTTCTGTTGATTCTCATTCAGGATATTGTGGTATTGAGTTTCGATTTAGTGTTTATCGTGCAAATCCTATGATTCTTCATATTATGAATATGATATTATATATATGATTTGCATGGATGACAAGATCAATAGTTTTAAAGACATGGATACATGTGATCAAATCAAGATGTGCAAAGATCATGGAGATTGAGTGAGGGCAAAATGGTAAACTACACATGATCATCTTGCTTGAGGCAAAAGAAAAAGAATACTGTAAAAATTGAATTAATAAAATGTGTTAGCAAATTAATTTTTGCAGCTTTTGTAATTTTTAGTCAGTGGTATAACTGTCAATAGAAATTAAATCTATTCTATCTATTTCTAAGTTATTGTGAGAAGGCTCAAAGAAAACTTTTAGACTTTGGCCATTTACCATGAAGATGTTGTCGTCGTCGTCCTGTATGGTGATCTCCCCGTGAGGTGATGTGTTGACCCTGGAATAAAGAGTAGTACCTTATTTCCTTGCTTGAATTCCTTGGGCTTGATTCGGTTATCGTGCCATCTTTTTGTTCTTTCCTTATATAGCTTGGCACTGTGGTAAGCCTTTTCTCTCCACTCTTCTAGCTCGGCTATCTGTTTCTGTCGGTTAGTGCCAGCTAGCCCGATGTCCATGTTCTAGGTCTTGATAGCCCAGTGAGCTCGGTGTTCAAGCTCAGCTGGTAAATGACAACTTTTTCCGTAGACCAACTGGAATGGTGACATGCCGATGGGGGTTTTATAAGCTCTGCATGCCCAAAGAGCATCAGGTAGTTTGCTTTTCCATCCTTTCCCCATATTGTTTACTGTCTTCTGTAGGATGCTCTTGATTTGTTTGTTGGAGGTTTCTTCTTGTCCTCCCCCGGTGGTACATATCCTGCAACCATGAAGTTTACAATGTTTGCATACCATGGGGTGGTGTCTGTCACCTTTAACAGCATGTCGTCGCGTAAGAAGTCATTGATGGGTGGTTCCTGCAGGTTAGTGACTTGCATATACGAAAGATGATCTGCTACTGTACTTTCTACACCCTTTTTATCTTTAATCTCTTTTTACACCAGATTTTGGACTGAAAGGATTATTGTTTTTATGAAACACAAGCGACTGATTTGTTGGTAAAAGAGTTGGCCAGAAAAATAAAAAGGTTTGTTTGGACCCGGACACGACCAAGATTTGTGAAGACCAGGCATGATAAGCTTCGAAGACGTTTTGGGTTCGGCCAAAGAGTTTGAGTCCGGGTCGTCTTTTATTTTATTTTTATGTAACCTAGTCATGTTAGGATAGGAGTCAACCGGGTTATAAATAGCTAGAATCCCGATTTTTATAAAAATTCAATCAATCAACACATCGGCCACCGGCCAAAACCCTAGGAGTAGGAGTAACGTGGAACCCTGCGGAATCTTCAACCAGGCAGGGCTGCATCGGCTTCGACCGACCTCCGGTTTGCTTGTAAGTTTCACCAATGGCTCGTGTCATTGTACAATAAGGCTGTATTTGGCATCGACCAAACTCTTGTTAAGCTATGACATGGCTAGTTATCGATCCAAGTTCGTCTTTTGTAAGACTGTCTTGACTCTGATCAATCTCTTGCTTTAGTCGATCTTGACTAGTTATCGGCTCTATTGGTTTTGGCAAGCTAATATGTTCATTAAGTTATCTATGTTGTTTATGCTTAAATTTATTTCTTTAGTTTTTAAATAATATCTTGCCCAATCAAGATTGACAAAATAGCTTAAGCTTAAACAATGTTTGTTTTCGGCTATCCAAAGGCTTTACACGCTTATCCTAAGGAAAATAGCCGATTCAAGCTTTTCATCGACTAATTTGTCAATCTTGATTGTTACATGTTGTGCGTTCGAGATATCCGATAAAACCGTGATTTAATATGAGAATAGATAGATTTAATCTAGCATATTTATTATGGCTGTATTTCCGAAGCTCACTGATACATATGATAGACTAGATCTGTTTGATCTTAAGTCGAATTGTGGTTTTAGCGGGTAGATCTTGTTCGTGCTTCATGGACCCAGCATCGGCTAAAATAGCCGATCTAGTTATGCTTTCTTCATAATGTGTACTTTTGAATGGCTTGGAATTTATGGATCTACTCGTTGCATCGGACGTGATCTAGCTTGGTCATCATTATGGCTATATGGAGACACCCCACTGTTGATGTTTAAGCTATTTTATTGATCTATTTGTTATTATGGCTGCATGGAAACATTCCACTGTTAACAGATAGAACTGATTGTGCAATTAGTCGATACGTTGATTTCATGCCGTTTAAACGTACACATATATTTTATTATCTTAACGTGTTTAAGTGTATCGGCTTTTTATCTCTCCTAAACTTTTCTCTACATCCGTTATATAGCCATTTTGCTTCATATCTTTATTAGTACTTTCATGCAATCTTTTGGGAGTTGACTTTGTAGTCAATGTCCTATAAACAATGGCTATATCAGAGCCGTATAATTTGGAACTGTCTGGCACCAAACCGGCAGGTTCCACAATTTAACAACTTTTTATTCTCCTTGTCAATTACAGGTCAAATTGACTGGCACGTCCAAGGTCGATCTCACCGAGATTCGGCACCGCCACCTTTTGAAGGTCCAGGAGGTCAAGACTCTGCTCCGTACGCCCCGTGTTCGAGTGTGTTGGCGCTTTGAACAAGATTTTCGTGTCAACATATTCTTTTGGCACGCTCTGTGGGACGCAATCGTCTGATCAATGACAATCAATAATGAAGATGTATTGAACGTGATGATGGAAGAACTTCCAGATGAACTTCGACGCATGATAGAAGAAACTGTTGGGCAATATTGTTACATGTGTTTGTTGAGCTTCAACAGAAACAGGGACAAGAAGATTATCCAGAAGACTAATCTTCCAAGAGTGGTTCTGGAAGGACATGTTGATCCGATGATCCAGATCCAACATAATGTCATGTAGGAAGTGATCAGCAAAGCAATGTCTACCACCCTGATGAATCACAATGATGTGTTCCTCAATAGTCTCACGAATGCCATTAAGGAAGCTTTCATCCTGGGTGATGATAGAAGAGGTCCAGCATATACAGTTAGAAGCAATCAAGGGGTTGGAACTTCTGGTTGACCACAGATCAATGGTCCTAATGGCAATGGAAACCAGATGATTGTCAGCCCTAGGGGTATGACACCGTAGCCAATGCAACAGCCGAATATGAGTAATAACATATACTCATCGGCTACAAAAATATCTCCCCATGCAAGTCGTATTACCAGAGATTTCAATGCACCACCTTATCAAGGAAGTATAATGCCTGGAGATATTCCTCCTGGATATCATTATGTTTTAGATTTTTATACTTTGGATGCTCAAGAAAATCTGGGGTATCACGACAATACACTCGGGGGGCAGAACATCGGCTATCAAGGGCCGGTGAATCAAGTAGACCAGTTGATGAGTCGGGTCATCGACATGGTTCAAAAACAATTTGGTTTGACACCAAAGGCTACCTTGACTAGCTACATGAAGTCGTATCCAGAGTGGTATGATCATGTTGTCTTTCCACCAAGATATAGAATCCTTAATTTTACCAAATTCACAGGAACCGGCTCAGTGACGACCATGGAACATATAACTCAGTTTTTGGTCCAGCTCGGGGAAGTTGGTGAGGAACCAGCACTTAAAGTCAGAATGTTTCCTTTATCTCTATCTGGTTCGGCTTTCTCATGGTTTTTATCTCTGCCACCTAATTCCATTCAAAGCTGGGAAGATTTGGAAGATAAGTTCCATAAATACTTTGACTCTGGAGTATTGGAAAAAGGACTTGTGGACTTAGTCAATACGAGGCAAGGAAAGAATGAAACTGGATGCCAATATCTTCAAAGGTTCAGAGAGATGAAAAACCAATGCTATACCTTGTCATTATCAGATTCAGAGATAGTTAGCATTGCAATTCGAGGGCTAATACCAGCCATAATAGAAAAAATTGGTTTCAGTTGTAATAATATGGCTGATTTGGCTAAGAAGGTGGCAAATGTTGATGCTCAGAACTGGTACAATCAAGTCTTTAAGCCCAAGAAAGCCTACAATGCAGAGAGTCATTTCTTCTTGCAAGAAGATGAAGATAATTCAAGCGATGAAAATGAAGATGAAGTGGCTGCTGTTGATTGGGCCTGGAGAAGCAACGAGTACATGCCTTGGGCAAAGGCTAAGAGTACCGAGAACGATGTAAAATACAGCTTTGACATCACTAAGGCCGATAAGATATTTGACTACTTGATGGAAAAGGGTCAAATCAAGTTAACTGGGAATCACAATATCCCATCGGCTGAAGAACTCAAAAATAAAAGGTACTGCAAATTTCATAACTCTGGTACTTATACTACTAACGATTGTCGAGTTTTCCGAGATATGATCCAGAGGGCTATTATCAAAGGAAGGATTGGCTTAGAAAAGGCTAAGGGTATGAGCATCAATGGCCATCCTTTTCCACAAAACATGTTGGCTCCTACACCTCGGAGTGAGATCAAAGTATTAACTTCTGACAAAGCCAAGGCAGCTGGAACAGTCGATCCAAGCAAGCAGCTAACCGCCAAGGAGTATCAGGAGATGAAAGGAAAGAAGAATATTGATCAATATGATCAACCTGAGACCTCAAGGGCTGGTGAGGCAAGAAGACGTCCAACTGTCAGAATCTTGTTGAATAAATGGCAACGTCAGAAAGAAAGAAATCAAATACAAAGAGAAAGAGATGAGCAAGAGTATCAAGAGTGGCTCGAAGAGGAGGAATACAAGAGGTCTCGTGAAGAGGAAAGGCATATCAGAGATGAAGAGAAGAATCATTGGGGTTGTCCTTTCTTCAGACATTGTTGGAATGAAGGCTTAAAGCTTCCTACTCTTCATAATTGCCCGGAGTGCAGTGAGCAGTATTGGGAGTATAGGCAGTCAAGAGACAACCGCCGATCTGTACATGAAAGGTTAAGATTTGAAAGGACAGATCGGCGCATAAAAAATGAAAGTGTTCATAATCGGCTTGGAGCAAGATTAGCCGATCATGATCATCCTTGGCAAGAGGGACAATGGTGTCTTGGTGGTTTAACTAAAAGCCAGAAACGGCGGGTTCAGAGACTAAGGAACGATGAAATTCAGAAAAAGAAACCCAAAGTCTGGCAGGTAAAGCAAGTAGCCGATAAGGGAGAATCATCGGCTAATATATCAGCTTTATTCATGCTGCTTGCTAAGTTTAGATCTTCGGACCATGAAGAAGAATCTGATGATGAAGAAGCAATTGCTTAGTGGATCTATCAAGCAGAAGAGGCCACATTTCAAAAACCTGAGAAGCATTCTCATCTAAAAGCTTTATATTTAAAGGGGTTTGTCGATGGAAGGTCTCTGAACAGGATGTTAGTTGATGGAGGTGCAGCTGTTAATTTGATGCCATATGCCACCTTCAGGAAGCTTGGTAAGTCTGCAGAAGACTTGACTCAGACTGATATGAGGTTGACTGACTTTGTTGGCAACGTGTCGGCTACTAAAGGTGTTGTGTGTGTCGAATTGACGGTTGGTAGCAAGAGTATACCGACTACTTTCTTCGTAGTCGATGCAAAAGGATCATATAGTGTGCTTCTTGGAAGAGATTGGATCCATGCCAACTGTTGTGTTCCATCAACCATGCATTAGAATGTGATTCAATGGATCGGCGACACTGTGGAAGTGATACCAGCCGATTCAACTGTTAGTATTGCTTACTCCGACCCTGATGTTTGGAATTTTGACAATATGGAGTGCTTCTCTGGGAAGATTCACGAAGAAGACTTTCTCAAAATGTCTGGTGATAGTCAACAGCCGATCCAAGCAGTCGGCTTCAAAAAATGTATCTGGTGGATTGTCCAAATAGTAAAGGGTTTTCATCGGCTGAGTGATTGTAACAAGTTAAAGATGATGTATTTTTTAAGCAGTAAAAGTTGTTTCTTTTGAAGTTTAAACAAAGATTAGCTTTGTTTTGGCTTTATAGACGATACTGATGTATCGCCTTCAGAACAAAATAGTCGATATGTATGTATCGTCTTTGAATAACTAATTAATAGTCGATATTAAGGAAGTATCGCCTTTAGAAGATTCAATGGAAAAACAAATCAAAGGAAAAGTTTTTGAGGACTCGGTAACAGCATGGCAGGTGTCAGACATAAATTTTTAACAAAATTATTCAAGCCTGATGATACAGAGATAGTCTTGTAGCTATTTGGTTTGTTCGGCCAAGAAGTCGAATTTACAAAAGAAACATTAAAATAAGACTAATCTAAATGGAGCTTATTTAGGAGGTCCTCCAGGTGCGACACCTCCATCACGGCGAGCCCCAGGGGTTGAAACTCCTCCACCAGCTCCCTGAAGTCTTCCCTCGTCCTGGCGCTAGACAAAGGAGGGAGAGACTTCCCCGGAGATTTCAGCACCACTGAGCTCTGCTCCGGCCAGGGCGAAGGTGGCGCCATGACAGATGGCGTGGAGAGCCAGCTCCCTGATGCGCGTCCCGACGTCCTCAGGGCGTGCCTTCAGTGTCTCTCCTCGGGCATTCACGAAGTCAGCGATTGTCGTAGCCAGCCCTGGGAGCCAGTCGAGCTGGTGTTGAAGTTCTACATTCGAACAGAAGATATTGAAGTTAAAAGGACGGTCGATTTAGTCAAATGCGAGAATGAATCAACTAAATATTTGAAGGAGCGGTTACCAAAGATCAACTAGAACAGTAATACAAGAAGGTAATTGGAGATAATGAATCAAAAGGGGCTGAAATATGGTACCAACAACCCTGGCATCGGAGGCCTCTAAGTGCTCCAGAGCGCTATCAAGGCGAGCACGGAGGGTTTCTCGCTCCTCCACGACACGGGCGGTTTCGGCGGCATTCTTCTTCTAGGAGGCGTCGGGTGTCGGAGTAGCCCCGGATGAAAGCCCAGGCGTAATCATCTAGTGCCAACCCATGACCCGACGGGGGTTGGCTAGGGCCTTGGCCATCCGCCGGAGGAAAGGGACTACAAAGAGATTAGGGTTTTCCTCGGATAAATAAGAAGTTTCGGAGCATAGAAAGGATCATCGAGGGAGAGATTATTACACGAGGACACGACGACGAGTCGCCAGAGGGCCATCGACGGACTCCGATTCCTCGGCGAGATTCTTACCGCAGTTGTCTGCCATTGGTTTGGTTGTTGTTTGGGGAAGAAGAACAGTCGGCAGTTGAGAGGAGCGAAAACCGAAGAGTAAGGTGATGGATGTGTGGTGTGTTCGAGAAGCCGATGTTTCGTATTTATAAGTAAAAGGAAGGAAGCAAAGAGGCATTGAGTTTGAGAGCCCTCAGATCCAGATCCTAGGGCGAATCGAGTCGAGATGCAAGAGCCATTTTTTTATAACGATCGGCTAAACGGCGAATGAAGAATACTCGGATGACATCGGCTGAGAATAGCTGATAGAGCATCAAATGTTAACAAATAAAATAGCAAAAGGTGTAATGTTTACGCAGACAAACCAGAGACTGAAGATTACAGACAGGCAAAGTTATATGTTCAGAACAGATTTCAGTACATTCAAGGCATTCAAACGGATGATATCTATATCGGCTATCCTCTTTTGATCCTCTTCGCATGAACCTAGAATTGGTTTCTTCTTGTTCTTGATCTGGTGAAGCTCATTACGAAGAGAAGTCATCTTTTTCTTTTGGTCCCGAAGCATGGTTGGGATCATAGCCAGATTTTCCTTCTTCAGTGCAATTTGTTCATCAACAACTCGAAGCCTCTCCATTAGTTGATCCCTCTCAGATTCCAGAGTGGACAAACCACCAATAAGAACAGTGGAGTCATTGTTCAATTGATCTATTGTATCCTTTGTGGACATCATGTCAGAGATGCATTGTTGCTCCTTGCTTGGAAGATCAGCTTGAGCTTCGCGTGCTTTAAGCTTAGCTTTGGCTTCAGAAAATTCTGACTGGAGAAACTCTATATGGGCAACAGGAACCAGAGCTTTATTGAGGGAATCTGGTATGTCATTCTTGATCAGGTCAAATATATCTCTGATCCCTTTTGCATCCTGTAGCAGATCGGCTATATTAACCTCTAAAAGGGGGAGTAGTAGATGGAGCCGAGCCCTGACTTCTTCAGAAAGCCTTTTGGGAGACTCTGGTACAGAGGTTTCTTCTTCATCCATGTAATTTTCAAAATCAAAAGGGATGATTGGAGAAGAAGATTGTCCTTGTTCCTGAACAGATAAATGTATAAGTAATCATAAGTAAGGGCTGTTGAAAGGAGAAGTAGTGTTATTTAAAGTACCTGGTCAGATGGGATGATTTGAAGGTCAGGAACAACCGATGAAGACTCAGGGAGAGCATCTGAAAGGGTTTTTATCAGGTTTTAAGATCACCTATTGAAAAATAAGGTCAATCAGCTAAAAGTTGTACCTGTTTGAGGAAGCTCTTGGTTAGTGTCTGGGAAAGGAAGCATTTTAGACTCAACATTTTGGGTTTTAACCTGCTCCTGAAGGAACTCAATATTCTGAGTGTCAGTATGCTCCTTGAAATTAAAAGACATAGGGAGATACAGACTAGATGATGAGAGCAGGAAAGACATCTTTTCTTACTTCTATATTGACATTTTCAGTCAAGGATTGGCTGCCATCAGAGGTGTCCTTCTTCTTCTTCTTGGATATAACTTTGGTAATTGGTTTGTCAGCTTTTTGCTTCTTAGAAGAACCAGCTTCTCTTGTGAAGGTGCTGAGAGTATGGTCATCTAGGATATTAGAGACCTTTCTTTTCATCAAAGTTTTAATGGTAGGAGCATCACAGCCAATCCTTGGATTTGGACACCACACATTGTAATCTATTTTTGGTGGGTCCAGAGTGATTAAATCCTGCAAGTATTTGCCATATGATCTCAGAAGAAAACAGATAGTAAGAATATGGAGCTTGAGAAGAATTGAACCATACCTCATGAGTTAATTGAAAGTCTGGATTTAGCTTGAGGCAATAGGTGGCCACAGCTTCGTTAAAAAGATGAATGGTCCATTGCTGCCACCATTCTTGGAAGGAAGATGAGGAGAAAGGTCGGCAATTCCATTCTTTGACCATCTTTAGGGAAACATATTGCTCTAATTAAAGGATTCTGTTGTACTCTAAAGCAGAGTCTAATGCTTCTGTTGGCGCAAAAAGTGACACCTCGCGCCAAGCACACAGCAAGCCGAAAAGCTGGCTTCAATCGGGTGCCCGGAGTATGTCGATTCCGGAGACGTGCCAGTCGGTTTGACCTGAAAACCAACAAGGGATAAAAATGTGAGAATACCTCTGGAACATGCCGGGTGAGACCAGACAGTTCCATATGTACGGCTTTGAAAGCCAATCACGACGGCACACAGCTATAGAAGCTGTCTGTCAAAACATGTTTATAAAGTCATTCGACAAGTATGAAAACAGAGTATGTAAAGCATATTAACTGCCGAATGCGCATGTAAAGAGAGACATGCTTGAACAAATTGAGGATATTATAAATAGATAACTTGCAAAAAATAGATCTATTCAAATAACACATGCATAGGCTAATCCAACTAATCTGCCGCACGTTTAGTCTTCATAAACCTGTCATGCATAAACTCAAGCGAAGCTAATCCACCGCATGATACCACTTGCTATAAGTCTACACCACTTCTTATAATTAGATTAATCCACCGCATGATACAATCTAATTATAACAAGCTAAAAGCATACATATATTTGAACAGATCTATAAAAGCTCGTTACTCGTGTAAGCATAACCAAAATCGGCAAACCAGCCGAATTGGGGTCCATGAAGAAGGAACAAACAAGCAAGCACGACCAAACTGATCTAAAACCTGCATCTGCCGCACGATACCTAGTTTTATCAAAGTCTAATCGTAAATAACATGCATGAACCCGCAACATGTAACAATCTGGATTGAAAGTTGATTCGGCCGTCATGGTCTTATGATTAGCAAACTTGTGGAACAAGGCCGAACAAAGATCAATCTAGATTGGTCAAAAAAGGTGTTACAAGAATTAAATAAATAAAACATATAACACATGATAACTTAATGAATCTATCAGATCTGCCAAATCTAATAGAACCGATAACTATTTTTACTCATGACTTAATCCGCCGCACGATACAAGGCACAAGCAAAAACTTCCCGTCATAAGCTTAAATCCGCCACACGATACTAAGCTTAACATACGAGACTACTTGCATCATATCTAAATCCACCGCATGATACTAGACATGATAACAAGGTTGCCGGTACTTACGAAGGTCGACGGATCGATGATTCCTCTCGAAGAACTCAACGACACGACTAAGGACTCGAAGGTGGCACGGGGCCGGTTTGTATTGATATGGTTGTGAACAATTTTACAATGGTCGAGGGTTTATATTTATACCCTGGACGAAACACGAGTCCTAGACGATTATGATTTACATAATAAAATATGGAAAGATACAAATTCTATTCCTAATCTCTTCGGCGTCCTCCATTGTCACGTGTCCTTTTGTGCAAACCGGCTTTATTCGCAACACCCATCTCCCGAATGGAGCCACCGTTGCGTAAAATAGCCGACCGCACAGGCATTCACCAAGACCCCGAGAACCAAATAGCCACCTGATTGCTTGCCGAATCCTTTCGCCTCTGCTGGCTGGACCCACTTGTCATATCCTCATGCGTGCAAAAATCTGGTGTTAACACATGCCCCCTAATTTTGGGATAAATATTTATCCCAAAATTCCTTTTTCCTCGTGCATGACGTGGAACCTCCGGAAGCATCTGCCTTCACACGCCATAATTGCCGTACTTGCCGATTCATCTCCCGATGCGCCCTTGGGATTCTTTAAAGTCTTCCTTTCACTCTATTTCGGCTTGTGCTTTCCGAACTCTCCTGCTTCGTTCTCAAACCAGAAAACCCTCTTTTCTCCTGTTACCCCCTATCAACCAGAAGATGTCTTCCGAGGCGAGCCGTCATAGCTCCGAGTTCGAAGCTTCCAGCACCTCTAAGAGGAGGTTGTCCTTCATCGTTTTTGTCCCAAAAATGAAGCAGCTGTTCTCACACTGTTGCTCTTATTTTAGGAGGACCGGTAATGACCTCCCCGAGGACCTGTCCTAGAAGATCGTAGATCTTCAATTTGATTTGGAAAGGAAGGATCGGGAAATTACCCGAATCTCTCAAGAACGTGATGTCGCTCGGGAACGGGCCGCCGGTAAGTATTTTTCATCATCTCTTTCTTCATTCTCTCTCCCTATTTTTACTGATTCTTCCTCCTTTTCAGCTTCCTTTTTTTAGCGTCAATCGGTAATATGAGTTCCCAAATAATCAGCTGAAATTGAACACTTCACATAGCAACCATCTTTAGCCGAATTTTATCGGCTCCAGGAGTTCCCCAAGTCAGCAAAGATTTGGTCCGGCCCAATAACGGCCCATAAACTGTGAAAACCCTAACCCGACGCGTGTTTTTTTTAGTGTGCAAGTCATAGCTCTATAAATATGACCCTAAACAGGCCATCCCCCTTGACTCTAATCAATCAATTTGACTTGCAAACTTTCCACTTCTCGGCTTTTAAGCTCAAGCCAGAGAAAAAATCTTTCGCCTGCGTTTCCAATAATGGCAGGCAACAGCAATTACAGCAGACACCCTACCGGGGGCGAGGCAGGAGGAAACCAAGCATCAACTCACTGGCGTTATGGGTAAAAACTGATTTCTTGCCACCATGCGGTAGCTTTTCTTGTTCATCCATTCTTGACTTACTGCTTCCTTTCCTTTCAGGGTAAGGCCTATCTCCAACCATCCCCAGAAGACTTGTCTAAGAGATATGACATTGAGGAAGCTGAACAGACATACCAGTGGAAACAGATCTGCAACGCTATCATAGGTTAATGAAACCCTCACTTTGACCCCCTTCTTTCGATTGAGCTCGTGCCTACCTGACACATCTTCCCCCTTTCACCAGCTCCTTCTGCGAAGAATGACTGTCTTGATGCTACGGATGGTCGCACAGATCGGGCCGTCATCGAAGGTATGCGCCTTGATGCTGTATATGGCTACATAGACCAGGCCATCATCCAAGGTGTGCACACCGGGATCTCCCTCGGGCGTGGGTGATGAGTTCTTGGTTCAAGGAAAATATCCTTTTCCACCAATCGGCTCTGCAGACGAGCCCCTGGACGACTTTGAAGATGATGATCACGCCGTCGCCCTTCGCTGAAATCACTGATCCTTAGTCTGTTCTGAACAAATCATTCCAAAAGTAGTTTGTACTAGGACAGATTTGTAATCGAATAAATGAAGCTTGTTCTTCTTTGAGTAACGTTTATTTGCATCTCTCGATTCCTCAATGATCTTTCCTGATTGCAACATTTCTTCAGAAGAACGTTTACCGAATGTATGACGTCATTATAGCCGACTAGATCTCATTTTTGACATGTCATGTCACTCGGCATCGCACTTACTGCACTTCACCTTTCTCTTCTCCCAATAAACCTGCCACTTGAAAAACGCTAGGATTACCAGGTCACGAACACTCTTGAACTAAAGGCGATATAAATAATATCGGCTATAACTCAAATTCCTGGAACATCTTTTCTGCTAAAGGCGATGTTTTTTTTACATCGTCTGTATATAAATATCCTTGAATTCGCTCCACATACAATTTCCATGCATTCGGCTTTTAACAAATAGTGCCGAAGCTTAGCTCACGAGTGACGCATATATGAACAAAATTTCTTTACAGCCGAATACCCTTCTCTGAGTCTAACATTTTCGGCTAAAGCTAGCTGCTACTTATCTTTTCCCTTTAAACTTAAAATAGGGGCCGATCCTACTACAAGGCTATCGGCCACCACGTACAACTTGAAACGATCACCAAGTTGTGGAAACGCCTTCATATATTCTTCAATTTCATCAAAAGCTTCTGTTGTACGTCACCTTGCACAAATTCCTCCTGATCTTTTCTTGAGCTTTGGCAATGGAGAAATAAACAGAGACCTTCAAAAATCCATCAACTTCAAAACACGCTCGAGACCCAAACTTGCACACATTGATCCTATTTCAGCTTCATTACCAACACTTTATTCCTCGTCAGCCGATACAAAACTTGGTCTTAATTTTTCTCCATTACCATCAGTCGGATCATCTATTCAAAAATTGCTCTGAGAGCTGATTGTTTGAATCGGCTGTCGGTCCTCGCCGAAAACATTCACAGGACCCACTTCCCAAGCTTTTCCAGAGAAGCACTCGACACCATCATACTCCCAATAGATGGGCTCTGTATTAGCAATACTCACCGAATCATCAGCATGGACAATTTTGATGTCATCTCCGATCCACTGGATGAGGAACTGGTGCATAGTTGATGGTACACAGCAGTTTGCATGTATCCAATCTCTTCCTAATAGCAAACTGTATGCCCCCTTGCCAACAATGACGAAGAAGGTAGTGATCAAGGCTTTAGTTCCGATCGTCAACTCAACATGGACTGCTCCCCGAGTATCAGAGGAATTACCAGCAAAGTCTCTCAACACCATGTCGGTCTTCAATAAATCTTCACTCGCCATCCCAAATTTTCTGAAGGTGGTATATGACATTATATTTATAGCAGCTCCTCCATCAATGAACATCTTGGTTAATGGCTTGCCATTGACATACCCTCTCATATACAATGGCTTCAAGTGTCGATGCTTAACTGGTTTATCAAATACTGCCCGTTGAGCCAAGACGAGATGAGCCAACAAATCCTGAAATTCATCTTCATCGAAATCCGAATACACCTCGTCTTGGACATCCTGTTCTTTGGGAGCTATAAATTCGGATGGAAGAAAGAAAGCCATGCATGCATCAGCCGAACAATCACCTCCATCCGGCTTCTCTTTAGGTCGCCAAACTCGTTTTATCTTAGCACTTGCCTGCTCTAACTCTCTGTTTCTTAGGCGTTGCACTCTCCTTTTCTGGCTTTTCCTCAATCCTGGTGGACACCACTGTCCTTTCTACCAGACATACTCGCGGTATTCTTCTTCTCCAGTGCGAGCCCAACTTCGATCGGCAAATCCTTTTCCCTGCCGATCTTCTGAATTATTTATTTTTAAACACCGATCGTCCTCAGGGACTCGTGCCCCAAGCCTTTCATGGACAAAACGGCGGTTGACTCGAGACTGCCTATACTCGGAGTACTGATTACTGCACTCAGGGCAGTTGTTCTTAACAGGCAGCTTCAAGCCTTCGTTCCAACAATACTGGAAGAACGAGCATTCCCAATGAGATTGTTCTTGCTCCCTCATATCTTCTCGTTCTTCTCGGTACATCTCTTCCTCGTACCTTCGTTGTTTCTCGAGGAACTTCTGCTCTTCATAAAGTCTCTGCTTCTGGTACCGTTCCTGTTCCCGACGCCATTTATTCAACAGAATACGCGTCGTGACCCTGGGTCTGGAAACTTCACCCGTCTCAGTTCGGCTATTTTGGAACCGAACCCTTTGCTGAAGCTCTTTATTTGTAATCTGCCGATCAGGGTCAACGGCACCAGCTTCCCTCGCTCTATCAAAGGTTAATACTTTCATTCTGCTCTTACCCCTGGGATCAACTGCATTGACCTTATTAACAGAGAAGGACACAATATTCTATCCAAAAGGGCTACCATCAACTTTCATCTTTCCATCAAACCTTAGATGCCCGTCATGGATAGCTTTCTGGATCCGCACTTTGAACACTCAGCAATCGTTTATGGAGTGGGATCTAGTATTATGGAAACCACAATATTTCTTGTCCTTGACTCCTTCAGGATGCAGCATAGGATGACCTTCCGGCAACTTGATGCGTCCTTCCTTCAACAAGTACTCAAATAATTTATCTGACTTGGAAACATCAAAGTCATAAGTACCTTTTTGTTGCCTCAGCCATCGCTGGTTGACTTGAGTCGGCTCTTTAGCCCAGACTATCTCAGCTGCAGCTATTTCATCTTCATCATCGTACTCAGTTGCCTCTTCCAGAAAAGCCTGATACATCTCGGCAGCCACATCACCCTTCTGGAATTGATTACTCCTCTTGAATCCCTGGGCTTGACTACTCATCGTTGCCAACCTCTGTGATAACTGCCCGAGGTCATCAAACTCCATGCCGAATAGTTTCTCTTTGATACTCGGCAACATACCAGCTATGTTTATCCCCGACAATTGGTCGTCCGGCAAATTCAGAGAATAGCAAAGATTCATGGTTTCCCTAAATCGGCGCAGATATTCTTGTGGCATCTCGCCAGGTTTCATCCTCAGGCTCATGAGATCGACCAACTTCTTCTCGCTGGTACCCGTAAAGAAATATGAGTGGAATTTTTGTTCTAGCTCTGCCCATGTATTGATAGAATTCGCTGGCAGAGAAGTAAACCACGAGAAGGCTGGTCCTGTCAATGACAATGGGAAGTACCGAATCCTCCAAGCTTCATCCGTAGATACTTCTCCAAGTTGCATCAAATAGCGGCCGATGTGCTCTATAGTACTGGTGTCATCCTGGCCTAAAAACTTGGCAAAATCAGTGGGAGGCTTCACCCTTGGAGGAAGTGCTACCCGATTGTACCACTCCGGGTAAGGAGACTTGTAAGCGTACGACTGATTCTTTGGCTTTAGGCCGAATTGATTTTGCATCATATCAGCCATCCTATGCATGATGAGGTCAATATTCAAATCAGGAGCTGCTTGTGCTTGCCCCCCAGGATGTAGTCCTGCCGAACTCTTGTAGCCTGGATTTGGAAGAGCATTAATTGAGCTATAATCGAAGAACTCCTGATATCCATCTCCAAACATATTCCTTTGTATCCTGTTTGCTGCAGGAGACACTTTAGAAGCAGATTGCGGGACGTTCCCTGTCGTGCTGAACGTGACCTGGCCATAAGTCTGGGGAGGTTGTTGCGTCTCATGAGGAACCATCCCACCTATGCTTGGGCCAGCTCCGCCTTCTTCGGCGATCCTTCGACGTTGAGGTACCGGGAACAACAGTGGTCCTTGCATTGGACCAGCGGCTTCTTCAAAGCGTTTATCCGTTGCTGTACCAAAATGCTAACCATGACAGCACGAAAAGTATTCAAGAAAGCTGCCTGATGATTGGTCATGGCTTCTGATACAGCTTTGTATACTAATTCAGTCATCTTCCGAATAGCTTCCTCTTCATCGTTGTCAGACGGCTCGGATTGGTGATGAGGAATAATCTTTGGGAATGCCTGCTTCTGGTAGACCTTGCCGCTCTTGTTCTTGGAAAAAGTCATCATGCACTTGCGCTGAAGTTCTTCACAAATCTCTTGTACTAAACTTTTCAAATCTAGCGGCAAGTCGTCCATGGTCACATCCAGAACCTGATCGTCGTTGATCTCAGGCATCTTGAAACAGAGTTGTCCCACCAGGTGTGCCAAAAAGTGCGTTGGCGCAAAAAGTGACACCTCACGCCAAGCACACAGCAAGCCGAAAAGCTGGCTTCAATCGGGTGCCCGGAGTATGTCGATTCAGGAGACGTGCTAGTCGGTTTGACCTGAAAACCAACAACGGATAAAAACGTGAGAATACCTCTACAACATGCCGGGTGAGACCAGACAGTTCCATATGTATGGCTTTGAAAGCCAATCACGATGGAACACAGCTATAGAAGCTGTCTGTCAAAACATGTTTATAAAGTCATTCGACAAGTATGAAAACAGAGTATGTAAAGCATATTAACTGCCGAATGCGCATGTAAAGAGAGACATGCTTGAACAAATTGAGGATATTATAAACAGATAACTTGCAAAAAAATAGATCTATTCAAATAACACATGCATAGGCTAATCCAACTAATCTGCCGCACGTTTAGTCTTCATAAACCCGTCAGGCATAAACTCAAGCGAAGCTAATCCACCGCATGATACCACTTGCTATAAGTCTACACCACTTCTTATAATTAGATTAATCCACCGCATGATACAATCTAATTATAACAAGCTAAAAGCATACATATATTTGAACACATCTATAAAAGCTCGTTACTCGTGTAAGCATAACCAAAATCGGCAAACCAGCCGAATTGGGGTCCATGAAGAAGGAACAAACAAGCAAGCACGACCAAACTGATCTAAAACCTGCATCTGTCGCACGATACCTAGTTTTATCAAAGTCTAATCGTAAATAACATGCATGAACCCGCAACATGTAACAATCTGGATTGAAAGTTGATCCGGCCGTCATGGTCTTATGATTAGCAAAGCACAAGCAAACTTGTGGAACAAGGCCGAACAAAGATCAATCTAGATTGGGCAAAAAAGGTGTTACAAGAATTAAATAAATAAAACATATAACACATGATAACTTAATGAATCTATCAGATCTGGCAAATCTAATAGAGCCGATAACTATTTTTACTCATGACTTAATCCGCCGCACGATACAAGGCACAAGCAAAAACTTCCCGTCATAAGCTTAAATCCGCCGCACGATACTAAGCTTAACATACGAGACTACTTGCATCATATCTAAATCCACCGCATGATACTAGACCTGATAACAAGGTTGCCGGTACTTACGGAGGTCGACGGATCGATGATTCCTCTCGAAGAACTCGACGACACGACTAAGGACTCGAAGGTGGCACGAGGCCGGTTTGTATTGATGTGGTTGTGAACAATTTTACAATGGTCAAGGGTTTATATTTATACCCTGGACGAAACACAAGTCCTAGACGATTACGATTTACATAATAAAATATGGAAAGATACAAATTCTATTCCTAATCTCTTCGGCGTCCTCCATTGTCATGTGTCCTTTTGTGCAAACCGGCTTTATTCGCAACACCCATCTCCCGAATGGAGCCACTATTCCGTAAAATAGCCGACCGCACAGGCATTCACCAGGACCCCGAGAACCAAATAGCCGCCTGATTGCTTGCCGAATCCTTTCCCCTCTGCTGGCTGGACCCACTTGTCATATCCTCGTGCGTGCGAAAATCTGGTGTTAACAGCTTCCCTTGGTCTAAGCTTATCGGCAAAATAAAGAGCTGGGGGCACTTGGCCAAAGCCTATTTGCCTGGCTGCCATGACAGGATGATAAAATTCGTAGGACATGGGAGGTTTTTCCCTACCATGCCTGATTTCGGTGGGCAGGAGGCAAGGCTTCATCAGTTTGCATAAGATTTTCAAACCTTCATCATCACATTCTCTATGAAATCTGAAGGTACATGGATTCTCAAGTTCTGCAATGTCTGGATATTGAAACCAGCTGAAGGTAGCTGCAGGGAATCCTCTATAGAAGATCTTGAAGAAGAAGCTGGCTGGTTCATCAATGAATATCATAGCAGCAGGTTCTCCAAACAAAGTGCATCTTCTCACCTTGGCATTATCAGCCAGTAGCTTTTCTTGGCTATCTAGATACAATGATAGGAAAGACAAAGTTCTCAAATCTAGGGTTGCCAGTCTGTGGAGATGAAGATTGAGGGAAAGCTGAAGCAACCACCAAGGACCAGTTATTGATGGGATATTTCTGTTCTCCATCAGACTTTGAGCTACTTTATTCAGCATATTGTATAAGGCACCCAAGAGATACTTTCTTAGGGGTATATCTGAGTTCACAAGCAGCTTTTCTGCTAATGCCAGAAAGTTTGAAGTTGGACCACAACTCTGCCCACAGAATAAATATTTCTCCAACCACATGTTCAGAAAAATGATATGCTCTCATTCTGAAACACTGGACTGAGGAGTGTTGAAGGAGGCGATGTAGCTGGACCAACCACCAGATTTGAGGTTTTCGAGCTTGATGGAAGGTTTGACCTGAAGGCTATGAGGATTGATGGATCCAGTGATGTTTAAGCCTGTCAACATATGCACATCGGCTAAAGTTGGAGTCATGGGCCCTTGCTTGAACATGAAAGCATTGAAGGTCCTAGACCAAAAGTAACAGGCAGCCTTCAGCATCGATTCATTGATACACTGGTCCAAGTTGTGAAGGATCCAATCTGATTTCTTCTTGTTTTCTACCTTGATCAACCAATCCCTCCAACCTGGGATAATTGATGGCCAGTTCGTGAAAGGTGTTTTTCCCCAATGCTTTGAAGCAAAATCAAAGTTCTTGAAGGGGATTCTTTGAGTCTCGGCCGTAATGACTTCAGTATGATGAAGATTCCCTACTAGGCCGAGGAAGAAGTGGTTTGGGCTATCTTGGATCGGGATGAGGATTTGGTCATGGAGCGCCTGAAAGTTCAAAATATGAGTGATATGCAGAGTAGAGGATCATCGGAAAAGAGAGATGGTAGAGGCCCAAAATTTTTACCTCAGGGATGGAGTCTTGAGTTGCCATTTGACCTGCGGGAGCACTGAATTTGGATTCTCGAAAGATTTTAGTTGAATTAAGTGGCGGCGGACTTCTTCAAAAGCTAGGGTTTGAAGATGGCTTTGGAAGAGAGGAATAACGGTTGGGAAGAAGACTCAGCTGATCGACTAAAGAGAAATAAGTTGATCGAACCTCAAGGAAGAGAAATGGAATTTTTGGAATAAAATAAATTTCATCCCAAAATTGGGGGGCATGTGTTTACACCAGATTTTGGACTGAAAGGATAATTATTTTTATGAAACACAAGCGACTGATTTGTTGGTAAAAGAGTCGGCCAAAAAAAATAAAAAAGAGTGTTTGGACCCGGACACGACCAAGATTTGTGAAGACCAGGCATCATAAGCTTCGAACACGTTTTGGGTTCGGCCAAAGAGTTTGAGTCCGGGTTGTCTTTTATTTTATTTTTATGTAACCTAGTCGTGTTAGGACATGAGTCAACCGGGTTATAAATAGCTAGAAACCCGATTTTTGTAAAAATCCAATCAATCAACACATGGGCCACCGGCCAAAACCCTTGGAGTAGGAGTAATGTAGAACCCAGCGGAATCTTGAACCAGGCAGGGCTGCATCGGCTTCGACCGACCTCCGGTTTGCTTGTAAGTTTCACCAATGGCTCGTGTAATTGTATAATAAGGCTGTATTTGGCATCGACCAAACTCTTGTTAAGTTATGACATGGCTAGTTATTGGTCTAAGTTCGTCTTTGGTAAGACTGTATTGACTCTGATCAATCTCTTGCTTCAGTCGATCTTGACTATTTATCGGCTCTATTGGTTTTGGCAAGCTAATAGATTCATTAAGTTATCGATGTTGTTTATGCTTAAATTTATTTCTATAGTTTTTAAACAATATCTTGCACAATCAAGATTGACAAAATAGCTTAAGCTTAAAAGATGTTTGTTTTCGGCTATCCAAAGGCTTTGCACGCTTATACTAAGGGAAATAGCCGATTCAAGCTTTTCATCGACTAATTTGTCAATCTTGATTGTTACATGTTGTGCGTTCGAGATATCTGATAAAACCGTGATTTAATCTGAGAATAGATAGATTTAATCTAGCATATTTATTATGGCTGTATTTCCGAACCACACTGATACATATGATAGACTAGATCTGTTTGATCTTAAGTCGAATTGTGCTTTTAGCGTGTAGATCTTGTTCGTGCTTCATGGACCCTGCATCAGCTAAGATAGCCGATCCAGTTATGCTTTCTTCATAATGTGTACTTTTGAATGGCTTGGAATTTATGGATCTACTCGTTGCATCGGACGTGATCTAGCTTGGTCATCATTATGGCTGTATGGAGACACCCCACCGTTGATGTTTAAGCTATTTTATTGATCTATTTGTTATTATGGCTGCATGGAAACACTCCACTGTTAACAGATAGAACTGCTTGTGCAATTAGTCGATACGTTGATTTCATGCCATTTAAACATACACATATATCTTTATTCTCTTAACGTGTTTAAGTGTATCGGCTTTTTATCTGTCCTAAACTTTTCTCTACATACGTTATATAGCCGTTTTGCTTCATATCTTTATTAGTACTTTCATGCAATCTTTTGGGAGTTGACTTTGTAGTCAATGTCCTATAAACAACGGCTATATCAGAGCCGTATAATTTGGAACTGTCTGGCACCAAACCGGCAGGTTCCACAATTTAACAACTTTTTCTTCTCCTTGTCAATTACATGTCAAATTGACTGGCACGTCCAAGGTCAATCTCATCGAGATTCGGCACCGCCACCTTTTGAAGGTCCAGGAGGTCAAGACTCTGCTGTGTACGCCTTCTGAGGACCGTGTTCGAGTGTGTTGGCGCTTTCAACCAGATTTTCGTGTCAACAATCTCTAAATCAAATTCTTGTACCAGTAGAATCCATCTAATTAGACGAGGTTTCACGTCTTTCTTAGTGAGCAGATATTTTAAAGCAGCATGATCAGTATAAATGATGATTTTAGCTCCTACTAAGTAAGACCAAAACTTGTCTATAGCAAAGATAACTGAGAACATATATGATGAATGATTGACTTTGATGAGGAAGGTTTGAGGCTTTTACCCGGTTGAGTCATTATCTCGCTATGTGCTTAATGCTTATGACTAACCGGTGGCGTTGAGTTGTGGTGTTTCTGTGTTGGTGTGCGTGTGCGACATGTGTCTCTTGGCTGTGTTGATGTGCAGGTGTGGAGCTCGGATACAGTGGTCTATGGCGAGGTCAAGGTCAAGTAGAGACGTGCCGTGCCGACGGACCGGGAGCGGTGAAGGAAGGGCGTGCCGTGCGGCAGACGTGCCATGCCGATGTACCCAGAGCGGTGAAGGGCAGACGTGAGGCTTGGACTGACGGACCAGAGGGCCAGAGGACCAGCTATGGTAGCTGGCACGTGGCATCGGCGAGCGAGAGCACATGGGGATGTGCGATGCATCGGCCGAGTCAGGAGGAAGACGTGGCGTCGTGACACTTTGGCGGGAGGTCGGACACGGGCTTGCGTGCGGCGCAAGTGCCGTCGGCCGAGTCAAGGAGGGTGGCGAAGGCGTTGTGCCCTGTTGTATGGTGACTCAAATCCTACTTAGAATAGGACTCAAGAAAGGTGTGCTATTAGGACTTCTAGTTCTACTAGGTCTTGAGTGTAGAATCCTACTAGGAGTAGGACTCCTATTTGTATGTATGAGGGCCTTGGAGGGGACTATATAAATCAAGGGGTAGAGGCCATAGGCATCACAACAAGACCAAGCCAACACAAGGGGTCTCATCCAAGGCTTGTACGGAGCAATTAGGAGCGCTCAAGAGGATTAGGCTAGACAGTTCTATTGCACTAGATTCTTGTATAGGGCAAAAATCAGTGGGTCCTGGAGGGTCAAGTAGGGTTGTGAGAGAGCGACAATCTCTTGTACTCTTTTGGAGTTGTGCTAATAGAATTTGCGGTCGGCTTCACCAAATTCTAATCTCTTGTCGTGGTTGTTTCATCGTCATCTAGGGTTTTCTACGCGATTCGACTACATCGTTCTTGATACGGTGCTAGCTTGTGTCATATTCGCAACATCCTTTCAAAGATCCGAGGGCTGCTGCGCATAACTAGGGGTATCAGATTCTAACAAGTGGTATCGAAGCCAAGGCCGGATTGATTTGATTTTGTGAGAAGGTTGACAAGGCTAGGAAACACAAAATTAAGACGATGTCAGGGATGTGGAATCAAGTAGAGAAATTTGATGGCAAAGGGAATTTCAGCGTGTGGCAATGCATGGTACAAGATGTGCTTGTCCAACATGGATTGATTGATTCTCTGGGGGGACCAAGCTGGACAAGATAACTGATGAAGAATGGAAGGTGATGGAGCGAAAGGCTGTCAGTACAATTCAACTGTGTCTCTCCGATGAGGTAAAGTACTCGGTAATCAAGGAGAATTCACCGACGAAGTTATGGAAGAGCCTAGAAGAGTTGTATATGGCAAAGTCGCTGACAAATCGGTGGGTACTAAAGTGTCAACTATTTAGGTTACGCATGGAGGAAGGTACACGATTCGTCGACCATCTAAATGTCTTCAACAAGCTTGTCACGCAGCTGATTAGTGTGGATGAGAAAATTGAGGAGAACGATAAAGTCGTCATATTGGCTTCATCCTTGCCACCATCGTGGGAGCAGCTAGTGATGAATATTCTCGTCGGGAAGACTACTCTCAACTTCAACGAGACAGTTGCATATCTACTGGAGGCAGAGTCCTTGAAGAAGCCGCAAGATTCTTCATTCTCGGGTGATCAAGCTTTGACTGTTTCAAATGAAGCAGGAAAAGTCAAGAATCATGGGAAGAAGAAAGGCAAGAGCAAGGGACAACGTACATGCTATCTATGCAACAAGGAGGGTCACATGATAAAGGACTGTCCAAGTTTGAAGACTATGAGAGGAACATGCTCAGTGGCAAGTGAGGATGAAGGTGACGTACTTATCGTTAGTCAACCAGGTACTATTCATGATTGGATATTAGATTCAGGAAGCTGTTTCCATATATGTTCGGTGAGGGAGATGTTTGACGAAGGATCTCTACACCCAGCGAATGGAATTGTTCACTTAGCGGATTGCCAGGAGTATGCAGTCACTGAGGTGGGAACAATTACATTGGAGATGCATAATGGAACACTTTGCACACTGACGGGAGTTCGGTATATCCCGAGATTGAAAAAGAATCTAATATCTGTGAGGTCGTTAGAACTCCAAGGTTGTGAATTATCAGTTCAAGGTGGAGTCATGGGAGTTACTTGCAAAGGGCAAGTAATTATGAAAAGTATCTGGATTAATGGAGGATACCGAGTGATAGGAAATCTTATGGGTGGTGCAACCATGGGAAGATTTGGCAAAAATCCTGATCAGGAGAAGGAAGTCGTCTCGTCAACGGCAGGTGCTCAAATCTCAATTGTGGTCAAGTGCAAGGCTACAAAGACGGTTGCAAAATCTAACAATCATAGAGGCGAAGCTATGAGTTGTTGGAGGAAGGAAGACGTGGTCGGACCAACCACGCAGTACCAACGAGTAGGTGGAGCTCGAAGGCGGTAGAAACCTTTGGCATGGAGGGCCAAAGGAGAAGGTGGTGTCGTTAACCAAACTACACAACGATGGAGCTCTCAGATGGAAGGTTCAGGCACTCCAGCCTGGAACTCACAAGCACATTGTGGTGATGTGCATGAGCCTCTGTGGTGGAGGCACTCTCGAGGTGGGAGTATAAATAAAAAAGAAGCCGATTTGGAGCAAATTCTTGGAGGAGCACGATGACTTCAAAGGATTAGAGTCAAGGTGGAGTTTGTTGTATGGTGACTCAAATCCTACTTAGAATAGGACTCAAGAAAGGTGTGCTATTAGGACTTCTAGTTCTACTAGGTCTTGAGTGTAGAATCCTACTAGGAGTAGGACTCCTATTTGTATATATGAGGGCCTTGGAGGGGACTATATAAATCAAGGGGTAGAGGCCATAGGCATCACAACAAGACGAAGCCAACACAAGGGGTCTCATCCAAGGCTTGTACGGAGCAATTAGGAGCGCTCAAGAGGATTAGGCTAGACAGTTCTATTGCATTAGATTCTTGTATAGGGCAAAAATCAGTGGGTCCTGGAGGGTCAAGTAGGGTTGTGAGATAGCGACAATCTCTTGTACTCTTTTGGAGTTGTGCTAATAGAATTTGCGGTCGGCTTCGCCAAATTCTAATCTCTTGTCGTGGTTGTTTCATCGTCATCTAGGGTTTTCTACGCGATTCGACTACATCGTTCTTGATACGGTGCTAGCTTGTGTCATATTCGCAACATCCTTTCAAAGATCCGAGGGCTGCTGCGCATAACTAGGGGTATCAGATTCTAACATGCCCGGCGGGAGGCTGGACATGCATCGGCATCGGTGCCGGTGGTCGGGGTGTGCGAACCACACTCCGTCTACGGTGCGGGTTAGATAGCTGAGCCTCAAAAAGCTACCATCGACGGTTTCCAGGTTTGGGCCTCAAAACTAGGGGTGGCCGGTTTCTGAGTTTGGGCCTCAAAACTCGGCGAGGACGGTTTCTAGGTTTAGGCCTCAAAACCTGGGCTCGTGGGTTTCCGAGTTTGGGCCTCAAAACTCGGGGTGGACGGTTTGCCAGGTTTGGGCCTCAAAACCTGGGCTGGCGGGTTTACCGGTTTGGGCCTCAAAACCGGGGGAGGTCCGAAAGGACGGTCGACGCGTGGCGGCGTGGAGAGGCTGGCGCGGCGGCGAAGCTATCCACGAGAAGGCGCGGTGGTCGACGGTGGCGGCACGTGGCGGCATTAGGGAGGTCGCGTCGAGGCGAAGCTACCGGATGTGCGGGCGTGGCCGTCGGATGAAAATCGCCAGGACTGGACAGTTTTACCCCTAGGGGGTATTTGGGTTGAGTGCTTCATGTGTTTCAATTGGTATCCATCTTTTGGTATGGAATGCAATTGGTGTCATGAGCTTTGTTGCATAGCTTTTGTATATAGGCTTGCTTTCAGGGGGAGTCGCTTTTGTCTTGCTGCTTCTCCGCGTGCTCCGAGTGTTTGTGCTCCATTTAGTGTTGAGCTTCTCTTATGGTTTTTCTCAGTCGGTATCGAGCCTGCTAGTCGTGTTGAGCCGTTTTAGCCTCTCTCTTGAGGGACTAGCAGTTTTTTCTTGGTATTTTTCGATTGGTATGGACCCTTCAGCTAGTTGCGTCGAGCCTATGTGCCTCTGTCTTGAGGAGCTAGCTGTTTTCACCAATTCTTGGCTGATTGTGATTTGTTGCATTCTGATGAGTTGTTTCAGCCTCAATTGGTATCGAGGCTTGAGCTAGTGGTGTTGAGCCCATTTTCTGCTTCTTCTTGAGGACTAGCTCATTTTTGACTTGGTTGCGTCGAGCCGTTGCCCATGTCTTTGGGAACCAAGTTTTTCGCTCTGTGTGATCGAGATTTGCTCTTTGATGATTTGTTGCTCCGATCCCTTGCTTGGTTGCGTTGAGCCGTTGCCCATGTCTTTGGGGACCAAGTTATGTTCATTTCAAATTGCCCCCTCTTTAGCATTTCTTTGGCTTTTGGGCATTTGAATGGATAATCTTCTCATGACAAGTGACTTTGTTCTTTGCCCTTCTATGACTTTTGATCACTTGAATGAGATTTTTGGTTTTGGTATCTCAAACCATCTCTTGTGCCTAGTTTTTGTCAATTCAATCATCAAGGGGGAGAAAGAGAAAGAGAAAGAGAAAAAGGGGGAGAAATTTCGACCCAAGTGAACCCAAGTGGATAAGTACCTTGGTTTCTTTTGTGATGATTGTTTGACAATTTATTTGAGATTGGTTTTCGAGTACCTTTTGGGATTCATGAAACTCTTGTTTTATCTTGACTCTTCGGTTGTGTGGAGGCTTTGCCCAACTTTCCCGGTTCTTTCGGGACCGAGAGCTTTTATTTGGAGTTTTCATGATCCTTCCTCATCTCAAGAAGCCTTGTGTTTGCTTTTGCTTAGCTTTTGGGCACTTGAATGAGGCTTGCCTTCAAACCCTTCCTTTTTGGTTTTATTTTTAGTCAATGCATTCATCAAGGGGAGATTGAGAACATATATGATGAATGGTTGACTTTGATGAGGAAGGCTTGAGGCTTTTACCCGGTTGAGTCATTATCTCGCTATGTGCTTAATGCTTATGACTAACCGGTGGCGTTGAGTTGTGGTGTTTCTGTGTTGGTGTGCGTGTGCGACATGTGTCTCTTGGCTGTGTTGATGTGCAGGTGTGGAGCTCGGATATAGTGGTCTATGGCGAGGTGAAGGTCAAGTAGAGACGTGCCGTGCTGACGGACCGGGAGCAGTGAAGGATGGGCGTGCCGTGCAGCGGACGTGCCATGCCGATGTACCCAGAGCGGGGAAGGGCGGACGTGAGGCTTGGACTGACGGACCAGAGGGCCAGAGGACCAGCTGTGGTAGCTGGCACGTGGCATCGGCGAGCGAGAGCACATGGGGATGTGCGATGCATCGGCCGAGTCGGGAGGAAGACGTGGCGTCGCGACACTTTGGCGGGAGGTCGGACACGGGCTTACGTGCGGCACAAGTGCCGTCGGCCGAGTCAAGGAGGATGGCGAAGGCGTTGTGCCCGGCGGGAGGCTGGACATGCATCGGCATCGGTGCCGGTGGTCGGGGTGTGCGAACCACACTCCGTCTACGGTGCGGGTTCGGTAGCTGAGCCTCAAAAAGCTACCATCGACGGTTTCCAGGTTTGGGCCTCAAAACCTGGGGTGGCCGGTTTCCGAGTTTGGGCCTCAAAACTCGGCGAGGACGGTTTCCAGGTTTGGGCCTCAAAACCTGGGCTCGCGGGTTTCCGAGTTTGGGCCTCAAAACTTGGGGTGGACGGTTTGCCAGGTTTGGGCCTCAAAACCTGGGCTGGCGGGTTTACCGGTTTGGGCCTCAAAACCGGGGGAGGTCTGAAAGGACGGTCGACGCGTGGCGGCGTGGAGAGGCTGGCGCGGCGACGAAGCTATCCACGAGAAGGCGCGGTGGTCGACGGTGGCGGCACGTGGCGGCATCAGGGAGGTCGCGTCGAGGCGAAGCTACCGGATGTGCGGGCGTGGCCGTCGGATGAAAATCGCCAGGACTGGACAGTTTTACCCCTAGGGGGTATTTGGGTTGAGTGCTTAATGTAAGGGCATTTTGGTCTTCGGACGTGCGCCTATATATATGAGGGGGGCTGCTAGGGCAGCCACATCCTTGGGGAGGTGTCACTCTCATTTTGTTTAGGTGAGAGGAGGCTAGGGTGAGAGGAGAGACCGGCTCTTGTTCTTGAGCTTTTTGCCATCCACGCTTTGTGTTGCGAGGAGTGGCTTGTAACTCGACACAGAGTGCTACACAATTCATCATCTAGTAGCAATCCAAGGATCAATTTCTCCCCTCCTTTTTGTTGGCTGAAATTTGGATCGAATCGCGTTTTTGTTCTTCGCGTTTTGGTTTTTCCCCTCCCGGAGATTTGCCTCGTTCTCCCTCTCCGAGCGACGATTTGCGATTCCGTTTGAATCAGATTGTTCTATGTCATGAGCTCCTTCTTTCCACCGAAGGATTTCTTCTCTAACCTCACGAGCTCGTAGATCGGGTCGAAAACGCGTTCGTTCTTCGTTCTTCCCCCTTTTCTAGTGTTCTTCGGATTTCTCATGGATTAGTTGGATTGAAGCGATGATATCCTAGGATTAGCTTCCCAACACGTAGAAGAACACTTGGGAGAAGTTTGGTTGCAGCCCCGTTCGATTTGGTTGAGTTCCAATCGAATTTGAGTTTGATACGGGCTGTTTTTAGCCTTTCTGGGCATTCCCGGACTGTCCGGGACTTATCCCCGGACTGTCCGGGGGTCGGTGCTGTTCACGGGCAGCAAGGTCGCTATTCTCATTTTTGAACGGCGGACTGTCCGGGACTCATTCCCGGACTGTCCGGGGTTCAATAGCGGATAGTCCGCGGTTCACTAGCGGACAGTCCGCGACTGCACAGTTTTGCTGATTTCGTCCGTATCTTTTGCATACGAGCTCCGATTTGTGATCCGTTTGTTGCGTTGGTTTCCTAACTTCTTAAGGATCATTCCAAAGTACTTTTGCCACCATTGGTCAAAGTATTTTTGGTCGGACACTTCCTTCTTCTACATAGGAGTTAAGTGTTCCGCTTTCGGAGTTTCGTTTGTTCTAGCGGCCGTATCTTTTGCGTTCGAGCTCCGATTTGAGATCCATCTATTGCGTTAGTTTCCTAACTTCATAAGGATCTTTCCAAGGTGCTTTTGCCACTAGTTGGCCTAAGTAGTTTTGGTCGAACACTTTCCTCTTCTCCATAGGAGTGGGGTGTTCCGTTATCGGAAGTTCGATTGTTCTGGGAGCTTGCTTGTGCAGTTTTGCCCCGTTGCTTTGGTGCTTCATTTTGGGGGTTCTTCGGTAGTTCCGCTGTACCTCTAGGACATCTCCTAGGGTATCCACCTATTCATAGGTCGTGAACTCACCGGTTGTTTGAGTCTTCGTTTTTGGGGTGATTTTCTGGGACAAGGGCCATCATTTCTCGAGAAGAAATTTGAGGCTCCCATTCACCCCCCCCCCCCCCTCTGGTCGCCAATTCAGTCCTTCAATAACAACAAGGAGCTCTTTTGTGGTGGTGGCATAGTTGAGCTGGGCTCCTGTCAGTGTCTTGCTGGCATAAGCGATCGCATGATGCTTCTTATCTTTGGTTTGGCCAAGAACCGCACCAACAGCATAGTCACTAGCATCACACATGATCTCAAACGGCAGCGTCCAATCGGGAGGTTGGATGATTGGCGCTGAGATGAGTGCCTTTTTGAGGGTATGAAAGGCAGTAAGACACTCATCCATGAACCGCACCAACAGCGAGTAGGTTTGTGAGGGGTCTAGCGATACGAGAGAAATCTTTTATAAAACATCTGTAAAACCCTGCATGACCTAGAAAGTTGCGGACTCCTTTTACATTCACTGGGGGAGGTAGTTGTTTCATTACTTTGATTTTTGCTTTATCTACCTCGATCCCCCTCTCGGACACTAGATGTCCGAGGACGATGCCTTCCCGGACCATGAAGTGGCAGTTTTACTAGTTAAGTACTAGGTCCTTCTCCCGGCATCTTTGCAAGACTTTATCCAAGTTTTCGAGACAATCAGTGAAAGTTTTTCCATAGACAGAGAAATCGTCCATGAAGACTTCCATGATTTCCTCGATCATCTTAGAGAAAACAGACATCATGCACCATTGGAATGAAGCGGGTGCATTGCATAACCCGAAAGACATGTGTCTGTACGCATAAGTTCCATACGGGCAAGTGAAAGTTGTCTTGCTTTGATCATCAGGGTGGATCGGGATCTGATGATATCCAGAATACCCATCAAGGAAACAAAAGAAAGAATGTTTCGCCAGCCTCTCTAGCATTTCATCAATGAAGGGCAGCGGGAAGTGGTCTTTCTTTGTTGCCGTATTGAGTTTTCTATAGTCGATGCATATTCTCCACCCTATGACGGTTCGTTGTGGGATTAATTCATTCTTATTATTTTCAACGACCGTCATCCCCCTTTCTTATGGACCACTTGGACGGGACTTACCTAGTCACTGTGTGGTACGGGATAAATGATCCCGGCTTGAAGAAGTTTTAGCACTTCCTTCTTCATGACTTTCCGCATCGCATTTTTGAGCCTGCGCTGAGGTTCTCGTGAAGTAGTGCTCTCAGGGTCAATAGGGATGCGATGGGTACACAAGGTTGGGCTAATTCCCTTGAAATCTTGTAAGGAATACTCGAAGACTGAGTGGTGTTTTCCTAGTATGGCCATGAGTTTGGTTGTATCCTTGTCAGAGAGTTCATCGCTAATGATGACAAGAGTTTGTTTGTTCCCATGCAGAAAAACATAGCGTAAGCCAGCGGGTAGGGGTTTTAGCTCAATCTGTGGAGGTGTCAGTGCTTCTTCTTTTGGAAGATCTATGGTTTCTTCCAAGTCGCTCCTTTCGTGGATGAAGTGTTCAGCATCCTTTTCCAGGATTGACTCGGGAGACTCGAAGGGTTCAACCGACATAACTGCCTCGGGCTCATAGGACGTAAAGAGGGGTTCTGCTACCGAATTGGTGGCTTGTAAGATAGGTATAGAAAAGGTTTCCCTCCCTAACTTGACATCTAATTCCCTAGTCATTGGAGGTTCTTCCAACAGTTTCCGTAGGGGGAGCCCAATCAAGACATCGAAGTCTTGAATGTCGAAGACATGGAAGTCTAGCATCAGTACATTGTCGTCATGTTTAATTGATATACCATGAAGGATGCCTAGACCGTCTGCGACAGTTTGTGTATCGAGCCTTAATTTCTTTCCAGTCGGGATGAGAGGCTCATGAGGGAAAGTGTTCGCAAATGTTGCAGACATTATGTTCACCCCGACCGTTGGGTTGTAAGGCACTTCGATCCAGTTCCACCCTATTTTGGTATGGATATTAGAACAGGCGGGGCTAATCCGAATTTCTTCGGGAGAGCATTCTGCCTCTTGTATCCATTCACTACTCATTATGACTGATAGTTCCTTTAGGGACTCTGTTAGAAAAGATTCTTCCAGAGGTTCTAGATGAATGGCTTGAACTGGTGGCTTCTTTTGATAAGCATACTTCGAGGTATCTTCGTATTCATCAAGATGTTCCTCCTCGAAGAACGGAAAGTCTGAAGGAAGGAAAACTTCCTTCGGATGTTCTGTCGGCAATGAGGGCCTCAGAGTTTGAATCTCTGGTTCAGTTTTAACCGAAGAGACCTATTCATGCTAAGGTTCGCTTTTCGGTAGGAGGGAATCAGGATGGGGCGTATTTTCTAGAATAAGGTCTAGAAGAGCCTCTCCTTCCTCTATGGTTTTACATAGCAAGGATCCTCCGGCCGAAATATCCAGCTGTACGGCAGATTCCTTGTTTAGCCCTAACCAGAAATGTTGTAACATTACGTGGTTAGGGAGTGACAAGTTTGGGCCTGATCGTGAAAGAGTGGTGAATTGTTGCCAGGCTGCACCTAACAACTCCTTCTCTTGTTGATGGTAGTTGAGGATCTCTTGTCGTAGGTTTGCTATACGAGATATAGGAAAGAATGTGATACAGAATCTATTTGGCAATTCATTCCAATCTCTGTTGACTTTTCCTACGCTATTGTTGTACCATTGTTTCGCTCTCTCAGAAAGAGAGAACGGGAACAACTTCCAACGCAGAGTTTCTTGTGACATGCCTACGATTGTTAGGCAAGCACAGAGTTTCTCAAACTCCCGTAAGTGGTGATAGGGGTTTTCGCTGTCGAGCCCCAAGAAGGGCTGTTCACGAACCATGGCTATAAAGCCTAGGTGGAGTTCATAGCCAGAAGCTGTGATTGGCTTTGATGATTGTGATGGCTCCCAGAACTCTACCCGTGAAGCAGACATGTTATGGATGGTGGTTGTTTGCTCCATATGTAAGGGTAGCTAGAAAGAAAGAAAGATAGAATGCAAAGGATACACGGGCGAACTAGGTTTGGAGACTAAAGGCGACAACCGTTCCCCGACAACGGTGCCAGAAATGCTTGTTGGTATTTCTTAGCGTAAGCAAAAAAGTCCGCAAGCGCACGGAAGTACCGTTGTAGCACTTCACCCGGAAGTATTATCAGGGTATCGTATTTTCCACAGGGAAAGGTGTGCTATAGTCTCTTGGGTATAGATCTCCCGACTTAGGATGAGAGGAAGAACAACCTTAGGGTAGTGAGGTTTATTCTTGGTAACGTATTCCTTGGTGATCTAGCTCTAGCTAAACGTAATCTGCTTCGGTCAACGGGTGAAGTTGGCTTCCCTACCTATGCCGATACAGCTCTACCTGGAATCCCGAACGTGGATGGATTGCAATGGATGGACAGGGCTATCACCACCTGCCGCCTACCTCCTCAACCGTGGAGACCCAGGCAACCTGCCTGTGAACACTTATCCTAAACATCGCGTTTACGCTAAGAGCCACTACTTCTAGCGGTACCTAGGGCTTGCACCCTCTTACTAGAGCACCCACCCGAAGGTGAACGGCTGGTCCAGCTGATTACGTAAGCGATAAACTAGAACACGGTAAGAATACGTAAACGAAGATAAACACGAACCTTATTACTCCAAATAGTATATCGATCCGTCGAGGTACAATTGAAGTTGTACCGGTGATTCCGGTATTCCTTCCGCTAAGTGTAGGATTACACTTGAGGAAGTAGCCGACAGCCCTGGCTCTTCTCCGACTAGCACGAACTCGAACTCGCTCCCTCTTCTAGATAGGTACTAGAGCTATAACACTTGAGGCACTACTTCTTCTCTAGAATTGGATCCTTTACAAGGTGGGAATGGACTAATCTAATGCTATGAAGAATTGCTCTACACTTCCATGCTTTGAAGTGAGGCTCCACCCATGCTTTTATAGTGATGTGAGGTCGGTTTGGGGGTGATCAACATGGAAACCACCTTGCACTGCCTCAGCATGCCGCCATGCAACTGACCCCGGAGGGTGGGCCCGTGGGGAGCCAAAAGCGGTGCGGCCGCACCTGGGGTGCGGGCGCAACCCTGGCCGCACCTCCGGCCACCGCCATCGCGTGGTGGGCTGCTGGCTGGGCCCTGATGTAGGTTGTGTGGGTTTCTAGCCTAGTTGCAAGGTGTGATGGGCCTTGGGCTTCATTCTCTTCATTGGGATGGGCCGAAAAGTGCTTTGGGCTTTGTCATGTTGGGTTACGCATGCACTTTTGGCCCTTCTTAGATATGGTTTGCCTGTATTCCCTGCAAAACAGTTGATATATCCAAAACTCATGGAATTTGTGAGTTTAATACCTAATCCTAAGTTTTTGTTCTTAATATGGCAGGATTCCGAAGAATGTTGGCAGTATAAAATGTGAGTTAAGAACCGCCAACAGATCCAAGGAGAGAAGTGTCATACTCTTAGATCAAGATGTGCATGTGTGTGGACTATGATATGAAAATATCCCTTTTTGTGGATATGATATCTCTCTATAACTTATTACCTTGAGACATGGCTATCTCTTTTTTTTCTAAGCATGAGCCTTCATGTGCTAATCATTTTTTTGTGGGTATTGAATATACCCCTAATTCTACTAGGGGCACTTGCCCATTCTTTTTTTGCTTTGGGACCGTCATGTGTCCCTTTTTTTATATACTTTTGCATTGCCCATGTCACTTCTTCTAAAATATATGTTTAGAGAGAAATCATTATTCTAAATCATGGTGTATAAAAAGACTCTCTTTTTTTGTCTACCCCCAGTGTAGGAGTAGAGCTTTTCGGTGGAACTAAATGGAGGCATGTTTTTGCGCACTCCTAGTGTAGGAGCGGCAAGTATATGTGTAGTGTACGTGATCTTGATCTTGGGAGCATGATAAATCTCTGAACAAGGGTCAACAAGACTTGACCAAACTTAACACAATTGAAGGACCGAAGGTGTTACACAAAGGCGACCAGAGGGGGGGTCAATGGGAGTTTCAAATTTCTTCTTTAGAAACTTTTAGCCTCTGTCCCAAAAATCAACCCTGATTGCAAACCTAGAGCTTGATAGTGTCCACGACCCTAGATGTAGGGTGGATGCTTCCAAGAAGCACAGCGGGACACTACACAACTCTAGAAACCCAGCGCAAAAACCCGAAACCAAATCGGAAGTCGGACGAACGAATTGCGGACAAAGGCATGCTGATCTGCACTGACTGGACTCTGGTGAGCGTCCGATCAGTTGGGATCGGACGTGTCCGGTCAAAGCAAAATTGATTTGGAAGGTCTCTGTGTTGGACCAGACTCACGGTACAAAGCGCCCGGTCACAACATGCATAGCATCCGGTCAGAAGAGTTGAACGATGAATAGTGCGAACGTAGAGTTCGCTCACTGAGTGAAGGAGCGTCCGGTCAACTTCACGCAAAATGGAACAGCGAACCCTTCAACGACCGGACTCACTGGTCAGAGTCCGATCGCCACGAGCCGTGCGCCCGGTCACCCCGAAATTCCTCTGTTCATCCACCGATTCGACTCAATCTCACCCAAAACGAAACCTCTAGGGTTTAGACTTGATGAGGGAAGTCACAGGGAGGATAGTGAGCTACTCCTAGGAGTTCATGGCTCGAACCTATCTCCAAATCGATGAATCGGAAGAATTTGGGGCAAAGGAGAGAAAAATCGATCCAAGAAGAAAACCAACCGATCTACTTGTTCGTGAGGATTGAGTTGAATTCCTTCGGTGGAACTGATCCCCTCACAGTAAGAAACAAGATGATTCAAACGGTTTTGCAAACGAAGCAACATAGAGAGAGATCGATCGACGGGAAAAATGTGGAGAAAAGATGAACGCGAAGGACAACTCAAGAACGCGAATCACAACCACGATTTGCCAGCCGAAAATTGTCCCCATGAGGAGACAACGGGAATCTGGTCCCGTTTTCGCAAAATCTCCAAGTACACAGAGGTATTATGCCGCTCTGCCGATCTCAGTAGCTACAGCAGGGGAAGGGAAGACAGGAAGCCCTAGAATGAAAATAGCAAATGACTGAGATACTTTGGGAGGTGGGTGTCTCCCCCTACTTATCCTAAATATTATTCCCACTCTACTACCCTAATGATACAGAGAGCGAACCAGCTAAACCCTAAGGCTATTCTAGACCAGCTCGAAGTAGATGTTGATCCGACGGCCACGCCCGCTCATCTGGTAGCTTCGCCTCGACGCGACCTCACCTGATGCCGCCCGTGCCGTGCCGCCTCCGACTCCCTCCGTCCATTTTCCTGGACCTCCCCCCAGTTTTGAGGATGAAACCGGGAAACCTTTCCTTAGGCTGAGTTTTGTGGCCCAAACTCAGAAACCCGCCATCGCCCAGGTTTTGAGGCCCAAACCTGGAAACCGTCCTCAGCCCGAGTTTTGAGGCCCAAACTCAGAAACCAGCTAGCACCCAGGTTTTAAGGCCCAAACCTGGAAACCATCCAGTCGCCCAAGTTTTGAGGCCCAAACTCGAAAACCGTCCCACCGGTGGTTTTTCTGGGGATCTACCAACAAACCGAAACCGTAGAGGGATGCACCGCCCGTGCACCCCGTCCACCCACATGTCTTCACTTGTCGCTATCCCAGGCTGTCAGCCACCACAGCTGATCCTCAGGCCACTGGTCCGTCAGTCCAAGTCTCACGTCCACCCTTCACCGCTCCGGGTCCATCGGCACTGCATGTCTCTACTTGACCTTCACCTTGCCTTCGATCACCGTCTCCGAGCTCGACACCTACACATCACAAGCCAAAGAACATGCGCATCAAACCAATTGACAATCACTCATCATCTCAAGATTCGGCATACACCCATGTATCCGCAATCTCCCCTATGATGAGTGCATTGTCAACTACCAACACAAATCATATGGAATAGAAAGAAGGAAGAAAGGAAGAAAGAGCGAACTCATCCAAACAACTAGAAGCAAATCAAAGCCAGAAGAAGTCGAATGGAGTGAGCAAGACAACTTGGTTCCCAAAGCAAGGGCAACGGCTCGATGCAACCAAGCAAAGCAAAGCTAGCCCTCAAGAAGAGGCAGAATGGGCTCATCACCGCTAGCGAGAAGTTCAGAGCAAAGCAACCAAAACTGAGTAAACCAGCTAGTCCCTCCAGAAAGAGGCAAATGCTCAACACAACTAGCTGACAACCGCTCCAAACCAAAAGAAGACACTCAACTGAATCAAACAGCTAGTTCCTCCAGAAAGAGGCAAAGGCTCAACACAACTAGCTGACAACCGCTCCAAACCAATTGAAAATACCAATTGAAAACTTCTCTCAAGAAGACAACTCGTCAAGCAAAATGAGCAAGCTCCCCCTAGACATAAGACTCCCCCTTGGAAAATGCGCACCAATTTATCATGATTTGTCAAAATTCTCCCCCTTAGTTGATAATGCACATCTAAGCAACCAAATGCACAAGCTTCAAGGATATCCAGAGTGATAAAATGCTCAATTTGCACATGAGAACAAAAAGAGCCCTAATGCTAGCATAAGCTCATCATGATCGTATATCTCAACAAGGATGGCAAAGCAGTTTTAGATTTGAGGTTTAAGCACAAAATTAAGCTCACCATAGAAATAGCATCTAGTATGAAGATGGACATGTAAATCACTAGAGCTAACCAAGGCTACACCGGTGAACTACCTCAAAGCATGTGTCAAAACAGCAAGCCATATACAACTCATTTCAATTTGAGTTTAGCAATTTACACAAGAGTTATACATGTCAAGTGACTACAAGGGTTTGAAAAACACCACAATGCCTAACTTTTCAACCATGCGAAGCCTAAGTCAGAAGACTATCAGAAGCTTAAAGCAATGGTTTCGGTCATACACTACACTGCTCAAGTTCGTCCCAAAGGGAAGCAGTCTCGATACAGTGAGGTGTTGTAGTGAAATCCCACCTCGATCTTTCATCTCTTAGCTTGGATTTCAGATTTTAACATTTAAGAATTTTGGAGTATATACAATGGAAGCGATTTAAAACTCCAAGCTAGAGATATAGCAAACTAGTACAGCAAAGCAAGCTCTGAAAAGACATAATCTACTCATACTAGTTGCCAAAGCAAATGGTGAACTATTTTTAGGATTTGACATAAGTTAAACAAGTTCATCATAGCAAAATCATACTTAGCTCATCAAGTTTAGTTACATGATCATAAAGAGCTTAAACTGCATAAACTAAGTATCAAACAAGCATGTGACAAACTGAGCATAGAATCATTCTAGACAGAATATAGATGAAGCTCTAAATGCAAGTATGATACACATGCAAAATGCAGAAAAGACATGAAAGATAAATTGTACACCATATGATACAACAAAGTGATCCCACATCTAAAATGGGAAACTATGTATACCCCTATGGCACTACTTGGGCTGCTCTGCAAATACGGCCCAACCAGAAGGCCTTGCGGCACGCGACCAGGCCGTCGCAACCGCCAAGGACTCTTCTGATGACTTGCTCAACAAGGAAGATCAAGATAGATAGACCCGGATTCCTTGCCAAAAGGAACCAATTGTAATCTGTTAGGATTCGGCAAGTTGTAACCCTGCTCCCCAACTATATAAGGCGAGCAGGGATCCCCTCCAAAGGCACGTCATATTCCAATCCAGCAATACAAACCAACCCCCAGAACACAGGATGTAGGGTATTACAGCGACTTGCCGGCCCGAACCTGTCTAAATCGCCGTCTCTCGTCCATGTGTTTACGCTTGTGTAGATGTCTCGCACGCCTCCACCAACTAATCTACTACATTGGTCATACCCCTTGGTGGACTATTGACCATATTTCGTCGACAGTTGGCGCGCCAGGTACGGGGTGTGTGCTACGACACCATGATCTGCCAAGCGGTCACATTCCCTCGTTCCATGGTTCTTCCAGAGGCTGGCACCACTTTCCAGATTGGATCTATGATCTGGACCATAGGCGACCACATCCCTGCTCCAGAGACCGTGGAATCTGGGCAGCTTCCTGCGCTGGACGCCTTGCCGTCCACCCATCGCATCATCACGTCGGCACGTCGCCTGCCGAGGATCGTCCCCTGTGACGACTTGATCGAAGCCATCGACCGGGCCAACCAAGGGATCACGGAATGCATCGACGCCATCGAAGTAGCTCGTCTGCAGCTCTCCGGCCGTCCTCGTCTCCAGCAGCATTCAGGTATGCCATCGGGAGACTCCAGCGTCCAACCCGCCCGCCGCCCAAGATCGGATCTGCATCCGGCTCGTTGCCACACTTCGTCTGCAATCTCCATGCCCTTTGGGCTACGCGGCGCGGCTTCTACGTTCCAACACCAGGCGCTACGATAACTCTCCGACTAGTTCCAGTCTTTCGGCTCCGACTAGGTGGTTCCGAACAGCCCGCACCACCAGGCGACCACGGCTCCACTCGTCGGCATGGTGACACTCCACGAGATCTCCAGCGACACCGGCTCGGCAACTTCGGCGTCTGGATCTACCACGATGAACGGCTCCACCTCCACGCAGTCTACCACTGTCGTCTCTGCCAACTCCAACATCACTTCCCACTATCCTCATGGGGTCGTCATCTTCAACGTCTCCGCCGACAGTCCTCCACAACGAACGAAACGGATGTTGAACGCGCCAACCGGGAGCAGCGCAACATCGACCGACAGCACTGACGTGATGATGAACGACGCGACCAGGAGCGCCGCGACCGGGAGCGCTGTGATGACGAACGACATGAGCAAGAACGTCGAGATCGAGACAATGTCGAAGGCCGCGACCTCATCTACGAATTCGATAGGGTCAACGATCAGCCCGTCTATCCGACTCCAAGCGTCAACCTCGCTGTCGTCATCATTGAGCTCTCCAAGTTTCCCATCACCCCAGAGCTATGGAAGGTCGTCGCCCACGTCAAAGCTGCCGCGGTGCAGTGCAACGAGAAAGGGCACCATCCTTCTCCCTCTGATTCATCATACAGCAGGACACCTCCGAGTCCGCATCCCTCCCGTAGGAGGCAGTTACCACCGCATCGCGACCAAGAAGTCTCCCAAGGCAATCGCGCCCACCATCGAGCTCTGGCTCATGACGCTTCGACAGGGCCTCGTCCCTTCACCTCCCAGCTCCGAGCCGTCCAGTGGCCTCAGGGCTTTAAGGTCAACACGGTGGACAAGTACGATGGGAAGGCCAACCCGGAGCAGTGGCTAACCACGTACGAAATCGCCATTCAAGCAGCTGGAGGAGGATCCGACGTGATGGCCAGGTACCTCCCCGTCAAGCTGTCTTCTTCAGCCAACAGCTGGCTCCACAAGCTCGCTGAAAACTCCATCAACACCTAGGAGCAGCTGAAGGAAGACTTCGTCAAGATGTATAGCGCCACTTGCCTACAACCGGGAACCCGATACGATCTCCAAAACTTCCACCAGGACCACGACGAAAGCCTCTGGAGCTACATTCGTCGTTTCTCCAACATGCGCTTGACGATTCCAGAGATCGCCGATGCAGAAGCCATCTGCACCTTCTCCAACGGCCTGCGCCACAAGGAGCTCCGCGACAAGATCATCCGAAAGAAGGTGACCACAGTCACCGAACTCATGACAATCGCCAACTCTTACGCCGACACCGACGACGCCCATCGCCATCATGAGCGCCCACGTCGCCGATCACGATCCCAGTAACGCCGTCGCGTTGATGAACGCCGCGATGAATGGCGCAATGGAAGACATGACAATTTTCTTCGAAACTAGTGCCCTCTTCCTCTGTGTGTATAAAAGGAAGAAATAAATCAATCAAATTACGAGAAGCTTCATAAAGCGCTTCTTTTACCGCTCCGGACAACGTCACTGTCGCGACGATCGGGACCACCGCCATGATCGCCCGGAGTCTTCTCGCCAAAGGTCGGATCACCGTCGGCGTGACAACCGCTACATCGCCAACACCAACGCTCGGCCGAAGAGCACATATGACAATGACTAAGAGAAGCTCCTCAACGGCCCTTGTCCTCTCCACAAGAACGCCAAGCACTCATTGCGCGAGTGCGACATCATCACCCGCAACGTACGTGGAAATAAGGAGAAACGGCCACGTGTCACACCCGGTTTTGGAGATCAAAACCAAGTACTCATATACGTGCCCCCAGGATGTCCAAACACACGTATAATCTCAAATTGTATTAAGTATAAAGTACTTATTACTCATCGCATAGTCATCACATTTATTACAAGTCTTTGCTCAAAGGCATAACATAGCGAAAACGTAAAGCGAACGAGCCACCACGGGGACTCCAACTGGGGGTGATCAACTAGTAGTCCTGAACATCTTCTGGAAACTCCTCAAATCCATCATCTGGTACCCATCCGGGATTTTTATAAAATTACAACAAGTGTAAGCGCACCATGCTTAGCAAGAATAACAAAGATCTATGAGGCTCAAAAGGCTTGATCGGGTTTGACTGCGGTTAGCAAATTTTAGTTAATCAAGTTTTAATTATTCCTGAAACACTACTTTAGTGATAAACCATCCCATGTTAAAATAGTAATTATTCAAAATTAAACCCATCCATCCATAACCAGTGCCACAAGTGTGAAGGATCCAGGCCGCTCGTGTCCGTGAGCACGGCTGTTATAACAGGTTTTAGATATCTGCAGATATTGTACAACTTTACCCCCAAGACGTGATTCCCATGTGTCGGGGTTTGCAAGGCCCACATCGCCTCTACCAAGGAAGCGCGACAGGGTTTCACTACGTAACCTTTCACAAGACACCCTAACAAGTTAGTAGCCGCTAAGGTTTCAGTGGCAAGTGTGTTATAGGTGTCCCCCTTCGTGAGGCACACATGAACGCCGCATAGCACACACCAGGACAGAGGAACAACTATACACCACGAGGCACTCCCCTCTTGCGCCTTTCGGTAACCACTAACAGGCTAGAGACGTACAAGTTATATGATTAAAGTCAGAGCCATATGACACTTGGGGTTGCACGTGTCCTCCTGGGTTGCCGCTTCACATGAAAACCCAAGCACAAACCGACGCTTGAGCTTCCTAAACCATGTTTCTAAAAAGATTCATTTTACAATATTACATATAATCATTAGTTAAGATTAAACATTTGTTTTGGTTATGCACGGTGGCAACTATCCAATAATGCATTCCCAACCATAGGTGACAAGGATTTGTGGTACAAGATAGCTAGGGATTACTCCTATGGTATTCAATTTGGACACATGCATATGAACAAGTTAATCTTAGTTCTTAGGTACAAGGAGCCTTTGTTACACTTGCCTTCCTCAAAGCTGTTTCCCTGATCCTGCTGGTCCTCAACTTGTTCCTCAGCAACCTCGCACTGCTCGCCCTCTAAACGCGATGCGAAATCACCAATCATACATCATACCAAACCATTACATGCAAACAAAAGAGGTTTTAATTAGAACAGTACACCAAACAGTAAAAAGAGAGTAAAAAGTTTATAAAACTAATCTACGCTTTACTACGAACACATGAGCGAAAGAATCACTCAAATCGGAGCTAAAACGTGAAAGATATGAGTAAAACAAGGTGCAATGGCATTACTGTAAATAAACCAAAACTGAAATTGGATTTAAATAAATCTAATTCGAAAATCCGACGGGCTCTGGACTGCGGGTCCTATATTTGAAAAAGACAGGGGCCAAAACGAGTAAAAACAGGACTGAAAAGAAATGAATCTGAACTGATATGGATTGCGGGTTGATTTCGCTAAAACAGAGGGGCTTAAGTGCAAAAGTGCTCAGAGCTGTCGGCTGACCGCGTCGTTGCTGACGTGGCGGCCACGTGTTGTGCGCTGGTTGGCGCGGTGTGCCACGCCAGCGGTGGTCCCGCTGACTGGGCCGCGGTGCTCCGCGTCCACGGGTCCACGGTGGACCGGTTACTCAGCCCCGAAGGGGTATCTAATCTCGTCGTGCATCTTGCGATCGACGGCCCTGGTGAAAGGGGAAAACCCCGCCGCAAGCACAGTGCCCACGACGGCGGCGCCATGGCCGACGGCGGCTCAAACTCGCCGGAGTTCGCCGGTACGGTGTTCCCGACCGTGTTTGGCCTAACCAACACACCGGGAGGCTCTACGCGTGATTGCGAACTCGACTGTGCACAGAACGGAGGCGGGGGATCACGTCCGAGGGACGGCCCCGCGGCGCGCCATAGCCGCATGCTCGGTGCTCGACAGAAGACACCCTAGAGTGTTTGAAACTCAAAATTGGGGGCACGGGAGGACGTAGGGCCATACCACGAACTCGAAGATGACGACCGTGGCGGCTCCAGTGGCTTCCCGAGCTCGCGGACAGTGATGGCGACTGCAAAGGGGAAAAAGGGTCAGTGAGCGCCAATTCGGCTTCAATCCGAGCCACAGACGAAAGGAAAAGGCACCAACGGTCGCGGCGAAGTGCAGCGGTACTCCGGGACGGCAAAACAGCGGCGTGCGTCTCTGACGTTGGCGAATTTGGAGTGGGGATTGTGCGGTGTGGCTGGGAGTGAAAGGGAGGGAGCGAGGGGCTCGGGTCGGGGTTTTATAGGGTGCCAGGGTGAGCGGAGGGGGTGGCGGCCGTTGCAACCGGCTTGAAGACCCGCCTTGATTGCCATCAAGGCCGGCGTGAAGTGGGCAGTGAAGAAGCGGATGAATGGGGGAGGGAATCGCGCTCGGGCGAGGCAGCGAGGAGGGAGACGAACCCGGGCTGACCGGCAGGTCCCGTAGGGCAGTGAGTGAGGGGCGAGCGCGCAGCGCGGCATCAGCGTCTGACGCGTGGGGCCCCGGTGCAGAGAGCGACGGGCGCGCACGCGGTTTGCTGCGGGCTGGCGCGGGAGAGCGCGACGGCAGGCCGCGGAGCGGGCCGCCAAGCGGGCCGGTGTGCGAGCGGGAGTGGGAAAGAGCTAGCGGGCCAGCGCGAGAGCAGGCGGCCCATGGCCGGTTTGCGTGGGAGAGGGTGAGGGAGAGAGAGCGGGCCGGTTCCGGTGGTTGGGGCTGAAAGGAGGGAAAACAAAGAGGGAGAAAAGAAAACTTTTTCTATTTTCTGTTTTCACAAAACTTGCCCAATTTCAAATTGGATTTGAAATCAAGTCAAACAATCTACCCCTACACCCAACCAAAACACTATGCACCAGCATGTATGCAACAAACATGTTTCTAGGTTTTAGGTTTATTTTATATTCCCCAAATTCTTATTAGTTGGACCTATGTTTCATGCACAGAAAATATGTAAAAGCTCAGAATTAATTACTAATTTGCAAGGTTTTATTTTTAGGGTGTTACAAACCTACCCCCCTTAGGATGAATCTCGTCCTCGAGATTCGGATGACTCAAAGAGGTAAGGGATATTGTGATCTCAGATCTTCCTCTCTTTCCCATGTTGCCTCATCGTCAGAGTGTCGGTTCCACTGAACTTTACACATTCTTATGACCTTACTCCGAGTAACTCTTTCTTCTGCTGTTTCTAAAATCCTTGTGGGGTGTTCCTTGTAAGATTGATCCTCTCAGAACACTCGAGCTCATCCAAAGGTAACTATTCTTCTGGCAAACCCTTAAACACTTTTTAAGCTATGAGACATGGAACACATCATGCACACCTGACAACTTCTCAGGTAACTCCAGTTGATAAGCAACTTCTCCCCTTCTATTAATGACCTTAAATGGTCCCACATATCTAGGTGACAATTTCCCCTTGGTATGAAACCTCTTTAACTCCTCTCCATCGGTGAGACTTTTAGATACACATAATCGCCTATCTTAAATTCCAAGTCCCTTCTTCTCGTATCAGCATAACTTTTCTGTCGTGATTGTGCCACCTTGAGATTCTGCCTGACTGTTTGTACTTGTTTTCTCTGCTTCCTTTATAACTTCTGGTCCAAACACTTGACTTTCTCGTGTTTGATTCCAGAATAGTGGTGTTCTGCATTTTTTGCCATACAAAACCTCAAACGGTGCCATATTGAGACTTTTCTGATAACTGTTATTATAAGAGAATTCAGCAAACGGTAAACTTTTATCCCAGCTTGTACCATATTGTAGAGCACATGCTCTCAACATATCTTCCAATATCTGATTTGTTCTTTCTGTCTGTCCATCTGTCTGTGGGTGGTAAGCTGAACTGAAACTCAGTTTCGTGTCCATAGATTCATGTAACTTTCTGCCAGAAATGAGATGTGAACTGTGTTCCTCTGTCAGAACGATTCTCTTTGGTACCCCATGCAGACATACTATTCTTTCCATGTACAACTCTGCTAGTTTTGCCCCTGAATAGGTAGTCTTCACCGAATAAAATGTGCCACTTTTGACAAACGATCTACTATAACCCAAATTGAGTCATATCCCTTCTGCGTTCGAGGTAAACCTACTATGAAATCCATTCCAACTTCATCCCATTTCCATTCAGGTATCGTCAAAGGTTGAAGTAACCCAGCTGGTCTTTGGTGTTTTGCTTTCACTCTTGGCACGTATCACATATAGCCACATACTCCGCTACATCTCTTTTGAGACCATACCACCAATACGTTTCTCTAAGGTCGAGATACATCTTTGTGCTTCCTGGATGTATGGAGTATGCCGAGTCATGAGCTTCCCTCAAGATAGATTCCCGAATAGATTTTATTCTGGCACACCAGATCTCTGACCAAACCACACTGTTCCATGTTCATCCATTCTGAAACCCGGTGCTTTACCGACCACAATACGCTCAACAATATCTTTTCTTTTCTCGTCTTCCAGTTGTCCTTTACGGATCTCCCGTTCTAAGGTAGGTTCTATTTCTAATTCCATGGCATTAGCCACTATTCCCAGATTCAGATATGCAAACTCTTCACATAACTCTCGTGATAGTTGTGTAGCATAGGCCATATTCACATAACTTTTTCTGCTCAGTGCATCTGCTACCACATTAGCTTTACCCGGATGATAATGTACCTCCAGGTCATAATCTTTAATAAGCTCTAACCACCTGCGCTGGCCTCAAGTTTAGATCCGACTGCGTGAATATATACTTTAGACTCTTCTGATCCGTATATATGTCACACTTATGACCAACCAGGTAATGTCTCCAGATTTTAAGTGCGTGAACCACAGCTGCTAACTCCAAATCATGTGTTGGATAATTCACCTCATGCTTCCGTAGTTGCCTAGATGCATACGCAACCACTTTACCCTCTTGCATAAGTACACAGCCCAGACCCAGCCGAGAGGCATCACAGAATATGGAAAAGCTTTTGGACAGATCTGGTAGAGTAAGCACTGGGGCTGAGGTCAACCTTCTTTTCAACTTTTCAAAACTGGCTTGACATTCTTCCGTCCACACAAACTTAACGTTCTTTTGTAACAAGGAAGTCATCGGTTTGGCTAGCTTTGAAAACCCTTCAATGAACCTCCTATAATATCCTGCCATTCCAAGGAAACTCCGAATCTCACTCGCATCCTGAGGCAGGTTCGAACTTAATACGTCAGAGACCTTTTTGGGATCCACTGCTACGCCTCCATCAGAGATAACATGACCAAGGAAAGATACCTCCTTTAACCAAAACTCACACTTACTGAACTTAGCAAATAGTTGATGCTCCCTAAGCTTTTGTAGAACTAACCTCAAATGTTCCTCATGTTCTCTTTCATCTCGTGAAAAGATCAGTATATCATCTATGAATACTACTACAAATTTATCCAAGTATTCCATGAATACCTTATTCATCAGATACATGAAGTAGGCTGGTGCATTTGTCAAACCAAAGGACATAACTGTGAATTCATATAACCCATATCTAGTTACAAAAGCAGTTTTTGGGATATCAGACTGCCTTATCCTTAACTGGTGATAGCCAGATCGGAGATCAATCTTAGAAAATACACATGCTCCTTTTAACTGGTCAAACAGGTCATCGATTCTGGGTAGTGGATACTTATTCTTTATTGTTACTTCATTCAGGGATCTATAATCTATACACATCCTCTGTGTACCATCTTTCTTTTCTACAAACAACACTGGTGCTCCCCAAGGTGAGGAACTAGGTCGGACATAACCCTTATCTTGCAACTCTCTTATTTGTTGTTTAAGTTCTGCTAACTCATTCACTCCCATCCTATATGGCCTCTTAGCTATAGGTGCAGTACCAGGTAAAAGTTCAATTATAAACTCTATATCTCGTTCAGGTGGCATACCTGGTAATTCATCTGGGAAGACATCACGATACTCATTCACAACCCGTATATCCTCTATAGATGCACCCTTCAGCTGATTTACTTTGCAGTTATGTTCAACTGTCATCGAGACTGCTACATCAATTTGTTCCCCATCAGGTGTCATTAACTGTACTGTTCTGCTATCACACTGTATAACTGCTTTTGCCCATTTCAGTCAATCCATACCCAAAATAACATCAATTCCAGATGTTTTCAGAACTATAGGACTAACTGTGAACTCTACCCCCCTTAAAATTATCTTTACTAAAGGACATGATAGTGAGGTTTGTATTTCAGCTCCTGGTGAGCTAACTATCAAGGGGGTTTTCATAGCTATCATGGGGATTTTATTCTTCTTGACAAATGAATGAGCAATAAATGAATGCGAAGCGCCTGAATCAAACAGAACTGTAGCAAAACTGGAGTTGACTAGGAACATACCGATCATGACATCTGGCGCCTCCTGAGCTGCTTCAGCAGTCACATGATTCACCCTGCCTCGGACATTGTTCTGCTGCACCTTTTTGGGACATCTGTTGGAGTAATGTCCCGGTTCTCCACAACTATAGCATTTATTATCATTGGTGGGTGCCCTCTGTGCACCATTCTTTGGTGGAGCATTCTGAACATTTGCCCTTGCCGGAGCATTGGTGACCTGTTGCTGGCGCTGAGCTGGTGCTCTGTACTGTGCTTGCTGCTGCTGCTGCTGAGGTGCCCGCTGTGCTTGCTGGTTTCTATTTCCATAACCAACCTGACCCTGTTGACGCTGCTGAGGATAAGATTGCTGATTGTTGGTACGGAAGCGAGTGTTGCTTCCGGACGACTGTCCCTGAAACTTCCTCTTCTTTTCTTCCATCTCCCTGCGTTTGTTTTCAATCACTAAGGCCTTGTCCACCAGAGACTGAAAGTTGGCAAAGGTATGAGACAACAACTGATATTGTAGTCCATCATTCAATCCTTCCATGAAGAGCTCCTGACGCTTGTTATCATCCTCCACTTCAGTAGGTGCATACCTTGACAAAAGTACAAACTTGTCGCGGTATTCGGCTACAGACATACCCCCTTGCTTGAGAGCTAGGAATTCCTTCTTGTTGATCTTCATCAGCCCAGCTGGTACATGGTGGGAACGGAAAGCAGTACAAAATTCTTGCCACAGAATAGGGTTGGCCTCATTACGACCAAAGCGGAAAGCATCCCACCAATCTAGGGCTGCCCCTTGCAGTTGACCAGATGCATACAACACTTTCTCCCTGTCATCACATTGAGCAATCTCCAGTTGCCTTTCAATTGCACGAAGCCAATCATCAGCTTGTAGTGGATCAGTTGAGTGCTTGAAGACTGGTGGATGACCTTTCAGAAATTCACCCCTCTTGTCACGGACTTGAGGAGGTGGGTTCACATTACCATTACCATTAGCATTGTTCTGAAGGTTCTGAATATTTTGAGCCATCTGCTGCATGAGTTGAGTTTGCATGGCTAACAGTTGTTCAATGCTCACTGGCGGTGGCGGTGGTGGCGGCAAGTTCTCATTGCCAGCGTTCCTCCTTGTGTTCACCATCTGTCACATGTTTAAGGTTTATGAGCTTCTCACATTTAGGACATATAAAAGTTTGGGAGGATCACATATTTTGTATGAATATAACATAAGAAACACAACGGGTATATGACATATAAAAGTTGACAGTTAACTGATAAGTCTGCTGATTGGTGCTGCAGACAGCAGTGCAGTAAAATGACCATATCTCGCTTTCTGTTTAACCTCTGGATGCAAATCAGATCTTTCTGGAAAGCTTAAGAAATTCTCTACAACTTTCATTCAGAACACAATCCCATATTCTGAAGTTAAAATAGTCAAAAACAGACCAGAAACTGTACTGTTTTCGTTTCCTGACAGCATGTTATCACCAACTTGTAACAGGTATATCTCACAAACCATAACAGATTTTACAGTGCTTCCAGTTGGAGATGAAAGATACTGAAGTCTACTCTTTACCATAAAATTTTCACGAATTTTGAATATTCATAGAGTGTGATATGAACTGATTAAGACAGACTGCTTCAGGATAACAAGATTTTGGACAGCAAAGTAGAGAAACCCATCTAACAAGGGTTTTTATTAACTTAATTTAGATGATTGTGGACATGCCCCACAATTCATCTCAATCATCCAAAGATCCAAATCATGCATTATCACAATTACAAAAAGTAAAGCAACCAAAGACAATTGTTCAACCATTACAACTGAAAAGTAAACACTCTCGCTCTAGCGCTTTTTATTCTAGTAAAGGTAGGACTTCCTAGAAATCGAGGTAGGTGGTGGTGTCGGGGTTTCCTGGGGCGCCTCTGTATCTGGGAGGAGACTCTGCTGGTGCTCTTGGATCGGCCATTGGTGGACCTCCAAGCAGACGCTTCATGATGGCATTCTTCTGGCAAAGGTGCAGATATGACCTCCTTAGAGCATGCATCTCATCCAGAGCTTGGTCCAAGTCAGTGTTGGTATGGGCCAAGTACTCCAGAACAGGGCGAAGCCTGGCGTTCTCCTCTCCTATGGGTGCAGCAATGTTGCAGACGGACTGACCACTCCGCCGGCGGGGAAGATAACGGTCCTGCTCCCACCTCAGATGATGGAAGCATCGGTCGCGGTTGACCAACAGAGCCTGTCGAGCTGCATCTGCAATGGCTGCAGCCCTGTTGAGCCTGGCTGTGACTGCCTTGTGAATGTAGCACACCCGGCTTCCCTCGCGGATCATCACCTCTGTGCTACAGAACCCAACATAGTTAGGATGGGTGCAATGCTCAGACCTGTACTGCACGGTGCACCTGGGGTGGTAACGGCGCACAAGATCTAACAGTCGATGATGGTAGTAGGTATCTCCATGAAGATCATAGTAGAGGTCCACGGTCCATCCATCAGCACGGAGAGCAGCGTAGAAGTCATCTCCACCGCCCCCTCCATTAGGACCATCACCATCGTCACCGTCGCCTTCATCACCATCATCTCCATCAGAGTCATCTGAGCCATCTCCATCATCAGGATCACCTGCAGCAACCTGATCTTCTTGTTGTTCCTCCTCCATGGGTTCTTCCTCATTGACTGGTTCCACTTCTTCATCTTCAACTGGTTCCACCTCTTCTGGTTCTTCTTCCATGACATCATCCAGATTCTCCTCAACTAGTGGAACAACCTCTTCGGGTTCCTCCTCCTGGTTCCTAAGCATCTCCACCAGATGCCCCGGAACACGCTTCCCTACATAGAACCTGGTCCTCTTCGGAAGCCTGATGACGCTCTTGCGAGGTGTGCACTTGGTGCGGGCCATCTACAAGAGTTTGAAATAGTTGAGGATTAGACAAAAATAATTGCAATAGATAAAGAACAGAATATAAGCATGATTTTATAACAAAATAATATGTAATAAAATAAAGAGTTGACAACTAAGGTACGCCCGTTTCTACTGGTTGATCGACCTATAGTCAGTTTCGCTTTGATACCAATTTGTCGCACCCGGTTTTGGAGTTCAAAACCAAGTACTCATATACGTGCGCCCAGGATGTCCAAACACACGTATAATCTCAAATTGTATTAAGTATCAAAGTAAAGTACTTATTACATCGCATAGTCTTCACACTTATTACAAGTCTTTGCTCAAAGGCATAACATAGCGGAAACGTAAAGCAAACGAGCCACCACGGGGACTCCAACTGGGGGGGTTGATCAACTAGTAGTCCTGAACATCTTCTGGAAACTCCTCAAATCCGTCATCTGGTACCCATCCGGTATTTTTATAAAATTACAACAAGTGTAAGCGCACCATGCTTAGCAAGAATAACAAAGGGATCTATGAGGCTCAAAAGGCTTGACCGGGTTTGACTGCGGTTAGCAATTTTAGTTGGTCAAGTTTCATTATACCTGTAACACTACTTTAGTGATAAACCAACCCAAGTTGAAAATAATAATTAATCAAATTAAACCCATCCATCCATAACCAGTGCCACAAGTGTGAAGGATCCAGGCCGCTCGTGTCCGTGAGCACGGCTATTATAACAGGTTTTAGATATCTGCAGATATTGTACAACTTTACCCCCAAAATGTGATTCCCATATGTCGGGGTTTGCAAGGCCCACATCGCCTCTACCAAGGAAGCGCGACAAGGTTTCACTACGTAACCTTTCAGAAGACACCCTAACAAGTTAGTAGCCGCTAAGGATTTAGTGGCAAGTGTGTTATAGGTGTCCCCCTTCGTGAGGCACACATGAACGCCGCATAGCACACACCAGGACAGAGGAACAGCTATACACCACGAGGCACTCCCCTCTTGCGCCTTTCGGTAACCACTAACAAGCTAGAGACGTACAAGTTATATGATTAAGGTCAGAGCCATATGACACTTGGGGTTGCACGTGTCCTCCTGGGTTGCCGCTTCACGTGAAAACCCAAGCACAAACCGGCGCTTGAGCTTCCTAAACCATGTTTCTAAAAAGATTCATTTTACAATATTACATATAATCATTAGTCAAGATTAAACATTTGTTTTGGTTATGCGCGGTGGCAACTATCCAATAATGCATTCCCAACCATAGGTGACAAGGATTTGTGGTACAAGATAGCTAGGGATTACTCCTATGGTTATTCAATTTGGACACATGCATATGAAGAAGTTAATCTTAGTTCTTAGGTACAAGGAGCCTTTGTTACACTTGCCTTCCTCAAAGCTATTTCCCTGATCCTGCTGGTCCTCAACTTGTTCCTCAGCAACCTCGCGCTGCTCGCCCTCTAAACGCGATGCGAAATCACCAATCATACATCATACCAAGCCATTACATGCAAACAAAAGAGGTTTTAATTAGAACAGTACACCAAACAGTAAAAACAGAGAGTAAAAAGTTTATAAAACTAATCTATGCTTTACTACGAACACACGAGTGAAAGAATCACTCAAATCGGAGCTAAAACGTGAAAGGTATGAGTAAAACAAGGTGCAATGGCATTGCTGTAAATAAACTGAACCCGAAATTGGATTTAAATAAATCTAATTCGAAAATCCGACGGGCTCTGGACTGCGGGTCCTATATTTGAAAAAGACAGGGGCCTAAACGAGTAAAAACAGGACTGAAAAGAAATGAAACTGAACTGATATGGACTACGGGTTGATTTCGCTAAAACAGAAGGGCTTAAGTGCAAAAGTGCTCAGAGCTGTCAGCGCTGACCGCGTCGTTGCTGACGCAGCGGCCACGTGTCGTGCGCTGGTTGGCGCGGTGTGCCACGCCAGCGGTGGTCCAGCTGACTGGGCCGCGGTGCTCCGCGTCCACGGGTCCACGGTGGACCGGTTACACAGCCCCGAAGGGGTATCTAATCTTGGCCGTTCATCACGCGATCAACGGCCCTGGAGAAAGGGAAAAATCCCGCCGCCAGCACAGTGCCCACAACGGCGGCGCCATGGCCGACGGCGGCTCGAACTCGCCGGAGTTTGCCGGTACGGCGCTTCCGACCGGGATTGGCCTAACCAACTACACCGGGAGGCTCTACGCGTGATTGCGAACTCGACTGGGCACAGAACGGAGGCGGGGGATCACGCCCAAGGGACGGCCCCCACGGCGGCGCCATGGCCGCATGCTCAGTGCTCGACAGAAGACACCCTAGAGTGTTTGAAACTCAAAATTGGGGGCACGGGAGGACGTAGGGCCATACCACGAACTCGAAGATGACGACCGTGGCGGCTCCAGTGGCTTCCCGAGCTCACGCAACAGTGATGGCAACTGCAAAGGGGAAAAAGGGTCGGTGAGCGCCAATTCGGCTTCAATCCGAGCCACAGACGAGTGGAGAAGGCACCAACGGTCGTGGCGAAGAGCGGCGAAGCTCCAAGGCCGCACGCATGGCTCCGGAAGTGCTCGGAAACGACGAATTGGAGTGGCCGTGTGTGGTGTGAGAGGCAGAGAGCGAAAGGGAGGGAGTGAGGGACTCGGGTCAGGGTTTTATAGGGCACCAGGGGTAGCCGAGGGGCCTTGGCTGCCACGGCCGTTGCAGCCGGGGCTTGAAGGCCTGGCTTGATGGCCATCAAGGCCGGTGGTGAAGAGAGCAGTGAAGAGAGGGGAGGGAATCGCGGGCTCGGCGAGGGCGAGGTGGGAGACGAGCCCGGGCTGACGTGTGGGTCCCGTGAGCCAGTGAGGGCAGTGCGAGCGCGCAGCGCGGCGTCAGCGTCTGACGCGCGGGGCCGCGGTGCAGAGGGAGAGCGGCGGGCGCGCGCGTGCGGGCTGCGGCTGGCGCGGGCGAGTGCGTCGGCAGGCCGCGGAGCGGGCCGCCAAGCAGGCCGGCGCGCATGCTGGAGAGGGAGAGAGGTCAGCGGGCCTGCGGGAGGGCGAGCAGCCCAAGGCCGGTTCGGCGGGGAGAGGTGAGGGAGAGAGAGCGGGCCGGTTCCGGTGGTTGGGCTGAAAGGAGGGAAAACAAAGAGGGAGAAAAGAAAACTTTTCTATTTTCTGTTTTCACAAAACTTGCCCAATTTCAAATTGGATTTGAAATCAAGTCAAACAATCTACCCCTACACCCAACCAAAACACTATGCACCAGCATGTATGCAACAAACATGTTTCTAGGTTTTAGGTTTATTTTATATTCCCCAAATTCTTATTAGTTGACCTATGTTTCATGCACAGAAAATATGTAAAAGCTCAGAATTAATTACTAATTTGCAAGGTTTTATTTTTAGGGTGTTACACCACGGAACGACAACGACAAGGACAATGACGCCGATGCACATGAGCCTGCCTTCGGAGCACCTGTGAGGACGCTCTCTATCTTCGGTGGCAAGTTCGCCGAGACATCGCCTCTGTGGCGGCCATCACCGACGACCCTGCCAACGTCCGCTACCTCGACTGGTCAGAGCGCCCCATCACCTTCTCCAGGGACGACCAGTGGTTGGACGACAAGTATCCCGGGCATTTTCCCCTCGTCATTGACCCGGTGATCTCCAACTGCCGCTACAGGAAGGTCCTCGTCGACGATGGGACCGCCCTCAACATCATCTTTGCATCAGCCTTCCGCGAGCTCGACTACTCCAAGCGGGACCTATTCCCGGCGAACTTCCTGTTCTGGGGTACCGTACCCGGGAAGCCTTCCATGCCCGTCGGACAGATCACACTTCCAGTAGAGTTTGGCACGCCTGACCACTTCCGCGAGGAGTACATCACCTTCATCGTCACCGACTTCGACACCACCTACCACGCCATCTTCGGCCGCCCGGCGCTCTCCAAACTCATGGTTGTTCCACACTACGCCTACCTCGTGCTCAAGATTCCGACGAAGAAAGGGATCCTCAGCCTCCGGGCAAACCTCCAGGTGGCGTACAAGTGCGAGCAGGAAACTATCAACTCCGCGGAGACACGCCAGCAGATCAAAGGCGTCCAGGAGTGCATTACCAATGCCGCCAAGCTTCGCCCCGAAGATCTAGAGATCCCGGAGACCTCCGACTAGCGCTCCAACAAGAAGTCGAAAGACACGAAGCAGGTGGCCCTGGTGGACGGAGCTCCGGAGAAGACTGTCATCATCGGCGCCAAATAGCGCGCTCGTCAGCTTCATACGGAGCAATGTCGATGTGTTCGCCTGGAAGCCAGCGGACATGCCCGGAGTTCCATGGTAATTCGTCGAGCACTCCTTGAACGTCTCCACGACAGCCAATCCGGTTCGCCAAAAGCTTCGTTGCTTCGTGCCAGACAGGAAGGAGGCAATTAGGGTAGTACTCACCCGGCTCCTAGCTGCCGGTTTCATCAAAGAGGTGTATCATCCGGATTGGTTGGCCAATCCAGTCCTTGTACTTAAAAATAATAAAGAATGGTGTATGTGCGTTGACTACACCGACCTCAATAAGCATTGCCCTAAAGACCCCTTCCTCCTCCCTCGCATCGATGAGGTCGTCGACTCCACCGCCGGGTGTGAACTCCTCTCCTTCCTCGACTGCTACTCCGGCTACCATCAAATCGCCCTGAAAGTGGAGCACCAGATCAAAAAGGCGTTCATCACGCCATTTGACGCCTACTGCTACACTACCATGTCGTTCGGGCTGAAGAACGCCGGAGCCACGTACCAGCGCGCAATCCAAGATTGCTTGAAGGACCTCATCCCCGAGAAGGTTGAAGCCTATGTCGATGACATCGTCGTTAAAACTCGTACTGCCGACACGCTCCTCGCCAACCTTGAGGCAACCTTTAAGGCCCTCAATATGTTCAAGTGGAAGCTCAACCCCAACAAGTGCATCTTCGGTGTATCATCTGGCAACCTCCTAGGCAACATCATCAGCCATGACGGCATTCGCCCAAACCCCGACAAGACTTCGGTCGTCCTCCGCATGCAAGCTCCATTCAAAGTGAAGGACATCCAGAAGCTCACCGGGTGCATGGCGTCCCTCAGCCACTTCATCTCCAGGCTCGGCGAAAAGGGGCTACCTTTCTTCAAACTCCTCAAGGCAGGCGAGAAGTTCGTCTGGGACACTGAAGCCGATCGTGCCTTCTCCGACCTAAAGAGGTACCTCACCCAGCCTCCTGTGCTCACCGCACCTAAGGAGAAGGAGCCTTTGCTGCTCTACATCGCCGCTACAAATCGGGTCGTCAGCTCCGTCATCGTCGTTGAATGCGAGGAAGTCGGCCACTCCTACCCCATCCAGCGACCATGCTACTTCGTCAGCAAGGTGTTAAATGACTCCAAGACCCGGTACCCTCAAGTACAAAAGCTACTCTACGCGGTCCTTATAACCGCCCGGAAACTGTGCCACTACTTCCAAAGCTCCAAACGGGTCACCGTCGTCACCGAATTCCCCCTCGGGGACATTCTCCACAACAAGGATGCTAGAGGACGTATCATCAAGTGGGCCATCAAGCTTGGCTGCTACGACATCACCTTCCAGAGTCACCAGACCATCAATTCCCAAGCGCTCGTCGACTTCGTCGCAAAATGGACGGACATCCAGACCCCAGTGCCGATAGAGGCACTAGAACACTAGGTCCTCTTCTTCGATGGATCCCTCACCTTGCACGGCGCCGACGCTGGTCTCCTCTTGACATCTCTAACCGGCGAAAAGCTACGCTACGTGCTCCGGCTACTGTTCCCAGCCTCAAACAACGCTGCTGAATACAAAGCTGCTATCCACGCCCTACGCATCGCCAGTGAGCTAGGTGTCAAACGCCTCGTGGTCTACGGCGACTCCACCCTCATCATCAACCAGCTCAATAAGGATTCGAGCTGCTCCAGTGACAAGATGAGCACTTACTGCGCAGCCATCCGGAAGCTACAAGACAAGTTCTTCGGCGTCGAATACCATCACGTTCCGCGCGATCGGAACCAGGCGGTCGACGAGTTGTCCAAACTAGCATCATCACGATCTCCGGTACCAGCTGGCGTATTTGTTCATGACCTAACCTTCCCCTCTATCGACGATGTTGCAATCTCCGCTTCATCGACAAACTCCGCGTCTCCACCCCCGACGGCAGGGCAGTTGGTTAGCGTCATCCCTACACCACCATCCGACTAGCGGGAGGACTTCATCAAGTATCTCTGCGAAAACCTCGTTCCTGATGACAAGACCGAAGCCGAGCGTCTCGTTCGTCGCGTCAACAACTACGTCTTGGTCGATGGTGCGGTCATGCGCAAAAACTCCAGGGATGAAGTGCTCCAAAAATGCGTCTCCAGGGCAGACGGCCTGGAGATCCTCTTTGACATCCACGCTGGCGAATGCGGGAATCATGCCGCTGCAAAGACGTTGGTACGCAAGGCCTTCCGCGCGGGATTCTACTAGCCATCAGCGGTCGCCGACGCTGAGCAGCTCATACGCACCTGCGAGGGGTGCCAATTCTTCGCCAACCAAACCCATGTTCCTGCGCAAGAGCTCCAAGCAATACCGGCATCATGGCCCTTCGCCTGCTGGGGGCTCGACATGATCGGCCCTTTTCGACTAGCTCCGGGCAGCTTCAAGTGGATCTACGTCGCCGTCGACAAGTTCTCCAAGTGGATCAAAACGAAGCCAATCACCAAGGCGACCGCCGAAAATGCCGTCTCCTTCATCGACGAAATAATTCACCGCTTCGGTCTCCCAAACTCCATCATCACCGACCTCGGCTCCAACTTCACCGTCAATGTCTTCTGGGACTTGTGGGGATATTACATCCGTATACCCCCATGGCATGAGTTGGGCCCTTCTACAGATACGGCCCAACCAGAAGGCCTTGCGGCCCGCGACCAGGCCGTCGCGGCCGCCAAGGACTCTCCTAATGACTTGCTCGACAAGGAAGATCCGAATAGATAGACCCGGATTCCTTGCCAAAAGGAACCGATTGTAATCTATTAGGATTTGGTAAGTTGTAACCCTGCTCCCTGGCTATATAAGGCGAGCAGGGATCCCCTCCAAACACATGCCATATTCCAATCCATCAATACAAACCAGCCACCAGAACACAGGACGTAGGGTATTACGGCGACTTGCCGGCCCGAACCTGTCTAAATCGCCATCTCTCGTCCCTGTGTTTACGCTTTGCAGACGTCTCGCACGCCTCCGCCGCTCAATCAACTACCTTGGGCATACCCCTCGGTAGACTATCGACCATATTTCATCGACATTTGGCGCGCCAGGTAGGGGGTGTGTGCTACGACACCATCATCTGCCAAGCGGTTACTTTCCCTCGCTCCATGGTTCTTCCGGAGTCGGGCACCACTTTTTAGATCGGATCTATGATCTGGACCGTGGGCGACCATGCTCCCGCTCCAGAAATCATGGAATCTGCACAGCTTCCTGCGCCGGACGCTCTGCCGTCCATCCACAGCGTCATCAAGCCGACGCGTCGTCCGCCAAGAATCGTCCCTTGCGACGACCAGATCGAAGCCATCGACTGAGCCAACCAAGGAATTGCAGAATGCATTGACGCCATCGAGGTAGCTCGTATACAGCTTTCCGACCAATCTTGCCTTGAGCAATTTTCAGGTACACCATTGGGGGTTTCAAGCGCGCGACTGTCGACGAAATATGGTCGATAGCCCACCTAGGGGTATGCCCAAGGTGGTAGATTAGCGGGGAAGGCGCATGGAACGACGATCCGGACGTGACACAGGAGCGAATCTAGATGAACACCAGGGTTTATATAGGTTCGGGCCGCCGAGTTCAGCGTAATACCCTAAGTCCTGCGTCGAGTTGTCTACTCTGTATATTGATGAATGTGTTTTTTAGAGGGGGTCCCTGCTTACCTTATATAGCCACGGGGAGCAGGGTTACAGATCTTTAGAAGATCGGATATCATGATATAATAAGGAAACCTAGTCGATTACCAGTCCATATCGTGAAGGACACGATATCTTTCCTGACCGACTACGCTTCCTTGCTTTCCGACCCTGAGGAGGCTCCCGTGCCGTCATCCGACCAGCTGGGCAGCCTGCCAAACCAGCTGGGCCTTAACACCACGAACCTTCATAGTGAGTTGGGCTGGCCTTCATGAAGCAGCCCAAGTCTAGCCATGAGGGTACCTGGGTTTATACCCCCACAGCTAGTCCCCGAGCACATTGAATCTTGAAGTGGTGAAAAAAGATATTGACAGCATCTCCGAGCAGCTTCATACATACTTCAAAACCTAATCTCCGACCAGGTTATATTCTGTTGACTGCCATATCATGAACCCACAAGATGCGATGTGCTCTTAAGAAAGAAAAAACAACTTCTGGGAGTCTGGTGAAGTGTGCCCACTTTATGATTACATAACAGTAACAACCATCCAGTCTTGAGGTCGATCATGCTGAAATTTACCTCCATACTCACCGACCAGGTGAACTGTGCCCACTTAGTCCCCGAGCTTGGCAATAGATGACTCGGTCATGTGATGCCAAGGTCAACAATTTGAGACAAAAGTAAACATATACATGCGCGACCAAGCGCCATGTATACACGGTAGTCCCCAAGCTTGGCAATAGATGACATGGTCATGTGATGCCAAGGTCAGAAAATAAAGGCAAAAATAAAAATATACATGCGCGACCAAGCGCCATGTATACACGGTAGTCCCCGAGCTTGGCAATAGATGACTTGGTCATGTGATGCCAAGGTCAAAAAAATAAACTGTATACCCGTGATAGAATAACAACACCATATGCCATCTGATGCAGACAAAACCATCAGCTTTTTATTGTCACGCTTCCCTGTAAAGTGTACCTTTCCTGTCCCTGCTGCAACTTTGACCGTACGTCGTCACATAAAGTAACCTTTACTCTGTTGAACCCATGACATAGTTTGATCTTCTTTTGTAATGAACATGGTCCATGAGCCGAAGGAACTCGGCTATAAATATAGTATCATAGAACCTTTGTTTTGCCCATCAGCCATGGGGCCAAAACTTCCACCATCCGATAGACCGACGATGAGTGTTGCTGAACTAGTGAACCCGCCTGGGTTAGTCTTTAAAGCATAGTGCGAAGTTCCTGGTAGGATTCCTGTGAGGGGATAGTTTGTTAGAACTGTTCCCAACTAGTTGTCAATAGATAGGGATGACGGAGTTCCTGGGAGGATTCTTGTGACGCCGGCAATAACTCTAAGCCATCTTGTCATATATTGAATCCTCCAAGGTTTTCCGAGCTTGATCTTGTTGCCCAGACAACCAACCCAGTTTTCAGAGAAACTCGAGGGTGCCAGGGTGATAGTCTTGCCGGTTACGGGCTGCCAGAATGTAGCTTGGAACGTCTTCCAGTATCCTTTGTGTTTATCTGTGACTTGGTCACCTAACCAGTCCCCAGCTTTGCTGAGAAGGCTAGCAGAGTAGCCGACCAGTCCCTAGTATCACTGGTGGAGCTGGTCCTGAAGCCAACGCAGCTCTGCCACGTGTGTGCCCTGTAACTGGTAGTCTGACCAGTCCCCAGCTTTGCTGGGAAGGCTGGCCAAGGAGCCGACCAGTCCCCAGTATCGCTGGTGGAGCTGGTCCTGAAGCCAACGCAGCTCTGCCACGTGTGTGCCTGTAACTGGTCGTCTGACCAGTCCCCAGCTTTGCTGAGAAGGATGGAGAAGGAGCCGACCAGTCCCCAGTATCACTGGTGGAGCTGGTCCTGATGCCAACGCAGCTCTGCCACGTGTGTGCCTGTAACTGGTCGTCTAACCAGTCCCCAGCTTTGATGAGAAGGCTGGCGAAGGAGCCGACCAGTCCCCAGAATCGCTGGTGGAGCTAGTCCTGAAGCCAACGCAGCTCTGCCACGTGTGTGTCTGTAACTGGTCGTCTGACCAGTCCCCAGCTTTGCTGAGAAGGCTGGCGAAGGTGCCGACCAGTCCCCAGTATCACTGGTGGAGCTGGTCCTGAAGCCAACGCAGCTCTGCCACGTGTGTGCCTGTAACTGGTCGTCTGACCAGTCCCCAGCTTTGCTGAGGAGGCTGGCGAAGGAGCCGACCAGTCCCTAGTATCGCTGGTGGAGCTGGCCCTGTAGCCAACGCAGCTCTGCCACGTGTGTGCCTGTAACTGTTCGTCTGACCAGTCCCCAGCTTTGCTGAGAAGGCTGGCGAAGGAGCCGACCAGTCCCCAGTATCACTGGTGGAGCTGGTCCTAAAGCCAACGCAGCTCTGCCATGTGTGTGCCTATAACTGGTCGTCGGACCAGTCCCCAGCTTTGCTGAGAAGGCTGGCGAAGGAGCCGACCAGTCCCCAGTATCACTGGTGGAGCTGGTCCTGAAGCCAACGCAGCTCTGCCACATGTGTGCCTGTAACTGGTCGTCTGACCAGTCCCCAGCTTTGCTGAGGAGGCTGACGAAGGAGCCGACCAGTGCCCAGTATCGCTGGTGGAGCTGGTCCTGAAGCCAACGCAGCTCTGCCACGTGTGTGCCTGTAACTGGTCGTCTGACCAGTCCCCAGCTTTGCTAAGGAGGCTGGCGAAGGAGCCGACCAGTGCCCAGTATCGCTGGTGGAGCTGGTCCTGAAGCCAACGCAGCTCTGCCATGTGTGTGCTTGTAACTGGTCGTCTGACCAGTCCCCAGCTTTGCTGAGAAGGCTGGCGAAGGAGCCGACCAGTCCCCAGTATCACTGGTAGAGCTGGTCCTGAAGCCAACGTAGCTCTGCCACGTGTGTGCCTACAACTGGTCGTCTGACCAGTCCCCAGCTTTGCTAAGGAGGCTGGCGAAGGAGCCGAACAGTCGCCAGTATCGCTGGTGGAGCTGGTCCTGAAGCCAACGCAGCTCTGCCACGTGTGTGCCTATAACTGTTCGTCTGACCAGTCCCCAGCTTTGCTGAGAAGGCTGGCGAAGGAGCCGACCAGTCCCCAGTATCACTGGTGGAGCTGGTCCTGAAGCCAACTCAGCTCTGCCACGTGTGTGCCTGTAACTGGTCCTCTGACCAGTCCCCAGCTTTGCTGAGGAGGGTGGCCCTTATTATTATTAATATTAAAAGGAAAATTTGTTGATTCATAGAATGCTTGACTCTTGGGCCGGTAAAATGGGCCGTAATGATTGTTAACGTACGAATAGCTTTTTCCGCGGCGAATGAAAATCCCAAAGAGTCGCGCAGTAGATTATAAAGACAAACGCCGCATAGTCAACACTTACGCTAACCGTTGCCATTCCCCATTTCCTTGCCTCCCGCGGAAGCTTGCACTGTAGCCCTAGATCCAGAATAGCGAAGTCGGCGGCGAAGCTCGCACTTTTCCAGCGAATCTGATGATGCGGAAGGCGAGAAAATCTGCGGCGGTGACGGCTGTGAGATTGGATCAGGAATGGGTTCCGTCTAGGAGTACGGAGGAGAGTATCGGCCGTCTTACCGCCGGCGGACTTCTGTCGGACAAGGCGACCGGCGGGTGGAGAGCGCCGACTGGTGAGACTTGTCCTCGACCCAATGCTGATGAGATAGTTGTCTTCGAAGATTATTTCATTAGAGGATTTGGTCTGCCATGCCATGCGTTCCTCCGTGGATTGCTTGATTTTTGGGGGATTGGTCTTTGTAATCTCGGCCCGAATTCCATCCTGTCTGTGTCCATTTTCAGTCACTTGTGTGAGGCGTTTCTCGGAATACAGCCGCACTTCAACTTGTTTCGTTACTTCTTCCAACTGAACAAGAACAGTCGCGGATCATGCATTGCGGGTAGCGCATACATCCTGCTGCGCGAGGGGATGGCGTCCGAGTATATCAACGTCCCTTTGCAAAGTAATGTGACCGGCTGTCAAGAGAAGTGGTTCTACATGACGCAGTGCCAGACGCCCGCTTTAAGTTGTGACGTAGGGAAGGTAGTTGAATCGAGTTGGACCTGGTCGTCGAAGCCTTCCACAAGTGACATGGAGCAGGTCCAGGAGCTGCTTAGTTTGATGAGGGAGATGACTGCTGATGGAATCCAAATTACTGCCAATTTTATGCACCGTTGGATACAGCCGTGCAAAGAAAGGGTGCATCCTGGCTTTGAATATGTTGGACGGCCTGACGCGACCCGTGAGTGCGCCGAAGATTTGGAATCTAAGGAACTGGAGAGGCGTGTTCACGTGGTGCTCCCATTCTCTGAATGGAAAGCACCAAAAAGGGTTACACAGCCATTCAGCCTGGCACGGCCTGTTAAGGATGTGAGTTGCCTCTTAATTTGTTGTGCTGATTTTGCTCTGTTGCAGTGTTCCAGATACCAGTATGCGTTGTTTTGTAGGATCGCTCCGGTGTGTACGTCTCGGGCGTGCCGTCGGCCGAGTGGCCGGAAGGTGTGGACACGAGGCCACGAGCTATCCGTTCTCCACATTCCCAAGCTGATGAAGCAGCCACTAAGGATACGAGGAAGGATAAGGGGGCCGCGGACGCAACTGACCCGCGAGCTGCGAAAGCTGCTTGTAAGCGCGTGGCGTCTGGTCGTAGGGCCACCACGAGGTCGTCGATGCGGGCTGAAGGCCCTTTGGAGATTCCGAGCGGTGCGGCTCCCAATACTTCTGGGTCCATTCGTGACTGGGATGATGATGATGATGATGATGAAGAGCCGCCAATGCCCAAACGCATTCGGGTCGAGGAGCCGACCAGGACCGTTTGGACCTCGCAGAAGCCCAAGGGGCTGAAGCTGAAGGGTGGTCTTTGGGTCAGCGACCTGTAAGTATTCGGCTGTCTTTGTCATGAGTTTATGGGTGCTACCGTGTTCTTGACTTCTCGTGCTTTGTTCATGTCAGCGACCCCGTGCCGGAGGTTGATGCTGTCGAAGATGACAGGGCCCCTAAGCCGACTAGTGCCCCAGATGCAGGGTCCGAGCAGGTTCGGGAGGGGCAACCCGCGGACGGAGCGCCGGATGGAGGAGGTGATGAGCAGCCGACGTTGACCAGCACTCAGGGGACCAGGTCAGGTAGCGGGAGGTCCCCCGACCAGGGGTTGCTGGATGGTCATGGGCCGTCTGACTCAACCCAAATACCCCCGGATGTTCCGCTTCCTCCTCTGGAGGCAAACGCGCTTGGCAGGGTTGGTCGTGCCGCTGATCCCGTGGGAGCTGAGGAAGTGCCTGTGGCACCAAAGGAGGATGTCGTAGAGATTCCTCGCCCGCCGAGATCTCCAGAGCAGATAATCAGAGTAGCACGCCAGCGAGCTGGCGAGTGGGTGTTTCACGAGGAGAACACTGACAACCGTCCGATGAAGAATTTTGACCGGATGCTTGGCCAGCTCCGTAACTACGCACAGGTAATCTTCCAAAGGGTGTGATGCTGGGAAGATGAGTCGCGTGAGTACCGACTGTTGAGTACTTATGTTCAACATGCAGGGGTTGTCGGATTTATCGGAGGAGCGCCGCAAATGCTTCGAGTCCATTGGCCCATTGCTTGATGCAAAGGAAAAACTTGAAGAGGTGTGCGCACGGTACCGAGCGGACCTTGACAGTGCCCGACAAACCGAGGTCGAACTGCGCGGAGCTACAGATAGGCAGTCGTCCGAAATCGCGCGGCTTCGTCGTGAAAATGAGGGTGAGAACCACAAGCTACCGATATATTTGATGACTCGTGTTTGACAAATTTTGTTGGAACAGAGCTTGCGTCGCAGGTCGCTGTGGAAAAGCTCAAGGTACTGGATGGCGAGGCTACGACTGCCAGGTAGAAATCACAAGCCGATGAGCTGGAGAAGGAGCTTGAAGGTAGCCCGTTTAATCCTTTTTGTTTCAGTGCGTGTTGCTTTCTGGTTGTCCGTGACCGGTTGTTTATTGTTGATTGTTGTAGGGAGACGTCGTTCTTGGCAAAACCAAATTGCAATGGTTTGCCAGGACGTGAAGACCTGGGAGGCGCGATGTCACGCCATGGTCCGAGGGATTGCTCCAGTTCTGAATGCCGTATATGCGACTGGTCGGTCCGGAGGTCTTCTGCCTCGACCAGATGGTGTGCTAGAGCAGTGTGCTGGATCGTGGGCAGCCATGAAAAAATTTGTAGCTGATGCTGGCGAGCAGGTTGCTGCATATGTCTTGGCTGTTGCTCGGGCCCATTATCCAGGGATCGACATGAAGAGGCTGGAAAGTGGCTTTCCCCGGAATACTTCGGAAGCCTAGGCGTCTGAGTTTAATGAACAACCCCGGGAGACGGCGGTCATTCTTGTGAAGGACGTGGACCTGTTCGAGGAGCCTGGGGAGCCCAGCGCTCCATAGGACCATGAATGTATTAAGTTAGTTCTTGTAGACAACTTAATCGTTCCAGACTATCGAAAATTATGTTGTATCTTGGTATGTTTTTACATTATTCTGTTGGCTGAAGTAGCGCGTGATGGAAAGAAAAACGAAAACTTTGGGCAAAAGGACGATGATGTTTATTCATAATATACTATGGAAGTACAGATGTAGGTACATATCTTTTAATCCCCATGTAGCTATGCATAAAAATGCCAGAGCTGGTCGATATGCGAGGAGTTTGGGACGTCAGTCCCATTTAGATCAGTTAGCCTGTAAGAGGTAGGTCTTGTAACTTGCTTGACGAGATAGGGGCCCTCCCAGTGAGATGAGAGTTTGTGCAGTCCGGCGGTGTTTTGTATTTTTTGCAGGACCAGATCTCCGACGGCAAACAATCTTTCTTTGACATTTCGGTTGAAGTATCTTCGCAGCCCTTCGATGTATTTTGCGGTTCGGATGCACGAGTCTATTCTTCATTCCTCAATACAGTTGACTTCTAGTTCTCTGGCCTGGTTGGACCTCTCATCGTCGTATTGCTCTACTCTGGGTGACCTGAATGCGATATCTGCTGGTAGGACGGCTTCAGCTCCGAATACCATATAATACGGCGAAACGCCCATGTTTCTGCTAGGTTGTGTTCGGAGGCCCCATACTACCGCTGGTAGTTCTTTCAACCATCGACCAGCCTTTTGGTCCTGGTCGTTGGCTCTGAATAATCTTTTCTTTAGTGCGTCGAGGATCATTCCATTTGCTCGCTCCACCTGGCCGTTGGCTCTTGGATGAGCTACGGAGACATACTTGACAACTATGCTTCGTTCGTCGCAAAAGTCCCAAAAATCCGAGCCGGTGAACGTTGAGCCGAGGTCGGTAATGATACAGTTAGGTAGACCAAAACGATGGATAACATCATCCAGCAGCTCTGCTGCCTTTTGGGCTATAGATTTGACCAACGGCTTGTACTCGATCCATTTAGAGAATTTGTTGATTATGACATAGATGTATCTGAAACCGCCTGGTGCTGTTTTGAATGGTCCGATCATGTCTAGACCCCAGCACGAGAATGGCCAGGATGCTGGTATGGCCTGGAGATCATGTGCCGGAACATGTATTTGTTTGGCAAAGAACTGGCACCCTTCGCAATACTTGACCAGCTTTTCTGCATCTGCAACGGCAGAAGGCCAATAGAAACCTGCCCGGAACGCTTTCCCGACCAGCATTCGGGAGGCGGCGTGGTTACCACATATGCCAGCGTGAATGTCTGCTAGGATGCGAGTGCCTTCTTCTTGAGAAACACACTTCATGAGTAGTTCTTCTTTTGCATTTTTGCGCATAAGCTTTCCACCTACCAAAATGTACTGCTTACTGCGCCGAATGAGTCGTTCGGCTTCAATCTTATCCTAAGGAACATCCGCCCTAGTGAGATATCGTATAAACTGCTCCCTCCAATCGTCAACTGTTTGCTGTACCAAGGCGATTGTCTGGTCGGTCGGGGTCTGCTCAGCAGTCCCTGATGTTTCCTGTTCGATGGATGGCTTGACCAGGTCCCGGACAAATACGTCGTGAGGGATCTGAGCCCTGGATGAGCCTATTTTGGAGAGAGCATCGGTGGCTTGATTGTCTGCTCTTACGACGTGCTGGAATTGAAGACCATAAAACTTTCCCTCGAGTTTTCTTATCTGGGCAACGTAGGCGTCCATCTTTTCGTTGGTGACGTCCCAATCTTTGTTGACTTGGTTTATGACTAGGGCAGAGTCGCCAAAGACTTCTAGCCTTTTAACTCTGAGCTCGATCGCAATTCGAAGGTCGTGCAGGCTGGCTTCGTATTCTGCTGCGTTGTTGGATGCTGTAAAATGGATCCGGAGGACATAGCTCAGCTTGTCTCCGGAAGGTGAAATAAAGTATACCCCGGCTCCGGCGCCCTCGAGGTTTAACGACCCATCGAAGTACATTACCCAGTGCTCGGTGCTGGTCGGAAGGATTGGGGTTGTCATGTCGGTCCATTCGACGACGAAGTCAACGAGCGCCTGGGATTTAATGGAGGTGCGACTGCGAAACTCAAGGGAAAAAGGGGCTAACTCCAGAGCCCATTTTACTATACGACCATTGGCATCCTTGTTAGGCAAAATATCTCCCAGTGGGTATTCAGTAACCAGCGCGATAGAGTAGTAGTCAAAATAATGTCGCAGTTTGAGGGAGGTGATTAATATTGCATATAACAATTTTTGCACCTGTGGATACCTTGATTTTGAATCGTTGAGTACGTCACTGATGTAATAGACTGGACGTTACACCTTGTACGCGTGCCCTTCTTCTTCTCGTTCCACGACCACGACGGTGCTTACAACCCGGTCAGTAGCCGCTATATAAACTAGCAAAGTTTGACCGTCAATTGGTGCGGCTAGCAGAGGTGGTGTTGTAAGAAATTGCTTGAGCCCTTGAAAGGCGATTTCGGCTTCTTCCGACCACTCAAACTTCTAGGAAGCTTTGAGTAACCTAAAAAACGGAAGGCCTTTTTCTCCTAGACGTGAGATGTAACGGCTTAGAGCAGCCATGCATCCAGTCAACTTTTGGACATCTTTGACGTTTTTTGGAGGCTTCATTTTTAGTACAGCCTGGAGTTTTTCCGGGTTAGGCCTCAGGCCGTCTTTCCTTACTATGTTGCCTATTAGGATACCGGACGGGACCCCAAAGGTACATTTTTTAGGGTTGAGCTTCCACCGGAATTTATTCAGCGCTGCGAAAGTTGCTCGTAGGTCGTCTACTAATGTAGGGGTCCGCTTTGTTTTTACGACGATATCATCGACATAAGCCGCTACGAGCTCCGCTCGAATTTCCTCGTCTAGGCATTTTTGAATCGCCCTTTGGTACGTGGCCCCTGCGTTTTTGAGGCCGAAAGACATCGTTGTGTAGCAATATGTCCCAAAAGGGGTAATGAACGACGTTTTGGGCTGGCCTTTCTCTCTCAGAGAAATTTGGTGGTATCCGGAATAACAATCTAGGAAGGACAGAAGCTCGCACCTAGCCGTGGAGTCGACGAGTTCGTCGATGCGGGGTAAAGGAAAGGAGTCTTTAGGGCAGTGTTTGTTAAGATCGGTATAATCAACGCACATTCACCATTCTTTATTCTTTTTTTTGGACTAAAACCGGGTTGGCAAGCCACTCCGGATGATACACTTCTTTTATAAATTCGGCAGCTAAAAGCCGGGTGATTTGTACCCTAATAGCCTCCTTTTTGTTGCGAGCGAACCATCGTAACTTCTGCTTGATTGGCTTGGCGGTCTTCGAAACATATAAGGAGTGCTCGACCAGCTCTCGAGGTACACCGGGCATGTCCGCGGGTTTCCACGCGAAAACGCTTACGTTCTCCCTCAGGAAGCTGACGAGCGCGTCTTCCTATTTGGGGTCGAGATCGACCCCAATGCGTGCCGTTTTGCTTGCATCTCCTTCGATCAGCTCCACCTCCTTGAAATCCTTGCTTCTGGTCGCCGCGCGCTTAGCTTCCTTGACTGGGATAGACTGGTCCTCTGGAGCCGCTTTGACCGCGTCCACGCGTGTTTCCTCCATGCGGATTGAGAGGTCATGAGCTTGGGCAGTAGCGAAACGTTCCTTCTCACATTCATATGCCGTGGAGATGCTTCCCTTTATGCTTAAAACGCCGTTCTCAGATGGCATTGTCAGCAGTAAGTAGGTGTAGTGCGGAACCGCCATGAACTTTGTCAGGGCCGGTCGGCCCAACAGTGCGTGATAAGACCCTTCAAAGTCTGCTACAATAAAATTAATGTAGCAGATGCGGTGGCGTTCCTTCGTGCCAAACTGGACTGGTAGAGTGATTTGTCCCAAAGGCTGGGAAGATTGGGACGGAAGGATGCCCCAGAAAGGAGCATCATAGGGTTCGAGGTCACTTGACTTGATGCCGAGCTCTGGTAGCGCGTGCTTGAATAATATGTCGAGGACGCTGCCACCGTCGATCAACACTCTTTCGAATCATACCCCGTCAATAGTCGGGTCAACAACAAGCGGGAAACGACCAGGTTCAGGAACCCTGGCCCACTGATCAGCTCTGCTGAACGAAATTTCTTGGTGTGACCAGGCTAAGTAGTTGGGGTCTGATATCCTCTCGTCAACTCGGTTGACGGAGTAGACTGCACGCTCGATTAGCTTGCGGACCCTTTTGTCGGCCAGGATTGCCTTCCCACCGAATATGGTTAGCACAGACTTCTCGGCTTCTCTGAAGCCTCCGTGCTTTGGGTTTCTTCTTGGGTCCTGGTCGTCTTCATCATCTTCGTGAGGACATTTTCCCTCGCGTCGCTTCGGAGGGTCATCCTCGGTGTCGGGGCATTGTTTCTTCGAGCCATTGCGGAATATGGCTTTGACCCCCTGCACTCCTCCATCGTGTGTCCTACGCCAGGGTGTGCCGGGCAATCTTGCTTCAAGATCTTGGAGTACGCTGAATCATAGTTGCGCTTGCCTCCGGCCTTGGTGTTATTAACCTCATTACCCAGTGCTCGACCGGGGTTTGGCTGTCTTCTTCTTTCATCTCGGCTGTCGAACCTTCGGTTAGGGCGGCGATTATCCCTGAACCTTTCGCGATGATCGTCGTGGGCTTCGTCGCGCCGGTCGCCACGGTACTCGTTTCGCTGGCGATCATCGTGCCGAGGCCTCTGGTCTCGGCAATCGTCTACAAGCTGTGTGTTATATTCTTCCGCCCGAGCCTAGCTCTGGGCTATATTAAGTAGTTCTTCAACCGTTCTTGGTTCCTTGCGCAGTAGCTTATTCCTGAGCCCTTCATGATGATGTAATCCTCTGATGAAAGCTGAGATAGATTCATCATCAGTGACGTTGGCTACCCGGATTCGGGCATCAGAGAAACGGCGGATGTATTCTCGTAACAGTTCGCCAGGGCGGTCTTTGACGCATTCGAGATCATATTTGCTGGCAGTCTGTTGACAAGTAGCTTTGAAGTTAGATATGAATGCCTTTTTCAGGTCAGACCAACTGTCAATGGAATCGGAAGGGAGGCTCAGGAGCCACTGGCTTCCAGCTTGATTAAGGACCACGGGCAAATAGTTGGCCATGACATCTCCTCCTCCGCTGGCTGCCCATACCGCCGTTTCGTATAGCATAATCCACTGATGAAGATCTGCCTTTCCATCGTATGACCTCAGGTCGTGGATCTTGAAGCCTCTTGGCCAAACGACAGACCGAAGCCTTCTCATAAATTGTCTTGGACCAGTGAGGGTTTGATCTAGGAGGCCGTTCTCGCGATCCCATGTGTTTCGTCTTTCCATCTCTTGACGGAGCCTTGTGTCCTTAGAGCCCTCAATGTTATTGCGTAGATCGGACTTTTCAATGATGTGGTCGCGCAGGTCCCGGGGCCCAGCACTTGGATTATTCCTGGCATGCTGGTCGGCTCCGTCGTCTTGGTCGCCTCTGCGATTATTGCGATCGTTGCGGCGATTCTGATTACTGTTAGACTCTGGGCGAGGGTCCGGATCCCTGCGGCTTCTTCTAGATCCGGTGGGAGCGGCGTGAGATGGTCCTACTGCCTGGTCCTGGACTTGTACCAGGGATGCCTTCAGATACGCTCCGAGCTGCTCGAGCTGAGGTGTCACCGGGAGATTCTCGACCAGTTTCATTGCCATGGCGAGATTAGCTTGAGGGGTTCTGTGGACTTGATGGTTATCGCACATGTCGAATGTGTCATCGAGGTTGCGTTGTATGCGCTGTCCACCATTGGCCTCAGCTACTCTCCGAGTAGCTCTGTCAGCGTTTCTGGCTAAACGCTGATCTTTGGCCTCATCCGTTTCCCCGTCCACTGCCGGCTCATCATGACTGATAGCGAATACCGAGCCCCCTTAGCGCGGTAGGGGCCCGAAACCTGGAGGATATTCCGGCGTCCGGTTTTGTGAGTTGGATCTGGTCGATCTGGCGCTTGATGCAGAAGCGGAGGTTAAAACTGCCATGCAAATATTCGCGCCAGATTGCTTAAAGCTGGACGACAGTTTATCCGGAGTACGCCGGTTCTTGGGACGGCTATGGAAGAGTCCCTTGACTTGTTCTTCATATATCGAGGCCGAGTTTGTCAATCCATGAGGAAAGACAGGAGCGAAAAAGTTATGTTTCGTCCTGCTTGGTTTAGGCTCCCGGGGAGGGCAAAACAGGGCAGAGCGACCCGCAGGAGTGGAAGTGATGACCAGACCGGTTTGAAGTTGTGCGTGTCTCCTAGCACGAGCCGGTCGTCAAGGTTGTTGCCACTCTCCTTCGTGCTGAGGCGAACGACCTCCGATCGAGTCTGCCAAAGCGAGGGTTTCGGCGATGCCTGCCGTGACCCGATCGATGGATTCGATCAGGTCGGAGTTGTCGATGCGCCGCCCTTGGTAGCGGGGAAGCGCCATTTTGTTCGGGGCTCCGATCTTGACGTCGGTGCTCCCGGTAGCTGAGGTGCTTGGGGCGTCTCCATGCTTCCGTCGACTAGGTCACCTCCGGTGACCCACGAAAAAGACCCGACGGTGAACGTCAAGCCTACCGGAAGATCCATGGAAACGGGGAAAGAAACCATCCGAGCCGTCATGACGTTCGCACGCACACTCCCCACGGTGGGCGCCAGCTGTCGACGAAATATGGTCGATAGCCCACCTAGGGGTATGCCCAAGGTGGTAGATTAGCGGGGAAGGCGCGTGGAACGACGATCCGGACGTGACACAAGAGCGAATCTAGATGAACACCAGGGTTTATCCAGGTTCGGGCCGCCGAGTTCCGCGTAATACCCTACGTCCTACGTCGAGTTGTCTACTCTGTATATTGATGAATGTGTTTTTTAGAGGGGGTCCCTGCTCGCCTTATATAGCCACGGGGAGCAGGGTTACAGATCTTTAGAAGATCGGATCTCATGATACAATAAGGAAACCTAGTCGATTATCAGTCCATATCGTGAAGGACACGATATCTTTCCTGACCGACCAATCTACCTTGCTTTCCGACCCTGAGGAGGCTCCCGTGCCGTCATCCGAACAGCTGGGCCGCCTGCCCAACCAGCTGGGCCTTAACGCCATGAACCTTCATAGTGAGTTGGGCCGGCCTTCATGAAGCAGCCCATGTCTAGCCGTGAGGGTACCTGGGTTTATACCCCCACAGCGACCCACCCACCGCCCCAGATCGGATCGGCATCCGACTCACCGCCGCACTTCGTCTCCAACGTCCATGCCCTTCGGGCTCCGCGGTGTGGCTCCTACATATCAGCACCAGGCGCTGCGACGGCTCTCCGACCAGCTTCAATCTTTTGGCTCCGACCAGATGGCTCCGACCAGCAAGCGCGATCGAATGACTCCATCTCCACTCGTCGGCATGGTAACTCTACAAGAGATCTCCGGTGACACTGTGTCGGAAAGTTTGGCGTCCCGATCAACCACGACAAACGGCTCCACCTTCACGCGGTCTATGACCATCATCTCCACCGACTCCGAGGCCGACTTCCCGCCGTATCGCGGCGGCATCATCTTCAACGTCTCCGCCGATAGCTCTCCATCGCCGAATGAAGCGGAAGGCGAACGCGCCTATCAGGAGCAACGCAACATCGACCGGCAAAGCCGGCGTGACGACGAACAACGCGACCAGGAGTGCCACGACCGGGAGCATCGCGACAACGAACGACGTCGGGAATCCGACCATGCTGGAGGCCGTGACCTCATCTACGAGTTCGACAGGGTCGATGATCAACCCGTCTACCCGACCCCAAGCGCCAACCTCGCCGTCGTCTACAACGAACTCTCCAAGCTTCCGCTGACCCCCGAGCTACAGAAGGTTGTCGCCCATGTCAAAGATGCCACCGTGCAGTGCAACGAGAGAGGCCGCTATGCCTCACCCTCCGAATCGTCGTACAGCAGAACGCCACCAAGCCTGCATCCTTCACGCCGACGGAGATCGCCGCCACGTCGTGACCAAGAAGTCTCCCAAGGCAATCGCGCTCGCGATCAAGCTCCGGCTCTCGACGCCTCAACAGGGCCACGCCCTTTCACCTCCTGGCTCCGAGCCGTCCAATGGCCTCAAGGGTTCAAAGTCACCACGGTGGACAAGTACGATGGAAAGGCCAACCCGAAGCACTGGCTTACCACGTACGAAATCGCCATTCAGGCAGCCGGCGGAGGATCCGACGTGATGGCCAAGTACCTCCCCGTGATGCTATCGTCTTCGGCCAACAGCTGGCTACACAAGCTCGCCGAGAACACCATCAACACCTGGGAGCAACTGAAGGAAGTCTTCATCAAGACATACAGCGCCACCTGCGTTCAGCCAGGAACGCGCTATGATCTCCAGAACGTCCACCAGGAGCACAACGAAGGCCTCCAAAGCTACATCCGACGATTCTCCACCATGCGACTCACGATACTAGAGATTGCCGATGCTGAAGCCATCTCTATGTTCTCCAACGGTCTACGCCATAAGGAGCTCCGTGACAAGATCATCCGGAAAAAGGTAACCACGGTCACCGAACTAATGACGATCGCCAACTCCTACGCCGACGCCGACGACGCCCATCGCCATCATGAACGCCCGCGTCGCTGATCACGGTCCCAGGAGCGTCGCCGTGAGGACGATCGTCGCAATGAACGACGCAATGAAGGACGCGACCACCGCTCGAAGCAACGCGACCACCGCAACGACCGAGATCACCGGCACGATCGGCCAGAGTCTTCTCGTCCGAGAATAGACCACCGTCGGCGCGACCGCCGCTACATCGCCAACACCAATACTCGGCCAAGGCGCACCTACGACAATGACTACGAGAAGCTCCTCAACGGCCCATGTCCTCTCCACAAAGGCGCTAGACACTCCATGCGCGAGTGCGACACCATCGCCCGCAATGTCCGCGGGAGCGACGACAAGCGACCGCGAATCGACAACGACAAGGACAAGGACGCTGTGACGTAACGACCCTAATCCCATGGCCCACCGGTCCCTGTCGTCCACTGACAGCCGAACTGATGTTCCGTGTGATTAAGACTGTTCGTCACCGGGCTGCATCAGCGCCCATTGTCCGCAGGATCATCTCACCATTCGGTTACGGCATTGGATATTTTTACAAATAACATCGGAATACAGAGCGGAAGACTTAAATAACATTAGTTTTGCAAACCGAGGTTCCAAATAAAATTAAAGGTGCAGTTATTACAAACCATGTTCGGGTAATAGAAATAGGCAACGTAGCGGAGTACAACAAAATAAGATACTTGTAATCACCCAGCCCGAGGGTGTACACTTTTACTCTTCGGCCTCATCGGCCTCTTCCTGGATGATGGTCATGCAACAGGGCGCAAGACACATCGGGGACTCAGTCATACCTGCAACATGGGTAACAAACCCTGAGTACTGGGGTACTCAACAAGACTTACCCGACTAAAGGAAAGGGAGAAGACTCAGGGATGAGAGGCTTAGGGTAGTCAAGGTAAGGCTTAAGCAAGACCAAGTATTTTGCAGAAAAACATTTTGTAAACCTTGTTCTATTTTTGGAAAGATTCAAGTATTTCTCAATCCTTCATTGTTCATGATTCATTTTACTTTCCAAAACATACCTAGTTTAGAACCACTCTCCGTTGACAGTCAGTGACCAAGTCTCCATAACCGAGGAGCAACGTTAATCCGGATTAATAATACTCAGCTGAGGATCCCTATCCACACTGCATATGTAGCACCCAAGCTTGCATATGCCAACTCGTCTACCACGATTCCTCCAAGATTGGGCCCGGTCCTACGCCACCCGGAAGTACAGTACACCACTCCTATCAAGGTACGACGACCACGTGGGTACATGCTACTTCCGCCATCTCTGCACTCCCAGTGCGCGGTTGTCGGTCCAATAAAGGATTCCTCGGAGCCAGAGCTTTCCGAAGTATGTGAATAGTTACAAGTCTTGACCAGCAGGCCCCCATACGGATGGTCCCTAATTTTTTTGCCAGAACTATACCTCGGTTATATCTCACCCGAGCGTAATAGTCCTGTCAGTTTTTCAACCCTGTCCCGGTCGGTGTCAACTGTTGAGTCCCGGACTTCAACATGACGGCACCGTACGCTCGGACAACCTCTCCTCGCAATTGACTAGGTACGGATCAGATACCTAGCCAATAGCCGGGGAGTAAAGCCAAATTCCCATAAAAATTCTTTAAGTGATCACACTTTTGAAATTGGCATTTTTATTGCAAATCTATTACATAGCATCACTAAGCATTTTGCAAATAGTTTTTAAACAGGGCAGGTGGATTTGCTAGTGGATGTAAACAGTGCAGGTAATAGGTCATCACACAACTCCTATAACCTAATACAGTAGTTTAACTCAAAGCATTTTAAGTAAACCTTTTATAAAAACAAGGAAGGGTTAAATGCACCGGGGCTTGCCTTGAAGAGCAAAGAGGACAGGCTCGGGGTCGGCAGTGCAGGTGTCGGAGCTCGGGGTCGCCTCGGGGGTAGGTTCGTCAGCGGCTGCCTCGACTTTGATGCCTTCTCCCTCGGTCACTATACGGATGCAATGATGTATGCTTATGAGGATGCTGACATGAACAATACAGCACATCACAAAACCACTGATTCTAGAGTACAACTTTCTATCGTGTAATTAACTTCTACAACAGACACAAAGTTACTTTTCTTCAGCCTAAGCAAAATTAATCAACCTATTAAGCATCATTTATCCGCCCTAAACACAAATCATGCATGGCATCACAAACATCATAGACCAAATGGGTGGGGGTCTATGAACAGCAAACAATCCCAAAAGTCACATCACAGGGCATACAACATGAACCCTACTTGATTTTCTATTTTTCCTAAATATTTAAAAAGGTCATTTTATGAAGTTACTCCAAAAGGCCTTAAAAATCTACCAGAGACTAAGCATGACATAACTAGCACATAAAAATTTATCTCATGGTTTTTGGAGCTAATACATGATTTTCTAAAAATCTAAAACCATTCATTTCTTAATTAAAAGGGAGATTTTTCATTTTTAAATTTTTGCACAAAATTCAAGTTTCATATTTTTCTAAAATACTACAAGGTATAAAGAGTCTACCATTAAATTTTCAGAATTTTTGGAGCAACACAGAAAATCACACAAAAAGATGAAAAAGGAACACTATTCACATCTTTCCAAAAAGGAAAAAGAGCACTGCGCTCCTTCCTCGCAGGGCTCGGGCGAATCGCGCGGCGGACCGCAGGGCTCGGGCGAATCGCAGGCGAGGCGGACGGCGGACCGGCCGCTTGGGGCTCGCGCTGGGAAAGCCGAGGGTGGGGAAAGATTCGCGAGCTCACCGCGAGTCGGGAGGGAGGCTCGGCGAGGCGGAAAACGATCGCTTCATCCGAGGCGAGGCGGCGAGCGGCGTTCCGGCGGCTCTGTCCACCAAGAGGGGGTTACCGATGTGCGGATAGGAGCGCAAGGAGGCAAGGAAGATGAAGCAGGGGTCGGGGAAAGAAGATCACGGCCGGGGAGTAAATATTTCTCAAACCCGTGCTTACCGGTGTTTCGCCGGAGTTTGGGAAGATGGGGTTACGCCGGGCGATTGGAGGCGGCGGAGGTAAAATCGAGGGGATGGGAAGCTTCGCGAGCTCAAGGCGGAGCTTCTGAGCTAGGTGGTTGAGTGGCGGAGGCTCTGGACTGAGCTGGCGATGGTGGCGGAGGGGATGAGGAACTCCGGCCAGCCGGCGGTTCCTTTTATAGCCGTGCGCGGGGGCGGATAAGCGTCGTGCGCAGGTGGATAAGAACGGGCAAAGCGTGCGTACTCGATTGCCTGAAGAAAAAAAGGATGGGAGAGTCACCCAGGGGCCGGGCGTGAGCTCGCCGGTGTTGTCCACGCGGCGGCGGCTTGCTGGGAACTGTGGGGGACGGGCGAGGGTCAGCGCTTTGCGCGTGCGGGGGCGGAATGATCACGCGGCCGCAGGCAGCAGGTCGGGAGCAGGCGAGCGGCAGCCCAACGCGTGGCGCGCGCAGCTCCGGCGGGGTGGCCCTGGCCGGGCCCCCCCCCTAGCTCTAGGTTGAAGATGAACAGGAGTAGGGTCTAGGGTTTGACTTTGAACTGATTTCTGTATTTTGCAAAATTACTCCAAAACTTGAACTGAGCAACAAAAACTCAAAACACCAAAGTTGTGCAGAAAGAAGAGATCTACAATTTTGTCAATATGAACATTTTCAAAATCCAAATAGTTTTTTAATCACATTTGAAATTTGAAAGGGGACACTTTTGGGATTTTAATAAATTCAAAATTACTTTTGATTTTATATTGAAAGTTGAAAATCTGTAAACATGCAAGTTGTTCCTTTTGTCAAAACCTATAGCTTTGCTGTTATACACTTTTTCTGAAACTCATTAGTTTTTGAAATAATTTTAAAACTAAAAAGGGGACAAAAACTGGAGTTTGAATGATTTTGAAATTACTTCAAACTTTGTACAGAAACTTGAAAATTTATAAATACCAAAGTTGTTTCTCTTGATCAGATCTACAACTTTGCTCTTTGGGCCAATTCCAAATTTTGAATAGTTTTTAAATTAATAAAAGAGGGGTAAACCAGGGTTTGGAAATCAGGGTTTTTCAAAGGAATTTGAAATCTGTTTTTGATTTTGGTTTTTGAACAACACAACAAAGCTTCAAGACACTAAACTAAACAAGAATTACACAAAGCTAGGCAGAGAGGTGAAATTACCATTTTGCCCCTATAGTAAGATTTGGGCTTTTAGGGTTTTAGAAAAAAAAAAGAAACACTACACCCAAAATACCTTTAGGAAAGGTAAAGGCAAGCAATCATAAGACAAACATTAATGCATGACAAGAATGATTATGACTTAAGATGATGACATGTCAGGTTAATTACAAATTAAACACCAGAGGTGTTACAGCCTTCCCCCCTAAAAGAAATCTCGCCCCGAGATTCTGCGTCTTACGAAGGACAAGGGTAAAACCTTATATCTACAGAGTATCGAGAAAGTCGGGATAGCTCTTTGCTAAGAAGTCTTCGGATTCCCAAGTGGCTTCTTCTTCAGAGTGTTGGTTCCACTGGACCTTATACCATCTTGTGGTAGTCCTCCGGGTAACACGGTCCTTGTAATCCAACACACGAACTGGATATTCAGAGTATGACAGATCGGGTTCTAATTCAACACCTTCAACTTCCACCACGTGTTCGGGTACTCGGAGACACTTCTTGAGTTGGGAGACGTGAAACACATTATGGACGGCGGAAAGATGATCGGGCAATCTTAGCCTGTAAGCTACTTTGCCACAACATTCCAGAACTTCAAAGGGACCAATATAGCGTGGTGCTAACTTCCCCTTGACTCCAAAACGAGTAACTCCTTTGGTGGGTGAGACCTTCAGATACACATAATCCCCGATTTGGAACTTCAGAGGTCGACGTCTTTTGTCAGCATAGCTCTTCTGTCGAGATTGCGCAATCTTCATATTCTCGTGTATTTGCTTGACTTTTTCTTCCATATCTTTTACTAGGTCAACCCCAAAGAATTCCCTTTCTCCAGGTTCCGACCAACTGAGAGGTGTGCGACAACGGCGACCATACAGTGCTTCAAAGGGTGCCATTTTGATGCTCTCTTGATAAATGTTATTATACGAGAATTCTGCCAAGGGCAAACAGTTATCCCAAGTATCTGCAAAGGTGAGCACGCAGGCTCTCAACATATCCTCTAACACTTGGTTGACTCGCTCAGTTTGTCCATCCGTTTGTGGATGATATGCTGTACTATGCAGTAGCTTGGTTCCAAGTGAGGTATGGAACGCTTTCCAGAACTTTGCGACAAACTGAGTACCATGATCAGAGACAATGGTCTTGGGTATGCCATGGAGTTTTACTATGTTGTTCTTGTACAAAGTGGCATAAGTGGGGACGGTGTAGCTGGTTTTGACTGGCAGGAAGTGAGCTTGCTTAGTGAGGCGATCCACGATCACCCAAATGGAATCAAAACCTCTTTGTGTCTTGGGTAGCCCATTGATAAAATCCATACTGATATCGTCCCATTTCCAAGCAGGTACAGGTAAAGGTTGCAATTCTCCTCCGGGCTTCATGTGCACAGCTTTGACTTTCTGACAAGTATCACAGTGAGCGACATATCGGGCGATCTCAATCTTCATCTTTGTCCACCAGAATCTCTGCCTCAAGTCCTGGTACATCTTGTTGCTGCCGGGGTGGATGGAGAATCTAGTCAAATGTGCTTCATCAAGGATTAACTGTCTCAACTCAGGCACTTTGGGAACTACCAGTCGGTTCTTGAACCAAACCACTCCTGCATCATCAATCCTGAAACAATCCGCTTTTCCGGCTCGGACCCTTTCGATGATGTGCTTGATTCCAGGGTTATCTTTCTGTGCAGTGAAGATCTGTTCCCTGATAGGGGTTTCTATCCTGATATTATTCAGAGTTCCTTGTGGAACCATTCCAATACCCAGCTTCTCTAGTTCATAACACAGGGAAGAATCATAGGGTTTCATTACCAGACAGCTGCAATATGACTTGCGACTGAGCGCATCGGCGACCACATTCGCCTTACCCGGATGGTAATGTACTTCGAGATCATAGTCCTTAATTAATTCAAGCCATCTTCTCTGTCTCATATTCAGTTCTTCTTGAGTGAAGATATACTTCAGGCTCTTGTGATCTGTGTACACATTGCAGGCACTGCCCAACAAATAATGACGCCAGATCTTTAAGGCATGCACCACTACTGCTAACTCAAGATCATGGGTTGGATAATTCTCTTCATGTCGCTTAAGCTGCCGTGAGGCATAAGCGATCACTCGTCCTTCTTGCATCAAAACACAGCCCAAACCAGTACCAGATGCATCACAGTAGACATCAAAGGGCTTTTCGATGTTCGGCTGGGCTAGCACTGGTGACGTGGTTAACAGTTTCTTCAATGTCTGAAAGGCTTGTTCACAAGCTGGTGACCAGACAAACTTCATAGAATTCTTTACTAACTCGGTGATAGGCTTGGCGATTCTGGAGAAATCCAGGATGAAACGGCGATAATATCCAGCCATTCCCATGAAGCTACGGACTTCGTGAACAGTGGTAGGTGGCTTCCAATCCAGAATGTCTGCCACCTTTCCGGGATCAACTGACACACCTTCAGCGGATAGAACATGACCAAGGAACTGTATCTGATCTAACCAGAACTCACATTTACTGAACTTGGCATAAAGCTGATGATCTCTGAGGCGGGTTAGAACGATACGAAGGTGTTCGGCATGCTCTTCAGGGGTCTTTGAGTAAACAAGAATGTCGTCAATGAACACGACCACAAATTTATCAAGCTCCGGCATGAATACAGAGTTCATGAGGTACATGAAGTGGGCAGGGGCATTGGTCAAGCCGAAGGACATGACCAAGTACTCATATAGGCCATATCTGGTGGTGAAAGCGGTTTTAGGAATGTCTTCGGGACGTATTTTTATTTGGTGGTAGCCAGATCTGAGGTCAATTTTGGAGAATATTCTGGCTCCAGCTAGTTGGTCAAAAAGAAGGTCAATACGAGGCAAGGGATATTTATTTTTGATGGTGACTTCATTGAGTGGGCGATAATCAACGCATAACCTGAGACTTTTGTCTTTCTTCTTTACAAAGATTGCAGGACAGCCCCAAGGAGACGAACTTGGGCGAATGAAGCACTTATCCAGCAAGTCTTGTAACTGGATTTTTAGCTCTGCCAATTCTCTGGGAGGCATTCGATAAGCTCTGCGGGATACAGGAGCAGTCCCAGGCTTTAGCTCTATGACAAACTCAACATCACGGTCAGGAGGCAGACCAGGTAAGTCTTCTGGGAAAACATCAGGGAATTCACAGACCACGGGGATGTCTCTGGTCTCCAGAACATAGGTGGTATTCAAAAGTGTGGCTGCTGGTTTTTGAGGCATTGGGAGTTGGAGAAGGAGTTTGGAGGTACTGTTAGGAATGTCCACTCTCACAACCCTATTCAGGATGTCAATCATGGCCTTATACTGGCACATCCAATTCATGCCTAGAATGACATCTATCTCCTGATCATGTAGCACTATCATGGTGGTAGGAAATACATGTTCCCCCAACATCACCGGTATATTGCGAACCACTTCCTTAGTACTTATACGCCCTCTAGGCGAAAATATACAGAAACTTTCTTTCAACTCCCCAATTGATATCCCATGCTTAGAGACAAATGTACGACTGATGAAGGAATGCGATGCACCAGAATCAAACAACACGACTGCGGGATGATTGGCAATGGGAAACCTACCGATCATGACGGGCTCTCCTTCTGGGATGTCGCCGACAGTGGTGTAGTAGACTTGCCCGTGCTTCTTGACAACTTTGCCTTTCTGAGCATGCTGCTGCTGGACACGGTGCTGCTGCTGCTGAGATCCTCCAGGACCCTTCTGAGCATTCTGAGCATATCTCTTGGGCTTTGGGCACTCACGAGCCCAGTGGCCAGTCTGGCCGCAGTTGTAGCAGGGATGGTTGTAAGCGGTTTGTGGGGTGGTGATACGAACACCTGGGGCGTTCGGCTGCGTGGCACTTTGCTGGTTGGCGTTGTGGGTGGTGGCCGCAGTACGGACGACCACTTGCTGGTGGGGGTAAGGTGGGCGATTTTGGTGGTGGCTAGGGTGATAAATGACCCTCTGGCGCTTGTGAGTGCCAGAGAAACTGCTAGATCCTGATTTCTTCTTCTTCTTTTCCTCTTGGTACTGGCGATTGCTCTCCTCAAAAGCAACAGCCCGGTCAACGGCATCATGATACGAACCGGTCAGGTTATTGGACATACTTCTGCGGATCTTGGGGTGCAGTCCCCTAAGGAAACAGTCCCTCTTCTTTTCGTCCGTGTTGACGTATTCCGAGGCATACTGGCTAAGGTGGTTGAACTGACCCACATACTGCATCACTGTGGAGTCTTTCTGCTGTAGTGCCAGAAACTGATCAAGCTTCAGCTTCATCAATCCGGAAGGGATATGATGTGCACGGAAAGCGGTGCGGAACTCTTCCCAGGTCAACTGATGACCTTCTGGCTGGGCAGCCAACAGATTGGCATACCAAGCACTTGCTGGACCACGAAGCTGCTGAGAAGCGAACCGGGGCTTCTGGGTGTCGGTGCAGTGAAGAAGACCAAACTTCTGCTCCATGGTGCGGAGCCAATCATCAGCTTCAAGGGGTTCATCGGCCTTGGTAAAGACTGGTGGACGGGTTTCGGTGAAATCCACATATGTGGTCTCGTTGTTGATGTTATGTCGACCACGGTGGCCATTGTTCTGCTGCCCCTGATTTTGAGCCATCAGGTTAGCAGCGTCTGCCAAGGCTGCGATGGCATCTGCTAGCGTAGCTGGTACAGGTGGAGGGTTTGGAAGGTTGGCATCCCCAGAACCTCCAGCTCCAGTGCGAGTGTTCACAGGCATCTGTTAAGCAACTTGGAACTTAGCATCCATTGATAAAGTTCTGTAAACAACTGACTGAAAGCTTCACTAATTCAAAGGTAGATGACCGATAAAGATGACTTGACAGATAACAACAGACTGATAAGGGGAAAAGGTGCGAAAAGAAAGATACAAACCCGACTTAGCAAAAGACAGACTAGCACAGACTAGCAAAAGACAGATAACAACAGACTGAAAGCTTCACTAATTCAAAAGTGTGGCTGCTGGTTTTTGAGGCATTGGGAGTTGGAGAAGGAGTTTGGAGGTACTGTTAGGAATGTCCACTCTCACAACCCTATTCAGGATGTCAATCATGGCCTTATACTGGCACATCCAATTCATGCCTAGAATGGCATCTATCTCCTGAACAAGTAGCACTATCATGGTGGTAGGAAATACATGTTCCCCCAACATCACCGGTATATTGCGAACCACTTCCTTAGTACTTATACGCCCTCTAGGCGAAAATATACAGAAACTTTCTTTCAACTCCCCAATTGATATCCCATGCTTAGAGACAAATGTACGACTGATGAAGGAATGCGATGCACCAGAATCAAACAACACGACTGCGGGATGATTGGCAATGGGAAACCTACCGATCATGACGGGCTCTCCTTCTGGGATGTCGCCGACAGTGGTGTAGTAGACTTGCCCGTGCTTCTTGACAACTTTGCCTTTCTGAGCATGCTGCTGCTGGACACGGTGCTGCTGCTGCTGAGATCCTCCAGGACCCTTCTGAGCATTCTGAGCATATCTCTTGGGCTTTGGGCACTCACGAGCCCAGTGGCCAGTCTGGCCGCAGTTGTAGCAGGGATGGTTGTAAGCGGTTTGTGGGGTGGTGATACGAACACCTGGGGCGTTCGGCTGCGTGGCACTTTGCTGGTTGGCGTTGTGGGTGGTGGCCGCAGTACGGACGACCACTTGCTGGTGGGGGTAAGGTGGGCGATTTTGGTGGTGGCTAGGGTGATAAATGACCCTCTGGCGCTTGTGAGTGCCAGAGAAACTGCTAGATCCTGATTTCTTCTTCTTCTTTTCCTCTTGGTACTGGCGATTGCTCTCCTCAAAAGCAACAGCCCGGTCAACGGCATCATGATACGAACCGGTCAGGTTATTGGACATACTTCTGCGGATCTTGGGGTGCAGTCCCCTAAGGAAACAGTCCCTCTTCTTTTCGTCCGTGTTGACGTATTCCGAGGCATACTGGCTAAGGTGGTTGAACTGACCCACATACTGCATCACTGTGGAGTCTTTCTGCTGTAGTGCCAGAAACTGATCAAGCTTCAGCTTCATCAATCCGGAAGGGATATGATGTGCACGGAAAGCGGTGCGGAACTCTTCCCAGGTCAACTGATGACCTTCTGGCTGGGCAGCCAACAGATTGGCATACCAAGCACTTGCTGGACCACGAAGCTGCTGAGAAGCGAACCGGGGCTTCTGGGTGTCGGTGCAGTGAAGAAGACCAAACTTCTGCTCCATGGTGCGGAGCCAATCATCAGCTTCAAGGGGTTCATCGGCCTTGGTAAAGACTGGTGGACGGGTTTCGGTGAAATCCACATATGTGGTCTCGTTGTTGATGTTATGTCGACCACGGTGGCCATTGTTCTGCTGCCCCTGATTTTGAGCCATCAGGTTAGCAGCGTCTGCCAAGGCTGCGATGGCATCTGCTAGCGTAGCTGGTACAGGTGGAGGGTTTGGAAGGTTGGCATCCCCAGAACCTCCAGCTCCAGTGCGAGTGTTCACAGGCATCTGTTAAGCAACTTGGAACTTAGCATCCATTGATAAAGTTCTGTAAACAACTGACTGAAAGCTTCACTAATTCAAAGGTAGATGACCGATAAAGATGACTTGACAGATAACAACAGACTGATAAGGGGAAAAGGTGCGAAAAGAAAGATACAAACCCGACTTAGCAAAAGACAGACTAGCACCCCCAAACCTAGACTAAGGGTTTAGGTAAGCAGGTGGTACAGACACACGGGATCTCCATCCTCTAACAACGAGTCTAGTCTTCGTTGATGATGATCATGTCCTCGTCGTCGTCTTCCTCGAGGATGAGCTCAGGCTCAACCTCCTCGTCCTCGTCTTCAGCGTAGATGTTCTCGGCAGGTTCAATCTCTTCGTTCATGCTTGGCTCCTGCTCCACGTCCGGTTCTTCCACTACTCCGTCCTCAGGGTCCTCGACAACCGGGGGAACCATGGGGTGGAGTTGGTCGTACAGCTGGTGTACCTCCTCATGAAGCATGTCATTGAACTGTTCAATCTGAGCTGTGTACTGCTGCAGTCCATGGAGCTCGGCTCTGGTGACGTCCTCGCGTATCCAAGTGGCATCGCGCTGCTGGATGGCGCGAATCACGTTCCGGTTGGCCTGCTCCAGGGAGGCTCGGGCCTCATAGAACTCCAGACGTGAGTGGTAGAAGTCATGCTCCAAGTTCTTCAGCTCAGCCTTCTGGTTCTTGACCTCCTCCTTTAGGTGTTTGCGGGTGCGACGGGGAAAGCGACGACCGTTGGAGGCTTCGCCAGTTTCTTCTCCAGCACGTGGTGCCAGCTGGTGGCGTGGCACACCGTTCGGTCCAGTCGACTTGCGAGCAGTCAGCTTGATGCGAGCCATGTCTGGATAGGATAAGATGGATGAGGAGTGAAAAGGGCTAGCAAGAAAAGGTAAAGGCATACTAACCCAACGAACTTAGAGAGGAAGTTATTATCTAGCTTAGATGAATATGTCATGATGCATGAATCGTTCCTACGGAACAAGGCAATGCAATAATTCAATAAGGTACATAGGGCTTAAAACATGTTGTCTCGCTAGCTAATGTTGCCATATACAAGACAAGATAAGAGAAGCAATTTGGACCCAAAATAGTCAAGTTTAGTTTATTTGGACTCAAAATATCTTTTGAAGTTTTCGCAAGAACACTGCAACGTTATAGTGAGATGCTCTGATACCACTCTGTGACGTAACGACCCTAATCCCATGGCCCACCGGTCCCTGTCGTCCACTGACAGCCGAACTGATGTTCCGTGTGATTAAGACTGTTCGTCACCGGGCTGCATCAGCGCCCATTGTCCGCAGGATCATCTCACCATTCGGTTACGGCATTGGATATTTTTACAAATAACATCGGAATACAGAGCGGAAGACTTAAATAACATTAGTTTTGCAAACCGAGGTTCCAAATAAAATTAAAGGTGCAGTTATTACAAACCATGTTCGGGTAATAGAAATAGGCAACGTAGCGGAGTACAACAAAATAAGATACTTGTAATCACCCAGCCCGAGGGTGTACACTTTTACTCTTCGGCCTCATCGGCCTCTTCCTGGATGATGGTCATGCAACAGGGCGCAAGACACATCGGGGACTCAGTCATACCTGCAACATGGGTAACAAACCCTGAGTACTGGGGTACTCAACAAGACTTACCCGACTAAAGGAAAGGGAGAAGACTCAGGGATGAGAGGCTTAGGGTAGTCAAGGTAAGGCTTAAGCAAGACCAAGTATTTTGCAGAAAAACATTTTGTAAACCTTGTTCTATTTTTGGAAAGATTCAAGTATTTCTCAATCCTTCATTGTTCATGATTCATTTTACTTTCCAAAACATACCTAGTTGAGAACCACTCTCCGTTGACAGTCAGTGACCAAGTCTCGATAACCGAGGAGCAACGTTAATCCGGATAAATAATACTCAGCTGAGGATCCCTATCCACACTGCATATGTAGCACCCAAGCTTGCATATGCCAACTCGTCGACCACGATTCCTCCAAGATTGGGCCCGGTCCTACGCCACCCGGAAGTACAGTACACCACTCCTATCCAGGTACGACGACCACGTGGGTACATGCTACTTCCGCCATCTCTCCACTCCCAGTGCGCGGTTGTCGGTCCAATAAAGGATTCCTCGGAGCCAGAGCTTTCCGAAGTATGTGAATATTTACAAGTCTTGACCAGCAGGCCCCCATACGGATGGTCCCTAATTTTTTTGCCAGAACTATACCTCGGTTATATCTCACCCGAGCGTAATAGTCCTGTCAGTTTTTCAACCCTGTCCCGGTCGGTGTCAACTGTTGAGTCCCGGACTTCAACATGACGGCACCGTACGCTCGGACAACCTCTCCTCGCAATTGACTAGGTACGCATCAGATACCTAGCCAATAGCCGGGGAGTAAAGCCAAATTCCCATAAAAATTCTTTAAGTGATTACACTTTTGAAATTGGCATTTTTATTGCAAATCTATTACATAGCATCACTAAGCATTTTGCAAATAGTTTTTAAACAGGGCAGGTGGATTTGCTAGTGGATGTAAACAGTGCAGGTAATAGGTCATCACACAACTCCTATAACCTAATGCAGTAGTTTAACTCAAAGCATTTTAAGTAAACCATTTATAAAAACAAGGAAGGGTTAAATGCACCGGGGCTTGCCTTGAAGAGCAAAGAGGACAGGCTCGGGGTCGGCAGTGCAGGTGTCGGAGCTCGGGGTCGCCTCGGGGGTAGGTTCGTCAGCGGCTGCCTCGACTTTGATGCCTTCTCCCTCGGTCACTATACGGATGCAATGATGTATGCTTATGAGGATGCTGACATGAACAATACAGCACATCACAAAACCACTGATTCTAGAGTACAACTTTCTATCGTGTAATTAACTTCTAGAACAGACACAAAGTTACTTTTCTTCATCCTAAGCAAAATTAATCAACCTATTAAGCATCATTTATCCGCCCTAAACACAAATCATGCATGGCATCACAAACATCATAGACCAAATGGGTGGGGGTCTATGAACAGCAAACAATCCCAAAAGTCACATCACAGAGCATACAACATGAACCCTACTTGATTTTGTATTTTTCCTAAATATTTAAAAAGGTCATTTTATGAAGTTACTCCAAAAGGCCTTAAAAATCTACCAGAGACTAAGCATGACATAACTAGCACATAAAAATTTATCTCATGGTTTTTGGAGCTAATACATGATTTTCTAAAAATCTAAAACCATTCGTTTCTTAATTAAAAGGGAGATTTTTCATTTTTAAATTTTTGCACAAAATTCAAGTTTCATATTTTTCTAAAATACTACAAGGTATAAAGAGTCTACCATTAAATTTTCAGAATTTTTGGAGCAACACAGAAAATCACACAAAAAGATAAAAAAGGAACACTATTCACATCTTTCCAAAAAGGAAAAAGAGCACTGTGCTCCTTCCTCGCAGGGCTCGGGCGAATCGCGCGGCGGACCTGTAACACCCCTGGTGTTTAATAATAATTAACCTGTCATGTCATCATCTTAAGCATTAATCATTTCTGTGATGCATTTGAATTGCTTAATTGCTATGCTTGATCCCTTTTCAAAACCCTTTTGCCCAAATTTTACTTTAAGGACAAAATGGTAATTTCACTTCTGTGTCTAGTTCTTTGTTTTCCTCTTTCAGTTTTGTGCTTTGATGACCAAAGTTCAAAAAAAAATCAGAATCTGATTTCAAATCTCTTTGCAAAAACCATGATTTCCAATTTGTAGTTTTACCCCTCTTTTAATACTTCAAAAACTATTCAAAATTTAGAGTTGGTTCAAAAAGCAAAGTTGTAGATCTGGTCAAGAGAAACAACTTTGGTATTTACAACTTTTCAAGTTGCAGTATAAAATCTTGAGTTATTTCAAATTCCAACTTTGTCCCCTTTTCGGTTTTCAAAATTAGTTCAAAAACTAATGAGTTTCTGGAAAAGTGTAAAATAGCAAAGTTGTAGGTTTTGATAAAAGGAACAACTTTCATGTTTACAGATTTTCGAGTTTCAGTACGAAATCAAAAGAAATTTTGAATTTATTAAAATCCCCAAAAGTGTTCCCTTTTCGGTTTTCAAACTTATTCAAAATTGTTAGGATTTTGAAAATGTTCGTTTTGACAAAGTTGTAGATCTCCTTTTTCTAAACAACTTTGGTGTTTTGAGTTTTCTTTGTGTAGTTCAAGTTTTGGGAGTTTTTCTAAAATTTCAAAAGAAAGGGAATAAGTTCCACTGTGTTGCACAGCCAGAGGACCCCGGCCAATAGCGGCACAGTGCCAGCCACGCCAAAATCGCGCCCGTGCCGCGCGCAACCAGAGCCCGTACTCCCGGCCCCTACCTCCGTCCCAACCGAGCCCCTACAGCGCCGAGCCGGCTGACCGCTCCGTGTCGCCCGAGGCCCAGCGCTGAGCGCACAAACCGCCCGAGCCCCTACCTAGTCTCAGCCTCACCCATTCCCCTAACCCGCCTACAGCCGCGGACAGCGGGCAGCTGTCAGCCGCCGACAAACTGCCGCGCCGCGCGCAAGCCGCACCGCCGTACCGAGCCCGTCCGACCCGCGCCCGTGTTGCACGCGGCCGAACCCTGGCGTTCGCTCCCTCTCCGGACCTCTACCTCGCCTCGTCCGAGCCCCTACAGCGCGGAGCGCGAAACCCGGCTGGTCCGACCCGTGTCGCCCGAAGCCAGCGCCAGCGCAGCCGACCGCCCGGACCCCTCAGTCCTTTGCACCAGACCCCGCAGTCCTTTGCCGGACCCCCCCACAGTCGATCTCCGGACCCCCACCGTCCTCTTCGCCCGGACCCCGGCATCACCCCGCGCCTATATAAACCACCGAGCTCCCCTTTGCCATCACCAACACTTCCTCGCTAAACCCAGGCAGCACCAGCACCAGCCGAAGCCGCCACTACCTTCGCCTTGAGTTCCCCCACCTCCCTGAACCACCGCTCTCGCCCCTCCATCTTTTCCTTCGCCGGTACAGCAGCTTCCTTCCAACCCCGGCAAACCGACCAAGCTCAACCCTCGAACCACACAGCCCCGAGCCTCACCCTCGAGCACGCCGCGAGCCGCGCCCCTCGAGCAGCCGAGCCCCAGCCTCAGCCTCGGATCGAATCCGCAGTCACCCTCAGATTTAGCCTCGAGATTCTAGCCGAGGCTACTCTCAAAAAAGTTAGCCGAGGCTACCCTCGGCAAGTTAGCCGAGGCTACCATCGAAAAACTTAGCCGTGACCACCCTCGGAAAGTAGCCGAGCCTCACCGAAGCCTCGCCACCGTCGAGATCCGCCTCGCCGAGCCCTCCGCCTCGCCCGAGTCTCCGCTTCGCCCGAGCCCGCGACTCCGCTTCGCCCGAGCCCGCGACTCCGCTTCGCCCGAGCCGCGTTCCCGTCTCGCCCGAGCCTTCCCGAGCAGCACGTCCGCCGCCGCGTCTGACATTGTCAGGCAAGCGTCCCGTCACGCACAGTGCGTTTTCCCTTTTTCCTTTTCTTTTAGCAAATGTGAATAGTGTTTCCTTTTCATCTTTTTGTATGATTTTCTGTGTTGCTCCAAAAATTCTGAAAATTTTATGGTAGACTCTTTACACCCTGTAGTATTTTAGAAAAATAAGAAACTTGACTTTTCTGCAACAATTAAAAAATGAAAAATCTCCCTTTTAATTAATAAATGGATAGTTTTAGATTTTTAGTAAATCATGTATAGCTCCTTAGGTTATGAAATTTGTTCTGTTAACTAGTTACACCATAATGAACCTATGAGATTAATTTGGTAAATTTTGAAGCAACTCCATAAAACAACCTTTTAAAATGACTTAGGATAAATAGGAAGTTTTGTCATGTGTTGTTTGTGCATGTCAGCATCCTCATAAGCATACATCATTGCATCCGTATAGTAACCGAAGCAGAAGGAATCAACGTCAAGCCAGCCGCCGACGAACCAAGTCCCAAAGTAACCTCGAGCTCCGACTCCTGCAGTCCGCCCTCGAGCCCGCCCTCTTTAAGGCAAGCCCCGGTGCATTTAACCCTTCCATTTATAAAATGTTTTCCTTAAATGCTTTTGAGTTAATCTACTGCATTAGGTTATAGGAGTTGTGTGATGACCTATTACCTGCATTAATTACTTCCACCAGAAGATCAACCTATCTCGTTTTAAAAAACTATTTGCAAAATGCTTAGTGATGCTGTATAATAGATTTGCAAAAATGCCAATTTCAAAAGTGTGATCACTGAAAGAAACTTTATGGGAATTTGGTTTTACTTCCCGTTCAATGACTGCTTGCCTAGCTAGCATGTGGTCATTGTCGAGAAGAGGTTGTCCTTGCGTACGGTGCCGTCATGTTGTAGTCCGGGACTCAACAAGTTGACACCGACCGGGACAGGGTTGAAAAACTGGCAGGACTGTTGCGCTTGGGTGCGATATAACCAAGGCACAGTTGCTGGCTGGAAAATTAGGGACCATCCGTATGGGGGCCTGCTGGGCAGGACTTGCAACTACTCACATACTACGGAAAGCTCTGGCTCCGAGAAATCCATTATTGGACCGATAACCGCGCACTGGGAATGGAGAGATGGCGGAAGTAGCATGTACCCACGTGGGTTAGAGTCCCGGATTGGAGTGGTGTACTGTACTTCCGGGTGGCGTAGGTCCGGGCCCAATATTGGAGGAATCGTGGAAGACGAGTTGGCATATGCAAGCTTGGGTGCTACATATGCAGTGTGGGTAGGGATCCTCAGCTGAGTATTATTTATCCGGATTAACGTTGCTCCTCGGTTATGGAGACTTGTTCCATTGACTCTCAACGGAGAGTGGTTCTCAACTAGGAATGTTTTGAAATGTAAAATGAATCATGAACGATGAAGAACTGAGGAATACTGGAACCTTTCCAAAATAAAAACAAGTTTTACAAAAATGCTTTTCTGCAAGCAGGAACTGTACTCTTGGGTTAGAGTCCCGAGGTGCTTGTTGCTGGCGGAAAAACTCAAAATGCTTTTTCTGCAAATTTCTCGATCTTGTTCAAGCCTTACCTAAGCCTTTCATTCCTGAGTCTCCTCCCCTTTTTCTTTGTCGGGTAAGTCTTGTTGAGTACCCCAGTACTCAGGGTTTGTTAACCCCTGTTGCAGATTTCTAAGAGGTGGTGTTGATCCTGATCATGTCAGTGGGCTCGACGTGATCTGGTTGTTCCTCATCTCCAACTTAGGTACTCCGCCTAAGTGTGGTTCTGTAATACTACCCTACTTCCGCAACACCAGTTATTTATGTAAAAGTAACATCTTCATAATTTGTACATTGATCTATCTTGCTTCCGCACTCCGATGATATTTTGTATCAACAGTTGTAATGTTGTGATTATTCCAACCTTCATGATGATGGTCCTGTGGCTCGTGGATAATTCGGGGTCTCCGCAGGGACACCCGACGGATCTTTCCAGTAACGTGTTTCATTTGCACAGTCATTGGGCTCCGTATGACGATGACGTGTGCAGGTGGGCCACATTGTTGGGAGGTTCTGCCACAGGACCGCAGGGCTCGGGCGAATCACAGGCGAGGCGGACGGCGGACCGGCCGCTCGGGGCTCGCGCTGGGAAAGCCGAGGGTGGGGAAAGATTCGCGAGCTCACCGCGAGTCGGGAGGGAGGCTCGGCGAGGCGGAAAACGATCCCTTCATCCGAGGCCTGGCTAGGAGGCTCGGGCGAGACGGTGAACGCGTGTTTGCTCGAGGCTCGAGGCCTGGCTCGAGGCTCGGGCGAGACGGTGAACGCGTGTTTGCTCGAGGCTCGAGGCCTGGCTCGAGGCTCGGGCGAGACGGTGAATGCGTGTTTGCTCGAGGCTCGGGCGAGACGGTGAGTGTGCGTTCGCTCGAGGCTCGAGGCCTGGCTCGAGGCTCGGGCGAGACGGTGAGTGTGCGTTCGCTCGAGGCCTGGCTCGAGCGAAGCGGTGATTGAGTGTTCGCTCGAGGCCTAGCTCGAGCTTGTGCTGGGAAAGCAGAGACCAGGGGGGCTTCGAGTACTCACCATGGGTCGGGGGCGAGGGTCGGCGAGGCGGAACAAGGGTCGAAGGAGGAAGCTCGACGGTGGCGGCGCCTCGGCGGAACTTCTCGGCGGCGAGCGGCATTCCGGCGGCTCTGTCCACCAAGAGGGGGTTACCGATGTGCGGATAGGAGCGCAAGGAGGCAAGGAAGATGAAGCAGGGGTCGGGGAAAGAAGATCACGGCCGGGGAGTAAATATTTCTCAAACCCGTGCTTACCGGTGTTTCGCCGGAGTTTGGGAAGATTGGGTTACGCCGGGCGATTGGAGGCGGCGGAGGTAAAATCGAGGGGATGGGAAGCTTCGCGAGCTCAAGGCGGAGCTTCTGAGCTAGGTGGTTGAGTGGCGGAGGCTCTGGACTGAGCTGGCGATGGTGGCGGAGGGGATGAAGAACTCCGGCCAGCCGGCGGTTCCTTTTATAGCCGTGCGCGGGGGCGGATAAGCGTCGTGCGCAGGTGGATAAGAACGGGCGAAGCATGCGCACTCGATTGCCTGAAGAAAAAAAGGATGGGAGAGTCGCCTAGGGGCCGGGCGTGAGCTCGCCGGTGTTGTCCACGCGGCGGCGGCTTGCTGGGAACTGTGGGGGACGGGCGAGGGTCAGCGCTTTGCGCGTGCGGGGGCGGAATGATCACGCGGCCGCAGGCGGCAGGTCGGGAGCAGGCGAGCGGCAGCCCAACGCGTGGCGCGCGCAGCTCCGGCGGGGTGGCCCTGGCCGGCCCCCCCCCCCCTAGCTCTAGGTTGAAGATGAACAGGAGTAGGGTCTAGGGTTTGACTTTGAACTGATTTCTGTATTTTGCAAAATTACTCCAAAACTTGAACTGAGCAACAAAAACTCAAAACACCAAAGTTGTGCAGAAAGAAGAGATCTACAATTTTGTCAATATGAACATTTTCAAAATCCAAATAGTTTTTTAATCACATTTGAAATTTGAAAGGGGACACTTTTGGGATTTTAATAAATTCAAAATTACTTTTGATTTTATATTGAAAGTTGAAAATCTGTAAACATGCAAGTTGTTCCTTTTGTCAAAACCTATAGCTTTGCTATTATACACTTTTTCTGAAACTCATTAGTTTTTGAAATAATTTTAAAACTAAAAAGGGGACAAAAACTGGAGTTTGAATGATTTTGAAATTACTTCAATCTTTGTACAGAAACTTGAAAATTTGTAAATACCAAAGTTGTTTCTCTTGATCAGATCTACAACTTTGCTCTTTGGGCCAATTCCAAATTTTGAATAGTTTTTAAATTAATAAAAGAGGGGTAAACCAGGGTTTGGAAATCAGGGTTTTTCAAAGGAATTTGAAATCTGTTTTTGATTTTGGTTTTTGAACAACATAACAAAGCTTCAAGACACTAAACTGAACAAGAATTACACAAAGTTAGGTGAAATTACCATTTTGCCCCTATAGGAAGATTTGGGCTTTTAGGGTTTTAGAGAAAAAAAAGAAACACTACACCCAAAATACCTTTAGGAAAGGTAAAGGCAAGCAATCATAAGACAAACATTAATGCATGACAAGAATGATTATGACTTAAGATGATGACATGTCAGGTTAATTACAAATTAAACACCAGAGGTGTTACAGACGCCGACAACAACGAGCATGCCTTCCGTGCACCAGCGAGGACCCTCTCCATCTTTGGCGGCAACGTCGTCATCGAGACTGAGCAGAAGCGGCGCCAAGTACGACGTGACATCGCCTCCGTCGCGGCCATCACCGACGACCCCGCCAACGTTCGTTACCTCGACTGGTCGGAGCGCCCCATCACCTTCTCCAGGGAGGACCAATGGTCTGACGACAAGTATCCAGGGCGTTTTCCTCTCGTCATCGACCCGGTGATCTCCAACTGCCGCTACCGCAAAGTCCTCGTCGACGGCGGAAGCGCCCTCAACATCATCTTCTCATCGGCTTTCCGTGAGCTCGACTACTCCAAGCGGGATCTATTCCCGACGAATTTCCCCTTCTAGGGCATCGTACCTGGTAAACCATCCATGCCCGTCGGACAGATAACCCTCCCAGTCCCAGTACATCACCTTCATCATCGCTAACTTCGACACCGCCTACCACGCCATCCTCGGTCGCCCGGCGCTCTCCAAGCTCATGGCTGTTCCACACTATGCCTACCTCGTGCTCAAGATGCCAACGAAGAAAGGCGTCCTCAGCGTTCGGGCAAATCTCCATGTGGCGTACGAGTGCGAGCAGGAGACAATCAACTCCGCCGAGACACGCCAACAGCTCCAGGGTGCCCAAGACTGCATCACCGACGCCGCTAAGCTCCGCCCCGACGATCTCGAGATCCCGGAGACCTCCGACCAGCGCTCCAGCAAGAAGTCGAAGGACACGAAGTAGGTGGCCCTGGTGGACGGCGCTCCGGAGAAGACTGCCGTCATCGGCACCAACCTCGACCCTAAATAGGAAGACGCGCTCGTCAGCTTCCTACGGAGCAACGTTGACGTGTTCGCCTGGAAACCAGCGGACATGCCTGGAGTTCCACGGAAGTTCGTCGAGCACTCCCTGAACGTCTCCTCAACCGCCAGGCCGGTTTGCCAAAAGCTCCGTCGCTTCACGCCAGATAGGAAGGAGGCAATTAGGGTAGAGCTCACCTGGCTCCTAGCTACCGGTTTTATAAAAGAGGTTTATCACCCGGATTGGCTTGCCAACCTGGTTCTTGTACTAAAAAGAATAAAGAATGGCGTATGTGCGTTGACTACACCGATCTCAATAAGCACTGCCCTAAGGACCCCTTCCTCCTCCCTCGCATTGACGAGGTCGTCGACTCTACCGCCGGGTGCGAACTTCTCTCCTTTCTCGATTGCTATTCCGGTTGCTCTACAACTTTCATATAAGACACTTTTTCTGAAAATCATTTTTACAACCTCTACAAAAATAAAGCCAATTTCGAGCTATAAATCATTTTGTTCTCACATTTTTATTTGTCAAACTATTTTTGAACTAGGTCAAGGTGTCAACATAAAAAGTATTTGGTTCATTATTCTTTTACTTTGCAAAATTATTTGCCAAGTCAGAAATCCACTTAAACCATCAAGTCCAATAGAAATCAATAATCCAAACAAAATAAACCAAGGACAAAAAGCACTTTCATGCACATGAAATGATGCAATGCATTGCTTATGGGTTTTAGTAGCTAAATGAAGTCCCTAATGCAGTTCTTGACACTAGGGTATCACAGCCCTTCCCCCTTAAAGAAATCTCGTCCCGAGATTTTGAGTTACCTACCATTTCTTAACAAAAGCGGGATAGTTCACACGTAAGTATTCCTCAGTTTCCCAAGTCGCATCATTGGGTCCGTGGTTGCTCCAAAGAATCTTGTAAGTCTTCACTGTTCGGTTTCGAGTCTCTCGCATCTTGGTATCCAATATCTCCTGAGGTTGTTCATAGTATTCCAGATCTGATCTGATAGCAGCATCTGGGATCCGAACTTCTTCTTGTTCCGGGACTCGAAGACACTTTTTCAACTGGGATACATGAAACACGGGAAAGACTGTGCTCATTTCTGGGGGTAACTGTACTTCATAGGCTACTTCTCCTTTTCTGGCTATGATCTGATATGGTCCTACATATCGGGGTGCTAACTTTTTCTTAATTCCAAAACGTTGGACCTGTCTCATGGGTGAGACCTTAAGGTAGACATAATTTCCTACTTGGAATTCCAGGGGTCTCATTCAAGTGTCAGCGTAGCTTTTTCTGTCGGGACTGAGCTGCCTTGATATGCTGCTGTACGGTTTGCACGATCTCCTCAGCATCCTTTACATAATCTGACCCATAAAATCCTCGATCTCCTGATTCAACCCAATTTACCGGGGTTCTGCATCTTCGTCCATATAAAACTTCAAATGGTGCCATCTTTATACTTTCCTGATAGCTATTGTTATATGAGAACTCAGCGAGGGGTAACCACTTCTCCCATGATTCTCCTGAGGATAGAACACATGCTCTGAGAATATCTTCCAAAATTTGGTTTACTCTCTCGGTCTGTCCTGCGGTTTGCGGGTGATAAGCGGAACTTCTTACCAACTTAGTCCCTAGCTCCTTGTGCAACTGTTCCAAAAACGCGCTATGAACTGGGGTCCGGTATCAGAAACAATCCTTTTTGGCACTCCATGTAACCTCAAGATGTTCTGAATGTACAAATCTGCATACTGATGTGGCCGATGGGTAGTCTTAACTGGTATGAAGTGAGCCACTTTGGATAACCGATCCTCGATAACCCAAATAGAATCATGTCCTTTTTGAGTGGTTGGGAGACCTGTGATGAAAACCATACTAATCTCTTCCCATTTCCATTCTGGGATTGACAAAGGTTGTAACAATCCTGCAGGTCTCAGGTGTATAGCTTTTATCCTGCAGCAAGTATCGCACTTTGCGACATAAGCTGCAACTTCTTTCTTCATCTTTGACCACCAAAACCTTTTTCTCAAAGCTTGGTACATTTTACTGCTCCCTGGATGGATAGACAACTTAGAATTATGGGCTTCATACAGAATTCTTTCTTTCAGCTCCGTGTTCTTAAGAACAACCAACCTTTGATTATACCATAAAATTCCCTGTTCATCCGTTCTGAAGTTCAACGATTTATTGATTTCCAACCTCTTCTTAATCTGACAGATTTCTTCATCGATCTTTTGTCCTTCTATGATGTCACTTTCTAGAGTACACTGTATGGTGATATTATTCAACATAACGGTGTGCATAAGGTTGAATCCATCTTCCAACAATGGTTGTAAGGAGTTGCAATGAGTCTTGCGACTCAAGGCATCTGCTACAACATTCGCTTTTTCGGGGTGGTAATGCACTTCTAGGTTGTAATCCTTAATCAACTCTAACCATCTCCGCTGCCTCATATTCAACTCTGGCTGGGTGAAGATATACTTGAGACTTTTATGATCTGTGTACACATGACATAGGTTACCCATAAGATAATGCCTCCATATCTTGAGGGCATGAACTACCGCTGCCAATTCCAAATCATGAGTCGGGTAATTCTCTTCAAGTGGTCGCAACTAGCGCGAAGCATATGCTATAACTCTCCCATTCTGCATAAGCCACTACAAGAAACTTGTTAATCCGTGACGAATTCTCGGTGACGGATTTACAGATCGTCACTGATAAACATAATCCGTGATGATAATATTTTTTTCGTCATGGATGTGCCTGATGGATATTCTCAGCCCGCTAACTCGTGACGGTTTTATCAGGACCGTCACAATGTATGATTTCAAATTTATCATACTCTAGTTAGACTTGAACAAAAGTAGCGCTATAATATATTTAGCACACTGAAAAAATTGTGATCACAAAGAAAAATTAAATCTGAAAGACAATTTGTTAATTAAAGTACTGGTTCCATGCGTACGTTGCATGTGGTAAAACTAAAAATATTTTACACATATAGGTGAGGTGTCGATGGAAAAAAATGCAACACTTAGCCCAGTATTCTATATATCTCGTGGTGCAGCATTTTTTTTTTGAAACTATCGGCCTGCTGGTTCTTATTGCTGGTTGGCCGTCTGCGCGGCCTCTGGGTGGCCACGTCCCTGAATCAAATGAAGGTCGTTGGATTTGAACATCGACGGTGCTGCTTCTCCTTCCATGTCAAATATATACGGACATCAACCCTAGCTCATCCGTCCGCATCCGCCGCCTCTCCTCCTTCTCCCACCTCTCTCTCTCTCAGCCGCGGCTAGGGCGGGCACCGGTCGAGCGCGTCCAGGCGAGGGTGCCGCAGCCCTCCAGCGAGGAAGGCCCTAGGCCGGCCAAGTGTTGTGGCGCAAGGTCCCCAACGCGGGTGGCGCACGGTGCGACGGTCCGACAAGCGTGCACCCCGACGCGGCTGGGAGATGATGCGGGGCGAGCGTGGCCCTCGGCGGGGCAAGCGCGCACACCGGCGCAGATGGGCCACTCCCGGCGCGGGCACAGTTGAGCCACTCTGGCGCGGCGTTGCTAGTGCGAGCTAGCCCCCCACGGCCAGCGGCGCGAGGCTATGTAGACACCGAAAGGTAGGAAGCCTCTTATTTCTGGGATTATTTCTCCTTCTGAAAAGCCAACTGCTTGTTTGTTGTTGCTTCGGTGACTCCTCCGCTAGATCCACTGATTGTGTTGCCGGATCCATAGAATGCGTGGTCAGATTTGTCCATCACCACTCGATGTGCGAGAAAAAACCTCAGGGTCCAGATTTTTGGTTTCTTCTCGGACAAGCTCATCAGAGGGTTGCTTTGTGTGTGCAGTGCAATGGGTGCGGCACCGGGGCAGGATATCTTCGTGTCGGTGGAGCCTACGGAGCCGGTGCTGCTGCACGGAGGGGACACCGCTGCCGGGGACTTGCTAGGTCTAGGAAGCGGTAGCAACTCAGTCCCGCGTTGCTCAATCTTCATGCGTTCTACACTGGGCTAATTCCTGATGTGAGGCCAATTATCTGTACTCTTTAATTTCTATTTGTTGCTACTTATCTGTTTCGATCGCCTCGCTTGTTTGGGATAAATATTGTTGTTCAGGAATGCTCGTGCTAGATCTCATCTTCCTAATGTGAATGGGCCATCGGCTTTTATTTTGCCGAGAATGTTGTCGCTTTTATTTTGTTTCTCAATTGATTATCGGCTTAGTAACACATATATTTTCTGGATTTTCTAGGCGTTCTCATTTTTATGTACACAAACTGGAACGCTATAACTTATATTTTGTTGATGGAATCCTGGTTGATTATTGAGAGGGGACGCCACATTAGTTTGAATTGTTAAACTTAATCTGGCCCTTTAGTTCTAAATTAAAGATGCATCTACTTTTATTTGGTGATGATCCTTCATTTCTTCTTTAATCCTAACCATGAGCCGCATACCATACTGTAGGCGCATGTTCTAGTGACTGAAATATAGATCGACAGTGCTTACTGAAAAAAGTTTAGCTTTGTACTGCACTGTTCTGTTGGGAACTAATTATTGAATTATTGATTAGTCTGCTATACTGAACTTGTGTTTTAGGGCTACACTGCTACCGCTTCCTATGTGCTACGTGCTAATCTGCTAGTCAGAAGCAGTGATTACTGAATTTTATTCAGCAGGTTTGGGTACTACTACTGCTTCCTCCGATTACTAAGTCTTCCTAGTCTGCACATTTGTTTTTTATTGCTGTTTTGTTGGGCATGCTTGATTGTCCAGAAGTTCACCACTTTAGCCCTGAATGGCTGTTTTATAATATGTCAAGCATCGTTTCAGCTGTATCGTTTTATTCAGAGTGTCAGTTCAGTGCTTTGCATGCAGCAAGTGTCCAACCAGTGCAGTAGCAGTGCAGTTCGGTGTGTTGCTTATTTTCAGGGCTGCACTATGCAATTTGATTGAGAGCAGCAGCTTAACATGTAATGTTTTTTTGTGAAATGCCATTTTCTTTCTACGGAGGTCTTTGGCTCTTGATCTTTGGTGCTAGGAATTAATTAGCTTGATTCTTTGTGAAGCACTCTATCCCAGTCTCAGTTAAGTGTGCAATTTTTTTATTACTAGCAGCTGCAGATGATGTCCTTAACTAGCATATGCATGCGCTTGTTGAACTGGCAAGTACTAGTTGAGTGATAAAGGAAAAAACCCTCTCTGATTGGACTGGTTCTATATTTGGGTGACCAAACAGTAGATCAACTTCAACTTTGAATGAGAACTGTTAAGTTCAGCAGCATCACATGACCAAACTGACAACCTTTGTTCTTACCTGTAGCATTTTTGGAGCTAGATGGAGAAGGCAAAAATGGGTCTTTGAGAACTCAAAGGTACAATTTTCTGTTATGGGCCGTGTATTAGCAGGGTCATGCACTACTGCACTATATATCCTGTTTAGCAAGCACTAACTATACTCGAATAATTTACCAGGCTAATTATGTCTAGTTTGTAGGAAGCGTTAACTGTATGTTTTGCAAGGCCATTGTTTATCGTATCACTTGCTTCAAATAAGTGTCTGATTTGTTGTGGCTAGAAGAACAAAATTAGTCAATAATGTTTGATTACTTTTATTTCTTATTGCTTTTGGTTCATTCGAGAAACTTAGTGAAAGCACTTTGCGTTGGTGCTGATGTACATGTAGTCCGACTTCTGTTTTTGTTCTAATTTCAGGAAAATCCAAGAAACTTTATTATGACCTCTACATGTGCTGGTTCATCGAAGAGATGGAAGAATCCTGCAAGTGTTTTATATAGGAATAGTGTTAGTAAAATAATATAATCTATTTGTTATTATTGAATTACGATGGCACAAGCTAATTATGTATTTGAATATTGATTTAAGTGGAGTTGTACTAGTTATGATATTACAATACATCTGTATGATAATATTATAATATTACAATACATCTGTATGATAATATTATAATAAATTTAATAATAATGGGTTGTATGTTGTATGCGATATAATAATTGGCTCAAAAATGAATTGAAATATGTTGAAATCAGAATGTACGTAGGCTAAAATAGGAATATAAATGGGCTGAAATTAGATTGTAAATGGCCTCGAAACAGGGTAAAAAATGGCCCATCTTTGATGTTGGGCTATTAATAAATGGGTTGGGATGCTGATGTCCATGTCATCATCCATGTCACCATCCACGCAAGCAGCCATGTAAGCATGCATGCTGATGTGGCAATTCATCCATGACGGTTATTTTTCGTCACGAGAAATGGGCTTGGTGCGCTTGGGCTGGGTGGATTAGGCCTTGGGCTCTACCGTGACGATCTAGGATCGTCACCAATTCTATTAATTTATGATGGTTTTCAGTGAATCGTCACGGAGGCTAATCCATGACGCTCAATCCATGATGATATTCGAAATCATCACAGATATTATATAGTGACGATTTTTTGGTAATCCGTGACAAAAAAATTTCATCATGAATTAACAGGTTTCTTGTAGTGAGCACACATCCGAGTCCAATCTTGGATGCGTCACAAAATACATCAAAAGGTTCCTCCAAATCTGGCTGAGCCAAAACTAGCGCCAAAGTCAACAAGGTTCGCAGAGTGCGAAATGCTGCCTCACACTCTGGAGTCCATTCAAACTTGTTGTTTTTCTGAGTTAGACGAGTCATAGGTTTTGCGATCCTTGAGAAATCCGGAATGAACCGACGGTAGTATCCGGCCAATCCTAGAAAGGGTACCTTCTTTAACCAAAACTCACACTTGCTAAACTTAGCATATAACTTGTGCTCTCGAAGTCGAGCTAAGACGACTCGTAGATGCTCAGCATGATCCTTTTCATTTTCAGAGTATACCAAGATGTCATCAATAAACACCACAACAAACTTATCCAACTCAGGCAGGAAGACAGAATTCATTAGATACATGAAATGTGCTGGTGCATTAGTTAATCCAAAGGACATAACTAGATATTCATAGAGTCTATATCTGGTGGAGAAAACTGTTTTTGGTATATCTTCTCTTCTGATCTTGATCTGATGGTATCCTGACCTTAAGTCAATCTTGGAGAACACTTTTGCCTTTGATAACTGATCGAACAAGATGTCAATTCGAGGTAAGGGGTATTTATTCTTTATAGTTACTGCATTAAGCGGTCGGTAATCCACACACATCCTTAACGTTTTATCCTTCTTTTTCACGAAGATGGCGGGACATCCCCAAGGTGACGAACTAGGACGTATCAAGCCTTTATCCAAAAGTTCTTGCAACTGAGCCTTGAGCACTGCTAGCTCGTTAGCTGGCATCCTATACGGCCTCCGAGAAATGGGTGCCATTCCAGGAATTAACTCTATAGCAAACTCCACATCCCTATCTGGTGGTAACCCTGGCAACTCATCAGGAAAGACATCTGGAAACTCACAGACTACTGGGATCTCAACTATCTGTTTCGCCGTGATATTGAACAGCACTCCGATCTCATGGGGATTTCGGGGTAACTTAAACCGGAAAGAAGACTCATTCCGAGGGCTTACTAGGGAAACCACTCGTTCTGCAATATCCAGATTAACCTTCCAACGTTTCATCCATCCCATCCCCAAGATTACATCCAAACCTAACCCAGAAATTATGATAAGATCCACAGATATCTTTTTATCCCCAAAAGTGATTTCCATCTTCTTAGCCATGATACGGGCAGAAAGAACAGCCCCTGCTGAACTTATCTGATAACCCCTATCCAATTCTATCATCTTAGGTTTACTTCTCATAACAAAATTCTCAAATATGAAAGAATGCGATGCTCCGGAATCAAACAACACAACTGCAGGGTATTGGTTAACAAGAAATGTACCGGCGGTGACAGGCTCTCCTTCTAGCACTTCTTCAACATTGGTGTAGTGCACATGGCCTGTACGAGGTGGAGGTTGGGTGTACTGCTTCTTTGGCCTGGGGCACTAACGTGACAGGTGTCCGGTCTGACCACAGTTATAGCACGGTCCAATCACGTACGGGGTCTTGGCACCTCCTGAACCTCCTGCCTTTGCTTTGTTATGCATCATGGGAGCGGTGTAGGGCTTCTAGAAACTCGGGCGGGAGCGGTTGTTAGTTATCTTCCTCTGCGGGGGACGAAACCTTGCTCCTGCGATTGGCGGGCGATACGGGGTGCGTGCTCCAAAAGGGGTCCTCAGTTGAGACGAACCTCCTTCGTTTGCACGATGGCGGTTTTCTGTCGCCAGCCTGCTGTCATTAGCCTCTGGGTTCAGGCAGTCACTGACAAAGTCACTGAAGGTGGTGCGGTGACTGTTGCCCATCTTGGAAAGCATGGTGGCACTCATGCCACGCTTGAAACTTGCGATCTTCTTGACTTCTGTGTTGACAAAGTCAGGGGCGTAGCGAGATAGGTTATTGAAGCTGTGGAGGTATTCTGACATGGAACTAGTTCCTTGGGATAGCCTCATAAACTCTGTGACCTTCATTTCCATCAAACCACTGAGGATGTAGTGGTTGCGCATAGCAGTAGAAAACTGGTCCCAAGTGACCGGTGCATTAGCTGGCAAAGACGCACGGTACTGGGACCACCATAGCCCTGCGGGTCCTTCCAACATGTGCGCGGCATACTCCGCCTTAAGCTCTTCAGTCAAGCGAAGCAGGCGGAACTTCTGGGTGATGCAGTTGAGCCACTCATCTGCTTCAAGCGGCTCGGTGACTTCCTTGAACACAGAGGGACGAGTGTCCAAGAAGTCACGGTAGGAGCTATACTGGTTGAGCTCTGGGCCTTGGCGCTGCTGATGCTGCTGCGCATTGTTGTTAGCAATGTTGCGGAGGGTGGCCTCCATGTGCCTCTGCATTTCTTCCATGTTCCTCTAACTGCCCAGAAACTGGCCGAAAAATGCTTCTGGCGTCATTGGTGCCTGTGGGGGTGGCGGTAGATTCTCCTCTTGTCCAGACCCCTGTCCACGTTGGCTGCGAGTGTGTGCCGGCATCTGCATGTCCCATTAATAAGCAATCATTAGGTGATGTCACATTGATCATGAATAAATACTGTGCTGTACATAATTCAAAAATTTAGCACACGACCAAGTATAAGTACTCATTTCCATACAACATCACAAGATAATTGCTAGAGAATAAGATATGCAAACGACGGATTTTCCATAAAAAGGTGCCAGATCGAAGTCTAGACTTTGTCCAAAAGCCATACATGTCATGATACAACTTAAACATAAAACCAACACATGTTTGGGTGTTACATCATCAGCGAGCACGCTCAAGCTATACAAAAGAAAAATGGTTCCTAGCGAAACTAACGCTCAGGCGTCTCCAGCGGCGGATGCGGCATCCTCCTCATGGGCATCCATCATCGGCTCGTCGGCGTGGTCCTCGTCGTCCGAAGAAGGCTTTGGACCAAGCACTACCCCATCCTGGGGCTCCTGGGCCTCATCTACGGGCGCCTCGGCAGCTGCTGGGGCGGCGGCCTCCTGTGCCGCGTGATGCATCTGGTGAACTGCCTCATGGAGCTGATCGATGTAGGCCTGCTGGTGATGTATCTGCTGTATCAGTTGATGGGCGCCTTCTCTGAGCTGATCAAGCGCTGTGCGGGCCTCGTCCTGCTGTAAGGATGCTGTCAGGTACATTTGCTCAGCGAGGGTCCTGGCAGTGCTCTCTGCTCCTGCTGTGGCACGGGCGTCGTCATGCTCAAGAGTGATCTGATGGATCTTCTCCTGTAGACGGGCTACCTCGGCGTCAAACTCCTCCTGTAGCCTTCTCTTGCTCTGGTAGGTGGTGGTGAGAGTGAAGGATACGCTCTCGAGACTGCGCTCCAAACTCTCGCACACACCCACCAAGGCTCCGGTGGCGCTCATCGTAGACATCTCGCAGAAGAACCTCTCCTCGGGACTCCCGTTCAAGACTGACTCCAAGGTCTGCCCCTAGCGCAATGGAAAAGGTGATCCACGAGGGAACACTCCTGCCATCGCACTAGCAAGATCGGCGGGAAAACGGGCGATGATGTCCTTCAGCACTAGATATGCTGCCCTGTTAGCTCCATCCTGACCAGTGAGGCTTGGCAGGCAAGGCTTTGACCTTGATCTGCACCATGACCAACAAATCCTGCCCATAGATCTCCTTCTGCCACGAGTACCTGGGCTCCTGTCCCTACTCATAGCCCACGGCCTGCACAATCCTCCATAGGATGGTCGGCAACCCGAAGTAGGTCAAAAACGTCTTCATAGTTAGCTTGGTGGCCAAGCGGTGACGTGGAACTCCTCTGCCTCCGGTGGCCTTGCGAGCAGTCAACTTAGTCCGGGCCATCTGTAGAAACAAAAGGGTTTTGAACTCGCATGAGACGCATTAAGTTGGCAAATTTTTATAGAAAAGAGACAACTTTTAATTAAGGGAGGGTAATGTAATTGCAAGAATATAAACATGATGCATGATCGTACTTACGTTCTCACTCACTAATAGTGACTCGTAAGTCCTAACGTTCTAGTCGGTGGCAAGAATGATCTCTTATGCGTTAACTACTCGTTCTACTCGATCACGTAGTTAGTGTACCTGCAGAAGTTTCATTTCAGCCCAAAGCAATCCCAATGGTAAAGGCAACGGAGTATTGGCTCATTTGTACCAATACATAGAAGCCAACACTAAACACCATGCAGCAATCCATAAAACATACCCAAAACATTGATACCCTCGTATGTGTTTGCGTGGAGCTCGCACATACTTGGTATAAGAACTCTCACCTAGACCGACGGTTGGACGGTCACGCTCTCATATCTTACAAAATCATTTTATGCATGTTTTCGCGATCGATGCATTCTCTTTTCCCTCGAGAATGGACCAGCAAATAAAGATCCAGCATGAAGCAAAACCATGAACCCTGTTAGCAGTTAAGCCACCTGAATCCTAGTATAGGCTTAAGAACAAGACTGGGCACACTTAATAATTAAAAATAGTTTTGAAAATAGTTTTGAAATACCTATTTTAGTTCGAAAATAGCTCCTTTCGGATGCAATTACTTGAACCATGCTCCGATACCAGCTGTCGCGGAACCGTCCTGATTATAAGAACTCAAGTACCGTCTTAGTCAAATTCGTCTGACATCGACCCGCACTTGAAGCCATATAACCTCGGTAGTCCGGAAATCTCGAAGAATTTCAAACATCGTACAACATACAGGATCGCATCGTTCAAGTATTACATTCGTAAGGAGACATCACAGTTAAACGAAACCGAATTTAAACATCAGAGTGCGAATTAAAACAGAGTTATTACAATAATGAGTTTTCAAAGTGCGGAAGCTTAAATATGTTTTGAAACGCGACCTCCACACATGTGGTCCAAATAAAACATTGTTTGATCACTTAACCCAACACAACTCACTCCTCCTTTTTCAGATAGTGTGCCACCAACAGTCTTAGTCCGGCAAAAGAAAAGGGGAAGCTTCTTGACGACCTTGCCTTGGGCCTACTTCTCATCACCCTCCACCGGGTAGAGGCAGTCCTTACAATAGCCATAGTACACCTGGCCATCTGCAACAAACGGGATAAACCCTGAGTACGGGAATGTACTCAGCTAGACTTACCCATCCAACTGAAAATAAAAGACACGAAGGGTATGCAAAGCTTTTTGGTGGAGCTGGGATCTTTAGTTGCGAAAAGCTCAAAATTAAGGGAAGGATTAATTAATGATTTTCGATGAGCTGTCAGTTTATACCTACCTCTTAATCTAGGTTTGCACCTGAACTAATACATCCACTTGAGTCTAACAAGCAATAATATAACCATATCCAGTTGACTTTAATCACATTTTAATTTTGAACCCTAAACATCACATCGAGTTGTATCGTGGTGAAGCTCGCCATAGTTTCCCACTAACAGGGGGAGACGGCGACTCGAATCGAATTCCAAACCAGCTGGTGAAAGACCTTTGATACCAACCCACACTTTCCCCGTCGGGTCCATGCATTGGGTAACCGCTCGATGCTTGTTCGTGGTGCTAATCGTCGCGGTTCAAGCACGGACCGCCCAATTGGAACCTGACGATGGCCATCCGAGGCAGATCGCGTTTCCATACTAGAGGGCGCGACTCGGGTTGATTCCGGCCCGAACAGCGTCTAACCGGCTTTGGGGTCGATGATTACAACACCGACATATCATATCCCTAAGTAAAAGGGCGCGTTCAAAAATGAACGAGTGCCAACATCGATACAAACCTACACGATCCAACGGACGGACTGCCCCAAATTTCCAACTTGTGCCTTGCCTTCCAGTTGACCGTATTTTATTACTACTCAGCTTCTTTTCCACGATAGCAAATATAGCCAACCGTGATCCGGTAAATACCCATCAGGGGTATTACGGGAATATCCTGAACTACTACTTTTATTAGCAGGCTAAGCAATTCTATAAAAATAAGTAACAGGATAACAAGGCAGGTGTAAACAATAATCAAGGAACAGTAATGCAGCAAGTAGGATTCAATCAACTCCTATACCTAATGCATCACAATATAAAATACTCAATTAAATTAATTGCAAATACTGGGAGACTTAGAATGCTCCGGGGCTTGCCGTGGGAAAAGACTGAGGCCTCGTGAGCGGGGCACTCAGGCAGGTTAGTTTCCGGCTCAGGGTCGACTTCCTCGGTCCTGGGCAGCTCCAGTATCTCCTGCTCGTCGTTTACTTCCGGCTCCTGGTTGGGCTCCGGGCTGTCGATCCTATTGCAATGCAGTACATAATTAAATAATGCAAGGTGCAAAATGTTGGTATGAAAAGTATCATTTCTTGCAAACCAACAAAACCAACTTGTTGAACAACTTTTGACATTGAGGTAACTACTTAATTACCACATAAAACAAAACCATTATTTCAACTATTTCCTATTTATTAATTCACAAGAACTCAGGTTTGAACTGCAAGTGCATCTTTCTGAACTCAGAAAAATCCACAAAAATTCAAGAAGGTAACTATCACCAACTGGACTTCACTGAACAATTTTCAGCCAGAAATAAAATGCAGAACAGTAGGTACAAAAAGATGAAATAAACTGCTCAAAAGGTACTTTGAACTAACTCTTCTCATGAGAAGTGTCAAGCAGCAGGTCTCATATTTTTCCTGGCTTCACCTATTCATAACCATTCTACTGTAGAAAATTCACAGCCTAAGCATGAACATATCAACCTACACAAAATAAACAAGTTTACTCCAAAATAAACCATTTGAACTACAACCCTGCTGGAAAAGGGTGACATGCTCATTTTCATATTTTTCCCAGGTTCTATTCCACATTTCATATTTATCAAGAAAGTTCCATGAACACAAACATTATATTCTTTTCTACATGAATTTTCCAAGAAAAGCACAGAAAAGCACATTTGTACAACAACTTCACATTTTTCCATATATAACTTATGCTTAACATTTTTCCTAACTGGAACATCACACACAGAGACTGCTCAAATTTTCCCATATTTTATTTTTACATATAAAACACCTTAACACTTATTCCAAGAAAACAGCCAAAAGGTCTTTAAACCCTAACAGACACTTTTTCTACACAAACAGTGCCTCATACATTTTTCATAGGTACTTAACATGATAAGGAACCTACACAAAATTTACCATGAATTAACTCAACCAGAAAACATATAAATCCATTTATCTCAACAAAAGTACATAAACTGAATTAAATAAAAATAGTAATATAAACTTTCACCAAAAATACTTTCATATTTTTCCATGATAGATCTACTCATGAGCAAACTACCAAAACTGAAAACACCTCATTTGGACTTTTAAATCGTGCTACACAAAATAATTAAACTTTTCTGGGAAATAAAACAAAAAGGAAAAATATTAAAATCTTCCCGGCCTGGCTTCGTGGACTTGGTCCATAGACCGGGTGAGACTGACGTGTGGGTCCGCGTGGTCAACGGGGCCCAGCGGTCAGAGAGAGCAAAACAGAGGAAAGGGTTTGACCGCACGGTTCTTGCCGGCGGTGAGGTCGCCGGCGGTGAGGTGGTGCTCGGCGTGTTCCCAAATACGAGGCGGACCGAGTGGTGGTGACGGTTGGGCTAGTGCATGGCCGTCGCTCGCCGGCGGCGAGCAATGGCGGACGGCGACGGCGGTGATGCACGACTATGCCGTTTCCGGCGGTCGCCGGCCAAATTGGCGGATGCGCTGTGCTTTGTGAACCCTCGGGAGCTAAGTGAGGGGGTTGGATAGGCTCGGATGGCTCCAGAGGAGCTTGACCGCGTGAGAGGGCTGCGGCGGCGCCCATGGCGCTCGGCCGGGTGAGAGAGAGAGGGGGAGAGCGGTAGCGACCTAGAAGGGGGTGTTCTCACCTTGCCTTTGCTCGGTGAGGTTCGCTGACGAAGGATGGGAACGGTGGAGCTCGGATCGGGGAGGAACGACGACGCGGGCTCCGTGGTGGCGAACGGGGACCGAAGGGGACACTTCTTCCTCCGGCGGCGACGGGGCTTGGTCGGGGAAGATGGCGCACGCACGGCGTGTGCACGGAGAAGGCGGAGTGGCTGGCGAGAGGAATCGGAGCGTGGTGGACGAGTGCGGTTGGAACGGTGGGGTGTCCTCGCGTTGTCAAACGGCGGCGGGCACGAGCGTTCGCGCTCGCGTTCGTTCGCAGAGAGAAAGAAGTGAGGGCGAGAGCGAGGGAGTGTGCGTGCGGGTGAGTGAGGGAGCGTGAGAGGTGCTGGGGATTTTGGCCGTGGCTTTGGCCGGCCGGTGGTCGTGGCGGGGGCCACGCCGTCGCGGCGGGCGAGGCGTGCGCGGGCGCTGGCGTGGGCGCGGCGAGCGAGGCGAGCAGGGAGTGGCCGCGCGCGATCGTGGCGTGATCGAGCGGGGAAGCATCGGGCGAAGATTGGGCGAGCGGGATATGGCACAGGATTTGGCGGCCACGCGGTGGTCGCGGCCGGCGTACGGCGCGGGCGGTGTCAGGCGGGCGGCGCGGCGCGGCGCGCGCGGCGCGGCGAGTGTGGAGGCGGGCCGGCGCGGGTGCGGGGCTGGGCCGAAAAGGCCGCGTGGGCCGGAAGTGAGGGCGCGGGAGAAAAGGTTTTCCTTTTTCTTTTTCCAAAAACCTTTCAAACTTTGACCATTCAAAAACAGTTTCAAAAACTCTAAACTAGGCTTTGTTCCAAAAATAAAAGTTGCTCAAAATAATTTTCTCTACAACTTTCATATAATACACTTTTTCTGAAAATCATTTTTACAACCTCTACAAAAATAAAGCCAATTTCGAGCTATAAATCATTTTGTTCTCACATTTTTATTTGTCAAACTATTTTTGAACTAGGTCAAGGTGTCAACATAAAAAGTATTTGGTTCATTATTCTTTTACTTTGCAAAATTATTTGCCAAGTCAGAAATCCACTTAAACCATCAAGTCCAATAGAAATCAATAATCCAAACAAATAAACCAAGGACAAAAAGCACTTTCATGCACATGAAATGATGCAATGCATTGCTTATGGGTTTTAGTAGCTAAATAAAGTCCCTAATGCAGTGCTTGACACTAGGGTGTCACAGCCCCGACATGGTGAAAGAGGTCACCTGACTAGGCGCCTATCGTCTCTCCGACCTTGAAGGCATCGACGTGCCTAACTCCTGGAGTATCGAGCACCTTAGAAGATTCTATGCCTAAATGACTTGTATTGCCTACACTCAATGATGAATAAAGACTCGTCGATGTTTTTTCCACTCCAATTCATCTCTGGACGACTCGCTGACCTCTCCAATTCGTCTCCGGATGACTCACCGACCTCTCCAATTTGTCTCTGGATGACTCGCCGACCTCTCCAATTTGTCTCCGGACAACTCGCCGACCACTCCAAATGATTCGCCGACCCCTCCAAACAGCCTGGCTGACACTAAACGAGTTTTAGAGCCGGGGTTACTATCACCGACAGATGCATGCATGAGCGCCTGCCCTCTGCGCTATGGCGACCAGTAGCCCTCCTAAGTGACGTCCCGACCTCTCTACGCGTGCAAGAGCGTCTAGCCTCTGCGCTACGAAGGGAGGGCTAAGCTTGAGCTGAAACCTCCAGAGGCCATATGTCTAGTGCCTGTATGCGCCGTTTATGCGCCGTTTATGCGCTCGTTCTTCATACAGTCTCCAAGCAGCTTGACTAACACTGACAAAAACTCAGAGCCAGGGCTGTTGTCACCATCGGACGCGTGCATGAGCGCCTGCCCTCTGCGCTATGGTGGCCAACAGCTCTCCCAAGGGACGTCCCGACCTCTCTACACGTGCATGAGTGTCTGCCCTCTGCGCTATGAAGGAAAGGCTAACTTGGGCTGAGAATTCGGAGGCTACACGCTCAGTGCCTGCATTCGCGCTACCCACGCGCTCGACGAACGGTATCCATTCGCCTAGGTCACGCCACGATCGAGCCTCTCAGAAAAGACCCTGACCGTGGTACCTCCCCACGCGTGCATGAGCGTCTGCCCTCTGCGTTACGAGATGCCAGCAGTGGTTCCTTGGGCGATGCCCTTGACTCTTACGCGAAAATGAGCTCTACGCTCTACGATACGGATCCTGGGATAACCCAAGGCCTTACTGTTCATCGCTACGGCTCACGACTATTGGGTCTGTGGAATTCGGGGAATGAACAAAACACGCCGACCTGCTTCAAGTTTTGATTGTGTTCGCCCAAGAGTCTTTGTACAGACTATCTCCCTACAATAAAAACTACTGGTGCCCCGCACCAAACAAGTCTACACCTCCAATGAGGGCTTCGGCGGCCGGCTCCGCCTCTTCCTCCAAGCGCTCCATCTTCGCTTCAGACGTGTTTGCCGCAAAGCCTGCGCCCAGCCTCGACATCTCCATCCGCGGATAATGCGAACGAAGAATAGCAAGGCCGTGAGCAGCCACGCTCTGCGCCGCCGCCTTGGTGTACGCCTAGAAGCAGCCCCACAGGCCCCGCGCCTTTTCCACGACATGGTCGCCAATGCTCCGCTCCTTCTCCGCCGGGAAGAACGGCTCCTCGTCGATGCACTGCACCAAGGGGGCCACCACCTCTGCCAGTGACTAGAAGCGGTCATGGTAGCCCTCGATCCTTCGCTCCAGATCTACAAATTGTATTTGCACATTTTCCTGGTAAGCTGCACACACCAAAGCAAAGGGTAAGAAGGCAACCCCCCGACCACGCTTCATCGAGAAGGCTTACCGGCGTGCATCGCCTGCCACTTCCGCACTTCCTCATCAGACTTCGCCTTATCCTCGGCCAGGAGACGCTTCTCCTCGCCAGCCTACATCGCCTCTGCAAGGATAACTCCACACTTCAAGGCCCCGACAAAGCAACGGATAAAGCGAAAAGGGGCTACGGTTTCAACAACTTACGGGCGGCAAACTCGTCGGCCTTCCCGGCTCACAGCAAAAGCTGGAAGTTCTCCAGCCCCTGCTGCAGGATGACCCCCTCAAGCTCCCGAGAACGTGCATGGGCATCCTCCATCCGTGCCTCCAGTCCAGCGAACTGGCCCTCGACACGATTCACTTCCGCCCGGAACCGCTCATTCTCCTCGGCTAGCGGCGCCACCTTGTCAAGGGCAAGCTTACGCGCCTCCCCGACCTTCAATAGGTGCTGCAGGCAAGAGTCAACCAGAAGATAAACAAGAGTTGTTCAGGAGTGATCGCGCTCACCTGGAACACAAAGTGGTGATCGCGCTCACCTGGAATCTCTCTAGCACCTTCGACGCATCTCCAAGGAGGGCGTCCATCGCCACGCTCGCCGCCTCATCATAGACCTCGACTACCATGTCACCCTCGATGCGGAAACGACAGACAGGCCGCTTGCTCGACCCCTCCTCCGGACGCTCGACCTCCTCAATCTCCGGTGAGGGAGGCTCCTGCGCCTTCCTCTTCTTCTCCCGGGCACTGGGGCCCAAGGACCCAACCACCGGTGCAGCGGTTGGCTCTGCTGCACTGCCTCCTCCAGAACCGGCCCCAGGCGTCGGGGATTCCGGTTGCCCTACCTCTCGAGGCTCGGGGACTGCGGACGCCTCGGCCTCCACCGTCGCTTTCGACGTCGTCTCCGGTGCGATCGACTTCGCCGGCCTGTCAGCCTCAGCATCTACGAGAGGGCTCGACTCCCTTTGACTAATGCACTGGGTATCCGGCACCGCCTCGGCATCCGCCGACCTGCGCAGGACATAGACACGTCGTCAACACACCGATCCGACCAGCATCAAGCTACAAGATGCGTTAAAGATACTTATAGGCCCGACACCTTCTTCTCATGTGAGAAGCGCCGAGAGCGTGGACGCGCCCCACCTCCCGCAGACTCCTCCTGCGGCCTCGGTGCACCCGCCGCTCTGCCAGATGACCCTTGGGGCTCCCCCTCCCGCTCCGACCGCCGCGGCACCGGCACCGGCGCCGCCTTTGCCTTCGCCGCCCCGCCACCACGCCTCGCTGAGGATCCCTGCCCGAACCGGGCACTCAGCGGGACTTCATCGTCGCTGTCAGACCCGTCGTCCGACCAGTCGATCACCACACGGTGTTCTTCGCCGCCTCCTCATCGATGGTGAAGGTGCCGCCGGGCTCCAATGACCCTTTCTTCTTCTTCTTCATAGGGGCGGCTTGAGGTTTTCCCTTCGGGTCATCGCGCGCCCGCCGCCTACCAGCCTTGGGCTCGGAGACTCGGCTCCCCTCTTCCCTGCCAGCCTTGATCTCCTTCTCGTCAACCTCTGCCTCGTCGACCTCGACAACGTCCCGCCGCTGCGGATCGACGCCCTTTGGCCACGCCTTTAATGGGGCCCACGAAATGAACGCTTCACGGCCCTGCATCGCAACCAAACGATAGTTAGCATTCACTTGCGCATTCCGGCGAACACAAACAAGGCAAAGATGCTCACTTTCGGCGAAGGGTACTCCAGACAGTACGACCTCCTCAAGTACTCCAGAATTTTCCTCCTCTGCAGGTCGAACAAAGCGTCGACCCGCAGGAACACCTCTGATGACTCCAGAGGCTCCAGTGCCTCCCGCGTTCGGTCATCTTCATCGCGGCGCACTCGTACGCCGGGTGCGCCCTCTCTTTGCAGGGCTGGCAGCGCCACTTGATGAAGTTCGACGCCACCGCCACCCCGTCGATGCAGTGCTTGTCCATCATCTTCAGGAGCTCCTCCACCTGCTCCATCGTCATCGCGCTGGGATGCTCCGACCACGACGGCAACACCTTCGACGTAAAGGCCGGGTCACACAGTGGCCTCGGTGCTTCCTGGTGAATGTAGAACCACTTCGGCTTGTACTCCATCGCCTTCGAAGGCAGCGACATTGCAACGTACGTCTCCGCCATCCTGTCTCGGAGCTAGAGGTACACCGATCCGACGATGTTCGATGACCCGGTGCCATTGATCTTCAGCCGGAAGAAGTGGCGGAAGAGGTCGAAGTGGGGATCGATACCCAAATATGCCTCACAAAGATGGATGAAGACCACGATGTGCAACATGGTGTTCGGCGTCAAGTTGCACAGCATGATCTGGTAGTACTCCAGCAACCCGTGGAGGAAAGGATGGACGGGGATGCCGAGGCCGCACCTGAAGAACACCTCGAAGACGACGAGCTCCGTGGTGTTCGGCGTCGGGAAGTCCTCTAGATACGCCTCCAACCACCCACCAGTCTCCTGGTCCGGGAGCAAGCCGGCGATGACGAGATCCTCTAGGCTCTCTTTCCGAAGAACACTCCGGGTCCACCCGCGTGCCCAGCTCGGCACCTCCACCAGGTCATCGGACATCGGCTTCGACGCCTTCTTCTTCTTCACCGCCGCTCCACGAGGACGCTTGCCACCAGCCATCGCCTACTCTGACGGATGAATCAAGATCTAGATCTGGAGCTACAGGAACTCATCGCTCGGACTCACTCGTGCGCGCGAAGGAAGTGGAGCAGACGAAGACAACGAGGAAAGTGCAAACGAGCAAAGTGGGAAACCGCCGCCGTCAAGACCGCCTATTTATAGATACAACCCGACCCTTCAGCTCCAGGGTTTCTAGGAGCCCGTGCCCATTTCCCCCATGACCGCCATGTCGCCTACGCTAACCACACGTGCACACATCTCCCGCGCTCCCCTTAATGGGTCGTTGGGCCAATGGTTTGCAAAAACGGCCTATCCGTTCGTCTTCTTTGTTATTCAATTTCATTTCATCTACCACGTTCTGACTAATGCCTGCACAAAAATCATGGGGACTGACTCCACAGGCTAGTTATGAAAATCATTTCAGGTGAACGGTAAATTCTACAGTTACTGGTCGGAGCTACAATCACACCTCGGGGACTGCAGATCTTCGACCCCATCCTCGGAGACTTCAACCTTACTTTTAATATGTGCATTAATACATCTTCCTTGACCCTGCTACAAGAATCACGTTGCTTCTTACAGTAGGCTCGGGGACTACGTGTACACACGTCATTTTTCTCTCGTAAAATGACTCTGTTTTGTTCTTTACAGAAAACTTGCAAGCTTGGCACCACGTGCCTGCAGCACCTACACCCAAGCTCGGGGACTAAGTGGAAACACTTCACCTATCGGTGAATGTATTTTTCTTTTCCTTTTGCAGCTTGATTTAGACCAGCACGGACTTCTACTGGGACATCGTTGGCCCCTACAGTCCGATCGGAACCCAAGTGGATACACTTCACCTTGCATCCTTCTTGCAGGACGACGCTGAACGCTTCATGCGGCTGCACTTCGACTACAACTGCGGCCACGACATCAACAGCCAGTCCAACCTGGTCGGGAGTCTACTCCAAGTGCACCTGCGACCAGGCGACCTGGTCAGAAGACGTCTTCATCAACACGCGACCAGATCTGACCTGCTTGGAAGGCTTCTCAACGCCCCGCACAACGGATGCAAAGTGCTCGGGGACTAGCTGTGGGGATATTACACCCGTATACCCCCATGGCACTACTTGGGCTGCTCTGCAAATACAGCCCAACCAGAAGGCCTTGCGGCTCGTGACCAGGCCGTCGCAACCGCCAAGGACTCATCTGATGACTTTCTCAACAAGGAAGATCCAGATAGATAGACCCGGATTCCTTGCCAAAAGGAACCGATTGTAATCTGTTAGGATTCGGCAAGTTGTAACCCTGCTCCCCGGCTATATAATGCGAGCAGGGATCCCCTCCAAAGGCACGTCATATTCCAATCCAGCAATACAAACCAACCACCAGAACACAAGATGTAGGGTATTACGGCGACTTGCCGGCCCGAACCTGTCTAAATCACCGTCTCTTGTCCCTGTGTTTATGCTTCTGTAGACGTCTCGCACGCCTCCACCAACTAATCTACTACCTTGGGCATACCCCTCGGTGGACTATCGACCATATTTCATCGACAGAAACACACACCAAGCTCACCTCTCAACCAGGCAAAGGTTGATTGGTCCAAAGGCTTGGTAAAAATATCGTCCAATTAATGATGAGTATCGACATGTCGAAGGTCGATATCACCCTTCTCATAGTGGTCTCGCAAGAAATGAAAGCGCACATCTATGTGTTTGGTCTTAGAATGAAGCACAGGGTTCTTAGCAACGCTAATCGCACTCGTGCTATCACAAAGCAAGGGTACTCGAGAAAAGCTCAAACCAAAATCACGCAAAGTGGCCATAATCCACAACAACTAGGAACAGCAGCTAGCCACAACAACATATTCAACCTCTATGGTAGACTGGGCAACACTAGACTGCTTGCGAGAAGACCAAGAAACAAGAGAAGAGCCCAAAAACTGACAAGTCCCAGAAGTGGACTTGCGATCAAGTCGGCAACCAGCAAAATCAGCGTCAGAGTAACCGCAAAGGGAGAGGCTGGAAGAAGCAGAATACCAAATCCCAAACTCAGGTGTGAAACAAAGGTACCTCATAATGCGCTTGACCGCCTGACGGTGAGAAGTGTGCGGCGACAACTAAAATCGTGCGCAAAGACACACCGCGAACTGAATGTTCGGGCGTATCGCCGTCAGGTACAACAGCGATCCAATCATACTCCGGTGCTCCTTCTGGTCCACTGCTTCTCCCTCCTCGTCTGCATCCAAGGCCATCGTGGTCGACATGGGTGTTGGAAGAGGCTAGGCCCTGGTGCACAAACGTTCCTTCTCGGGATTGCTTAATTTGCAACCCAAGAAAGAATGTCAACTCGCCCATCATGCTCATCTCAAATTCCCTGCTCATTGTATCTGCAAACTTGGCAACTAAAACATGAGAAGAACCACCGAAAATGATATCATCCACGTAAATCTGAACCAAGAGAGTGTCATTGCCTTGCTTGAGGAGAAAAAGAGTTTTATCCACACATCCCATTTTAAAACCCTTAGCAAGAAAGAAGGTTTTCAACCTATCATACCAGGCTCTAGGGGCTTGTTTCAAACCATACAAAGCTTTGTGAAGTTTAAAAACATGGTTTGGAAACTTGGGATTTTCAAATCCGGGGGGTTGTTTCACATACACCTCTTCTTCTATGTAGCCGTTTAGGAAGACACTCTTGACATCCATTTGAAAAACTTTGAAACCCTTGGATGCGGCAAAAGCCAAGAGGATCCTAATTGCCTCCAAACGAGCTACAGGAGCGAAGGTCTCCTCATAGTCTATCCCCTCCTTCTGACTATACCCCTGGGTTATAAGTCTGGCCTTGTTTCTCACAACGTGGCCATCCTCTCCTTGTTTGTTTTTGAAAACCCATTTTGTCCCAATAGGGTGACACTCAGGATGAGGTGGAACTAGAACCCAAACCTGATTTCTCTCAAAATTCTCCAACTCCTCATGCATGGCATTGACCCAATCCGGATCAGATAAAGCATGTCCAACATCTCGGGGTTCAAAATCAGCAACAAATGCAAAATGAGCAAAGTGAGAGATTTGTTGTGACCTTGACCGAGTGACACGTTCGTGGATGTTGTCGATCATCTATTGAGGAGGGTGTTGGCACTGAATGTGTCGTAGCGCCTCCCTTGCTGAAGTGACCTCCCCCTCAACAGTAGCTGGTGCCTCCTCGGGTATCACTGGCAAACCCCGAGGTGGTGGATCGACCGACCCCCATGTAGTGGAAGAAGATGGGTCGGGGCCACGAGCAGTCGTGGTCGAAGTCGATCTCACCGGAGCAGCAGGTGGGGGAAAATCTGGATCATCCATCTATTCAGCTCCATCTTTCTCATCATCAAAAAGAGGTTCACCGACCTCGTGATCACCTGCACGCTCAAATCTAGAAGCAGGACAAAGCATGGTCTCGTCAAAGGTGACATCGGATGTCTCCATGACTCGGTTAGTATCAAGGTTAAGTACACGATATGCACGAGAATGACTACCATAACCCAAAAAGACACCATCAGAGAGCGAAACTCAAACTTGTCCAGGTTGCCTTTCTTGAGTATAAAACAGTGGCAACCAAAAACTCTAAAATCACTCACTTTGGGTTGCTAACCAAATCGCAACTCATAAGAGGTCTTCTTCAACAAAGCATGGAGAAAAATGCGATTGGAAATATAGCATGTAGTGTTTATAGCCTCGGCCCAATACCGCCTAGGAGTCCTATGCTCATCGTGCATCGTCCTAGCCATCTCAACAAGGGTTCGATTTTTTCTCTCTACAACACCATTTTGTGGCGGTGTGTTGGGGGAAGAAAACTGATGCTGTAAACCCAAAGAGTTACAAAACTTTTCAAAGTCCAAATTCTTAAATTCGGTACCATTATCGCTACGAATAGCTCTCATTGAGTTCTTAGGGAACTCGTTCTGAAGTCATAAAATCAGATTGCGAGTAAAAGAGAAAATCACAGTTTTCTCAGCTAAAAAAAAACCCATGAATATCTCGAGAAGTCGTCAACAACAACAAGCACATACCACTTCCCACCAACTGAGCTCACCTGAGCCAGACCTACAAGGTCCATATGCAAAAGCTCTCCTGGGCGCTTGGTCATAACTTGATTCAAAGGATGGTGGGGAGCGGCAACCATTTTCCCATGTCTGCAAGAATGGCAAACAAGATCTTTCTCCAAGTGTAACTTGGGCAATCCTCGGATTAAGCCATGTGAACTAAGCCATGCAAGCAAGTCAAAGCTCAAATGACCAAGTCTTCTATGTCATTTCCAAAGATCAGAGGAGGATCCAGCCAAAAGACAACGAGAAATGCCAGAAGACTCAGAGAAATTCACACAAAAGACTTTCCCAAAGGGCGAAATCAAACACACAAGATTGCCCTGAGGATCCAAAATACGACTGAGATTCGGCTTAAAACGAATCTCATAGTCATCCTCAAAAAGTTGAGAAACAGAAAGAAGGTTAAAATGCAAGTTCAAAACAAGAGCAACATCACGCAACACAAAATGCTCATTGACTCGCACAGAACCACGGGATAGCACTTTACCTTTGCTATTGTCACCGAAGGTGATAAACTCCTTGCCGGTGACTGGACTAAGACTGGAGAACCACTTGGAGTTTCTGGTCATATGCCTTGAGCATCCAGAATGCACAAGCCAAACGTTCTCCAATCTACTTACCTACATCAATAAAAAGACATAGGGTGAGCATACGGTCCAACACTGGGGTGAGTAAAACGGGAAGAGTACCAGTGTTGTCCCGGCTGCTCAAAAGAACGGTCAGTGTAAAAACCATTCCTAGCATACCTACGGGGAAAGTGATCACCATGCACAGGAAAACATGGTCCGCTAGGAGGAGAGCGCTCAAAGCGATAGCCAGAACGCGGTGGGGGGTAACGCTCAACAACAAAGCCACCGCCACGGGGTCTATAGCCTCGGTACATGTACATCATGGAAAGGATGGTACATATCTGTGTTGTTCATCTCCTTTACACGATGCTCCTCTCTCTTGCGCCGAAAGCAAAACTCCCTCAAGTGTCCATCTCCCCCACAGTGCTGACAGTTGTACCTCACCACTCTCATAGGGGGTTGTTGGTACTCACGGTATTGGGTGTGGATCACTTGTTTCTTTTGTGGCATGAGCTCCTGTTGGATTGGTGGCATGGTGTCTAGCTTGTTCCTCAGGTGGTTTGGTTTTGGAGCCCATGTTTGTTTCTTGGGTGGAGCTCTTGGAGGTTCCACAAACACTCCATCTTTGGTGTTAGGCTTGAGAGGCTCTTTGGGTGGAATATTGGTTAGCTTGGGAGTAGTGATGGAGTTTGGCTTCTCACTCGGCTTAAGACCACTAAACTCTCCAACCTTCCCAAAAGATGTAGCACTCTCCACACCCTGAGCAAAACCAACACCTGGACCCCTAGCAGCTCGTTTGAATTGGGCAATCATCATGCCAAGCTGTGGCTCTCCACTAGAAACCCATGACAAGATGGTCTGAAGGTATGTGTTTTCTTCCTCGGTTTGCATCTTGCCATGCTTCACATTTGCCATCTCCATCTCCAAACCCTCACACAAAGCGCACCTAGACACACAAGTGCTACCTGAGTTGGCCTTCTCAAGAGACTCAATCTTGGCATCCTTCTCTGCCAACTCAGATCGCAAGCCTGCACAAGACTTGCACGCACTAAGCAAAGTCGGTCTAGCCCTAAGCTCATCCACCTCTCTAACCAAAGCAACATACTTTCCCCTCAAAGTGAGAAGGTCAGTCATGTGCTTGGAGCACATCTCACACTCATCCTCATCGGTGACTACAATGGTGGACTTGACAGACTCAAGCTCCTTCACCGCATCCTCCCACTTCTGCCTAAACTCCTTCCTCTTTCTAGCAGCAAGTCTCAACAACTTGTCTTGACTAAGAAGAGCAGCAGTAAGTTTCTCGAACTCAGCAGAGAGTTCATCAGGAGTCTAAGATACCTGGGAGGAGTCATCATCGTCGTCGTCGTCGTTTTGAGGGATCTCCTCCAGCTCGCTGTTGACCTCATCTCTGAGGGCCATGGTGCAGAAGCCCTCGTTGTCGCCGAAGAAACAGAGGCCGTTCAGCTTGTCCTCGATCTTCTTCTTCTCGGACTCATCATCGCTTGAAGCATTGGAGTCATTGTCCGAGTCGTCGACATTGCTGAGCGTGGTGAAGAAAGCACGCTGCTCGGCCTGGGCTTTCTCCAAGTACTTCTCCTTCATGTACTCCTTGTTGAAGCCGCCCTTTCGCTTGTGCTTTGTGGGGACGTACTTCTCCTTGCACTTGCCGGAGTCGTACTTGTGGCTGTGATCGCCCTTGCCAAAGACTTGCTTGTTCTTCTTCGGGCAATTGGTGATGAAGTGGTTAGGGTCACCACACTCGTAGCAACCAACTCGACTTCCTCCACGGCGACGGTTCATGCGGTTGTTGTGGAACCGCGAGAACCGATTGGCAAGCAAGGCCAACTCATCGTCTCCCATGAACTCCAACTGCTCCTCTGTAACAGATAAAAGAGAAGAAAGTGCAAATCCTCGAGAGGGATTAGAAGAAGAGCCAGAAACCAAAGCCATAGACGTGCCAAAAGGATTCTCATAAGAAGCCCTTGCCATGGCGTCAATCTCGCTGAACTCGAGCTTACTGAAGAGCTCGTCGCAAGTGAGAGTCTCATAGTTAGGTGATTCGATGATCGCCTAAACTTTGGAATTGCACACCGACCGATCGAGAGTATGAAGAAACTTGAGAGCTCTGTCATGATCGTTGTACGACAACAACTCTCAGTTAGCCCTCATCCTGTTGACAATGACCTGAAAGCGAGCGAATAAACTTTCTTTGCTCTCGCCAGGCATGTGTCCGAAGTTCTCATACTCACGCTTGTGCGACTCGTAGAGACAAGTTTTGACTTGAGTGGTTCCCTCATGAAAGCGCATGAGAGTCGCCCAAATCTCCCGAGTCGTGGTGAGGTGAGAAACACGATCAAACTCGGTCATGTTCAGACACGAGAAAAGAGCATTACGGGCTCGGCCATTGGCATCATGCTCATCGATCTGCTGTTGATTTACACGAGAAGCCAAGACCACATAATCAGCAGAATTGCAAATATCCCAAACTAAAGCACTCATGCTCTAAAGATAGGCCGACATACGTATTTTCCAATACGCATAGTTCGTCCCATCGAAAAACGGTGGTTTGCCCACGCCGTGATCCATGTCGCCTTCTGTGGACCTAGAACCGGCTAAGGTGGAACATATTTAACCCGCTTCGATACCAATTGAAGGTCCAAAGGTGTTACACAAAGGCGACCAGAGTGGGGTGAATGGGAGCTTCAAATTTCTTCTTCAGAAACATTTAGCCTCTGTCCCAAAAATCAACCCCGAGTACGAACCTAGAGCTTGATAGTGTCCACGACCCTAGATGTAGGGTGGATGCTTCCAAGAAGCACAGCGGGGCACTACACAACTCTAGAAACCCAATGCAAAAACCCAAAACCAAATCGGAAGTCGGACGAACGAATTGCGGACAAAGGCGTGTTGATCTTCACTGAACGGACTCTGGTGAGCGTCCGGTCAGTTGGGATCGGACGCGTCCGGTCAAAGCAAAATCATTTTGGAAGCTCTTTGTGTTGGACCGGACTCACGGTACAAAGCATTCGGTCACAACATGCATAGCGTCCGGTCAGAACAGTTGAACGATGAACAGTGCGAACGTAGAGTCCAGTCACGGAGTGAAGGAGCGTCCGGTCAACTTCACACAAAATGGAATAGCGAACCCTTCAACGTCCGGACTCACTGGTCACAGTCCGATCGCCACGAGCCGTGCGTCCGGTCACCCCGAAATTCCTTTGTTCATCCACCGATTCGACACAATCTCACCCAAAACAAAACCTCTAGGGTTCAGACTTGATGAGGGAAGTCACAACGAGGATAGTGAGCTACTCCTAGGAGTTCATGGCTCGAACCTATCTCCAAATTGATGAATCGGAAGGATTTGGGGCAAAGGAGAGAAAAACCGATCCAAGAAGAAAACCAACCGATCTACTTGTTCGTGAGGATTGAGTTGAATTCCTTCAGTGGAAATGATCCCCTCACAGTAAAGAACAAGATGATTCAAACGGTTTTGCAAACAAAGCTACATAGAGAGAGATCGATCGACGGGAAAAACGTGGAGAAAAGATGAACGCGAAGAACAACTCAAGAACGCGAATCACAACCACGATGCCAGCTAAAAATCGTCCCCACGAGAAGACAACGGGAATCTGGTCCCGTTTCCGCAAAATCTCCAAGTACACAGAGGTATTATGCCGCTTTGCCGATCTCAGTAGCTATAGTAGGGGAAGGGAAAACATGAAGCCCTAGAATGAAAATAGAAAATGACTGAGATACTTGGGGAGGTGGGTGTCTCCCCCTACTTATCCTAAACATTATTCCCACTCTACCTCTAATGATACAGAGAGCAAACCAGCTAAACCCTAAGGCTATTCTGGACCAGCTCGAAGTAGATGTTGATCCGACGGCCACGCCCGCTCACCTGGTAGCTTCGCCTCGAAGCGACCTCACCCGATACCGCCACGTGCCGCCACTCGCCCTCCATCCATTTTCCTGGACCTCCCCCGGTTTTGAGGATGAAACCGGGAAACCTTTCCTCAGGCTGAGTTTTGTTGCCAAACTTAGAAACCCGCCATCGCCCAGGTTTTGAGGCCCAAACCTGGAAACCGTCCTCAGCCTGAGTTTTGAGGCCCAAACTCAGAACCCAGCCAACACCCAGGTTTTGAGGCCTAAACCTGGAAACTATCCAGTCGCCCGAGTTTTGAGGCCCAAACTCAGAAACCGTCCCACCGGTGGTTTTTCTGAGGCTCTACTACCAAACCGAAGCCGTAGAGGGATGCACCGCCCGTGCATCCCGTCCACCCACATGTCTTCACTTGTCACTATCCCAGGCTATTAGCCACCACAGCTGATCCTTAGGCCACCGGTCCATCACTCCAAGTCTCACGTCCGCCCTTCACTACTTCGGGTCCATCGACACAACACGTCTCTACTTGACCTTCACCTTGCTGTTGACACTGATTATCTATCACAATTAAAGGATAAATAAATATAAAAAGGGCATGAATTCAATCACCAACAAAGGTTTAGGGTTTCAATTGACAATATTCCACGAGTTTTGGTGAATTGTGATTCTGCAGGGACTAAACCAGGAAATCAATACAGATTGCTTCCCCTAGAAGGAAACCGACGAGAGATAACCGAACCGATGCATCAGGATTATTCTAGAAGGATCTAGAGGACAACAGAAGACACCAGGAGGCCGTGCACCCCAGGAAACGGCCAGGTGGGACCAACCGGACCCACCACCAAATCGGTCGGTCTGCTCTGGGCCCCGATGGACTCTCCCTTCTGGAACATTCCTCCACCGCCTACGAGGATGCATCTCAGCCGTACCTAAGGTCGGTTTGAAACAACGGCCACGGTTCCTCGCCCAGGGCTATATAAGCAGCCCCAGACCCCCCTCTCCAGATCATCATCTGGTCATCATCATCTCATTCATCAGATCGAGCCATCACCAGAGAAGGAGATCAATCGGAAGCCCTAGAACTACATCCACCTAGATTAGTTAGATAGAATAGGATTAGAGGAGGCAAGCTTCGCTTGGATTCCGGATCTAGTCACGAGATGGCTCGGTAAACCCAAGATCTTCTCTCTTGTATTAACATTATGGATCTACTTCATAATTGCTCTTCTAGTTCATCATTGTTCATCATTGTTTATGTTCAAGTTCGTCGTCTAGTTCTAGTTCATCGTCTAGTTCATCTTCTAGTTCATAATCCAGTTCTAGTTCATGTTCTAGTTCATACTTTAGTTCTTCTCGATGATCTAATTCACTTTATTGTTCATCTCTATGTTCTAGATAGTAATACAATTGATATGACTAAGACATCAACAATTATATTCTTAATTATATTGCTTATAGTATGCTTTGATTATATATTTGGCATAGATAGTTCACCATTATGTTTATACTCATGTTCGTATAGCACTCATCTTAATGATCATTGGGTGGGTGATAACTGTTGTATAGGCGTGGTGCCTATACACTATTTATCTGCGAATGCGTCCTATGTTCCGGATAGAGTGGTAGATCATGGGTGTGATATTCTTGTTGAGTCCTTTGTATTCCACCTCCCGAATGTAGTGTTCAATATGGCTTAGTTAACTCATGGTTTAGGGGTTACTCTGTTGGGCACCTTTAATATGGAGTTGCCTCTTGATTATAAATATGATATCACCTAGCCTATGATTGCCAGATAGGTTTGCACTAATCAATGTATGCTATGACTTGTAATTAGAATAACTTAGGAATATTTCTTATTAATACACTACTACAAAAATGAATTTGCGCAGCGTTGCACTTTTGCCCTCTGTGGCGGTCGTTTTTTTGTCCGCTGCGGTACCCATGATTTACCGCAGCGGGCAATTTTGTTTTACCGTGATGGTCAACTTTTGGCCGCTGCAGAAAATAGCTATTTACCGCAAGATGCCCGCTGCGGTTAATTGATTTACCGCAGCGGACATCGTCCGCTGCGGTAAATCGATTGATTTTCTGCAGCGGGCATTTTAAGATGTCCGCTGCGGCAAATCTATTTACCACAGCGGGCACACTATAAGGCCCGCCACGGAAAATACTGAGGCCCAAAACAGCCCAAGACGAGGCCCGATAGTCGTCTTATGTATACGTGTTCGCTAGGGTTTGACTTTCATTCATTCAGCCGCCGCACGAACTTCTCTCCTCCTCCTGCGCCGCCTTCCCCACCGCCCCTCACCTCCACTCCGAATTCGTCTCCGTCTCAGCCTCTCCCTCTCCCAGGCTGCTCCCCAACTCTCTCTCTCCCTCTCACCCTGTCTCCCTCACTCCACGGCACGCTGGGCGAGCCTCCACGGCTGGCGGGGAGCGCCCTCCATGACGTGGTTCGACCTCCATGGCGGGCGGGGCACGACCTCAATGGCGGCGCGGGGCGCGGCCTCCACGACGGGGTCCAACCGCCACGGCGAGCGGGGCACAGCCTCCACAGCATAAGAGGAGACAATGGGGCGCCTCCACGGTGGCGCGGGACGCGGCCTCCATGGTGGGCTCCAACCTCCACGGCGGGGCGCGCGACCTCCATGGCGTAGGAGGAAGCAGTGGGGCGCCACCACGGCGGCACACGCACCGGCCTCCACGGGCGGGCCCTCAACGGCGATGCGTGCGTGGATCTGCTGGCGGCTCGGGTTCTCGATGGTCCGCATCTGCCCCGTGGCGGCAAGATCCGGCGGTGGACCGACTGGATCCGGCGACGGCGGCGATGCAGCCCCGGATGGGCTCGACGGGCCTGTGGATGGGCTCAGCGGGTCTGTCTAGGGCTTTTTCTTTTTTTTTGTTTTTTCAAATGATTAACCAAGACATGCATCTTTAGGTGCCCGCTGTGGTAAATCGATTAACCGCAGCGGGCGTTTTATGTTGCCCGCTGCGGTACTTGCCAAGATTAACCGTGGCCTTAGCACCGCAGCGGGCGCCTTTGCCCGCAGCGGTAAATGAAAATCGCCCGCTGTGGTTAAGCATTGTGGCGTAGTGATACCTGTTCTAATCATCACTTGCTAGGTAGTACTGTTCTAGGATTATCTTTGATTGATCTGCTCTCTGTTATCATTTATCATTACTTTACTATCTAATATCTGTTTAGAGTAATAAGTGTGTTATCAGTCTTTATCATATGTGTGTGCCACATTAATTGCTGTTAAGTCCTCACTAGTATAATACCATAATACTTTGAATTGATTAGTCTCTAGGCTAAATATAAATAACGATACCTGAGACTAGCTTGGGTGAAATGCTTCTACAACCGATGTATTTATCTGTGCGCTTGCGGGTAAATATTTATCTTTAGATCCAGTGCTTTGATATAATCACATTGCTAGCTTCATGTTGGGGATAACAACTTGACATTAAGTGAAGTTAGTAGTGTCCCGTACACTCCTTAGTGCCTTCACTAGGTTATTGTTTATGAGATTCATTCTTAGAGTGATTCCATTAAGGAGTGTCAACAAGCATTTCTTTCGCCGTTGCCGGGGATAGATTAAAACTCTATTCTTAGTAGCGACGTTAAGAAATACCAACAAGCATTTCTGGCGTCGTTGCCAGGGATACATTAAAACTCTATTCTTAGTAGCGACGTTAAGAAATACCAACACTTGCCTTCGATCACCGTCTCCGAGCTCGACACCTGCACAACACAAGCCAAAGAACATGCGCATCAAACCAGTTGACAATCACTCATCATCTCAAGATCCGGCATACACCCATGTATCTGCAACAATAACAAGCAGCGTATGTACAAAGCTTAAAAATTTTTGCGAGATAATAAATTTGGCTTTGGCAGGAATTTCTCACCAAATGAGGAGTATGTGATACTATGGTTTTATATCATTTTCGAAATAAATTCTCCAAGTACTTCGAATAGAAACGGTAGGATTCATAAGCCAGAACTATATCACACTTCACAACATCTTAGTCATCATGATTGTCCTATCAAGATATTCTCCCACAAGTATAAGTACATGTATATGGAACAAACTTTATACAAGCTTCTATCTCAAAGATGTTATGAACATGTCAATTTTTCAAATGTCAACACAAAGTGTGGTTCTTTGATTATTGCAAGGAAGCAAGAAGTAGTGTTGGTTCATTGAGTTCAGTTTTAGTTGGTCAAGTTTTATGTATATTCAAACTCAAGAACTAGGAAGCTGACGAGAGTGTTGCACAAACCATCATTTGAAGATGAAGGACTGACGAAGATTCAAAGGTGGTTAGCCTGAATTGTAAGTTCAGCCAATCCCCCTTGAGCTATTGGTCCTGGCCTTCTTCATGTCAAGGCGATCGATGTTTGTTGCAACATGTGGGGGGAGATCTTGAATGTGTGGTTGTTGAACTTGAGAGATCTCCCCCACACTTTATTCTTTGTACCTTTTTTTATTTTTAACAGAAAAACAAAGAAGGGAAATACAACAAAGGCTCTACCAGTTGGAACACTGGGGAGCCTAAACTTATTTTATTATTATTAATTTATTTTATTTATTTTAATATGGCAACATTAAGAAATAATATATCCATGCTTAAGGAAAATTGAAAATATAAAGCTCAAGAAAACATGGATCAACAAAGGTTGCCATTATTAAAACAAGGGCTCTACTATCTGGAACACTAGGGAGCCTAGATTTATTTTATTATTTTTTTGTTATTATCCCTTTTTTATGGCAGCATCAAAAAAAGAATTACATCCATGCTTTAAGGGAAATTGAAAACATAAAGCTCAAGAAAACAAGGATCAAAAAGAAAGGTTGCCATTACTTTTTTTAAAAAGATAGAGAGTTTCATAAATTTTTTTCGAAAGGATTTATTTTCTATTCATCAAACTTCTTATCTTTGGAAAACAACTCAAACAAGGCTTAAGGTAAAACATGCAACATAAATCTAGCCTTGGTTTTATCTTCATCAAAACAATTGCTTCTATTGCTGATGAATGTAGCTCAAAGTTCATTAACCAAAATTAAACACCATGTTTAAACTTTGATTAAAGAAGGTCATTTTAACCTAAGCACAAAGCTTAATTTAAAAGACCTATGGGTATACTAATTAAATACACCCAGCATACGACATAAATAAGGGAATCATGAATCTTGAACAGAATATGAAGATAACCACGAGTAAATGAGTTGGTGAAAATTTATTACCTTTGCATACCTGAGTGTGTTCCACCAGTGGCATCTGTAGATTTGAGTTTTTGAAGTTGCCGTAACGGTGGCTTGAACATCTGACTCAGGTCATCGGCAAGGTTGTAGGAGTGGAATGCGGTGATGCAAGGCTTGTTTGAGATGATAGGTGTACCAAGACTTGCATGCACGAGGTGGAGTCAAGTGGATGTTTTGTGAGGAAGAAATGAAACCACTCTGTTTCTCCTTCCTCTTCCACTTTCTCCTTTCTCTCTCCTTTCTCTTTTTATATATATATATATTTTTTTTCACTCTCTATCTTTTTTTAATATATATTTTTCCATCTTTTCTCTTTCTTTTTTTTCATTCTTTCCCTTTTTTTCCCTCTTGTTAGCAAGGTTGAGCTTTTCCCTTTTTGGATGGATGGAACCTGAGCTTCTCAGCATCCTTTCCCACACTTGGACTTTTGTATGAAAGTCAAGTGTGGCATGTTGAGGGACTCAGTGTTCTGTCACTGGTAGTGTAGCTCTTATGCTCCTTGTCATTGTATCTTCCCCCGATCTTCTTGATCTTAACTTTTAAGGTTAGCGAACAAAAATACCCGATGGTGCATACAAACAAGATAGCATATTCTTGCTTTTATTGAAAAGGAAGATGGTGCTTTGTTTTTTTATTTTAGCAAGGTGAGCTAGCATATCCTTTGATGTAAATGGAACGTGACATTCTTACCGTCCTCCCCCACACTTGGACTTTTGTGTAAAAGCCAAGTGTGCCAAGTCGGGTTCTCCTTTTTTAGTGTGTTCCAAAACATCAGAGTTGTGTAGTCGATGTAGCTCCATGTTGTCGTGCACCGTTTATCCCTTATTCTTCTTGGTTTCAACCTGAAATATTTATCGACCAAGAGTACCCAAGGGTGCATTCTAGCCTAACAACATGATCTAGCGATTATTGGAGAATGATACAAATTTTTTTTTCTCTTTTTTTATATGATAATCTGGGGTATCTCCCGGTAGTGCTTTGATTATGGTCATAAGCTTGACTTTGGGAAACCTTTGGAAATTCTTTTTGTGTTGATGAGGTGGTTTCCCCTCCAACACCAACCTTTTGAGGACCTGATCTGCAAAACTCAGACACCACAAAATTTGCAAGATTTGTGATAAACAAACCTATCTACAATGACCCTTTTAAGGATTCTAGGAATGGAGAGCAAAAAGGGATTGAAGATTAGGTTTGAGTTGCAGATCAAAGTTAGGTTTTTTTCAAATGAGCATGGACTTTGTGTGGTACGAAGGAGATAGCTTCCATGCTCATGGAAATTTGAGGTAGAAGATGATGTTGAGTTGGGAAGCTCGAAAGTATTCCCAAAGTCAGCATCACAGGAAGGGTTCCGCTCAAATTTGAAGAAACATGTCGGTGCTTCCTCTTTAGGAAGATCTAGGGTTTCTTCCGAGTTGTTCTTTTTAGCCACAAAGTGCTCAACATCTTTTTCTAGATTCGACTCGAGAGACTCAAATGGTCCTACCAACATAACCGTTTCGGGCTCATTTGTAAAGGAGATGGGTTCAGCCACGGAATTTTTGGCTTGAATGATTGGTACAGAAGAGTTTTCCTCCCCTATTTTGACAGCAAATTGAAGGACCGAATTGGCGACCAGAGGGGGGGTGAATGGGAGCCTCAAATTTCTTCTCGAGAAATGATGGCCCTTGTCCCAGAAAATCACCCAACAGGCAAACCGACGAGCGTGATGTTGTTGGCGGTGCTTACCGACAACTTTTATTTGCATACATATGCTATCACCTTGACCTATTTCCACCTATATTGGAGGATCATAGCTTTTCAGATATGAAACCAGAAAATAGTGGAAAAGGCGAGAGGAATACGCTTTCTGACAAAGCGGAAAACCAAGAAATATGGGAGAAGCCCACCTAAGGAACCAACTTGGGCTCAAAACCCACATGACAGACATCCAGGCCCAACCAAGAGCCCACACGCGAAGGGCAATGGCCAGAGGCGGTGCCCTGGGTGCGGGCGCACCCCCGGTGGGGCCACCCGGGCCCACTCTCCTCAGGCAGTTGCATGCTGCCATTCTCATGTCGGTTTAGGAGGTTTCCATGTTTAGATCACCAGAACCGACCATGTTGTAGTATATAAGTAGAGGTAGAGCTCCATTTTTCATAATCAATCACACATTCAACACATTGTCTTTCATTCCACTTTGTATTTGGAGCTCTCTACCTTAGTTTAGATCTTCTAGTAGTTGGAGCAAGTACTACTTGCAATAGGAGAGGAGGAATTGTAAAGATCTATTTGGTATGAATACTAAGTTCTTCTTTTCATACTTGTTCTTATTCTCTTATGATCAACATTGTTATGTTCTTGAATTAGAGCCTTGTTCTTGTTCATTGTTCATCGTTCTAGAGCTAGTTCATAGTTTTAGATCCATGTTCATCATGAACATGAGTACTGTTCTTCATTCAACATGTTTAGATCTTGATAGCTTAGTGATATGTGTTGGGAGGTGTTTTGTCGTGCCTTTGGGCGTGCTTGTGCCCTTTTCCTGTCAATCCGTAGGGTTGGGGACCCGAGGGGGTGTAAGTGTTCTTCATGTGTGCGAGAGTGGTTCTCGGGTATATGGAGTTGGGTGAATGCCTGACTTAGTCCACGGTTGAGGGCTAGGCGACAGGTGGTGACAGCCCTGTCCGTCCCTTGTAATCCCCCACGTTCGGCTTTGGGGTAGGAGTCTAAATTGCCCGGTGTATCCTCCTGGCAGACCAGTGTTCCCGGGTCTCCTAATCCATCCAGTACTTAGCACTGACGTTAACTTGATCATAACCATGTATACTTGATTCATTGACATAGCTCTGTTAAGATCCATGCGTTTTATTCTTTCTTCTATCCCCGTAGAAGCTCCATGTATCTTAGGCAATGTGTGTGTGTTGATCCCACTATCCAAATCATCGTTTATTCTCCTGCTATGGTTAATTAGTCAACTATGCACTTATTATGTTCTTGTCATGGATATATCTCGAATGCTTTCGCACCTAGCCTTCCCAGTGGTAAAATATAAATAACGATACCTGGAATACTCGCGGTGAAATGCTACAACGGTAACCCCGTGCGCTTGCGGACCCTGTCTGTAAATGAATTGGTTTACTAGGCCAGCATCTCAGGCCGCCACTAAAGCCACATATTTTGGTATATGAAGTGCCATCGCACTTCGGCGCCAATACCGGATATGTAGCTAAGTGGCTGCGTCTGAGGCTGACAATGATATCCCTTGGTAGCATCGCTAGGAACCACCATACTCAGTGTATGTCGTTAAGGAATATCAATAGGCATTCCTGGCGCCGTGCCTGGGGATGATGGCCTACCCTAGTGATGATGCTAAGAGATGTGAGTAAGTATTTATGGCGTGATCACCGAGGATGGATCCTAAACCTATTCGGTGGTTGCGCTAAGAAATGCCAACAAGCATTTCTGGCGTCGTTGCCGGGGAAGGCATAGATACGAAATATTCAGATAGAACATGATATTGAACTAATATCTGTATAATTGCTAATTGATCATGTAGGATAACCTTTTACTGTTTTATTCTCTTGTGGATGAAATCAGGATAGTGTATGCGTGGATTCGCTCTACCGGAGAACTTCACCGACAATCCAGAGGCTATCGGCAGGAGAAAGAAGAAATCTTCTTCCTCCTCTGCAGCTCCTCCACCGATAGAAGAACCACCAGTTTCTGCACCATGCTCAACTCTCGCCATGGCCAAGACCTTGCGCGACTTTTCCATCCCCGCTGTTGCCAATGTGCCCACCGGGCCCGCTGTCAACACTGGAGACAAAGCTTTTGAGCTGAGGACTGGCCTCATCACCATGGTGAAGGCTTTCGTGGTTTGCCCAGCGAGGACGCAAACGGACATCTTCAGAACTTCCTGGAGCTCTGCGACACCGTCGTCATCAAGGACATCACTCCAGACGTCATCAGGCTCTGACTGTTCCCCTTCTCCCTTGTGGGGAAGGCGAAGTAGTGGTTCTACAAAAACCCGACAGATGTCACCACATGGGACAAATGATCGGCGGTGTTCCTTGCAAAGTTCTTCCCCTTGGGCAAAACAACTGCCCTGAGGTGACGAATCGCCACCTTCTAGCAGAACTCAACGGAGTCCATGCCCGAGGCATGAGAACGGCTGCAAGAATACATTGCAGCCTGTCCCCATCACAGGATGGAAGAATGGTTGGTGCTCCAAACCTTCTACGAGGGGCTTACGCCCATGTCAAGGGGGCACTTGGACGCTGCAGATGGAGGGGCATTCATGTCCCTAACTGTCAACGGGGCAAAGGCCCTGATTGACAAGGTGGTAGTGAACCAAGCTTGGGGGGCTGGAAGACCCCAAGCTAAGTCACAAAAACGCATGCATACCGTGAAGGAGGCGGATATGCTTGCCACAAAAATAGATCTTCTACTCAAGCGGCTGGACGAGAAGTTAACAACAAGAGAAGAAAGAAGTAACCTCCAAGCCATGGATGTGCACATGACGTGCGAAGTGTGTGGAGAAGCCGGGCACTCGGGGAATGATTGCCCCGAGACCCACGAAGATGCTGCGTATATCAACAACAGGGTTCTCCCGTAGGGCGGAAACTCGTGGAACAATCGGCATCGGCCTTCATATCAGGGAGGTAACCAGGGCTACAACTCCAACAACTCCAACACACCTACCTTCAAGGACCTGGTGTTGGGGCAAGCGAAAATCAATGAGAGCATCTCCAAGAGGCTTGCCCATAATGACAAGACCCTTGAAGGAATGAACATTAAGATCGAGGGCCTGGCCTCGGCAGTAAAGAACCAACTGAGTATCAACATGATGGTCGAAACCCAATGTTGACACCTAAAGTGGCAAACGGGTAAACCGCAAGCGTACGGTTGTCAATGTATCCTTCACCGGGAGTATTCGAGGTATCGTATTTTCCACGGGGAACGCGAAGTGAACTAACTAGAGTCAAGATTGTCCTATGATGAGATAGAAGAGCCTATGAAAGCTCGATAGAGAGGATCTCTATAACATCCTATATCTGGTATAGAAAAAAGGTATATGCGGCATTCTCCACCCTTGCTCACTGGGGGCGGCAGTTGCAGCTGACGCCCGTGCAAGCAGCCCAACTCCCTTACTCAGCCCTACTTTTTAAGAACTTGCCTAAAAACACGTGGTGGACTCTAGAGACCAGATTCGGGGCTGTCACCACCCGCTGGCCACCACTATCTATCCGTGCGACAAGCAGCATATACTGGCAAGATATAGCCTAAACACCATGTTTACGCTACCCTTACTACTCTAACCCGGTCCAACAAGGCTAAAGCACTCTACTAATAGAATGGCATACCCATGAAACACAAGTATATAACTTAATGCTAAACTAGATATTGAATATTAAAGAAGATCTTGGATGCTTACTTACAAAGAAGACCACATCCGCTGAGGTACACCGCGAAGGAGACTCCCGACAGGCCCGGGGCTTCCTCCAGACGACTCCCTCACTCTCTCCTCACTCGCATAGCGCTACGCCAGAGCTTCGCTAAGGCTTCTCAAGTGTAGCTAACTCTACTATGTCATGAATGAAGTGTGAGGGGTAGGGGGATATTTATAGGAGAGGTGGAGTAGGGGCTACTCCGGTGCCGGTGAATGAGAACCACTCAATGTGCCACGTCAGCGATCCGTGTGATCTCCATCCTCCAACATTGGATCAAACCAACGAGAGCCACTCGATGTGCCACGTCAGTGATACATGTGCTCTCCATTCTCTTCCCTTGGATGAAACCGCCATTGATCAACAGTTTGCATGTTGTAACCTGCATGGAGGCATGCATAGAGGCGGTGGAAGAAAGTTGAGGCAGATTGGCTACATAAGGGGGTCGGTCGACCCCCCTATGCCAGGTGGGACCAATTCTCTCTGGTGTGGGGCCTCCTAGCATGTTGTAGAGTGGGAAAGTGCAAAAGATTATGGCTAGAGGGTACAAAGGGGGGTCGGGCGACGTGCAATTGAGGTCAAATCAGCCCATCTTTTGCAGGTGGCTTCTAGAAGCATAGTCTATGATGTTGGTCAAGTTGGATTGGACATTTGCCATACTTGATGGGTCGGCCAATGTGTCAAGTTGGGCTCCCCAAGCTTGGTTTTTCACCCACTTTGCACCTACATTCAAATAGAGGACATGTACATGTGGAACCAAGTTATTTGTACCAAAATATGCTTATGCTATGCTTATCTTCCTTCTATTTCGAGGTTGTTGACGGTGTTTTGGGCATGTTATTTTGGTGATATCTCACCGTCAACAAGAATCCCCCACACTTAGCTCTTTGCTCGTCCTCGAGTAAAGGTCAAGGATAGCAGCAGATATGATCGTAACAATCTTCAAGATATATAGCAACTTAAAGTATCATTCAACACATACCTTATACAAGTGGGTTATGTGGTATTGTCTAACATATATCCTTTAGATGTTGTAAGATGGAACAACTCATGGCAAAGTTATCTTTCCTATTTCACATCTTAGTGACTTGGAGTTTTTCAAAGTTTTCACAAGAAAAGCATAGTTCACTTATACTCCTCATATGGTACTCTCAAATCGCTCAATGGTGTTTGATTCCTTACCAAGGCATAGAATTATATTACCTTCTTTTATTTCATCCTACTTCTAAAAGGCTTATGTAGAGCTTAGGTAGGGATAATCACGTTAGCATACTTGTATTGCATATATTGTAAAGTCAAAACAAGGGTCCAAGGAGAAAAATGTCATAATCCTAGATCAAGATGTGCATGTGTGTGAAACATGGTGTGTATGACACATGATACTCCTTTAGTGATATGATCTCTCTCTATTACTTATTTTTGAGACATGGCTATCATAACTTTTTTTATTCATGAGCTCTAACATGCTCGTCTTTTTTTCAATACTCTGGACCTTCATGTGTCCAATTTTTTTTTTACTTTTGCATAGCCCATGTCTCTTCTACTAGTTCAAACTAGAGAGATCATTCTTTTAAAACATGGAGTATTTAATTATGGAAATAAAAAACATGTTTTCGCGCACTTGTAGTGTAGAAGCAGCATGTATATGTGGAGTGTACGTGATCTTGATCTTGGGAGCATGATAAACTTCTCAACAAGGGTCAACAAGGTTTGACTAAACTCAAAGCAATAACAAGTAGCATAAGAATGTTTTGAACATGTAAGAACATGGCATTTGGCTTTGGTAGGAATTTTCTCACCATTGAGGAGTATGTGACACTATGGTTTTATGACATTTTTATCAGAAATAAGATCTCCAAGTACTTTGAATAGAACGGGTAGGACTCCTAAGCCAGAGCTATATCACATTTCACAACAACTTATTCGATATGATTTTCCTATCAAGATATTTCCCACAAGCATAAGGATATGTGTATGGAATGAACTTTATGCAGCTTCTATCTCAAAAAATGTCCTAAGCATGTCACTTTTCAAATTTTAATCCAAGTGTGGTTTTGGTTCATTTTACTTGCATGGAAACTAACCAAAGTGTGGAAACATATGCTAAAAAGATGACAAGAACTGTCAAACCCGCGTTTCGAAGTGAAGCATCTACAGTGGAGGTTGGCAGGTGGGCCCAAGGCACCATGGTGGGCTCGGCCAACCCCACCTAGTGGCCTATGACCCTCCTAAGTGTGTCTTCTCTTCGAGGGACACCTTCATGTGTTTGTTGTTTTCTGTTTTGTAATCATTTGCACGTCGGCCGACGTGCCTTTGGTGGGATCTTGGAAGATGGAATCTGGTACGTTGTTTCCTTTGTTGTCCTCTACATGTGCACCAAAACTTAACTCAATTGGCCACCTTTGGGCCGTCGACCAACGTCCTTTGGTGGCCAAACAGGCTCAATTTTTGTGTGGCACCATTTCTCCCAGTGTAGATCACTGCTATAGACTCAGTTCCATTGGTGAAAGTTTGGGGGTGACTAACCCTCACACTTCTTCCAAACAGTACCTGTCTTTTATTCAGAAACAACAAATGTGAAATACAAAAGGACCCTACTGGTGGGAGACACCAAAGAGTCAAATAAATCTCGGACAAGACTCATTGTAGCATTTGAGAAAGGTCAAGGTTGACTTCATGTGCCATATTTATTCTTGTAACATGGTTACTAAGAGAAGAAGGATGAATCTAAAATTTGAATACATTTGGCTAAAGGAGTTTGATTGCTTAACCTATAGAAGGGTTGGCCAACCTACATCTTATGACATAATGTATCAAACTTTACATGATCATGACCTTCATCTTCTAGATATAAGATGTGTAAAATATTCAGCTCATTGGGTTAAGATTAGGATGACATGATAGTGATATGTAAGGCTATGAACAATATTATAGAAGAAAGACATGTTGTGTTAAAGCAAGGTTTTATCATTAAAAATTATAACTTAAACATGTTTGATTCTTCATTTGTATATATGCCAGAACCAAGGAAGATCTTTTCAAACACTGACCACTTACCATAAGAAGTTACCTTAATCATTGGAGCATGGTGGCACCATGACGATGGGTAGATGAGTTGTGGTGGTCCGTAAAACTTTCCTTGCTTGGCTAGCCTCACATCCTGAGCTGATCATGGACATCGTATCTTCAATCTTGTACTCCTTCATGCCATCATTTTGTTCTTCTTTCGTGGATCTTGGCATGGTGTTTCGATCTTCTGCTCTACTCATTGTTTCATTCCTGCAGAGGATTAGTGGCCAACACATACCCGAAGGAATGCATACACATTTTTAAGCAATGGCGATGTTGTCATGGAGTTTGGGGTCCTCGTTTTATTTTATTTTGCACAAAAACAATTAAATATGTAAAAAGAGATGCCCAGGCGAGGAAAGAGATGTAGCAAACCAGTCAACGCGTGTGTAGAAGTGGAGCAGAGGCTGACTGGTGGGCTTGAAGATCCATGGTGGGGTCGGCCGACTGTTCACACTAGTTATCTATCAAAATAAAAGGATAAATAAATATGAAAAGGGCATGAATTCAATCACCAATAAAGGTTTAGGGTTTTAATTGATAATATTCCACGAGTTTTGGTGAATTGTGATTCTGCAGGGACTAAACAGGAAAACGAGCACTGATTACTTCTCCTAGAAGAAAACTGACGGAAGATTATGGAACCGACATGTCAGGAATACTCTAGAAGGACCTAGAGGACACCAGAGGACACCACGAGGTGGGACACCCCAAGAGGCCGCCTGGTGGGACCGACCGGTCCCACCCTATGATTGGTCGGTCACCCCCCGGGCCCGATGGCCTTCGCCTTCTAGAACCTTCCTCCACCGACCCCGAGGACACATCTCAGCCCTACGTGAAGTCGGTTTGATCTAACGACCGCGGTTGATCCCTCAGGGCTATATATACAGGCCCCAGGCCCCAGGGTAGAACAAGTCTCTCTTTAGAAAAGTCTATGCCTCATTCAGAAACCCAAGTAGAAGACTTCAAGAGCCAGCTTTCAAGTAGAAGACTAGTTACCCCTCTAGTTTAGGTTTAGAACCTAGTCTTATACTAGAACTAGAAGAGAGAGAGAGAGGAAGAGATCAAGAAGGAGCTCCGGCCTGTCGGATCAACTTCTTCATCTTGTACCTGCGGATTCAACTTCATCATCAACTGCTTCAGCGATTGTTTCAGTAATCAACGTCTATCTTTAAGTTTGAGCCATTGTTCTTATTATTCTTAAGGTTTATGACTCTCTTTTGAGTACTTTAATTCTAAGTCGCTCTAGAGTTAGAGTAGTTGGATAGTGTAAGCGTGGTGCTTAGACTTGATAGCTCATAAATGTCTCCTACAACGCCGGTAGTAGTGGTTGTTCGCAAGGGTGACTCTTATAGCCTTGTTGATTCTTCTATAGTCCACTTACCTGTGTGTAGGTTCAGTAGTATTATACATTTGCATAAAAGACTCATACTCTATTTGTGACCTTTTATGGCAACTTCCCCACTAAGAATAATATAATCATATCACTTTTAAATTGGAATTAGACAACCTTAGTGATCCCCTCTATACTTCTAGATTATCCGTCCTTGTTAGCTACTCAGGGGTTGGACTTTAAGGCTTAACACTATCCGTTCCTTTGGGTTCGATATTAAAACTAGGTTACTCCGGAGAAGTGCTACATCGGTAGATTTTATCTGTGCGCTTGCGGATAAAGTAGAGCGTGCGTTAATTTATACCAACAAGCATTTCTGGCGCCGTTGCCGGGGAACGGCAGATCATCTTAAGACTTAGTTTAACCTTGTAATCATACTTTTATCTTTTCCTTTTGTCCCAGTCTTTTCATCATTTTTGTGTTCATTCTTATGAATGTTGTTTTTGAATTCCACTCTTATCTATCACTACCCCATTAGCGCAAGCTATAACCAGTAGAATCCTTACACCCTATCATAACATCTGGTTATTAGCTACGCCTACCTTTTCGCTGCACTTCCTTCTATAATGAGCATAGAAATATAATTATGAAATTATTCCTTCGGGTATTCTTGTCACTAACCTTTCCAGGTCCGGAGCAGAAAAGAACGAAGGAACAACAAACTCAAAGTATGTCCAACCAATCACCATGTAACATTGAATTACATTCATCCATTCTTGATTTGTGCAAAATCCAAGCTTGGGGAATAGACTTTCTAAGAGCATCTCTTGTCGTGTTGCTATGTTGGTAGGGACCTTTAAGATATGCTCATCATGCTCTTTCATCACCATCTGAATAAATCTCTATAATACTTTCATGCTACCCTCATTCGCTATATTATATGTTTAGGTTTGGAGTACTTTCATACATCTCTTAAATTAAGCATGGTGCCTAGTTTAAGAGTGGTGATCTTGCTTTCAAAGGCTTTTAATTTAAACAACTAAGTTAGAATGCCTACCTAGATCAAATTAGACATGGTGTCTAGGTTGATTTTTGAGCCGATAATATGATATAGTGGATGTTGGATATTTTGTTGGACTAACCCCTGCAGGGAAACTTTCAATATCAATTTGGGAAAGTGCGGAGATGAACTCACACTAGAGATGAAGCAAGGCGTACAATGAATTTCAACAACTCTTGCACAATGAAGACTCAGCTCATTCATCATGGATGAAAGAACTGTGAGTATCAAAGTTTATTTATTTTGTCTTCTACTGCAAGTTATCTTTTACCTTGAATCATGTTAAAGTGCAGCCAACACATAAAATACTAGTCTATGCTAAAATAATCCTAAAAACATCTTTTTATTAGCATAGATGCAAAATACATAAGTTGTGGATAATAACCCATGCTTCAAATTCCTGGAATCCTTCGGGTATATGTCCACTAACATTACGCAGGAGAGAGAATTTGTTCATCCATGGTTTGGTTTGAACATTGAAGATCCAAAACTCAAACCATAGACACACAAACCTACTCTCAGATCACAAATGGTGCTAGCTTGGCTTTGAGTCTTGCTTGGGCACTGATGACAAACAGGATGCAACTTACCTCATATGAGACAACCTATGCCTGCAACCATCATTGCCCAGGACATCAAGACAAGAAGTGGGAAGTTATCCTCTTTTCTAATCAAGAGCTCGCTTGGGAGACAAGATGGTACCACTACAACAATAGCAAGATCTACAAGTCAAACACATGAACATGTTGTTGGGAGTCCATCTACATCACAAGCCAGCCTGGTAGAGACAATTCCGTTGTCTACATTTGTTTCCCAATCAAAGGGAGGAAGGAGAAACCCAACTTCAAACATATTGATCTTCTACTCACCACTTTGATCAGTACAAACCACTAGTGCTGCCCCAGTCAAGAAGAGGAGTATGATCCACCACTCATTCTTGGAAGATCGTTATTGAACACCATCAATGTTATCATCTTTGTGGAACCTGGAGAAGTCAACTTTTGGATCTTCTGCTGCATCTTCAACATCTACATCACTTATGAGCAGCCAAAGAGAACCAAGAGAAGAAACCGAAGGGAGAACCAACTGCCAAGAATTGAGGAGGGCATCATGAAGGATGAAGCCACTGCACCACAAGAGTTAGAAGATGGAGAGATAGTACCTGAGCCAGCAAATCAAGAAGAACAACCGAAAAGATCTCCATCATCTAGACACTGTTGAAAGGACAAGTCTCAGTTGTGACATTACAAGACAAAAGACTCTCATGGAGGCACTCGAGTAGCAACTCTAAATTCAAGTCTCTTGCCAACCCAATGATTAAAGGAAAATAAGAAAGGTTGACAAGAGAAGAATGCGGAACTGTCCCTACATCCTCATAGTACAGAATTAATACAAGAAGAAGAGAGGATCCTAGACAGCATACTCGAGGAACAATGTGCCTTCACTGATAAGTCGACACATAGAGAAGGAAGGTCGATACCTATAAAGATGATTCCACCGTGATCTTCCTTCTCTCAATCACACTGTGAGACAAGCTAGCTAGACAAGACAAGCTTCCACAAGGTGGTTCGACACATCACTCTTCAATGACAAAGTAACATTTCAAGATAAGTGACCATCACTTTAAAAGCTTCTTCTTGATTCTAGTATGAACATAAATAAAGAACAAAACATGTTTAAGTCACACATCACTTGATCCAACCTAATCAACTTAACATGTTTAGTCCTTTGATCTTAGCTTTACTCTCTTGAATCTCACTGTCTTAACTAAATGAGCTAAAATGTTGTGCATCTAACCTTTGGAAGATGATATATCTCAATCATGAAAAGATCGACACTTTATGCATAGATTATCCTTCCTTGGGTTAAGTAATCTGATCTGTTAAATATTTTAAGATGCTACTTTCATGCTCATCCTCTGATCCTATCACTCATGCTTAAGATTGAATAGGACACATAAACAACAAGTTTGTCTTGTGCAATGTGCCTAAGGTTAGAGGGGAATAAACAAAACTTTTGGTTCTGTTGGTGTTTTTCCACCAACAGAGCCCATGCACTTGATCTCTACCTTGACTTTATGAGCAGGACACACTCTTGAGCAAAACATGGAGAAGTTTGTCACTCCCAAATTCTACAGAGTGAAGGTCCTAGATCTACAAGCACATGCACACTGAGCAAGATGCTGCCGACGTCCACAATTAACGGTTCACTTCAAACTGCTGGACGAACAAATGACATGAGTGACACCATATCAAGAGTCATAAATAAGAAGGAATGATGGAAGACGTCGTAGTCAGAATTAGAGGTCATGACGTCCCCACAGACTTCTTGATCCTCAACATGAGAAGACGATGATGTCCACCTCATCCTAGGAAGACCATTCCTCTACGCTACAAGTACAATCATTTACAAGAGGAAATCCATTTTCACTTTCCTAGAGAAAAGGCACGATGCAACTTCATCAACTACATGCCCAATGAAGCACCCAAGAAGAATAGAAGTGAAAGATGCCGCTCTCAAAGCCAAAGAAGACAAACTATCAAGAATAGCGAGGCCAATCACGAAGAAGAAGCTATCGACACTGTCCCAGAAAAGAAAGGAGAGAAACTTCAAGACGGTGAACCACAGGAAGTGAAGACTCAGACCAAGAAAGTATGGGAGAAAATGTCTGCACCTAAGAGGTACAATCAATAACAACTTTCCAAACGTCTGACAATCTTGGGAGGTCTGAACCAAGGAAAGGTCCGGTTCGTCGGACCTAAATATCCGAACCTTCGCCAAAAGGTAAAAATTGTTAGTTATCTTTATATTTACTTTGCTGCATATTTCTCATATTTAATTCATAACCATTTCTTGCATCATCATATTTAATTCACAACACATTTTAATTTCTGCATTACATTAGAAAACAAAATAAAAATATTTCACTGCATCATAAAGCCCCATGTGAATAATTCTATGGCGTGTAAAAACCTGCAGGAATGTTCACCGTGGTGGCATAAAAATAATAGTAAAAATAAATATGCATACATTCATCCTGTTGCATTTTTTCTCTTGCATTGTAAAAATATAAAAATATAAAAATATTGAGAAAGAGATCTTACTGAAATTCTAGACAACTAAGGCTTGAGTGGCCAACCGCTAATGCTTAATCTGTTCCACAAGTTTTGTTGTCTTTTTGAGTTTCACAGGATTTGAAAGGCCAAGAAAAGCTGACGAGCAAGTGAATGCTCCATCCACTATTGGAGCACTGTCTCAACAAACATCAACATCAATCAAAAGTCCTAATAGAGGATAAGGACATATCCACTGCCAGTCTGCTACATTGCAAGATCGAACGACTACGTCAACATTCAGCTTGGGGGAAGGCACCCTCATGTATCCACGTAAGTATCTTTATCCTTTTACGTTTTTTATTCTATAAACAAATTCAAATTAAAAAAAAATGTGTGCACATGAAGGCTCACCCTTAAAAAGAAAAAAAAGAAGAAAAAAAATATGAGCACATGAAGGCTCACCCTTAAAAAGAAAAAAAATAAAAAAAATATGAGCATATGAAGGCTCACCCCTAAAAACAAAAGATCAAAAATGTGTGATCACATGAAGGCTCACCATTAATTAAAAAAGGAGACAAAAATATATGGGCACATGAAGGCTCAACGCTATTAAGGGAACTAGCTTGGGGGAGACGCACCGCCGTTATCTTTGCGATTCAGGTATGTCTTTATTATTACTACTACTATTAGCTTTTATATTATATGTGTTAGATTAAATAAATAAAATAGTCTGTCTAGTTTGTTTTAAGAAGTTGATGACTAAAGAAGAACCTTCTCTCTCTAATCTTTTGCATGGAAATGATGAATAGTTGCTCTATCTAATTTCTTTCAAGTACCTAGTCTTCAAAGCATGAGTTCTCCTAATTAATAATGATGCCTTAAAATAAAATTAAATGCATGGTTGGCAAATACTTAATCTAAGGTCTAGGTATTTGAGATATGACATGTGATGATCTAAGCTGCTATTATCTTGTTCTAAAACAACATTAAAGTTCCGGAGATTTCTAAATATAAACATGACTAATAATTGCATTGAGTTAAATTAAGCTTTGTTGACCCTATGAGTAGTTTATCATGCCATTGAATTGAGATCACTTACACAATTCATCCATCTTCCGCATAAATGCTCATAATTATCTGTTGCTACCCTCTCAGAAGTTTGTTGGAAGCATGTGGCTATTAAAAAAAATAGAGAAAGAAAGATATGAGGAAATAAAAAGGGACAAGTGTCCGAAACCTCAAAAAGATAAGTCCCGACGAAATAAAAAGGGACAATTGTCCGGAACCTCAAAAAAAATGTCAAAAAAATGGGCACGTGCCCGATAGTAGAATTAGCCTAATAGCCATATGTCTCTGATAAACAGAAGCGAGTGAATATATTCAAAAGAGCATCTGACTCCATTTTAACATACACATGCACTTCTTTATTCAATGGTTGGTTGACTTTCTCTTTGGATCCAATGTTTAATTTGACAACATATGTATTAAAGCTTTTAAAAAAAATAATTAAAACTCTGGGATAAAGGTGAAGTGAAGGAACTAGAGACATAGTGCTTGATTTGATCGTTCAATCTTTCAATTACTCAAGATCTAAGGTAAAAGTAATAAGCCCCATGAAGAATAACATGATATATTTTGGAGAATTTTTGTTTAACAACAGGTATATTTGTTGGAAGTGAAGATATTGTAGCAACTCCTAATCCATTGTTAATTTTTTTTGGTTTTGCTAAGGGACTAGGAAAAGGTAAGCTTGGGGGAGTTGTTGACACTGGTTATCTATCAAAATTAAAGGATAAATAAATATGAAAAGGGCTTGAATTCAATCACCAATAAAGGTTTAGGGTTTTAATTGACAATATTCCACGAGTTTTGGTGAATTGTGATTCTGCATGGACTAAATAGGAAAATCAGCACTGATTACTTCTCCTAGAAGGAAACCGATGGTAGATTATGGAACCGGCACGTCAGGAATACTCTAGAAGGACCTAGAGGACACCAGAGGACACCAGAGGACACCACGAGGCAATACACCCCGAGAGGCCGCCAGGTGGGACCGACCGGTCCTACCCTATGACCGGTCGGTCACCCCCTAGACCCGATGGCCTCTGCCTTCTGGAACCTTCCTCCACCGACCCCGAGGACTCATCTCAGCCCTACGTGAAGTCAGTTTGATCTAACGGCCATGGTTGATCCCTTAGGGCTATATATACAGGCCCCCAGGCCCCAGGGTAGAACAAGTCTCTCTTCAGAAAAGTCTACGCCTCATTCAGAAACCCAAGAAGAAGACTTCAAGAGCCAGCTTTCAAGTAGAAGACTAGTTACCCCTCTAGTTTAGGTTTAGAACCTAGTCTTATACTAGAACTAGAAGAGAGAGAGAGAGAGGAAGAGATCAAGAAGGAGCTCCGGCCTGTCGGATCAACTTCTTCATCTTGTACCTGCGGATTCAAGTTCAACGTCAACTTGCTTCAGCGATTGTTTCGGTAATCAACGTCTATATTTAAGTTTGAGCCATTGTTCTTATTATTCTTAAGGTTTATGACTCTCTTTTGAGTACTTTAATTCTAAGTCGCTCTAGAGTTACAGTAGTTGGATAGTGTAAGCGTGGTGCTTAGACTTGATAGCTCATAAATGCCTCCTACAACGCCGGTAGTAGTGGTTGTTCGCAAGGGTGACTCTTATAGCCTTGTTGATTCTTCTATAGTCCACTTACCCGTGTGTAGGCTCAGTAGTATTATACATTTGCATAAAAGACTCATACTCTATTTGTGACCTTTTATGGCAACTTCCCCACTAAGAATAATATAAACATATCACTTTTAAATTGGAATTAGATAACCTTAGTGATCCCCTCTATACTTCTAGATTCTTCGTCCTTGTTAGCTACTCAGGGGTTAGATTTTAAGGCTTAACACTATCCGTTCCTTTGGGTTCGATATTAAAATTGGGTTACTCCGGTGAAGTGCTACATCGATAGATTTTATCTGTGCGCTTGCAGATAAAGTAGAGTGTGCGTTAACTTATACCAACACCGACCCCACTTTGTGGCCTTTGGCCATCTAGGTGCTTTCCATTTATGTTCTTACCTCCAAGGACATACTTTGAAACTTGTGCATTTTGGTGGTGTGTTCATTTGGCCGTCGCCCGACGCTAGAAAGTAGCCTTTATGGCCCAAATTTGACGTGCGAGGTTGGGTTCAAGTGAACATCAGCATGGCATGCTTAGAACTTTTTAGAAGCTACACTTGGGGGTCGGTCGACCCCCACACTTAGCTTCAGTGGAGTTCTCTAGCCTTGAATTATCTCCATGTATGTTCTCATGACTTTCCCACCAAATTTTGGGAGTTTTCCTACATGGGTTAGTCCATATGCACAACCAATTCCTATCCAAGTATCTTTTGGTTCAATAAACAAACTAGACACCATGTCTTATTTGATTAAGGAAAGCTATTTGACCTAAGCACCACACTTAATTTAAAGAGCTTTTGGAAGCATGTACATTACTCCCAAACCAAAGCATGCTTTAATATAAATAGGGTAGCATGGAGACAAACATGAATGGTGTATTCCCTTTTTTATTTTTTTATGAGGAGAAATAAACAAATGTAAAAAGGAATGCATTAAAAGAGAGGGAGGAGACGTGACAAACCAGTCGAGAAGCATGTCAGGATGGAATGGACGCTGACTGGTGGGCCTAGGGGCCCAGGGTGGGGTCGGCCGACCCCACCTTGTAGCCACTGCCCACTTCGGTGTCTGCCCTATGTATTCTTACCTCTAAAGATGTAATTCTGCACTGACGCATTTTGTCTATGTGTTCATTTGGCCGTCGCCCGACGCCCAAATGTAGCCTTTGGAGTCCAACTTTTGGATGTTGAATTATCATGGTATATGACTCCATGGCAGGTTCAACATTGTGACAAGATGAACTTGGGGGAGGTCAACCGACCCCCACACTTAGTTCAAAGTGTGTGTTGAATCACAAAGACAAGAGAAGGTCAAGTGCAAGGTTCTGCTGGTGGCAACGCACCCGCATAACCAAATTTAACTAGAGTTAGGCATAAGTTTCATCATATTGGCTAAGTGGTTTCTCCTTCAATGCCAACTCTCATGGACCTAACTGCCAAAAAACTTCATACCAAACCACTACGAGACTTGTAATATTTATGATAGACAAACACATCTACAATGATCCCTACAAAGATTTTAGCAGCAGGAAGAATGAAGGGGTTGTAGATCTCGTGTGTGGTGGTGGTAGGGAGAATAATTGATTTGAAAGATTTATCATGGAAGCATGGATTTGATGGGATGGTTAAGATGTGACTTCCAGCTTCATTGATATCATCTTCCCTTTCAAGCTCAAGTTTTATGTCTCATGAATGTCCATAGGCACAATGTTTGTTTCCATCATTCCATGCTTATGACATTCCATGGACATGATTTCCCTTCGATTCAACTTGACGAGAGGGTGAGCACTTCCTTCTTCATGACAACCTAAGTCCTCCTCCAAACATGGATGGGTCATGGTTGTTCCAGAAATTGACATAAGCTCACCCGTAGGTTCAAGAACAGGTTTGTATTCTACCCTTGTGTTGAGAGATCGGGAAGACCAAATGGGTAAATAGTCCTTGCCTATTCTATGATCAAGCTTCTCATTTCCTTAAACATTCTCCAAGATTTGCATGATTGGCCTTCCAATAAAGGTGAGATGAGAGGATAGCCCAGGAAGGTCAAAGATATAGAAATCTAAGGAGATTTTGTGGTCATCAATCACCACGAGTATGCCTTGAAGAACTCCTAAACAATCAAGAATTTGACCATTTGGGAGCCTAAGACGCTTTTGGGATTGGATTAGGTGATCCATTGATGAGTTTTGGACATGGAAATGCGGAATGATGTTGATCCTGAGGCTAGGATCATAGCAAATTTCACCATAGATGCCCATTACTTGACAAGATATCCTCCTTACATGAGTGCGCATCTTAGCAATTTCCTTTGAAGCATCAGCCTTATCCAACCATTCTTGACATACAACGGTAGGTAGATGCTCAAATCGTTGTTGTCCTTTTTGGTTAGATTTCTGGGCCTCATGACTTCTATGCCTCGGGCGTCCTAATGAATTCCCGGAGTCAATGATTGGGTCATCATGAGACTTAAGAGAAATGGCACATGGGCGATCATCAGGATCAAGGATGGGTTTTGAGACAGGTTCAAAGGACATGTCGAGTGTGGGCATAGAAAGGGAGAGGATAGATTTTGCTTCTAGACATTTTGGTTCTTCCTCTATGCGCTCACTCGACATCCCTTTTGAGATCATACCCAACATCCTAGATTTTTCCTAATGTGCCACATGGGAACTGTAAGATGATGCGGATTTGGGAGACTTTATAAGAGAATCTTTCTCGAGAGGTTTCGAAAGATGTTTGTTTGAAGGTCTCTTTTGAAAAAGATATTTTAAGGCATTCCCAAAACCAACAAGATCAGATAGGAGGCAAGCCTCAAAATCGAAGGATTGATTTGGATGACAAATTTCTTCATCCTTCAAAATTCGTGGGATTAGTGGTTCAGGATCGATGGCCGAATTTTTGGATAGGATTGGTGGTGATTCGGCTATCGAGATCTCTTCTTTTGTGGGGGTGGATTCCTTCTTTTCCTCGAAGATTTCATAATGGATGCTAGTGTGGGGAGTGTTTTCAAGGATTTTTGGCAAGAACTTTCTTCCCCTCACCAACAGTCTGATGTAGAAATTCTCCTCCAAAGGATAGATCAAGAAATCGTGCGGAATCCTTGCTAAGACCGACATAAAAGTGTTGTAACAACGTTGGCTCGGTCATACCAAGGTCAGGCCTAAAGGATACTAAATCTGTGAAACGGGCCCATGCCGTACCTAGAGGTTCCTTCTCCTTTTGCTTGAATCTTAGGACCTCTCTTCGAAGATGAATGACGCGAGAGATGGAAAAGAATGATAGGCAGAATTTGGATTGAAGTTTTTCCCACTCTCCATGCATACTCTCTACGTGTCGAGCATACCAATGTTTAGCTGCTCCCGTCAAATAGAATGGGAATAGCTTCCATTTCAAGGTAGCATGTGTCATGCCTTGAATGTGAAGGCACGAGCACAATTGCTCAAACTCACGTAGATGAGTATAGGAATTTTCATCTTCTACCCTAGCAAAAGATCGTTCCTGAACCATGGCTATGAAACTCGGGCGAAGCTCATAGCTACGTGAAAGGATGGGTTGTGATGATGGTGGTGGCTCCAAACAAACGCCCTTTGGAGCGGTGAGAAGAGATATGGGTGCGTGGTTCATGATGTGGAAAGGATAAAAGAAAAGAAAGATAAAATAAGGATAACTCAAACAACTCGTTTCTAGTTAAGACAGCTACCATTCCCCGACAACGGCGCTAGAAAGCTTGTTGGCACCTAAAGTAGCAAATGGGTAAACTGCAAGCGTACGGTTGTCAATGTAGCCTTCAGCGCGAGTATTCCAGGTATCGTATTTTCTACGGGGAACATGAAGTGAACTAACTAGAGTCAAGATCGTCCTATGATGAGATAGAAGATCCTATGAAAGCTCGGTAGAGAGGATCTCTATAACATCCTGTATCTGGTATAGCAAAAAGGTATATGCGGCATTCTCCACCCTTGCTCACTGGGGGCGGCAGTTGCAGCTGAAGCCCGTGCAAGCAGCCCAACTTCCTTACTCAACCCTACTTTTTAAGAACTTGCCTAAAAACATGTGGTGGACTCTAGAGACCAGATTCGGGGCTGTCACCACCCGCTGGCTACCACTATCTATCCGTGCGACAAGTAGCATATACTTGCAAGATATAGCCTAAACACCACGTTTATGCTACCCTTACTAATATAACCCGGTCCCACAGGGCTAAAGCACTCTACTAATAGAACAGCATACCCATGAAACACAAGTATATAACTTAATGCTAAACCAAATATTGAATATTAAAGAAGATCTCAGATGCTTAGTTACAGAGAAGACCGCATCCGCTGAGGTACATCACGGAGGAGACTCCCGACAGGCCCGGGGCTTCCTCCAGACGACTCCCTCACTCTCTCCTCACTCGCATAGCGCTACGCCAGAGCTTCGCTAATGCTTCTCAAGTGTAGCTAACTCTACTATGTCATGAATGAAGTGTGAGGGTAGGGGGTATTTATAGGAGAGGTGGAGTAGGGGCTACTCCGGTGCCGATGAATGAGAACCACTCAGTGTGCCACGTCAGCGATCCGTGTGCTCTCCATCCTCCACCATTGGATCAAACCAACGAGAGCCACTCGATGTGCCCCGTCAGCGATCCATGTGCTCTCCATTCTCTTCCCTTGGATGAAACCGCCATTGATTAACGATTTGGATGTTGTAACCTGCATGGAGGCATGCATAGAGGCGGTGGAAGAAACTTGAGGCAGATTGGGTACATAAGGGGGTCGGCCGACACCCCTATGACAGGTGGGACCAATTCTCTCTGGTGTGGGGCCTCCTAGCATGTTGTAGAGTGGGAAAGTGCAAAAGATTCTGGCTGGAGGGTACAAAGGGGGGTCGGGCGACGTGCAATTGAGGCCAAATCAGCCCATCTTTTGCAGGTGCCTTCTAGAAGCATAGTCTATGATGTTGGTCAAGTTGGATTGGACATTTGCCAGACTTGATGGGTCGGCCAATGTGTCAAGTTGGGCTCCCCAAGCTTGGTTTTTCACCCACTTTGCACCTACATTCAAATAGAGGACATGTACATGTGGAACCAAGTTATTTGTACCAAAATATGCTTATGCTATGCTTATCGTCCTTCTATTTCGAGGTTGTTGACGGTGTTGTGGGCATGTTATTTTGGTGATATCTCACCGTCAACACCCAACTAGCTCAGATTGCGGCGACAATCCCAGTGAACAACTCAGGGAAGATCCCAGGGCAACCTGAGACCCCTCTCGATTCAGTCAAGCTCATCACTACCAGGTATAATTATCTTGATCCACCCTTCATGGCAAAGAAGGAAGATCCGGGCCGACCCTTCATGCATATTGCGACCTTGGAGCAAGCATCAATATCCTCTCTAAGGCAGTTTATGAGAAGATCCTTGGTGGTTTGTTGTCGGCCACCAACATCACACTCTAAAGGCCAACAACGTGATATGCAGGCTAGAGGCGGTAGCTAAGGATATCCTAATACGCATCAAAGATAGCTACATCCCCGTTGACCTCGTCATCCTGGATACAGGAAAAGATGACGATGTCCCATTCCTCCTCGGACGACCATTCCTAAACACGGCTAACGTCGTGATATTTGTCTCTGGAGGACGAATTCACTTTCAGCTTCCTGAAAGGACCATCCGATGTCGGTTCAACGGATACTTCCGCCGTGAACCTGCGTGGAAGCCACAGAAGGTGAAGAACCCGAAGCCCATCATGCCTACTCCACCACCCTCGGCCATGCCATGGCTGGTGTGGCGGAAAAAAAGCAACCACCCCAATCTCCTGGGTCGGAAGCTTCTACTTCGAGAAAATAGAGGAGGAATAGCCTTGCTACCGGGCTATAAAATGGTATGTCCTCGGCCAGAGGTTAAATGGTAGTTATCTATTTTTAAATTTTACTTTAATATTATTTTCATATTTAACTTTGACCATGCATATAAAAAAATATATAAAAACATTTGCTAATAAAATCAATTTTTCAAAATGCATGGAAAAATGTCTAAAAATCATTTTCTTAATAAAAGACTTTTTACATTACTATTTCCCATTTTTTCAAAATATTTATAAAATCCAAAAAGCATCAAATTTTGTGGAAATTTTCAAATCTGGCAGAAGACAAAAAATTCTGGAGTGAGTGACCAACGACTAGTTGCTCCAACTAGCCGTTGGAGGCTGCCTGCTGAAAGTGGGGCCAAGTGAGGCCCACAGGGGTGCGCCCGCACCCCTGGTGCGGCCACACCTAGCCAGAGCCCAACGGCTCTCAAACTTCGCCAACGGCTCCGAGCCGTTGCCCTCTCCCCCTTCCAACTGGTTACCACCTCTATAAATGCGAAAGGTGCTGGTTGAGCTCATCTCATCCTCACTTTTCATACTCCTCACTCACACTCCATCTCCTAGCTTCATACTTCATTTTCACACCAATTCCACAAATTTTGAGCAAGGTACTAGCAGCAAAGGTCTTGCCCAAAACCCCTCTCTAGCTCCACTCCACAAAGATCATGAAGGGTTTTGGAAGAGCTCTCTCCGGTGCAATGAAGAGGGCGACGGGGAGAAACGCTCATGAAAGCCGAAGCGTGCCCTACTCCGTCAATCAAGAAGAGATCTCAGTGCGAGGAGAATCTCCACCGACCGCAAGCCAAGCCGGTGCCGCAAGCACGGATGACACCAACGTCTTCCTCGAGGGAGAACGGGAGTTGCAGGCGTACGCGATCCTCCAGGACCGCGCCTTCGTCCACACACCACAGTACGACCCTGGCCTTCTCGAAAAGAAAGGTATGGATTCCGAATTTCACGCTATTTTCAAGGCAGTTGGTTGGGAAAAGGTTGACCGCCAGAACTAATCTCATAGCGTGAAATTCTCTGACCTTCTATGAGGAAAGTTCCCGTTTCCTAACTATCCAGTTTTTTATGCACCGCAACAGAAGTAGAAGATGGCTTTACCTTCTGCATATTTAATACTGAATACTTAGTAACATGGAAGGACTTTGCATCTCATGTCGGCTTCAATAGGAAATGCTCTATCGATCTTAACCATGTGCTCAAGAGCTTTAATCTCCAAAAAATTTTGGGCGAAATTTCTGGTCAAACGGTAGTTGGCAAGTTCATGCCTTGCAACATGCAAATTCACCATCCCACTTTAAGGCTTATACATCGTTGGATCTCTATGACTTTGTTCCCTAGCCAGGACATTCGCTTTGATAGAAATGATGAACTAAGATAACTCTTTGCAATTGTCCACAAAATTAAAGTTGCTCTTGCTTGTGAAATATTTTTACACATGCTAGAGATGTTTCGGGTTTCCACTTCTATATCTTGCACGTCTCTTGTAACCCGTATCGCTGAGGCTGTTGGTGCATTAGACGGACACGATGTTTCATACATCCCCATCCCTCGCACCATCATCAATGAAGCATACCTGATACAAGGGCATAACCTAGAAGTGAAAGAAGATGGGACAATCATTTACTTCTTCCCTGGATTTATTAACGAGTATCCGTTACCTAACCCAGAACTCATTTTATATAAATGCCAGGAATTTACCCTTCCTCTGTTCACAAGAGGAAGCCTGAAAAAGCACTTCATCTCACAGGGCAACCAGGAGCAGAACCAGGCAGGAAGCAGGAACAAGCTCGCAGGCACCATCAGCACCTACTCCACATCCAGCCATGCAGGGATGGTATCCTACCAGGCAGGTACCTAGGTTTACACCCGGATACCAACCTGGCTGGGACGACCTACCCCGACAATCTACAGCTGGTACGGAGTGGCCTGAAAGAAGCCATGCAGCTTGGGCCCAAGGCACATGGGCCGAGTCATCAGATTCTGAGGGGCTACCACCTCCAGTCCTTCCAAGGCAGTCCATCACTCTAGAAGGCCTGAACACGAGATTGAGGGGCTGGAAATCCGCACCGACAAGATTCATGGTTTCCTGAATGAACAGGCCTAGTGGAACAAATGATGGGATGCCAGACAGGACCAGTTCGACGCCAGACAGACAGAATCACTTGAAGAAATGCGCCAAGTTCATGCACTACTCCGACAACAGCAAGAGCAGCAGCTGGCGTATTGGGCGTCGCTGGGTACTATCCCCGGCGTCCGTAGCTGCAAGCTGAGGACCCCCAGGTACATTGTATCTTGTATCTGCATTGCATGTTTCCCTTTTCTAAACTTTGCATTGCATATTTAAATTTGAATTTTCAATTTCATACTTAAAATAAAATAAAAAATATATATATAATTCCACTCACATCTGTATGTCAAGCATGCTTTTATTACGTCCTTGTTGAAATGATGAATAGTTGCTCTGTTTCATACTTCAAATCTTGCTTAGTTTATATTTCTGAATTCCCTGACATTTAAGTTTATTGGCTAAAACTATTCATCCGATAAAACTTGAAACTTGTGGGTAGCATAAAGCATGATCCTTGTCTCAAGTTGCTGCTTGATTTGATTCGATGAAGTAGACTTTGCTATAACTTTGTTCTAAGTAATACTTGACATCCGAAGTTTTTCATTTTCAAAATAATAAAAATCCAAAGTTCCTCAATGATCATATATCCTACCAAAGCCATATGAGTCATTCATTTTGAAAACCTTCCACTCATATGCTACTTGTAATTACATTGAGCTTTGTCAAATTATTTGTGACCTATGTCGAGATTTTTGTCATACACCCATGATCCGAGATTCACGTACACTCTACAAGACATCACTAACTCTTACACCAAGAGTTACCAACAACATGCCATCCATCCGTCCACCAAATAAAAAGCTGCATTCGCATGTCACTTCTCTCTCTCTTACAAAAAGTCAAAAAAAGAGTTACGGGCTATTGAAATAATAATAATAATAATAATAATAATAATAATCCATGCCAAAAGGCATGTTCAAAAATATGGGCAAGTGCCCGATAGAATTAGGGGTATACTCAATACCCATCTGAAAAAGAAGAAGAGAAAGATAGCCCGTACTCTCAAAATTCCAAAAAAAAGAAGAAGAAGAGAGAGATTTGACCAAGGAGCTCAAAAACAAAAATATTTTCTTCGGACACTTGCACATCTCGATCAAAGTATATGACTTGAATCTCCATGTGGTTCGGTCTTTGACATAGCAAAACATGTAATATAAGTATGCCCAACTTTATCCTCTACCTGAAACTCCACATAAGCCTTCATAGTTGGTAGGGAAAAGTGAGGCAACTTTCAAAAGTATTTGGTAAGGATCAAATACACAAAGAGCGATCGAGTGTATCATTTGAGGAACTATCTTTTGAATTGAAAAATATCTTAAAACCTCTGGATTGATAGTAAAACAAAGAATGAAGGTCAAGCAGGTCTATGGATCAGTCGAGAGACTCAGAGATTGCTACAACGCCCCACAGGTAACAAGGTAAAAGGGTGAGTAGCATGCCAATTTATTTGAATCAAAGAAGAATTCTAAGCTATAAACATAGCAGACTTTGAAAAATGATCGCCATTGCAGCAACTCCTAATCAACAACCTAAAGTTGTACTACTTGCTCGGGACGAGCAAGGGGTAAGCTTGGGGGGTTTTGTTGGCGGTGCTTACTGACAACTTTTATGAGCCAACCAAGGACAAAACAAGGCATACATGCATACATATGCTATAACCTTGACCTATTTTCACTTGTATTGGAGAATTGCGGATACATGGGTGTATGCCGAGTCTCGAGTGATGAGTGATTGTCAACGGGTTTGATGCGCATGTTGTTTGGCTTGTGTTGTGCAGGTGTCGAGCACGGAGACAGTGATCAAAGGCAAGGTGAAGGTCAACTAGAGACGTGCCGTGCCGACGGACCGGGAGCGGTGAAGGGCAGACGTGAGGCTTGGACTGAGGGACCGGTGGCCTGAGGATCAGCTGTGGTGGCTGACAGCCTGGGACAGCGACGAGCGGAGACTTGCGGGACATGGTGTTGCTCGGGTCGAGGACCTGGGGACATGTGTCGGTGGACGGGGTGCACGGGCGGCGCATCCCCTCTACAGCGTCGGTTTGATGGTTGAGCCACAGAAAAACCATCGGGTGGACGGTTTCCAGGTTTGGGCCACAAAACCTGGGTGCTGCAGGTTTGCCGAGTTTGGGCCACAAAACTCGGGCTGAGGACGGTTTCCAGGTTTGGGCCTCAAAACCTGGGCGCTGGCGGGTTTCTGAGTTTGGGCCACAAAACTCGGGCAATGGACGGCTGGTTTCCCGGTTTGGGCCTCAAAACCGTGGGTTGGTCGCGAAGACAGGTTTCCCAGTTTCGGCCTCAAAACCGGGGGCGGAGTCCGTGAAAAGGACGAGCAGAGCGGTCGCGGCACGTGGCGGCAATCGGTGAGGTTGCGTCGAGGCAACACTACCAGTTGTGCGGGCGTGGCCGTCGGATCAGCATCTTCTTCAAGTTGGTCCAGAATAACCTTAGGGTTTAGTTGGTTCGCTCTGTAAATAACTAGGGGTAGAGTGGGAATTAGAATTAGGATAAGTAGGGGGAGACACCCACCCCCCAAACTATCTCAGTCATTTGCTATTCTCCACTTAGGGTTTCCTGCTCTCCCAATCCCTGCTGTAGCTACTGAGATCCGCAGAGAACCATACCTCTGTGTCCATGAGATTTTGAGGAAGTGAGACCGTAATCTCACTACTGTAGCGTGTGGTAGCCACACGGTTGCAAATTCGTGATGTCGCGTTTTCATGTTGTTCTTCGCAGGTTGCTTTTCTCCACGATTTTCTCGTTGATCGTTCTCTTTCTTCGTTGCTCCGTTTGCAAAACCATTTGAATTAACTTGTTCTTTACAGTGAGGAGTTCACTTTCACCGAAGGAATTTACTTCAAACTTCACGAACAAGTAGTTTGGTTGGTTTTCGTTTCAGATCAACTTTTCTCCCTTCTTTCCCGAAGTTCTTTGATTCATCGATTTGGAGATAGGTTCGAGCCATGATCTCCTAGGAGTAGCTAACTATCCTCCTTGTGACTCCTCTCTCCAAGTTTGATCCCTAGAGGTTTCGTTTTGGGAGAGATCGAGTCGAATCGGTGGATGAACTGCACTGCGTCAGGGTGACCGGACGCTCGAGTCGGGGCAACTGGACACTCAGTCGTGAGTCCAGTCGTTGAACACATTCAGTGTGTTTCTCTTGCGACTTGACCGGACGCTTGATTTGCAAATGACCGGACGCAACACATGCACTGTTTATCGGGTTTTTCTCTGTTGATCGGACGCTCCTCTTCAGTGAGTCCGGTCAGGAATAGAGAGGTTCCAAATCGACTTTTGACAGACCGGACGCGTCCGGTGCCTGTTGACCGGACGCTCCAGTGAGTCCGGTCAGGTGTGTTCTGCGCGTTTTCGTCCGTGGTTCGTTTGATCGTTGTCGGTTTTGGTTTTCGGGTTTTGCGTTGGGTTTCTAGACTTGAGTAGTGTCTCGATGTGCTTCTCGAAAGCATCCACCCTACATCTAGGGTCATGGACACTATTCAAGCTATAGGTTTGCTCTTGGGGTGATTCTCGGGACAGTGGCAACAAGTTTCTGAAAAGAAATTTTGAAGCTCCCATTCACCCCCCTCTGGTCACTTTCTGGTAGCCCTTTCGGTCCTTCAATTGGTATCGTAGCGGGTTAAGGATCTTGCACCTTAGCCGGTTCCAGATCCATAGAAGGCGACATGGATCGCGGCGTGGGCAAACCGCCGTTTTTCGATGGGACGAACTATGCGTATTGGAAGATACGCATGTCGGCCTATCTTCAGAGCATGGGTGCCTCTATTTGGGAGATTTGCAACAGGGCCGATTACGTTGTCCTGGTTGCTCGTGTGACTCAGCTGCAGATCGATGAGCACGATGCCAATAGCCGAGCCCGTAATGCTTTTTTCTCCTGTTTGAGTGTGTCTGAGTTTGATCGCGTTTCTCATCTACCCACGGCTCGTGAGATTTGGGCGACCCTCATGCGCTTCCATGAGGGAACCTCTCAAGTCAAATCCCGTCTCTACGAGTCGCACAAGAGGGAGTATGAGAACTTTCGACACATGCCTGGCGAGAGCATAGAGAGTTTATTCGGTCGCTTTCAGGTGATTGTCAACAGGATGAGGGCTAACAAGGAGCTGTTGCCTTTCGACGATCATGAGAGGGCTCTCAAGCTTTTGCATACTCTCGATCGGTCGGTGTGGGACTCGAAGGTTCAGGCGATCATCGAATCGCCTAACTATGAGACCCTCACATGCGATGAGCTCTTCAGTAAGCTCAAGTCCAGTGAGATTGATGCCATGACGAGGGCTTCTTATGAAAATCCTTCTGGCCCGTCTATGGCTTTGCTTTCTGGCTCTTCTGCTAACCCCTCTGGAGGATTTGCATTTCTTCTCTTCTTTTTGTCACAGAGGAGGAGTTGGAGTTCATGGGGGATGACGAGTTGGCTTTGCTCGCCAACCGGTTCTCACTGTTCCACAACAACCGCATGAACCGTCGTCGCGGAGGAGGACGCTCTGGATGTTTCGAGTGCGGTGACCCCGACCACTTCATCGCCAACTGTCTGCGGATACATGGGTGTATGCCGAGTCTCTGAGTGATGAGTGATTGTCAACTGGGATAATGCGCATGTTCTTTGGCTTGTGTTGTGCAGGTGTCGAGCACGGATACAGTGATCAGAGGCAAGGTGAAGGTCAAGTAGAGACGTGCCGTGCCGATGGACCTGGAGCGGTGAAGGGCGGACGTGAGGCTTGGACTGAGGGACCGGTGGCCCGAGGATCAGCTGTGGTGGCTGGCAGCCTGGGACAGCTACGAGCGAAGACTTGCGGGACATGGTGTTGCTCGGGTTGAGGACCTGGGGACACGTGTCGGTGGACGGGGTGCACGGGCGGTGCATCCCCTCTACAGCTTCGGTTTGGTGGTAGAGCCAGAGAAAAACCATCGAGTGGACGGTTTCCAGGTTTGGGCCTAAAAACTTGGGCGCTGATGGTTTCCGAGTTTGGCCACAAAACTCGGGCTTAGGACGGTTTCCAGGTTTGGTCCTCAAAACCTGGGTGCTTCGGGTTTGCTGAGTTTGGGCCACAAAACTCAGGCGCTGGTGGGCTGGTTTCCCGGTTTGGGCCTCAAAACCGGGGGTTGGTCGTGAAGGCTGGTTTCCCGGTTTGGGCCTCAAAACCGGGGGTGCGACATCCAGGAAAAGGACGCAGAGCGGTGGCGGCACGTGGCGGCAATCGGGAGGTTGCGTCGAGGCAACGCTACGAGTTGTGCGGGCGTGGCCGTCGGATCCACCTACCATCGAGTTGGTTCAGAATAACCTTAGGGTTTAGCTAGTTCGCTCTGTAAGTAGTTAGGGGTAGAGTGGGAATTAGGAATAGTTAGAATTAGGATAAGTAGGGGGAGACACCCACCTCCCCATCTGATCTCAGCCATTTGCTCTTTGCCTTATAGGTTTTCCTGCTCTCCCACTCCCCTGCTGTAGCAAACTGAGATCCATAGAGAAGAGACCAATACCTCTGTGCTTGTGAGATTTTTGAGGAAGTGAGGCCGTAACCTCACCATTGTAGCGTGTGGTAGCCACACGGTTGCAATTTCGTGGTTGTGATTCGTGTTTTGTTTGTGTTCTTCGTGGATTACTTTTCTCCACGTTTTTTCCCGTCGATTGATCTCTTTGCTCGGTTCATCTTTTGCAAATCCGTTTGAACCAAGTTGTTCTAGATCATGAGGCACTTCTTTCCACCGAAGGAATTCACCTCAAACCCCATGGTCTAGGAGATCGAGCAATTTTAGTTTTGGATCGGTTTTGCTCCCTTAGTCCCAATTTCTTCCAATTCACCGATTTGGAGTTAGGTTCGAGCCATGATTCTTTTGGGATAGCTCACTAACCTCCTTAGAACTCCTCATACCAAGTCTAATCCTTAGTGCTTTTGATTCGGAGCAGATCGAGTGAATTTCGCGGAAGAACATGTTGTTTCGGGACCATCGGACGCTGAGTCTGTAGGCATCGGACGCTGAGTTCATCGCATCGGAGCGTCCGTTGCCATGTGTCATCTGACAGCGTTTTTAAAGGAGCATCGGACGCTGACCATCGGAGCGTCCGTTGCCATCGGACGCACCAGAGGTCGAGCATCAGACGTTGAGCTTTCACTGTAGCAGCGTCCGATGTCTATACAGTAAGGTTCCCGAGAGGCACTGTTTGCATCGGACGCGTCCGATGCAGTGATTTCTTCACTATTTCATCCGCAGTTTGACCATTCCACTTCGGATTTGGTTTTGGGTTTTAGCGTTGGATTTCCGACTTTGTGCTCCACAGAAATCGGGCTTCCCGCTTTGCAAAATAGCCTGAATCCAACCAAAGTCCATCCTGTCACTAGTTGACTTGCGTGAACTTGGGTGAGGAAGTTTTTGTGTTGTCCCGCTGTGTTCCTAGGGAACATCCACCCATTCTCTTGGTTCGTGGACATCACGCGCATCGGTTTTGCTTTTGGGGTTGATTTTCTAGGACAAAAGCTATTAGAGTCTGAAAAGAAATTTTAAGCTCCCATTCACCCCCCCTCTGGTCGCTTTCTGGTAGCACTTTCGATCCTTCAATTGGTATTGGAGCAGGTTAAGGATCTTCCACCTTAGCCGGTTCCAGATCCACAGAAGGCGACATGGATCGCGGCGTGGGCAAACCGCCGTTCTTTGATGGGATGAACTATGCGTATTGGAAGATACGCATGTCGGCCTATCTCCAGAGCATGGGCTCTTCTGTGTGGGAGATTTGCAACAGGGACGATTACGTTGTCTTGGCTGCACGTGTTACTCAGCTTCAGATGGATGAGCACGATGCCAATAGCCGAGCGCGTAACGCTCTTTTCTCCTGTTTGAGCATGTCCGAGTTTGATCGCGTTTCTCACCTCCCCACGGCTCGTGAGATTTGGGCTACCCTCATGCGCTTCCATGAGGGAACCTCTCAAGTCAAATCTCGTCTCTACGAGTCGCACAAGCGGGAGTACGAGAACTTTTGACACATGCGGGCGAGAGCATAGAGAGTTTATTTGCTCGCTTTCAGGTCATTGTCAACATGATGAGAGCGAACAAGGAGCTGTTGCCTTTTAACGATCATGAGAGGGCTTTGAAGCTTTTGCACACTCTTGATCGGTCGGTGTGGGACTCAAATGTCCAGGCGATCATCGAATCGTCTAACTATGAGACCCTCACTTGCGACGAGCTCTTTAGCAAGCTCAAGTCTAGTCAGATTGACGCCATGTCGAGGGCTTCTTATGAAAATCCTTCTGGCCCGACTATGGCTTTGGTTTCTGGCTCTTCTGCTAACCCCTCTAGAGGATTTGCACTTTCTTCACTCTTCTCTGTCACAGAGGACCAGCTGGAGTCTTTGGGGGATGATGAGCTGGCGATGCTCGCCAACTGGTTCTCACGGTTCCACAACAACCGCATGAACCGTCGCCGCGGAGGAGGACGCTCAGGATGCTTTGAGTGCGGCGACCCCGACCACTTCATCGCCAACTGTCCCAAGAAGAAGAACACATCTGGGAAGGGCGATCATGGGCACAAGTATGACTTCACCAAGCGCAAGGAGAAGTACGTCCCCGCGAGGCACAAGCGGAGGGGCGGCTTTGACAAGGAGTACATCAAGAAGAAGTACTTGGACATTTGAGCTTCGACTTGCTTGCAAGGCTTAGTTCACTTGGCCTAATCCGAGGATTGCCCAAGTTGCATATGGAGAAGGATCTTGTTTGCCACTCTTGTAGACATGGGAAGATGGTTGCCGCTCCCCACCATCCAGTGACTCAGGTCATGACCAAGCGCCCTGGAGAGCTTTTGCACATGGACCTTGTTGGTCCGGCTCGGGTGAGCTCGGTTGGGGGGAAGTGGTATGTGCTTGTTGTTGTTGATGACTTTTCAAGATATTCGTGGGTCTTCTTTTTAGCTGAGAAGACCGAGACTTTCTCCTTTGCTCGCAATCTGATTTTGCGTCTTCAGAACGAATTCCCTTTGAACTCAATGCGAGCTATTAGGAGTGATAATGGTTCCGAATTCAAGAGTTCGGATTTTGAGAAGTTTTGTAACTCTTTGGGTTTAGAGCATCAGTTTTCTTCCCCCTACACACCGCCATAGAATGGTGTTGTAGAGAGGTAGAATCGGACCCTTGTAGAGATGGCCAGGACGATGCTTGATGAGCATAGGACTCCTAGGCGATATTGGGCCGAAGCTATGAGCACTGCATGCTACATTTCAAATCGCATTTTTCTCCGAGCTTTCTTGAAAAAGACTTCTTATGAGTTGCGTTTTGGAAAACTGCGCAAGGTGAGTTATTTTCGAGTCTTTGGTTGCCACTGTTTTATACTCAAAAAGGGCAACTTGGACAAGTTTGAGTCTCGTTCTTCTGACGGTGTGTTTTTGGGTTTTGGCACTCACACTCGAGCTTATCGTGTACTTAACCTTGACACTAACCGAGTCATGGAGACATTAGATGTCACCTTCGACGAGACCATGGTTTGTCCTTCTTCTCGTTTTGAGCGTGCAGGTGATCATGAGGTTGGTGAGCCTCTTTTTGATGACGAGGACGAGGGTGCTGAAGGTATGGATGATCCAGCACGCCCTCCACCTGCTGTGCCGCAAGGAGCGGCTTCTATGACGACTCACGGCCCCGACACATCTTCTTCCTGGGGGCCGTGGGATCCGCCACCCCGTGCGGTACCGTTTGTACCCGGGGAGGCCCCAGCTGCTGTTGAGGGGACTTCTGCACGGGAGGCGCCACGACACATCCAGCGCCAACACCCCCCTCAGCAGATGATCGGCAACATTAATGAACGTGTCACTCGGTCCAGGTCTCAAATCTCTCACTTTGCTCATTCTGCTTTTGTTGCTAATTTTGAGCCCCCAGATGTTGGACACGCTTTGACGGATCCGGATTGGGTCAATGCCATGCATGAGGAGTTACAGAACTTTGAGCGAAATCGGGTTTAGGTTTTAGTTCCACCTCCTCCAGACTGTAAGCCTATTGGGACAAAATGGGTTTTCAAAAACAAGCAAGGTGAGGATGGCCACGTTGTTAGAAACAAGGCCACACTTGTAGCGAAGGGCTATAGTCAGAAGGAGGGGATAGACTATGAGGAGACTTTTGCTCCCATAGCTCGTTTGGAGGCTATTAGGATACTCTTGGCTTTTGCAACATCCAAAGGTTTCAAACTTTTTAAAATGGATGTCAAGAGCGCCTTCTTAAACGGCTACATAGAAGAAGAGGTTTATGTTGAACAACCCCTCAGTTTTGAAAATCCCAAGTTTCCAAACCATGTTTTCAAACTTCACAAAGCTTTATATGGTTTGAAACAAGCCCCTAGAGCCTGGTATGATAGGTTGAAAACCTTTTTGCTTGCTAAGGGTTTTAAAATGGGATGTGTGGATAAAACGCTCTTTCTTCTCAAGCAAGGCAAAGACACTCTCTTGGTCCAGATTTACGTGGATGATATCATTTTCGGTGGTTCTTCTCATGCTTTGGTTGCCAAGTTTGCAGATACTATGAGCAGGGAGTTCGAGATGAGCATGATTGGTGAGCTGACTTTCTTTCTTGGATTGCAAATTAAGCAATCCCGAGAAGGGACGTTTGTGCACCAGGGCAAGTATACCAAGGACTTGTTGAAGAGGTTCGATATGGGTGAGGCCAAGCCTCTTCCAACACCCATGTCGACCACGACGGCCCTGGATGCGGACAAGGATGGAGAAGCTGTGAACCAGAAGGAGTACCGAAGCATGATCGGGTCGCTGCTCTACCTGATGGCGACACGCCCGGACATCCAGTTCGCGGTGTGTCTGTGTGCGCGCTTTCAGGCGTCGCTGCGCACTTCTCACCATCAGGCGGTCAAGCGCATTTTCAGGTACATTCGTTTCACACCTGAGTTCGAGATTTGGTATTCAGCTTCCTCCACCCTCTCCCTTTGCGGTTATTCCGATGCCGATTTTGCTGGTTGTCGCATTGAGCGCAAGTCCACTTCTGGGACTTGCCAATTTATTGGTTCTTCTCTTGTATCGTGGTCTTCTCGCAAGCAGTCTAGTGTTGCCCAGTCTACCACGGAGGCTGAGTATGTTGCTGCGGCTAGCTGCTGTTCCCAGTTGCTTTGGATGATGGCCACTTTGCGTGATTTCGGTCTGAGCTTTTCTCGTGTTCCTTTGCTTTGTGACAGCACGAGTGCGATTAGCGTTGCTAAGAACCTCGTGCTTCACTCGAAGACCAAACACATTGATGTGCACTTTCATTTTCTGCGAGACCACTATGAGAAGGGTGATATCGACCTTCGCCATGTCGATACTCATCATCAGTTGGCTGATATTTTCACCAAGCCTTTGGACGAATCAACCTTTAATCGGTTGAGGGGTGAGCTTGGTGTGTGTTTTCCCTTTTAGATGGGGGAAACATTTTGGTTCTTGTATCATAAACTGACTATTTTCTTGTTTCTTTTGTCTTTTGCATTTTCAGCATACGCTTTTACATTCTGAGCTTCATGCATATAATCTTTAGAATGTAACTATGCTCTGATTAGTATGCTCCGATGCTATTTGTTGATGCTAGTAGCTTATGCTCTTTCTGATCACTAATACATGTTGTGAGCTGAGCTATTTTTGAATGGTGAACCTGCTTAACAAACATAAAACTTGAAAATGTTCACCATTAAGATATGCAACTAGCATGTGTAGGATGTGTTGAATACACTCGTGCTTTTCATATATGCTAGGTTGCTATGTCTCTAGTTCTGAGTCTATCACTTGCTTGGACTGTTCATATTCTGTCAATAAAATCTGAACCAAGTTTTAAGTGAATTGAAAAGATCGAGATGGGATTGCTTGTCAACACATCACAGTTTCGAGACTGTTTCTCATTGCACCTTGAGTTAAACTTGAGCTGTGTAGTGTGTGACCGAAACTGTTGCTTTAAGCTTCTGATTGCTTCTGCATAGGCTTCGCGCAGTTGAAAAGTTAGGCAATGACAAGCTTTCAACCTCTCGCAATCACATGCTACATTCTAAACTTGTGCTATTTCACCGCTGCAACTCCGATCTAAAATTTTGAAATCACCAGTTATGCTTCATTCCATAGCATGATGGTTGAACTTTGCTAGGGGTAGTTCACCTTGCATACATGGTTAGCACTTGTCTGTTCTCCTGTCTATACATGTGTAGTGCTATTTTGATGGTGAATACCTTTTTGGCTATAAACTGCTCACTTTGCTCATATGTTCATTTTTCATATTTGGTGATCAGTTTGAGCCTTCGCTAGCTTGTATGCTTTCCAGTGAGTCATTAGAGCTATACTGTTTAGAGCATCTTTGCATTTTCTTGACTATATTCCTGAAGCTGCTAACTTGCATTTTGACTCATATGCATGTTGGAAGGGGGAGAACTTCTCTTGTTGGCACTTTTGTTGGTGCATTTTCTGAGGGGGAGAAAATCATTTTTCAGTTCATGTTGCTTGATGGTGCATTTTCAACTAAGGGGGAGAAAATTTGGACAAATCATGTTTCCCAGGTTGGCGGTTGTGTGCACCATGCAAGGGGGAGTTTGCTCGTGCTGAATTTTTGAAATTTGCAATTGGTTCGGAACGCTTTGCTAGTTGTGTTGAGCTTTTGCCTCTATCTTGAGGAACTAGCAGTCGCATCCTTGTTTTAGGTTGGGTTCAGATGGTATCGAGCTTTTCAGTCGTTGTCGAGCTTTCTTGCTAGTTGTGTTGAGCCTTTGTGCCTCTATCTTGAGGGACTAGCATTTTGCTTCGATTTTTGGTTTTCAATTGGTATCGAACCTTTTCTTGCTAGCGGTGTTGAGCCTGTTCTACCTCTTCTTGAGGGCTATCTTTGCTTTGCTTGGTTGCGTCGAGCCGTTGCCCATGTCTTTGGGAACCAAGTTGTTTTGCTCTTTCCACCTGACCTTCTTCGGCTTTGCTATGCTTTTAGGGTCATTTGGTCGAGTTCTCTCTTCTCTTTCTTCCTCCTTCTATTTCTATTATTATTTGTGTTGGTAGTTGACAATGCACTCATCAAGGGGGAGATTGCGGATACATGGGTGTATGCCGAGTCTCTGAGTGATGAGTGATTGTCAACTGGGATAATGCGCATGTTCTTTGGCTTGTGTTGTGCAGGTGTCGAGCACGGATATAGTGATCAGAGGCAAGGTGAAGGTCAAGTAGAGACGTGCCGTGCCGATGGACCGGGAGCGGTGAAGGGCGGACGTGAGGCTTGGACTGAGGGACCGGTGGCCCGAGGATCAGTTGTGGTGGCTGGCAACCTGGGACAGCTACGAGCGAAGACTTGCGGGACATGGTGTTGCTCGGGTTGAGGACCTGGGGACACGTGTCGGTGGACGGGGTGCACGGGCGGTGCATCCCCTCTACAGCTTCGGTTTGGTGGTAGAGCCACAGAAAAACCATCGAGTGGATGGTTTCCAGGTTTGGGCCTCAAAACCTGGGCGCTGATGGTTTCCGAGTTTGGCCACAAAACTCGGGCTTAGGACGGTTTCCAGGTTTGGGCCTCAAAACCTGGGTGCTTCGGGTTTGCTGAGTTTGGGCCACAAAACTCAGGCGCTGGTGGGCTGGTTTCCCGGTTTGGGCCTCAAAACCGGGGGTTGGTCGTGAAGGCTGGTTTCCCGGTTTAGGCCTCAAAACCGGGGGTGTGACGTCCAGGAAAAGGACGCAGAGCGGTGGCGGCACGTGGCGGCAATCGGTAGGTTGCATCGAGGCAACGCTACGAGTTGTGCGGGCGTGGCCGTTGGATCCACCTACCATCGAGTTGGTCCAGAATAACCTTAGGGTTTAGCTGGTTTGCTCTGTAAGTAGTTAGGGGTAGAGTGGGAATTAGGAATAGTTAGAATTAGGATAAGTAGGGGGAGACACCCACCTCCCCATCTGATCTCAGCCATTTGCTCTTTGCCTTCTAGGTTTTCCTGCTCTCCCACTCCCCTGTTGTAGCAAACTGAGATCCAAAGAGAAGAGACCAATACCTCTGTGCTTGTGAGATTTTTGAGGAAGTGAGGTCGTAACCTCACCATTATAGCGTGTGGTAGCCACACGGTTGCAATTTCGTGGTTGTGATTCATGTTTTGTTTGTGTTCTTCGCGGATTACTTTTCTCCACGTTTTTTCCCGTCGATTGATCTCTTTGCTCGGTTCATCTTTTGCAAATCCGTTTGAACCATGTTGTTCTAGATCGTGAGGCACTTCTTTCCACCGAAGGAATTCACCTCAAACCCCACGGTCTAGGAGATCGAGCGATTTTAGTTTTGGATCGGTTTTGCTCCCTTAGTCCCAATTTCTTCCAATTCACCGATGTGGAGTTAGGTTCGAGCCATGATTCTTTTGGGATAGCTCACTAACCTCCTTAGAACTCCTCATACCAAGTCTAAGCCTTAGTGCTTTTGATTCGGAGCAGATCGAGTGAATTTCGCGGAAGAACATGTTGTTTCGGGACCATCGGACGCTAAGTCTGTAGGCATCGGACGCTGAGTTCATCGCATCGGAGCGTCCGTTGCCACGTGTCATCTGACAGCGTTTTTAAAGGAGCATCGGACGCTGACCATCGGAGCGTCCGTTGCCATTGGACGCACCGGAGGTCGAGCATCAGACGCTGAGCTTTCACTGTAGCAGCGTCCGATGTCTATACAGTAAGGTTCCCGAGAGGCACTGTTTGCATCGGACGCGTCCGACGCTTGGGCATCGGACGCTGCTAGCGTCCGATGCAGTGATTTCTTCACTATTTCGTCCGCAGTTTGACCATTCCACTTCGGATTTGGTTTTGGGTTTTAGCGTTGGATTTCCGACTTTGTGCTCCACAGAAATCGGGCTTTCCGCTTTGCAAAATAGCCTGAATCCCCCTCGTGTTGCTCGGGGGAGGTTGAGGTTACCCAAAGTCCATCCTGTCACTAGTTGACTTGCGTGAACTTGGGTGAGGAAGTTTTTGTGGTGTCCCGCTGTGTTCCTAGGGAACATCCACCCATTCTCTTGGTTCGTGGACATCACGCGCATCGGTTTTGCTTTTGGGGTTGATTTTCTGGGACAGAAGCTATTAGTGTCTGAAAAGAAATTTTAAGCTCCCATTCACCCCCCTCTGGTCGCTTTCTGGTAGCACTTTCGATCCTTCATGTCCCAAGAAGAACAAGCAAGCATTTGGGAAGGGCGATCATGGGCACAAGTATGACTCTGGCAAGCGCAAGGAGAAGTACGTCCCCGCGAAGCACAAGCGAAAGGGCGGCTTCAACAAGGAGTACATCAAGAAGAAGTACATGGAGAAGGCCCAGGCTGAGCAGCGTCCGGTCTCTGATGACGACTCCGCTTCCTCAGGCGACAATGAGTCCGAGAAGAGGAAGAAGATCGAGGACAAGCTGAACGGCCTCTGCTTCTTCACCGACAACGAGGGTTTTTGCACCATGGCCCTCGGCAAGGAGGTCGACAGCCAGCTGGAGGAGATCCCTCAGAACGACGACGACGACGATGACACCTCCCAGATACCTCAGACCCCTGACAAGCTTTCTGCTGAGGTCGGGAAACTTACTGTCGCCTTTCTTAGTCAAGATAAGCTGCTTAGGCGTGTTGCTAGGGAGCGGAAGGAGTTTAGGCAGAAGTGGGAGGATACGGTGAAGGAACTTGAGTCTGTCAAGTCCACATTTGTCGTGACTGAGGAGGATGAGTGTGAGATGTGCTCCAAGCACATGACTGACCTTCTCACTTTGAGGGGGAAGTATGTAGCTTTGGTTGGAGAGGTGGATGAGCTTAGAGCTAGATCCTCAGTGCTTGGTGCGTGCAAGTCTTGTGCAGGCTTGCAATCCGAGTTGGCAGAGAAGAATGCCAAGATTGTGTCTCTTGAGAAGGCCAGCTCGGGTAGCACGTGTGTGTCTAGGTGCGCTTTGTGTGAGGGTTTGGAGATGGAGATTGCGAATGTGAAGCATGACAAGATGCAAACCGAGGAGGAAAACACATACCTTCGGACCATCTTGTCATGGGTGTCTTGTGGTGAGCCGCAGCTTGGGATGATGATTGCCCAGTTTAAGCGTGCTGCTGGAGGTCCAGGTGTAGGTTTTGCTCAGGGGATGGAGAGTGCTTCTTCTTTTGGTAAGGTTGGTGAGTTTAGTGGTCTTAACCCGAGTGAGAAGCCCGACTCCACCACTACTCCCAAACTTACCAAGATTCCACCCAAAGAGCCTCTCAAGCCTAGCACCAAAGATGGAGTGTATGAGGAACCTTTGAGAGCTCCACCCAAGAAACAGACATGGGCTCCAAAACCAAACCACCTCAAGAACAAGCTAGATACCATGCCACCTATTCAAGAGGAGCTCATGCCACAGAAAGGCAAAGTGATCCATACCCACTACCGTGAGTACCAACATCCCCCTATGAGAGCGGTGAGGTAGCATTGTGAGCATTGTGGGAGAGATGGACACTTGAGGGAGTTTTGCTTTCGGCGCAAGAGAGAGGAGCGCCGTGCCAGGGAGATGAACAATGCGGACATGTACCATCTTTTCCATGATGTACATGTGCCGAATGTTCAGAAGAGAGAAGCTAGGCCTAGAGGTCCAATGCCTCAAGGTCCTAGGCCTCAGGGAGGTGTTGCCCTGCGGGATCCTGGCTTTGCAGGATATGGACCCCGTGGCGGTGGCTTTGTTGAGCATTTCCCTCCACCGCGTTTTGAGTATCGCGATGGACGCTCTTCCCTTAGCGGACCACGTTTTTCTGTGCGTGGTGATCGCTTTCCCCGTAGGCGTACTAGGGATGGTTTTTCTACTAACCGTTCTTTTGAGCAGTCGGCCCAACACTGGTATTCTTCCTATTTCACTCACCCCAGTGTTGGACCGTATGCTCACCCTTTGTCTTTTTATTGATGTGGGTAAAATGATTGGAGGACATTTGGTTGGTGGATTCCGGTTGTTCGAGGCACATGACCGGAAACGCTAAATGGTTCTCCAGTCTTAGTCCTGTTGCCGGAAAAGAGTTTATCACCTTCGGTGACAATAGCACTTTGTGTTGCGCGATGTTGCTCTTGTTTCTAACTTGCATTTTAACCTTCTTTCTGTCTCGCAACTCTTTGATGTTGACTATGTGATTCGTTTTAAGCTGAATCTCAGTCGTATTTTGGATCCTCGGGGCAATCTTGTATGTTTGATTTCGCCCTTTGGGAAAGTCTTTCGTGCGAATTTCTCGGAGTCCTTTGGCATTTCTCGTTGTATTTTGGTTGGACCTTCCTCCTCTGATCTTTGGAAGTGGCATAGGAGACTTGGTCATCTGAGCTTCGACTTGCTTGCAAGGCTTAGCTCACTTGGCTTAATCCGAGGATTGCCCAAGCTGTGCATGGAGAAGGATCTTGTTTGCCATTCTTGTAGACATGGGAAGATGGTTGCCGCTCCCCACCATCCAGTGACTCAGGTCATGACTAAGCGTCCTGGAGAGCTTTTACACATGGATCTAGTTGGTCCGACTCGAGTGAGCTCGGTTGGGGGGAAGTGGTATGTGTTGGTTGTTGTTGACGATTTTTTGAGATATTTGTGGGTCTTCTTTTTGACTGAGAAGACTGAGACTTTCTCTTTTGCTCGCAATCTGATTTTGCGTCTTCAGAACAAGTTCCCTATGAACTCGATGCGAGCTATTCGTAGTGATAATGGTTCCGAATTTAAGAATTCGGATTTTGAGAAGTTCTGTAACTCTTTGGGTTTGGAGCATCAGTTTTCTTCCCCCTACACACCGCCACAAAATGGTGTTGTAGAGAGGAAGAATCGGACCCTTGTAGAGATGGCCAGGACTATGCTCGATGAGCATAGGACTCCTAGGCGATATTGGGCCGAAGCTATGAACACTGCATGCTATATTTCCAATCGCATTTTTCTCCGAGCTTTCTTGAAAAGACTTCTTATGAGTTGCGTTTTGGAAAACAGCCCAAAGTGAGTTATTTTAGAGTTTTTGGTTGCCACTGTTTTATACTCAAAAAAGGCAACCTGGACAAATTTGAGTCTCGTTTTTCTGACGGTGTATTTTTGGGTTATGGCACTCATACTCGTGCATATCGTGTACTTAACCTTGATACTAATCGAGTCATGGAGACATCCGATGTCACTTTCGACGAGACCATGGTTTGTCCTTCTTCTAGATTTGAGCTTGCAGATGATCATGAGGTTGGTGAACCCCTTTTTGATGACGAGGACGAGGGTGCTGAAGGGATGGATGATCTAGCACCACCTCCACTTGTTGTGCCGCAAGCATCGGCTTCTACTGTGACGACTCACGGTCCCAACCCCGCTTCGTCGACTACTTGGGGGTCGTGGGATCCGCCACCTCGGGCTGTACCGTTTGTACCCGAGGAGGCACCAGCTGCTGTTGAGGGGGAGGTTTCTTCAGCTCGGGAGGCACCACGACACATTCAGCGCCAACACCCGCCTCAACAGATGATCGGCAGCATCGACGAACATGTCACTCGGTCAAGGTCACAACAAATCTCTCACTTTGCTCATTCTGCATTTGTTGCTGATTTTGAACCCCGAGATGTTGGTCATGCTTTATCTGATCCAGATTGGGTTAATGCCATGCATGAGGAGTTAGAAAATTTTGAAAGAAATTGGGTTTGGGTTTTGGTTCCACCTCCTCCCGAGTGTCACCCTATTGGTACAAAATGGGTTTTCAAAAACAAACAAGGAGAGGATGGCTACATTGTGAGAAACAAGGCCAGACTTGTAGCCCAGGGGTATAGCCAGAAGGAGGGGATAGACTATGAGGAGACTTTTGCTCCTGTAGCTCGTTTGGAGGCAATTAGGATACTCTTGGACTTTGCTGCATCCAAAGGGTTTAAACTTTTTCAAATGGATGTCAAGAGTGCCTTCTTAAATGGCTACATAGAAGAAGAGGTGTATGTGAAACAACCCCCCGGTTTTGAAAATCCGAAGTTTCCAAACCATGTTTTTAAACTTCACAAAGCTTTATATGGTTTGAAACAAGCCCCTAGAGCCTGGTATGATAGGTTGAAAACCTTTTTGCTAGCTAAGGGTTTTAAAATGGGATGTGTGGATAAAACGCTTTTTCTCCTCAAGCAAGGCAAAGACACTCTCTTGGTCCAGATTTACGTGGATGATATCATTTTCGGTGGTTCTTCTCATGCTTTGGTTGCCAAGTTTGCAGATCTTATGAGCAGGGAGTTTGAGATGAGCATGATGGGCGAGTTGACATTATTTCTCGGATTGCAAATTATGCAATCCCGAGAGGGGACGTTTGTGCACCAGGGCAAGTATACCAAGGACATCTTGAAGAAGTTCGATATGGGTGAGTCCAAGCCTCTTCCAACACCCATGTCGAACATGACAGCCGTGGATGTGGACAAGGATGGAGAAGCTGTGGACCAGAAGGAGTACCGGAGTATGATCGGGTCGCTGCTGTACCTGACGGCGACACGCCCGGACATCCAGTTCGCGGTATGTCTTTGCGCACGATTTCAGTCGTCACCGCGTACCTCTCACCGTCAGGCAGTCAAGCGCATTATGAGGTACTTATGCTTCACACCAGAGTTTGGGATTTGGTATTCTGCTTCCTCCACCCTCTCCCTTTGTGGTTATTCCGATGCCGATTTTGCTGGTTGCCGACTTGAGCGCAAGTCCACTTCTGGGACTTGTCAGTTTTTAGGTTCTTCTCTTGTATCTTGGTCTTCTCGTAAGCAGTCTAGGGTCACTCAGTCTACCACAGAGGCTGAATATGTTGCTGCGGCTAGCTGCTGTTCCCAGTTGCTTTGGATGATAGCCACCTTGCATGATTTTGGTCTGAGCTTTTCTCGCGTTCCTTTGCTTTGTGACAGCACGAGTGCTATTAGCGTTGCTAAGAACCCCGTGCTGCATTCTAAGACCAAACACATTGATGTGCGCTTTCATTTTCTGTGAGACCACTATGTGAAGGGTGATATCGACCTTCGCCATGTCGATACTCACCATCAGTTGGCTGATATTTTTACCAAGCCTTCGGACCAATCAACATTTAATAGGTTGAGAGGTGAGCTTGGTGTGTGTTTCCCCTTTTAGATGGGGGAAACATTTTGTCTCTTGTATCATAGACTCACTCTATTTCTTTTCTTTTGTTTACGTTTTTGGTAGGTTAGTTTTTGCATTGCATCTTTGCATTTTCGAGCTTCATGACTATACTTTTTAGAATGTAACTATGCTCTGTCTAGTATGCTCCGATGCTATATGATGATGCTTGTAGCTTATGCTCCTTCTGATCACTGATACATGTTATGAGTTGAGCTATTTTATGAACGGTGAACTTGCTTAATGAACTTAAAATTTGCAATTGTTCACCATTGAGATTGGCAACTAGTATGTGTAGAATGTGTTGAACTCACTTGTGCTTTGCATATATGCTAGGTTGCTATGTCTCTAGTTCTGAGTCTTTCACTTGCTTGGTATGTTCATATTTTGTCATAAAATTGAACCAAGTTAAGTGAATTGGAAAGATCGAGACGGGATTGCTTGTCAACACAACACAGTATCGAGACTGTTTCACACTGCACCTTGAGTTAAACTTGAGCCATGTAGTGTATGACCAAAACTGATGCTTTAAGCTTCTAATTGCTTCTGCATAGGTTTAGCTCGGTTGAAAAGTAAGGCAATGACAAGCCTTCAACCTCTCGCAATCACATGCTGAATTTTGAACTTGTGTAATTCCACCGCTGCAACTCCGATTAAAATCTGAAATCACAAGTATATGTTTCACTCTGTAGCATGATGATTGAACTTTGCTAGGGGTAGTTCACCTTGTATACATGCTTAGCACTTGTTTGACTTCCTGTCTATACATGTTTAGTGCTACTTTGATGGTGAATGTTTTTTTGACTAAAACTGCTCACTTTGCTCATATGTTCATATTTCGTATTTGGTGATCAGTTTGAGCCTTTGCTGGCATATATGCTTATTATTGAGTCATTGGAGTTATACTTCGTAGAACATCTTTTCATTCTATTGACTATATTCCTGAAGCTGCTAACTTGCATGTTTGACTCATATGCATTTTGGAAGGGAGAAATTTGCTTGATAGTGCATTATCAACTAAGGGGGAGAAATTCTTGCCAAATCATAAGGTGGAGAAGTTGTGTGCACTTTTGGAGGGGGAGTTGCTCGCTTGATGTATTTATGGAGTTTTTCAATTGGTATGGGGCAATTTTATGCTAGTTATGTTGAGCCTCTGTGCCTCTATCTTGAGGGACTAGCAGTTTTTGCTTTGTGGATATGTTTCTCAATTGGTATCGAGCTTTTCTGCTCTTCAGTTGGTATTCTTCAATTGGTATCGAGCTTTCTTGCTAGCGGTGTTGAGCCCGTTCTGCTTCTTCTTGAGGGCTAGCTCTATTTTGGCTTGAATTTCAATTGATTTTTCGATTGGTATCCAGTTTTCCTGCTAGCGGTGTTGAGCCTGTTCTACCTCTTTTTGTGGGCTAACTTTGCTTTGCTTGGTTGCGTCGAGCCGTTGCCCATGTCTTTGGGGACCAAGTTGTCTTACTCCTTCCACTTGACCTTCTTAGGCTTTGCTATGCTTTTGGGTCTTTTGGTCGAGTTCTGTCTCCTTCTTCTTCCTTCTTCTATTCCAGTATGATTTGTGTTGGTAGTTGACAATGCACTCATCAAGGGGGAGATTGCGGATACATGGGTGTATGCCGAGTCTCGAGTGATGAGTGATTGTCAACGGGTTTGATGCGCATGTTCTTTGGCTTGTGTTGTGCAGGTGTCGAGCATGGAGACAATGATCAAAGGCAAGGTGAAGGCCAAGTAGGGACGTGTTGTGCCGACGGACCGGGAGCGGTGAAGGGCGGACATGAGGCTTGGACTGAGGGACCGGTGGCCTGAGGATCAGCTGTGGTGGCTGACAGTCTGGGACAACGACAAGAGGAGACTTGCGGGACATGGTGTTGCTCGGGTCGAGGACCTGGGGACATGTGTCGGTGGACGGGGTGCACGGGTGGTGCATCCCCTCTACAGCGTCGGTTTGATGGTTGAGCCACAGAAAAACCATCGGGTGGACGGTTTCCAGGTTTGGGCCACAAAACCTGGGTGCTGCGGGTTTGTCGAGTTTGGGCCACAAAACTCGGGCTGAGGACAGTTTCCAGGTTTGGGCCTCAAAACCTGGGCACTGGCGGGTTTCTGAGTTTGGGCCACAAAACTCAGGCAATGGACTGCTGGTTTCCCGGTTTTGGCCTCAAAACCGGGGGTTGGTCGTGAAGACAGGTTTCCCGGTTTCAGCCTCAAAACCGGGGGCGGAGTCCGTGAAAAGGACGAGCAGAGCGGTGGCGGCACGTGGCGACAATCGGTGAGGTTGCATCGAGGCAACGCTTCGAGTTGTGCGGGTGTGGCCGTCGGATCAGCATCTTCTTCGAGTTGGTCCAGAATAACCTTAGGGTTTAGCTGGTTCGCTCTGTAAATAACTAGGGGTAGAGTGGGAATTAGAATTAGGATAAGCAGGAGAGACACCCACCTCCCAAACTATCTCAGTCATTTGCTATTCTCCACTTAGGGTTTCCTGCTCTCCCAATCCCTGCTATAGCTACTGAGATCCGCAAAGAACCATACCTCTGTGTCCATGAGATTTTGAGGAAGTGAGACCGTAATCTCACTATTGTAGCGTGTGGTAGCCACACGGTTGCAAATTTGTGATTTTCATTCGCGTTTTCATGTTGTTCTTCGTGGGTTGCTTTTCTCCACGATTTTCCCGTTGATCGTTCTCTTTCGTCGTTGCTCCGTTTGCAAAACCATTTGAATCAACTTGTTCTTTACAGTGAGGAGTTCACTTTCACTGATGGAATTTACTTCAAACCTCACGAACAAGTAGATCGGTTGGTTTTCATTTCGGATCAATTTTTCTCCCTTCTTTCCCGAAGTTCTTTGATTCATCGATTTGGAGATAGGTTCGAGCCATGATCTCCTAGGAGTAGCTCACTATCCTCCTTGTGACTCCTCTCTCCAAGTTTGATCCCTAGAGGTTTCATTTTGGGAGAGATCGAGTCAAATCGGTGGATGAACTGCACTGCGTCAGGGTGACCGGACGCTCGAGTCGGGGCAACCGGACGCTGAGTCGTGAGTCCGGTCGTTGAACACATTCACTGTGTTTCGCTTGCGACTTGACCGGACGCTTGATTTGCAAATGACCGGACGCAACACTTGCACTGTTTATCGGGTTTTTCTCTGTTGACCGGACGCTCTGTACAAGTGACCGGACGCTCCTCTTCAGTGAGTCCGGTCAGGAACAGAGAGGTTCCAAATCGACTTTTGACAGACCGGACGCGTCCGGTGCCTGTTGACCGGACGGTCCAGTGAGTCCGGTCAGGTGTGTTCTGCGCGTTTTCATCCGTGGTTCGTTCGATCGTTGTCGGTTTTGGTTTCCGGGTTTTGCGTTGGGTTTCTAGAGTTGAGTGGTGTCTCGCTGTGTGTTGACACTGGTTAACTATCATATATAAGAGATAAATAAATATGAAAAGGGCAAGAATTTGATCACCAACAAAGGTTTAGGGTTTCAACTGACAATATTCCACGAGTTTTGGTGAGTTATGATTCTGTAGGGACTAAACCAGGAAATCGGCACCGATAGCTTCCCATAGAAGGAAACCGTCGGGAGATAACGCAACCGCCACATCGGGATACATCTAGAAGATTCCAGAGGACGTAAGAAGACACCACAACGAAGGGCACCACAGGAGGCTTACCTGTGGGACCAATCGGTCCTACAGGGCCCACCGGTCGGTCGGCCACGGAGCCCACACGCTTTCGTCTTCTGCAAGCTACTTCCACCGACCTCCAGGATGCATCTCGATCGTACCTCAAGTCGGTTTGATCCAAGGGCCACGATTCATCGCTCAGGGCTATATAAACAGACCCCTGACCCCCTCTCTAGGCAATAGGGCTTCAGGCAATTCATTCATCAGGGTTAGACCAATCAAAAGGAGATCAATCGGAGGCTTTAGGACTACATCCACCTAGATTAGTAGATAGAATAGGATTAGAGGAGGCAAGCTTCGCTTGGATTCCTGATCTAGTCACGAGAAGGCTTGGTAAACCCAAGATCTTCTCTCTTGTATTAACATTATGGATCTATTTCATAATTGCTCTTCTAGTTCATCATTGTTCTTCATTATTTATGTTCTAGTTCATCGTCTAGTTCATGTTCATCATCTAGTTCATTATCTAGTTCATAATCTTGTTCTAGTTCATGTTCTAGTTCGTACTTTAGTTCTTCTCGATGACCTAATTCACCTTATTGTTCATTATCATGTTCTAGATAGCAATACAATTGATATGATTAAGACATCAATGATTATATTCTTAGTTATAATGCTTATAGTCTGCTTTGATTATATATTTGGCATAGATAGTTCATCTTTATGTTTATACTCATGTTCGTATAGCACTCATCTTAAAGTACAACGGGTGGGTGATAAATGCTGTGTAGGCGTGGTGCCTATACATTATCTATCTGCGAATGCGTCCTATGTTCCGGATAGAGTGGTAGATCGCGGGTGTGACAGACCTGTTGAGTCCTCTGTATTCCACCTCCCGAATATTGTGTTCAGTATGACTCAGTTAACTAAAGGTTTAAGGGTTACTTTGCTTAACACCTTAACTATGGAGTTGTCTCTTGATTATAAATTTGATGTGACCTAGCCAATGATTGCCAAATATAATTGCACTAATCAATGTATGCTATGACTTGTAATTAGATTAACTTAGGAATGTTCCTTATTAATACCTGTTCTAATCATCACTTGCTAGGCAGTACTGTTCTAAGTTTATCCTTGATTGATCTGATCTCTGCTATCCTTTATCATTTATTCATCATATTATTTACTCTGTAACCTGATTCCTGTTCATAGTAATTAGTGTGTTATCAGTCTTATTATAAGTGTGTGCCATATTAAATACTGTTAAGTCCTTACAATACCATCATATCTTGAATTGATTAGTCTCTAGGCTAAAATATAAATAACGATACCTGAGACTAGCTTGGGTGAAATGCTTCTACAACGGGTATGTTTATCTGTGCGCTTGCGGGTAAATATCTATCTCTTAAATCCAGTGCCCTGATATAATTACATTGCTAGCTTCATGTTGGGGATGACAACTTGACGTTAAGTGGAGTTAGTAGTGTCCCGTACACTCTTTTGGTGTTTTCATTTGTTTATTATTTTATGTGGCTCATTCTTAGAGTGAATCCATTAAGGAGTGTCAACAAGCATTTCTGGCGCCGTTGCCGAGGATCACATCAATTCAATTAGGGATGGTACCTAGGGTTTTTCATCAAAATCTTTATGAACATTGATAAGGACATTGCATTAGCAGCATTTAAAACGGTAGCTAGAACATATCATTTTACCTACACACATGTGATAATGCACTAATTATTTACTTTTACAGGCTTACCCTGGCTTTGTTTATCTTTTATATCTTATGCATGGTGATGTATGACTGGTTTCCAACTTCCGAACAACTACACTGAGGATCCCGAAGCTTTATTAAGGAAAACTAGACGCAAACTTAAGAAACCCTCAGCACCACTACCAGAAGTTAGCCAGATAAGAAGAAGCCTAACACCAGTGTTGGACACCACGGCCGACAAGACACTCCGCGAGTTCTCTGCACCAACCACTGCCAACATCAGGACTGGACCAACAGTCAATGTGGGGGACAACGGATTTGAACTCAAGCCAGCTTTGATCAACATGGTGCAAGCTAACCAATTTTGCGAAAAGGCACATGAAGACACAAGCGCTCATCTCCAACACTTTCTGGAGATTTGCAGCACTTTCACCATCAAAGGAGTCGAAAGGGACGCCATTCTACTTCGCTTTTTCCCATTCTCGCTCTTGGGAAAAGCAAAACATTGGTTCTACGCCAACAAAGATAAAAACACCTCGTGGGCGATCTGTTCAACTGCCTTCCTAGCAAAGTTCTTTCCAGTGGGCAAGACGAATGCCCTCCGTGCCAAGATTTCAACCTTCCAACAACAACATGAAGAATCAATCCCAGAAGCTTGGGAACGCTTTCAAGACTACATATCAGAATGCCCTCACCACGGGATGGAGAACTGGCTACTCATGCAGACCTTCTATCACGGGCTCACTTCAAATACCCGTGAGAATGTAGATGCCGCTGCTGGAGGATCATTCTTATCACTCACAATCAACAATGCAACTACACTCATAGAGAAGATGGCCTCGAACCAAGGATGGAACGAGGAACGCTCTCAGCCACGCAAGAGGGGAGGAATACATCAACTAAAGGAAGTAGACATGTTGTCTACTAAACTTGACCTACTCATGAAGAAGTTCGATGAACAGACTCCCAAGAGAGAAGACGTCAAGCAAATCTACGAATCTCGCATGACATGTGAAGAGTGTGGAGGCACTGGTCATTCAGGGAGCAACTGCCCTGAGATTCAAGAGGATGCGAAGTACATCAACAACAACACCAACTATCGTCCTCAACAAGCTCAAGGATGGAACCAGCAATCAAGGCCTAATTACTCAGGTAATTACTCAGGTAACTACCAAGGTTATACTTTTAATCAACCACCTTTGAGAGAGATGATATCTAATCAAAACAAAATTATTGATAATATGTCTAAGAAGATAGCTTCCAATGATAAATTACTTGAAAATATTAATACTAGAATGGATAGCTTTACTTCTGCCATAAAGAATCAGCATAGCTTTAATAAAATGATAGAATCTCAGTTATCTCAGTTAGCAGCTTCAGTCCCTGTGGCTGAAAACGGTAAGATTCCAGGAAGTCCAAAAGAGCTAGAAACTGCAAATCTTGTAGACATCTTTGATGCAGGACACCTCATACCTAGACCCTCGAGGGAATGGATGGATGACTCCATTGCCCCAAAGAAAGGAGATCCAGGAAGACCTGTGATTCCAATTCATATTGGACCTCACAGTTTTGAAGAAGCAGTCTGTGACCTTGGAGCAAGCGTCAACATTGTGCCAAAGGTAATATACGAACAAATACATGGTGCACCTCTATTATATACAACTATGTGTTTGCAGCTTGCAGATCAGACACTGTGCTACCCATTGGGAATTCTAGAAGACATCTATATACGAGTGGGACGCTCATATGTATGTGCAGACTTTATGATCGTTGAAACAGGTGGAGACAGAAGAGCACCCATCATTCTTGGACGCTCGTTCCTAAGCTCAACCAAAGCCATCATCTACACGGACAGCGCCAAGATCTATTTCACAATCACAGGCAACAAAGAGAGATTCAGCTTCAAGAGCCGTATACTCACTACCAAAGTCCGCCCTCAGATGCCCTATGAAGATGCAAACATCATATCTTCAAAGAAGAAGAATAGAAACAGAGGGAGGAAGAACAAGGCTACACAACCACATCAAGACACAGTATGGATGGTCAACTCTGTCCAAACAGAATACGACCACCTTCTTGCATCACCATTCCTCGCCAAGAGAGATGACCCAGGCGTACCCACCATCGATTGCAAGATCGAAGGAAGTACATTCCACAAGACGTTCTGCGACATTGGCTCAAGTGTCAATATAATGTCTAAGGTAACATATGAACACTTATATAAAAATAGACCTATGTATTCGACATATGTGCAGCTGCAGATGGCGGACCAGACTTATCGATTTCCGGAGAGAATAGTAAAGGACGTGATGATCCAAATTAAAGACCACTATGTTCCCACCGACTTCTTAGTACTAGACATGGGAAAAGAAGACGACATTCACATCATCCTAGGAAGACCCTTCCTCAACACCACTGGCGCCATCATCTATATGAGATCTGGAGAGATCCACTTCCAGTTTTTCAGAGAGAAGGTACGCTGTTACTTCAATAGTTATGCCACTAATGTACACGAAAAGAAGAACCACTCAAGGAGGAGACGCCGCACATCCCAACACAACAAGAAACGACAAATCAAGGATGGATGGGCTGACTATGAAGGAGAAGTTACCAGGAGCGAAGATATCCCATTAAAGGAAACGAAGGACGAAGAAGTAAAGGAAACAAGTCCACCAGTCAAACAAGTATGGAGAAAGAAAGAAAGTTCTACTGACGTGCAATCATCAAGGTCCTCCTCAGGATCTGCTGATGCACCTAAGGAAGAATAAAGAGCGTACAAGGAGTCTTGTTCGATAGACTATAAACGTCGAATCCTCGCCGAAGGTAACTCGGTAGTTATCCATAATCATTAGCATTAAATTCATCATTGCATAATTAGATAAAGCATGATCACTTTATTATTAGTATCATATTTCTTAAGCAATTATATCTGCATCAGAAAACAAAAAAATATATATATTTGGAAAAACTTTAAGCCCCATGTGAATAATTCTATGGTGTAAAACCCACAGGAATGTTCACCGTGGTGGCATAAAAAATAATATAATATATTGAGAAAGAGGTCTTACTGAAATTCTAGACAACTAAGGCTTGAGTAGCCAATCGCTAATGCCTAATCTATTCCACAAGTTTTGTTGTCTATTTGAGTTTCACAGGATTTAAAAGGCCAAGAAAAGCTGACGAACAAGTGAATGCTCCATCCACTGTTTGAGCACTGTCCCAACAACATCAACATCAATCAAAGCTCTAATAGAGGAAGGACATATCCACTGCCAGTCTGCTACATTACAAAGTGACTACGTCAACATTCAGCTTGGGGGAAGGCACCCCCATGTATCCACGAGAAGAAGAAAAGAAGGACTCAAACCATTAATGCTCTACTCGACTTCTGGAGAAAAAGAATAAGTCAAGATCCAGCTTGGGGGAGAGCACCCTCAGTTATCACGATAAGTATCACGGTTTTTTATCTATTCCTATTACTATTAGTTCGATTTAGATAAGGTTAATAAATATAGAAATCCCTAAAAAGATGAATAACTATTATAAAACCAAATAAAGATATTATTTAATGAATAAATGTCTAGGTGGATAAAAGATTAATTTTGCTCATAATAAAAGTGATAAACAAATGCTCTGCCATAATTCCTTTTAAATACCTAGTGTTTAAACTTAAATTTTCTTGAGTTTTAGACAAAGTTGTTCTGAATAAACTCTGAACCTAAAACCTGTGGATGGCAAATGCTTGATCTAAAGTCTAGATAATTGTGAGACATGATATAAAAAGGTTTGAGCTGTTGTTTATCTGAATCCTAGAGATACTAGAGTTCTGGAGATTTACACTTTGAAAAGATTAAAAAACACATGATGAGATCCTGTATGACATAACATGAATTCCTACCCAGAGCCATTAATATGATTTTAAGATAAGGCTACTTGCTTTGTTCTAAGTTTTTAGTTATGGTTGAGAAATTTATCATGCTCTAGAGATCAAGAATGTTTTATTAAAAGATTCACTCTTCCGAAGTAGTATTGTGTCAGAGGCATGGGCTATGCAAAAGTATAAAAAGAGGAAATAAAAAGGGGCAAGTGTCCGACTACCTCAAAAAAAAAGAGAGTTACGATAAAAGTATGAGAAAAAGAATGATAGCCCATGGTTCCTCTAATTACAATATGCCAGCAAGAGATGACAAATTTCAAATTTTCTAAGATCTTGATCTATGAGTATGACATCTTTCTTCCTAAACTTTGAACTTCGACTTGGTAAGATATGCTTTTCACTTCTTTAAGCTCCAGATATATATATATATTCATAGAAGGAAGGAAAATTGCATCAATGAGGAATTATAAAATATAAAAGAGCGATTTGAGAGTGTCATACAAAGGAATCTCTGATTTTCATTTGAAAATATATAAAAACTCCAGAACAAAGGTTGATCGAAGAGTTAGAGATACAGTGCTTAACTTGATTGTTCTATCTTTCAATTGTTTAAAGACCCAGGTGAAGGCAAAAGCTCCATAATTAAAGGTAATATGAGAAAGTCAGAATAGTTAACTCTAAACCAAGGGAAGATTTTTGTTTTAACATATGTGAAGGCTTTGTAGCAGCTCCAGATTCATCATGAGTGTTTGCTAAGGGACTAGCAAAAGGTAAGCTTGGGGGAATTGTTGACACTGGTTAACTATCATAATTAAGAGATAAATAAATATGAAAAGGGCAAGAATTTGATCACCAACAAAGGTTTAGGGTTTCAACTGACAATATTCCACGAGTTTTGGTGAGTTATGATTCTGCAGGGACTAAACCAGGAAATCGGCACCGATAGCTTCCCATAGAAGGAAACCGTCAGGAGATAACGCAACCGCCATGTCGGGATACTTCTAGAAGACTCCAGAGGACGTAAGAAGACACCACAATGAAGGGCACCACAGGAGGCTTACCTGTGGGACCGACCGGTCCCACAGGGCCCACCGGTCGGTCGGCCACGGAGCCCACACGCTTTCGTCTTCTGCAAGCTACTTCCACTGACCTCCAGGATGCATCTCGACCGTACCTCAAGTCGGTTTGATCCAAGGGCCACGATTCATCGCTCAGGGCTATGTAAACAGACCCCTGACCCCCCTCTCCAGGCAATAGGGCTTTAGGCAATTTATTCATCAGGGTTAGACCAATCAGAAGGAGATCAATCGGAGGCTTCAGGACTACATCCACCTAGATTAGTAGATAGAATAGGATTAGAGGAGGCAAGCTTCGCTTGGATTCCTGATCTAGTCACGAGAAGGCTCCGTAAACCCAAGATCTTCTCTCTTGTATTAATATTATGGATCTATTTCATAATTGCTCTTCTAGTTCATCATTGTTCTTCATTATTTATGTTCTAGTTCATCGTCTAGTTCATGTTCATCATCTAGTTCATTATCTAGTTCATAATCTTGTTCTAGTTCATGTTCTAGTTCGTACTTTAGTTCTTCTCGATGACCTAATTCACCTTATTGTTCATTATCATGTTCTAGATAGCAATACAATTGATATGATTAAGACATTAATGATTATATTCTTAGTTATAATGCTTATAGTCTGCTTTGATTATATATTTGGCATAGATAGTTCATCTTTATGTTTATACTCATGTTCGTATAGCGCTCATCTTAAAGTACAACGGGTGGGTGATAAATGCTGTGTAGGCGTGGTGCCTATACATTATTTATCTGCGAATGCGTCCTATGTTCCGGATAGAGTGGTAGATCGCGGGTGTGACAGACCTGTTGAGTCCTCTGTATTCCACCTCCCGAATATAGTGTTCAGTATGACTCAGTTAACTAAAGGTTTAAGGGTTACTTTGCTTAACACCTTAACTATGGAGTTGTCTCTTGATTATTAATATGATGTGACCTAGCCAATGATTGCCAAATATAATTGCACTAATCAATGTATGCTATGACTTGTAATTAAAATAACTTAGGAATGTTCCTTATTAATACTTGTTCTAATCATCACTTGCTAGGCAGTACTGTTCTAAGTTTATCCTTTATTGATCTGATCTCTGCTATCCTTTATCATTTATTCATCATATTATTTACTCTGTAACCTGATTCCTGTTCATAGTAATTAGTGTGTTATCAGTCTTATTATAAGTGTGTGCCATATTAAATACTGTTAAGTCCTTATAATACCATCATATCTTGAATTGATTAGTCTCTAGGCTAAAATATAAATAACGATACCTGAGATTAGCTTGGGTGAAATGCTTCTACAACGGGTATGTTTATCTGTGCGCTTGCGGGTAAATATCTATCTCTTAAATCCAGTGCCCTGATATAATTACATTGCTAGCTTCACGTTGGGGATGACAACTTACGTTAAGTGGAGTTAGTAGTGTCCCGTACACTCTTTGGTGTTTTCATTTGTTTGTTATTTTATGTGGCTCATTTTAGAGTGAATCCATTAAGGAGTGTCAACACTGTGCTTCTCGAAAGCATCCACCCTACATCTAGGGTCGTGGACACTATTCAAGCTACATGTTTGCTCTTGGGGTGATTCTCGGGACAGTGGCAACAAGTTTCTAAAAAGAAATTTTGAAGCTCCCATTCACCCCCCCTCTGGTCGCTTTCTGGTAGCCCTTTCGGTCCTTCAAGAATCATTGCTTTTCAGATCTCAAACCAGAAAACAATGGAAAAGGCGAGAGGAATACGCTTTCAGACAAAGAGTAAAACCAAGAAATATGGGAAAAGCCCACCTAAGGAACCAACTTGGGCTCAAAACCCACATGGCAAACATCCAGGCCCAACCAAGAGCCCACACGTGAAGGGCGATGGCCAGAGGCGATGCCCGGGGTGCGGGCGCACCCCCGGTGGGGCCACCCAGGCCCACTCTCCTCAGGCCGTTGCATGCCGCCATTCTCATGTCGGTTTAGGAGGTTTCCATGTTTAGATCACCAGAACCGACCATGTTGTAGTATATAAGTAGAGGTAGAGCTCCATTTTTCATAATCAATCACACATTCAACACATTGTCTTTCATTCCACTTTGTATTTGGAGCTCTCTACCTTAGTTTAGTTCTTCTAGTAGTTGGAGCAAGTACTACTTGCAAGAGGAGAGGAGGAGTTGTAAAGATCTACTTGGTATGAATACTAAGTTCTTCTTTTCACACTTGTTCTTATTCTCTTATGATCAACATTGTTATGTTCTTGAATTAGAGCCATGTTCGTGTTATCGTTCATCGTTCTAGAGCTAGTTCATAGTTTTAGATCCTTGTTCATCATGAACATGAGTACTATTCTTCATTCAACATGTTAAGATCTTGACAGCTTAGTGATATGTGTTGGCTGGTGTTTTGCCGTGCCTTCGGGCGTGCTTGTGCCCTTTTCCAATCAATCCGTAGGGTTGGGGACCCGAGGGGGGTAAGTGTTCTTCATGTGCGCGAGAGTGGTTCTCGGGTATATGAAGTTGGGTGACTGCCTGGCTTAGTCCACGGTTGAGGTGTAGGTGGCAGGTGGTGACAACCCTGTCTGTCCCTTGTAATCCCCCACGTTCAGCTTTGGGGTAGGAGTGTAAATTGCCCGGTGTATCCTGCTGGCAGACCAGTGTTCCCGGGTCTCCTAATCCATCCAGTACTTAACACTAATGTTAACTTGATCATAACCATGTATACTTGATTCATTGACATAACTCTGTTAAGATCCATGCTCCGTAGGACATTGTTTATTCTTTTATTCTTTCTTCTATCCCCGTAGAAGCTCCATGTATCTTAGGCAATGTGTGTGTGTTGATCCCACTATCCAAATCATCGTTTATGCTCCTGCTATGGTTAATTAGTCAACTATGCACTTATCATGTTCTTTTCATGGATATATCTCGAATCCTTTCGCACCAAGCCTTCCCAATGGTAAAATATAAATAACGATACCTGGAATACTCCCAGTGAAATGCTACAACGGTAACCTCATGCGCTTGCGGACCCTGTGTGCAAACGAATTGGTTTACCAGGCCAGCCTCTCAGGCCACCACTAAAGCCACATGTTTTGGTATATGAAGTGTCATCGCACTTCGGCGCCGATACCAGATATGTAGCTAAGTGGCTACGTCTGAGGCTGACACTGATATCCCTTGGTAGCATCGCTAGGAACCACCATACTCAGTGTATGTCGTTAATGAATGTCAACAGGCATTCCTGGCGCCGTGTCTGGGGATGATGGCCTACCCTAGTGATGATGCTAAGAGATGTCAGTAAGTATTTCTGGCGTGATCGTCGAAGATGGATCCTAAACCTATCCTCTGGTGGTTGCGCTAAGAAATGCCAACAGATGTCCACGACCCAAGTGATTAGGTGGATGTTCCCTAGGAACACAGCGGGACACCACAAAAAACTCTCACAAAAGCCAGATCGCAAGTCGGACAAACACCGAAGAAACCGCGAACGAGAACGTGCGAAACAACACTAACCGGACTCAAGGGTGCGTCCGGTGAGATGCGATCGGACGTGTCCGATCAGAAAAAAACCGTTTCGGGAGCTCTCTGGAACTCACCGGACTCTGAGTGTGAGTGCGTTCGATCGGTTCCCTAGCGAGTGTCCGGTCACTACTATATGGTGAACAGTAGTAGCTGCGAGTCCGGTCAAACAATTCCCGTCCGTCCGGTATGTTTCACGCGAAACTAAACAGCAAGGCTTTCAACAACCGGACTCACTGATCAGAGTCCGATCGTCCCATGGCCAGAGTCCGGTCACCCCAAAATCCCTCTGTTCGTCCACCGATTCAACTCGATCTCACCCAAATCGAAAGCACTAAGGCTCAAACTCAGTGAGGGGAGTCACAAGGAGGATAGTGAGCTACTCCTAGGAGATCATGGCTCGAACCTATCTCCAAATCGATGAATCAAAGAAGTCCGGGGGAAAAGGAGAAGAACACGATCCAAAACGAAAATGATTCGATCTACAAGCTCGTGAGGTTAGAGATGAATTCCTTATGTGGAAAGAGTCACCTCATGATCTAGGACAAGTGGATTCAAGCGAAATCGAAAACCGTCTCACGGAGAGGGAGAACTAGGCAAATCTCCGAGAGGGAAAAAAACCGAAAACGTGACGAACACACGAACAAGACACGAATCAAACTCAATTTCAGCCGTGTCTCGAACCCACGAGACAACAACGAGATTACGGTCTCATTTCCTCAAAATCCCAAATACACAGAGGTATGATTACAGTCTCTCTGCGGATCACAGGCAGCAGTGGAAGAAAACCTAAGTGGAGGCTAGAGAATGAAAGCTGCAAGGATAGGGAGAGAGGAGGGGCTGCCTCTCTATTTATAGCCTAATACACTTATTCCCCTTCTACCGCTAGATACAATAGCGAACAGGCCAACCCTAGGGGTATCCCGGTCCAACTCTGCCGAGTCTTGATCCGACGGCCACGCGCCTTCCTCATCCTTAGCTTCGCCCTCGACGCAAGCCTCAGGATGCCGCCACGTGCCGTCCTGTCGACCGCCGTGTCTTCCTCACCGATAGCTTCGCCGCAACGCAAGCCTCTCGGCGCCGCCACGCGTCGATCGTCCTTTTTGGACCTCCCCCCAGTTTTGAGGCTGAAACCAGAAAATCAGTCCTCAAGCTAAGTTTTGTGGCCCAAACTCAGAAACCCGCCAGCCCAGGTTTTGAGGCCCAAACCTGGAAACCGTCCATCCCGAGTTTTGAGGCCCAATGTAACACCCCTGGTGTTAAGCAACCTTAAATGCATAACTTGACATGTCATGAGCATAGAATCATATCATTTCATGTGCATCTTGTGTGGTATGTTGTTTAAGTCCTTTGTCAAGTCTCTAGTATATCTATCAGATGCCTTGTTTTTCTGAGGAAGTGCCTTAAACCAAAGTTGTAGATCTTGGCAAAAGAAACAACTTTGCTTAAAAGCACATTATCAGAAAAGGTCACAGAGTATTTTATTCTTGCATTAGAAAATCAGGCTAGGAGTGAAATTCAATTTTCCATGCAGAATTTGGACTTGAGCCTTAAAGATGAATTGTTCCTTGTAAAATTCTAAGCAACTTTGCTTTTAAGACCATTTCCTAGTTCGGCTTAGTTTGGGCGATAAAAATTGGGAAAGAAAATAGACAAATCCTCTTTTGTTTAAACCTCTGTGGGTCCCACCTATCATCCCCCACTTCCCCCTTCCAGCGCGCCGCGCCGCGCCGCTCACCCGCTGCACCGTACGCGGCTGCCCGAACAGCAAGCACCGCAACCCGCCGCTCATCGACCGCCGTCTCCACTGCCCCGACCAAACCCTTTGTCCCTCTCTACTTTGCCGCCACGTGGCCGCCATGGATGGGCCGCGCCGTTGCACGGTCGGGACGCACCGACGGGAACCGTCCGAGTTCAATGAACCCCGCAACCGCACCGCGCTTCACCCTTCTTCCGCAAGCGCTCGGCCGAAGCCCAGCTCACTCACTCACTCACTTCCTCCTCTGCCTATCTTCCCCAGTTCACAAACGCCGCGCCGCCTGCCGAACTCCGGCGAGCGATTGCTCGCCAACCACCGCACCGCCATTAGATTCCTCCAGCGAAAGCCTCCGCCTTGATCCCCTCTGTCATCTTCTCCGGTTGGTTTGCCCTCTCTCCTGACCTAGACGGCGGAACGCTGAGTTCCTTTCTCGCGCACCCGCCATGTCCGCCACCTCGACCTTCTCGTCGTCTGGCCATTTCCGTCCAAACCGTCTCAAACTGAGCAATGTTCTAGCCTTCTCTACCTCACCGAAGCTTAGGGTTAGATGGAGAGGTCTCTACCGCCTTGCTCCGGCCGGAACTCGACCTCGCCGCAAGCATGACCGCCGCGGTCCGCCGCCGTGCGTGGCGCCGACCAATGCCGGGGTTAGCATGGCTCGAGCACCGCACCCATGGGTAGCCTAGGGTTCGTTGCAGCTTATGCTCACCTCGCCGAGCCTCGGGTTAGGTAGGAGCCGCCTTGCCGCCATGTCGCAGCGCCACCGCCTCGCCATGGCCGCCGTCGAGCTTGCTCCGGTGTCCCTCTGGCCCAGCTAGTAGGTCGATCGTGTTCGCCTCGCGAAGGGGAGTCTAGAGGTGGGGTTGGTGTCACCGAAAACCTCGCTGTCGGCGAGCTTTCACTGGTCAACGTCGGCGGGGGAGAAGCGCCACTGACCAGTGGGCCCTGTTGACTGAGGGCGTGGGGTCGCCTGATGCCTGGGTCCCACTGGTAGAGAGAGCAAGACAGAAGGAGAGAAAGCTGAGTGCAATGGAGTACGGGACTTCGGGGTGTGCGTAGTGTTTTTCCTTGTGTCTCTGGGTGTGTTAGCCCGGGTGACCGTAGCAGTTTAGGCCATGTTTTCTTTAATCTAGTTTTTCAGAGTTTGTTTAAATGCTTCTAAAATTCATATATGGCTCATTTTAAGTCTAAATTGTGTGAAACAAATTTTGTTGTGCTGCAAATGAATGGATCTACCTGTTCAAATTGTTAGATGCATATTTCATGATACTTTTACATGCAGTTTTATTTAATTAAGTAAATGGCTTTTAACTTGAAAAATGCATAACTAATTTTGTATAGCTCAGAAAAATGTGATTCCAATTTTGTTAGGCTTTTCTTGATGAGTAGTATCCGGGAAAAATGTGAAATGAACATGATCTGTGCTAAATATTGGCAGTAGGATTTAAAGTTGTTAAATGTTGTTTTCTTACTATATTTTTTATAAATAGAAATGCTTAGTTCCTGAGCTTGATAAATTTTTTACAGTTATGTTAAAGGATGAAGTTGCCATGAAAAATGTTAGGTTCGTCTGTTTTGATATTTGGTAGTACAAACTATGAAAAGTGCATGATTTGTGAATTAATAGAGTTAATTTTTATTGTATGCTAGGATTACTGTATTGAGCTGAAATTTTTATAGTAATCTGATTGTGGTCCATAGTAGCCAGTGTAAAAGTTTGGGAATTTTCTGAAGTTATTTCAATATGGTGATAATTATGCCTTGTTAAAGAAATTTGTTAAAAGGGAATAGGTAATTAAGTAATTAGAATTATTCGTGTTTTTTCTGTGGGTCATAAGTGATGAATGGCTGTTCAAAAAGGGGTTAGGTTGAATGCTAGGATGTAGGATGTTGAAAAGGTAGTTAGTAGTAGTTAGATGATATTGACTACCTTGTTGAAGAGAATGCAGTAGATGACATGTGCTGATCTCCTGAGTTTTCTTCTCCTATGTTGCATCACATGAACCTCCCATTTGCATTCATCATATTTATACCTGTAATGCACCATATATGATCGATAGAGCAGAACCAGAACCCGCCGCAGCAGGAGGAGCAGATTCAGGAAGAGATCCCGTTCGAGAGGACCGAGGAAGACGCCGAAGAGTTGCCCGAGTGCTAGGACCACCGGTCGTCTGACTTCAAGAGAGGCAAGCTTCGGAGCATTCCCTCCCTACGGTTTGCAATTATTTAACAATTTAACCTGCTATGATTGTTGCATTAGGTTATAGGAACTGATTGCTACCGTTGCTGCATTATTACTATACCTTATCCAGTGTAATTGTGATCTTGATATCCCTGTTAGGTCTAGGCTCGTTTGTATGCTTAGCCCTACTTAGACCGGTAAAAGTCGGGTGATTTCCTATCTCCCGCATATAGGTGGATGCTGATCATGACTAGCCTGGTGCTATCATGGAGATAACTATGTGATAATTAATCTGAGACCGGGCGGGATGTAGAAGCAGCAGGACATGAGTTCTGTGTGCTAGTAGTCTCCCATCTATGTCGCATAGGACCCATTCGGGAAGTGCACCTCAGTCAAATTGAACGCGTTAATCACTTAACGGAATAGGTCCGAGTACCTCCCGTGAAGCCGAGTAAGGTTACTCGAGCCGGTGATGGAGATGTTGACGCCTAACACCCAGGGCCTTGGATGTACCGTGGGCTACTATTCTGAGCAACCTGGCATGGTTCGTGGGCAGGCGGGGCCTGATTGACCTGGCCTGACCGTGGGCAGTTATAGGTTGAGCGACCTGGTACTAAGATTACCCACGGTGTAGAAGGGCTCATGGCCGTCCCGCAAATCGTGTTCTCGAATCTCCTGAGTGGCAGCCTACGACTGCCGTAGCCAGACGTGTCGGGCGAGTGTGCGACATTTTATCCCCAGCTGGGTAGGAATCGATTATAATCGCCATCGCTCCTGGACAGTGAGTAATTGACTAGCATGTGTTACCGTAGAACTAATGGAACTAAAGATGGTTATCAGGTTGAATCTAAAAGGCTATTGATGAAATAGTCACTCTTGCTTGATTAATTAGCCAAGTGATTGTTCTAGATCAGGTGCAAATCTAGTTAATTAGGTTGATTACATAAAATTGACTGCTAATACCCTAATGATGATTTTTTAATAATGAAAATGCTTTTATGCAAAAGGGTAAGTATAGCCAATCCCAGATATGGCCTTCATGATCCTTGGTGTCACTTTATTTCTGGTTTATGATGGGTAAGTCTAGCTGAGTACCTTCTTGTACTCATGGATTTATCCCCTTGTTGTTGCGGATGGTCAGAGCTTCTTTGGCTACTGCGAGAACTGCATGTACCTGGTTACAGGTGATTACTAGACCATGGGCATGGTCCTTTCGTATCCTATCCTGATGCTTGTGTCAGATATGATCAGGTCGAGGGCACGGTATTGCAAACAACTGAACTTGTGTTTCAAAACTATGTTGCTTCCACTCTTTAAGAAACTATGGTTTGTAATATTGTTTCGTACTCCGATGGATTTAAATTATGTTCGAACTATGATGTAACTTGTGGACATGTATGCTAAACTTATTACGATCTTGGCTGAATTCGAATTGTTCAAAATCCTTCGAGATTTCCGGACTACCGGGTTTGTACAGGCTTAAGTACATGACGATCATTGCGAAAGCGGAGATTTCTGTGCTTAATCTGGTATAAATTGGTCGGTTTTATCACAGCTGTCATCGGAGCATAGTTTAGTGTTACTGTTCATAAGTGTATTTGAAAATCAGTATTTTCCAACTTTAAAGCAGTATTTGCCAACTTATAGTTATATTTAGGATTTGAAATCTTAAGTTGAAAACTAAGATGTGCCAGTGATCATATCCCTATGCCTAGTTAGGATCTTAGGTGGCTTAATTAAGTACTAACTTGGGGGTTGCGCATCATGTTTTGATTCTTGTTGGATACTGTCGTCCATACAGTAATGGGAAATTGTATGGGTGCTATTCTTCGAAATAGTAATGTATGGATCATTTGCCTCTACGCCAAGGTAATGAGGGAGTTGTGAGAGCATGACCAAACAACCATTGGTCTAGGGGAGAGCTAGTTTGGTACTAGAACCTGTACACGTAAGCACATGGGTGCAGGTGAATGTATTTAATTATGTGAGTAATATTGTTCTGATGGGTGCATATACTACTTACGTGTATACGGGGTGTACACCTAAGATAGTATCTAGATTTAAATTTTAGCAATGCATGATATTCATACTGTGGGCAGGGGTGAAGTGATTTTCTGCAGGTACATTAACTTGCAAATGTATAGTCCATTTAGTTAACGCTATGAGTGAACGTTGTATGCCACTGTCTAGCCGTTAGATTGTTAGTCAGTGAGGACGTATGTTTGTGCATGCATCATGATCAAACACCTTGCACTAATATTACTTCTTTCCTTATGTTATATGTCTCGTTTTCTTAATAAAAGTTGTTCTCAACTAATTAAAACCTATGTAGACAAACTTCTTTCAGATGGCCCATACCAAGCATACCACTCGTACGTCAGCTGGAGGCAAGAGGCCTAACTACCTATTGGGACATTGGACCGCTGAGGGATCGGAGGATTTCTTGGACAAGTTTGGCATGCCTACCATCCTTTAGAGGGTGCTGCACCTGGTCGGTTACCAGGAGGGTCAGGAGCCGCAATACTCCTGGCACCACGTGTAGTTCTCAGAGGACCGTTACATGTACACGGTGGAGGTGGACGTGGCTAGTTGAGACAAGCAGGACCCCGTGTGGTGCCGCCGAGTGTTTGCAGTGCAGGGCAGGACCCCGTGGGATGGAGCTAACTGGGTAGCCTATACTGTTCTTCGGGATCTTATGGAGGATCACCCGGAGGTGGTTGCGCAGGCCACTACTGGCATCTTTCTGACGGCCGACCCCTACCTGTTGGTGTGGGTCAGCCTAGAGCCACGGTGTTGGAGACCAGCTCGCAAGAGAGGGAGCATTGTACCGGACCAGCCGGTAGTGCTATGGCTGCACTCATGGCTACATATGGGTGTTTGTCACGCAGCTATGACCATTTGGACCATATCCTCAGTGAAGAGATAGCTGCACAGCACCGGAGGCAGGAGGAGCAAACTACCGAGGAAGACCGCCTTACTGCAGAGTTGGCTCGTATGACTGTTGACAGAGACCAGGCACTTTAGAGGGAGCAGGATACTTCACAGCAGCTCAGTGACCAGCATGTGATGACTACCTTTTTGGCCACGGTCATGGCTGAGATGGAGGAGTCTCTTCGTGGTGTGTGTGTTGAGGGCATACGCGTTACCGAGGAGAATAAGCTCCTGAGGCTTCGAGTAGGAGACCTTGAGCTACAGCTTCACCATCTCCAGGACTACAACGACCGCCTGCATGAGGAGATTCATCGCCGGGAGAATGAGAGGAACCCCATCTTTTCTCAGGAGGACCCAGACCCTCGTGACTCTTCTAGTGACTCTTCGGATGTGTCTAGTGAGGACGGTGATGATGGTACCGCCAGGGAGTGTCGGTGTTTGTTAACCGGCAACTCATCTTGAGGATTCCCACATGATTTGTTCGGTGGGGATCGGCGTTCGTAGAACCCGGCGAGTACACAGGTACAGTGATTTATACTGGTTCAGGCCGCTTAATAGCGTAATACCTTACGTCCAGTGGTGGCGTGTGCCTTGTGTTATGATTCAAGATTCAATGATAGAGGTGTATGTCCGCTTCCCCTTATATAATCGGGTGAAGCTTAGCACGTACCGAGTCCTAGTCGGTTACAACAGAGGAGTCCTATTCTAATTACAAGACTTCCTTTAGAACTCGACTAAGTTACAATGAGAGTCCTAATCCATGTCCACTTCGTAGCATGTCTTCGGATCTTCTCGCGATGACCAGGGCTTGTCTGAGTAATCATCTTCTGATGACGTCTCTAACATTCTGGTCCGTCAAGCCCCCGAGCTCATCAATATTTCTCTAAAACCTTATCTTCTGGTTTCCTTCAGGAATCTCCGAGTAATGTCCTGAGAAATTTTGAAGTGCTCTGTAGATGAATGAACTCCATGGTGTGCACTTTTTCAAAAAAGTGCACCCATAGGGTGTAGCCCTCGAGCCTCTTGTTATTTTTTAATAACTTTGAGGATCTCTGAGCCTTTATTCGAGTAATCCTTAGTTAAGAAAAAAAACATTTCCTTAATGATATATACCCTGCAGCCCCCGAGCCTGAGTTCCGAGTACTTGATTAGTCGGTACTTGGGGTCTTCAATACATATCATCCAGGTAAATCTTAGTCTTTATATGAGGATAATACATGTCACTGATTTGGTATGTAACCCAACCGAGTAATAATTATTCGGCTTCAGGTGGGTAATGTTTTCATCAAACATCCCTTTTCACCCCCACTGAATAAAGATTACCATGAAGGACAACAATAATTGACCAGTGACTGTATCACCTGTCCTCATTGATGATTCCTTGTAGTCTTGTGCAACTGCAACACTTTTGTCTGTTTCCTCTTGAAGCATGCAAGTGAAATGAATAACTCACCAGTGATGCCAGGCTTTACATGTGTAACAGTATGTACAAGGGTGCAATTATTGAACTCTGCTTGATTGTATCCGTGAACTAAGTCCATAGACCGAGAGCAGTCGCCTATAAATACACTGCCTGGGGAGCAAGGATGCCACACCTTCCTGAGTATATGACCTCTTTTACTCCCATGAGTGTTATAATATCTGTAGTAGAGATGTCCGAGCCCCCGGGTGTCTTTCTTATGTAGGATAGTAAAAGTGCCCAGAAGAACTCTTGTGAAGTGATCATCCGTCAAGGTGGTTTCCAAGTGGTTAGGAGCAGAAGGATACAGAGTGGCGCCTAGAAGAACTCTTGTGACTCCCGCATCATGGGCAACCTCGGGATCACAGGTTGTCAAAAGGCGCTAGGGTTTATGCTGACTATCAAGTTCCTTGTGTACTGGGGTAGAGCCTAAAACCCACCTTGGGATGCACTAAAAAGATAGTGTCTACCCAAGGTTCTGTGTCTGCTTTACTGCGACTCACTGAACCCAGGCCTTGATGCACTGCGCATCAAGACTCTGTACCTTGATTACACTAGAGTAGCATTTTACATCCTGATTGAACTTGTACTGAAAGCTGCTGTATCTTCAGATGTAACCATATATCTCTGTTGTAATTCCGAGTAATGATTGTTAAGATCCGGGTGCTTGGAATAGTTTTCGAGTCCTTTATCTTTGATTCCGAGTACTAAGTATCTCTTGTGAAAGAATGGCATTGTCTGTTTGCAAGATGACCCATTTGTTAATACTAACGCCATCCAGAACGTCCCCCAGCCGTTAGGGTTTTGGACGGTTCCGTAACGCCGTTCACAAAAACCGAAGGGTTGCCGCAAACATATCTATAATAAGCCGCCATTTGGCTCACGAATTCTTCACTCTTTCATCAAGCCTTAGCATTCGGAGCAAAAATTTCCAGAGCCAATCTAGAAGTTGATGCATAGAAAAACCCTTGTCATTAACATGGGTCCAATGAAGCAATCTCAACATGAGAAGAAGAAGAAGACCACCGACGGGAAGCCATGCCACCCGTGCCCTCCTACAGATGTTCTGGCTTGGAAAGCGCCGGACACCAGAGAATTGTTTGGCCTTCTTGGCGCAGCAGGGGTTGCTCCGGTCGCAGCCGATAAACGGGTGGAGGGTGCCCACTGATCATCGCGCTCCAGCTCCTAACACGATGGAGATCGTGATGTTTAAGTCATTCATCGAGCGCGGATTGGGGCTTCCAGCATCTGATTTCTTGAGGGGATTACTGCATTACTATGGTTTGACCCTCAATCATATTACTCCAAATGCCTACTTCCATATCGCAATTTTCTCCCATCTTTGTGAGGCTTTTCTGGGGATTTGCCCGTCTTTTACCCTCTTTCGCTATTTCTTCTGGGTAAAATGTCAGCCCGGTGAAGCGAATGTAGAAGTAGTCGGCGGAGCTAGCATCCAACTTAGGTAGAAGTAGCTTCTCAATACATCTCTGTAGAGTTGTCGGAATCCGTCCGGGAATGGGCTAGCGGATGGTTTTACATAGCCAACCCGCCACCGGCCCTTCGTTGTCATGATCGGTGGCCGCCCCAGAAGACCCGAGAGTGGAAGGACAAGATTTCTTCTGAAGAGGTAGAGGTCGTCCAACCATTGATTGATATGATAGCGGCTTTGAAGCTGAGTGGACTGACTGGGTATACCGTCGTCCAAGACTTCATCGCACGCCGAGTCCATCCGCTGCAACAACGAGCCAACTTTGGCTTTGAATATCTTGGCATGAAGGACCCGAGCCGACATTCTGCCGAGCAGTTGCCCAATCAGGAGATTCTGAGGAGGATGAACCGGCTATTGAAGAGCCGTGAGCATCTGGTTCTGATGATGACGACTCTCTCCGCCATCAACCCCCCTCTAGAGGTAAGAAGTTGTAATATCCATCTTTTGGATTCTTAATAGATATCACTCTGATTGAACATTATCTTCTTCCTCTTTTTGATAGGCTCAAGGGCGGAATAACAACGATTGTCCACCCCTGCCCCCGACGACTAAAGAAGGCGGAGGCATCGCTCTTGAAGGTCCTATCCGCAGTGAGGATCTTCATAATGAGTCAAGCTCCCTTGCTGATCTTGACTGGTTAGACTCAGATTCAACTGACTCTGATGTCATACTCCTAGATCCCGAAGCCGAGGGTAGCCGGAAACGGTCTCCGAGTCCATTCCAAAAAGCCAGAGATCCAGTCCCGAAGAAGGGTCGCACTGGTAATCGCGTGCTTGTCGAAAAAAAATTTTATCAACAGAATTGGCTGAAAATCACTGTAATCTGGGTGCTCCTGGTAAGGGAAACCCGAGTACTTTATAGATTGCCCGCTTTGGATGTAATGAGCCCTTCTCTTATATCTTTGATTGATACAGACGTCGAGGCAGCTTAAGGTTCCTCTACTGGTGAGGCAGCTAAGGAGAAGACTGATCTTCCTGAGCCACAGCCCAAGAAGCTAAGTTTAAAACTTCCTGGTGCTTTGAAGCTGATTAAGTAAGTTTTGCCTCTTTGAAAACTTAGTATTCTTCATGCTTGTCAAAAGCTCAGTGCTTATTTCTGTTATAGGAAGATCAAGACCAGCCAACCGTTGGCAACTGATACGGCAAAGGCCCAGGAGACAGATAAATCAGAGCTACCAAAGGAGCCGGAATCGAGCGTCCCTCCCATCAGCAGCCAGGTGAATACTGAGACGGCACCCTCCTCTTCTGATGTCCTTGCCGTAGAATATCTTCAAATGAGTGTTCTTCCATTGCCTCAGGTTGGTGTTCCGTATTCCATCTTTCGTTCTCCCGCTCAATTGGAACTCGACCGGGTAATGAATGATTGGTTCTTCCGGACTCGTCAGCCTGACGAGCCAACTTTGGAGATGATCAAGGCTAGCATCAGTACTGGCGATGAAGCTGAAGCCTCAGTTTTTCTTTAGAACGAGTCTGGTGAAGTCCCCGAGTCCTCTCGTCAAGGGTTGAAGCTTGAGGTAGTGGGGTATAACCCAGACCTTGTCCATCTGAAGGAGCTGAGTGCTCAAGTGATGGCGCCGGCTTTGGCGTTAAAAGAATTTGTTGAGGTAATGTCTCATCTGTGCTGACTTTTTATGGTCTTGTTCTGGCTACTAACAACACTTCTTGCGCAGGGTTTCGACGTGAAAGTCACTGAGCAGATTATATGAATCCAGCAAGAACTTTCCATCGAGAACTAAGCTTTGAATGAGTATATAGCCCAGGATCAGATTAGCCAAAAGGTGGCAACTCAAGTTTTGCATACCCGCATTAATGAGCTTGAGGGAAAACTGAAGACTGCTGTTAGCGAGCGGGATGCGGCGAACCAGCGGGAAATCAAGCTCCTCTCCAAGCATGCTAGCAGTGAACAGAAGTCCAAGGAGGCTATTAAGTCATAGTACTCATCCACTTTTGTGCTTTACTTTTCAGAGTCGCAAGGTCTTGCAACGGGATGGCAGAATGCTTTAAACCGTAAGGAGGCAGAGCTTCAGGAGGTATTTGCTAATGCACAAAGTACTCTCCAAGAAGCCAAATTGATCCGTGAGGGTGCTGACCGAGACCTGCTGCAGGCTTTGAAATCGACCAAGGAATCGGGAGAAGCTCTAGAGGCGGTTCAGGCACAACTAAGTGAGTCATAGGAGTCTCTGAAGACTTCACAAGATTCCTTGAAGGCGCTGGAGCAAGCTGTAGAGCCGGTCCTTGACTTGGTGTCGCGCCCCAAAGGAATTGAAGAGTCCTTGATTGATCAAGCTAGAGCGGCGCCTGGTTGCCTCACTCAATACATCAAGGATATGGCTACTTTGGTGGTGTGCGGTCTTCTTGCAACTCTGCGTCTCCATCTGCTGTCTTTTGATCTTTCCTCTGTCATGAGCCGGCCTGAGGGTAAGAGTGATGAAGACCATGCGGCGATGCAGGAGGAGGTCAAGACTGTGGCGGAGGAGTACTCCCAGATTTTAGATCTTGTAGGGTAGTAGGCCATTCTTAGTCTTGACCAAAATTTGTATCCCCTGAAAGCAAATACTGAAGAAACAAAGTATAATTTACTTTTGAGTTTTTCGCTGGCTCTGAGCGTTTTTATTTTATCGACTCGTTATTGCAAGAAATTTCTTGTCAATGAGTCTGTGTTTGGTGGATGTATGACTAGACGTTTCATTGAACGGGTCTATCCGAGTGCTTTTTAGCACCCTGGGTTGGGTCATAAGACGTTATTTCTCTTGTCGTATTCAATGACTTGTTAGAGAACTTAGTCTGCCCGAGTACTACTCTTAGTACCCTTTTCCAAGGGGTAAACTTGATCAAGCACCTCTTAAGGACCATTACAATGGTTCCTGCTGGATGAATCATATCCTCTTGATGGTCACAGCTTGAGTGCGAAGTAAGTTGGACCTCTGTCCGGTAACAGGGTGAGAACTACTCCCCTTGTTATAGCTTATAGGAACCAGTATCTACCTTGTAGATACTGTATTCTCTATAGGTTGATAGCCGGGTTTTTAAGCCATACTATCATTTGAGTTGTATTGAGCTCGGAGCTCGTAACCCGGGTATGGTTGCCTCTGAACCAATAAAGGAGTCTAACCGAGTAATACTATATATTAGTCGATGGGATACAATAGCTAAAGCTTATTGTATGCTTTTAAAGGTTTTACCCGACTAAATAGCCGTGATAAATGTAGAAGAAAAGAAGCCATGCTTCTGATGAAAACCAAGCTTTATTAATATATATGTAAATGGATACAAATTTGCCCTGAGTCATAACTGTAGCATAGTCTTTACGTATGGAATCTCTTCAGATGCTCAATATTCCATGAATTTGGCAGCGGAGAGCCATCCTCAGTGACTAGCTCGAATGACCCGGGTCTTGTTACTTTGGATATTATGTAGGGTCCTTCCCATGGACTCATGAGCTTGTGGCGTCCTGTGGTATTCTGAATTTTCTTCAGGACCATGTCGCCTACTTGGAAAGTGCGGTGATGGACGTTCTTGTCGTAGTAGCGCCTCATCCCTTAGAGATATCTTGCTGACTGGAAGAGCGCAGTTAGTCGGGCTTCTTCAAGACTGTCGACTTCTAATCGCCTTGTATCATCCGCTTCCCCTGCATTATACTATTCCGTTCGTGGGGAATTCCAGATTAGGTCCACTGGAAGGATTGCTTCAGTGCCATAGACCAGGAAGAAAAGAGTCTGTCCTGTTGCTCTGCTTCGCTGTGTCCGTAGCCCCCAGACTACCTTAGGCAATTCCTCGACCCACTTTCCACCATGGTCTTTTAGAAGATCAAATAATCTTGGCTTTAGACTGGCTAAGATGAGGGCGTTGGCTCTTTCAACTTGGTCGTTTGACTGTGGGTGAGCAACTGATGCGTAGTCTATCTTTATTCCACAGTCGCTGGCCCATGACTTGAATTCAATTGTCGTGAAGGGAGAACCAAGATCAGTGATAATTCTATGTGGCATCCCAAAGCGATAAAAGATGCTCTTTATGAATTGAACTGATTTTGATGCGTTGAATTTGACCAGTGGCATGTACTCGATCCATTTAGTGAATTTGTCGATCGCCACGTAAAAGTACTCAAATCCACCTGGAGCACGCTTTAGAGGACCCACCATGTCGAGTCCCCAACATGAGAAGGGCCATGATGGTGGGATACAAATTAACTCGTGAGCTGGGACATGCTGTTGCTTGGTGAAGAACTGACATGATTGACAGTTGCGGACTAAGTCTTCTGCATCTTTCAGGGCGGAGGGCCAATAGTACCCTGATCTGAAGATTTTTCTGACTAATGTCCTTGATGCTGCGTGATTGCCGCAACACCCGGAATGAACCTCATTCAGTATTTCTTTGCCTTCTTCTGGTGAAATGCACTTGAGGAGGACTCTTGATGAGGCACCGTGTCGATATAGCTTGTCCCCGACTAAAACATAGTTTTTACTACGTCTGGTGACTTGCTCTGCTGCGGTTTTATCACTTGGCAATTTATGCTCCTTGAAGTAGTCAATGAAAACTTTAGCCCAGTCGGGTGCTAAAGTTAAAATCTGTGTGGAGCGTGCTGGGTCGAGTGCTTCCTTCTCTTGGATTGAGGGTTTGGATAGCTCATGTACAAAGGTGCCACTAGGGACTAGGGCCCTGTCAGATCCCAACTTTGCTAGGATGTCTGCAGCTACATTGAGATCCCGGGTGATATGAATAAGTTCCAAACCTGAGAAATTTTTCTCTAGTTTGCGGACTTCAGCGTAGTAGGCATTCATTGTTTCCTTGGTGCAGTCCCAATCTTTGATGACTTGGTGAATCACCACAGAAGAATCGCCATAGACTAGGAGTCGCTTGATACCAAATGTGACTGCTAGCCTTAACCCGTGTAGTAACGCCTCATATTCTGCTTCATTGTTGGTAGCTGGCCACATAATTTGCAGAACATACTTGAGTTGCTCTCCAACAGGTGATACAAGTAGGACTCCGGCACCTGCTCCTCCAAGTTTTAGGGACCCATCGAAGTACATCTTCCAATGTTCTGGAAAAGCATTGTCTTGAACCTGCTGGAATTCTGTCCACTCGGCGACGAAATCAGCCAGGGCTTGCGACTTGATAGCTTTTCTTGGAGTGAACTTGATATTGAGTGCCCCCAACTCGACTGCCCATTTGGAAATTCTTTCTATGGCATCACGGTTGTGGAGGATTTCTCCCGATGGAAAATCCGTGACAACTGTGATTTTGTGGGCTTCGAAGTAGTGTCGTAGCTTCCTTGATGATATGAGTAAAGCATAAAGCAATTTTTGAACCTGCGGGTACCTGACCTTAGAGTCGGAGAGTACCTCGCTGATGTAGTATACTGGTCGTTGAGTATTGTAGACGTGCTTCTCATCTTTGCGTTCCACTACTATTGTTGTCCTCACAACGTGTGTGGTAGTCGCAATGTATAGCATCATTGGTTCCCTGAGTTCTGGCAGTGTTAGTATAGGATAATTGGTAAGGTATTCCTTGAGCTGTTCAAAGGCCCTGTCTGCTTCTTCTGTCCACTCGAATTTATCACCAGCTTTGAGCAGTTTGAAGAAAGGTAGTCCCTTTTCTCCCAATCGTGAGATAAATCTGTTAAGTGCAGCCATACACCCAGTGAGCTTTTGAACGTCCTTGACTGAAGTTGGTGGCTTCATACTGATGATAGCCGTGATCTGCTTTTGACTAGCCTCGATGCCACGATGGCTAATGAGGAATCCGAGTAATTGGCCTGAGGGTACTCCGAATACACATTTTGTGGGGTTGAGCCTCCATTTGTAAGTGCGCAGTCGGGTAAAGGTTTCCTCTATGTCTGATATGAGGGTAGTCGGATCCTTTGTCTTTATAACCACGTCATCGACGTAAGCTTCCGCGTTGCAGCCAATTTGGTTGCCCAAGCAATCTTGGATAGCCCGCTGATAAGTGGTTCCTGCATTCTTCAACCCAAAGGACAAGGTTTTATAATAGTAGGCACCGAAGGGAGTTATAAACGATGTCTTTGGTTGGTCTTCTTCCTTGAGAGCAATCTGATGGTACCCTGAGTAACAATCCATAAAGGATAATAGAGCAGAACCTGCGGTGGCATCAACTATTTGATCTATCCTCGGTAATCCGAAGGGATCCTTTGGACAGTGCTTATTGAGGTCTGTGTAGTCGACACACATGCGCCACTCTGCGGAGTTCTTCTTCTTTACTAGTACTGGGTTAGCTAACCACTCGGGGTGGAGAATTTCTCTGATGAACCCGGCTGTGAGTAGTTTAGCTATTTCCTTCTTGATTGCCTCTTTCTTCTCTGTTGAGAATCGTCATAGTCTCTGCTTGATGGGTCTGGAACCCTCTTTTAATTCTAACTTGTGCTCAGTCAAGTCCCTTGGAACACCTGGCATGTCAGCCGGCTTCCAAGCAAATATATCTTTGTTTGCTCTGAGGAACTTGGTGAGCGCGAGTTCCTATTCTTCGGATAGGTGAGTACTGATAACCGCCGTCTTTGAGGGATCGCTGGTTTCCAGGTCGAAAGTTTTTGTAGAAACTTCTGCTGAGGGTTGGATAGTACCCGCCTTCTTGGTTGGGATTTCTGAATCTCCAGGTTTGGTGTTATGTACCATTTGCGCGAGTTCCTGTACTTCCAGGGTGAGTTGAGCTTTTTCGGCTATTTGAACAGCTTCTGTGTCACAGTCGAAGGACCGGTTTAAGTCGCCATTGAAAGTTAGAATGCCCTTAGGACCCGACATCTTCAGCAGAAGGTATGGATAGTGTGGTACTGCCATAAACTTGGCGATTGCTGGTCGTCCAAATATGGCGTGGTATGATGACTCGAAGCCTACTACCTCGAAACTGATGTATTCTGTTCGATAGTTAGTCTGAGTCCCAAAAGTTACGGGCAGTATTATCCTCCCGAGTGGTATAGCCGCTTTTCCGGGTACTATATCGTAAAAGGGGGCGTTTCATGGTGTAAGTTGAGTTGCTAGGTCTAAGTTCATCTTGCGTAGGGTACTTGCAAAGATGACATTGAGTCCTCCTCCTCCATCAATGAGTACTCTTCCCAATTTGAACCCGGCGACCGTAGGATCTAGTACTAGCGGGTAATGCCCTGCATTTAAGACGCTGGTCCATTGGTCTGCTAAAGAGAAATTGATCGGATGCTCAGACCAATCAAGGTATCTGGGGGTTGCGGGTTCGGTTGACATGATTTCCCACAAGGAAAGCTTCTCAAGGCGCTTGATATCACTGGTGGTGACTCCCCCAAATATAACATTGATGGTACCTTTGTGGTGTTGGAAACCACCGGCATCCTGCTGAGGGTCTTCGGCTACTTCCGTCCCCTTGTCTGGTTTATTTTTGTTGAAGTCGGAATTCAGACCTCGCTCTTTAAGTTGTCTACAATGCCTAGCCTGGTGTCCTCCTTTTGGATGGAAGGGACATGGGCCGTCTAGGAGGTCGTCGAAGCTTGAAGGTTTGTTTCCTTTCTTCTGAGGTTCCATGGCTGCAACAGTGTTCTCCCCGGTTCTTTTGCGGGTGTTTTGTTGAGCAGTTTGGATTCCTCTCTGGTTATTTTCTCGATCACCCTGCGTGTTCCTCTCAGGGAAGCGCTCCTATGTGCGTTCTTCTGTTGCCATCATGGAGTTTACGACCCGGTGGAACTCGTCGGCGGTGGTCGGGTCATGCTTGATGAAATCCTTGTAATTGTACCTTTCGCAAATTCCATTGCCCAAAAAGTCGATTACTTTTCTATCTGTTATATGTCTGAGACTGTGGAGCAGATCTCGGAGAAGCGTCTACAGTATTCCCGCATTGTCTTGTTTTTCTGCTGCTTGCATGTTCTAAGATTAGTCCGAGGGTCTGATCTCTCCGGGACACCCGCAAAGTTCTCTATGAAAATTGGGTGAAGTTGTTCTCAGGAGTCAATGGACTCGGGCTTAAGTCTGTCGAACCATGCAAGAGGCATTGTCTCTAGAGCCATGGGAACAAATAATACTTTCACGTCATTGCTTCCTCCTGCTAACTCGACTGCTTGAGGATACAGCCTGAGCCACCGTCTAGGTTCTGTTTTTCCGTCGTACTTGGAGTAGTTCCCGGGTTTGAACTTTCGTGGAAACGGGATTGCTCGGAGCCTCTAGGAAAAGCAGGGGAAGCGATCAACTGCGTCGGATGCTAAGATGCCGATTCCTTGATATGATGATTCAGGTCCTCCTTCGGCTTGGTCAGGGATTCGGTTGCCCAGACGACTCCTGGCCGGGACTCGGCCAAGTCGCTCATGAATAGGTCACCTCTGGCTTGGATGAGATGAGTCCTGATCATCAGCTAGGGACTCAAGGTTTCTACCTTTGAGTTGTAGCGCGGTAGGCTGAATCATGATCAACCGTCGTTCTTCATGAGGGGTGCGGTTGTCTTTGGCTCCCATCTCCGTAGCTAAAGCCATGATGTTTTGGTAGGGTGTCTGATATACCTTGTGACCAGCGACCCTCATGAATTCAGGTTCGAGGTTGCGTGAACAGTTAGCTCATCATCGATTGTGATCATTCTGGGACTGGATCTCCTGATCACGCAGATTACGAGCTTGACGTTCGGCTTCCTCTTCCACACGCCTTTGACTATTATATTCTTCAAGTCGGACTTGGTAGCGCTCCATAGCCTCCTTATGGTGAGTTTCTCGCCTTCTGCGAGCGTCTTTAGCTAGATTCTTCCTTAGTCTTTCTGCCTTTATAGTCTCAGTTTCACCGGGACCTTCTGGATCGTCATCAGATATCATACTCAAGGTTTCATCATCTCGGAAGACATCTGGAGGAGTCGGAGGTCGTAGAGATGACTGGTGTCCTGCCATGAAGACTTCTCGAGTGTGGCCTTGGTTTATTGATCCTGGTGTAACTGATTCCAAGGTAGAAGCGCTGGAGATTAGCTCTGTTGAGGTGTCGTGCTCCTCAAAGGGGAGCTGATGTGTGTTGGTCGATTGTGCCAACCAACCTAGCCGGGGCTGGTTGTATTGGCCAATGGACGATGTTACCTTCCTCGGTTGAGCTGAAAACGAGTCCCTACTAAGCTCCTGTCAGAGGGATCTGTTGAAGCTTTTGGGAGTTTAATCCAATCAACTCTTGGAATCTTTTGGCTGAGTTACGAGTCCAAAGGAGATACGGTATCTGGAATCCGAGTCTTTTCTGGATCGAGAGTTCGTATTCGAGTTGGAGTCGGATGACTCTGCCTGGTCCCCAGATTCTTGCGATTTATGGATTGTGAGGTTTGCTAGGTCTCGGGTGAGATGATCTGTCTTTGGCGTGTCTTGCGCTTCTGATTCGGTTTGAAGTTGTCGATGCAACTTCCCTTGATCATCCGCGATGCAAGTCCATGAGCCAAAAACAAAAATTGATCCCATTGAGAACATGTTGAAGTGGTTCGTCGAGCTCTTAACCGTGGAATCGCCGAGAGCCCCTACCTGGCGCGCCAGCTGTCGGTGGGATTCCCAGACGATTTGTTCGGTGGGGATCGGCGTTCGTTGAACCCAGCGAGTATACAGGTTCAGCGATTTATACTGGTTCAGGCCACTTAATAGCGTAATACCTTACGTCCAGTGGTGGCGTGTGCCTTGTGTTATGATTCAAGATTCAATGATAGAGGTGTATGCCCGCTTCCCCTTATATAATCGGGTGAAGCTTAGCACGTTCTGAGTCCTAGTCGGTTACAACAGTGGAGTCCTATTCTAATTACAAGACTTTCTTTAGAACTCGACTAAGTTATAATGAGAGTCCTAATCCATGTCCACTTCGTAGCATGTCTTCAGATCTTCTCGCGACGACCAGGGCTGGTCCGAGTAATCATCTTCTGATGATGTCTCAGACATTCTGGTCCGTTAGGGAGTAGGATAGATAGCATGTCTCTAGTGCATAGCGATCTTTTGTCTCATGTCGCTTTGAGCTTGATCTTTTGCTGTTTCTACCAGTTGGATGTAATGTTGGGATGGTAGCTATGTGCACATGGTGCAAGACCTTTGGGAAAAGTCCTATATGTTCGGGCATTTATGGATGTTTATGTTGACATTTGCGTGTTATGTTATTGAGCAATCTCAGTTTGTGATGTTGCGATGTGGATTGAAATTTATTATGCCTCTATAATTGTTTGGTGAACTTGTTTTCTGAATAAATTCAGTATGGCATGGTTTATCATTCTCCACAATTTCTGCAACGTCACCTAATGATCACTTGTTATCAACACATGCAGATGACGACAACTCGCAGTGGAGCTGGCGGTAGTGGTGGTAATGACGACAACCGTGACAACTGCAATCCACCACCTCCTCCACCAGCCACTCCCGAGCAACTCTTTCCTCAGTTTTTAGGAAGTCAACGCAACATCGAGGCGTTGCTACGTGAGAACTTGGGATGTGGCAACCAGCACCTAGAGCCAAATCAATACAGCACATTCAAGGACTTTCTGGATATCAAGCCGCCCATTTTCAAGGAAGCTACTTGTCGGTGTTTCGACCCCGGGGGTATGACACCAACTAGTAATATGATCGCGTGCTCTCTTTCTGGATGGTGATGCAAGATGACACAAGGATTTATCCTGGTTCGGGCAAAGAAGGCCCTACGTCGAGCGGGGGGAGGAGGTTCTTGTATTACTTGCACCTAAGTGCTTGTACAGGGGCAATACAAGCTCAACGAGCATGGACCTGAGTCTGGACTCGTGTGTGTGTGTCTGTTGTGTCTGTCTAGACCTGCCTAGACCTGTCCGTGAAGGGCCCTGGTGTCCTCTTTTATAGACCAAGAGGAGGCCAGGGTTACACAGGAGCGGCATGTACAACGCCCAATACGGCGAAGGGTAGGAAGTCTGTCTTGTCGGGGTCACTGGAGCCGGCGTGGGTGTTGCTGTTGAGGCGTCCTTGAAGCGTGGCCTCCATTCCGGGCGCGGACATGCAGGCGTGGCGACGTGGAGGCCATGCAGCGCCCATTCCGGCACGTACAGGACGTGTCAGGGTCCCTCCGGGTCTTGGGGCACCTGTCCTCCCATATCATGAAAGCAGTCAGGGCTCGAGGGGCGCAGGGCCGACCTCGAGGCGGCCCCTTCGGGGGGGGGGGCTCGAGCCCCTGCAGTTATGGGCAAGTCCCGGAAAACCTGGCTATGCAGCGGGAATCCAGGTCTCGAGATGTGGCTCGAGTGTGCTACAGTGCGGGTCATGGCGTAATAGTGCTGTACTTGTGCCTTTTTGCCCATGCTTGCGGTGAAAAAGGAGGCTTGACTCTGGCTCCGGCTCACTGTGGCATACGTTGTGTACCAGAAGATGTGACCGGAGTAGGTGGACGCATTAATTGCGCAGTATGGGGCCGGTATCCAATGTCTGGTGTTGCTCGAGGGGGGTACGATGTGTCTCGAGGGATAGGTTTCCGTGTTAGAGAGGCTCGAGGTCCCCACGTTGGGTCTCGAGGAATGGTGCACGGCTGTAGCGGGCTTGAGGCCTATGTGCCAGGGCTCGAGAGGTAAGCTACCATGAGGCGGTTGGTAAGGCTTTGGCGGGCCCGGGCTTCTCGGCGGCGGGCCAGCGTTGTAGGCCTCGAGGGGTTGGACTAGTTAGGTCTCTTATTAATTGGTGCTCTAGGTTTAATTTATTTGTTTTGCGTTGATTGGGGGTACCCCTTTTGTGGTCCCCCGACAGTAGCCCCCGAGATCACGGGGGAGTGCTTAGGACTCCCTCGTGGGCTTTTTTACGAGTGTGAGTGTTAATTACGTTTTTTAGGTTCGGGAGTGCCGAGCCCCCGAATTCTTCGACCCTCTTTCGTCGAGGGGTGCCAGGCTGAATCGACCGGCCGGCCCTTCGAGTTGTCCGGCACGCCGGTTGCCCTGGCTTGTCATCCCGCGAGTCCTTTCGATTGGATGCGAGGGGGGATGCCTCGTACTACCACGAGCGGGCGAGTATCGAGGTTCCCGGTGAGCTGGTAATGGGGGAATCCAAGTGAGACCTCGTGCCCCGTTCGATAGGGTCGACTGAAGCCCGGAGGCGATCTCATATAGCATGGGCGCTCGGTCTGTAGGAGTGCCAGGTCCATTCGATAGGACCTGGCGGCTCGATGCCTCCCTCCGAGGGGATCTCACTGCATGTCGTGCGCCCTGCCTTGGATACACGTGAGGGGCCTTGAGGGCTTGGCCCTCGAGCGATGCTGCGGGTGGCGCCCCTTGGTGTCCCTGACTTGGGTGCTCGAAACCAGCTGTTGAACCCTCTTCGAGGGCCAGCCTTCGCTGCCTCGAGACTTGGAAGGGCCGGGGCCCGTTTTTACCTTCTTGAAGAAGCCTCCGTCGTTTGGTATCATTCTGCCCGTTGGGCGCGCCTTTTTAGGCGGAAACCATCAGGGGGTGGAGATCGTGGCGCCAGGGCGACGGATAGGAAGTCGGAGCGGCGGTCGTGGTGGGCCCCGGTAGTGGAGCGAATGGGGAATTGCCGCGTGTACCTGCCAATCGGCTCGAGACGTGGTTAGGTGGGCGCATTAAATGTATGCGGTTACCTTTCCTCTGTCATGGGAGATCCCGCCCGTTGGGGTTTTCTCTTATAAATATCGAGCGAGGGGTGAAGGACCCTTTACTTTGCCTTTGCCTTCACAGCCGCCGCAGCTCCCACACGCCTTCTCCCCAAGCTAGCGATTGGTAACCTTCCCGGCCGCCCGTCCGCCGCCCAGATCCGCGCCGTCGCCGCCATGGCCGCGCAGACCTAGGTGTTGCCACCCGAAGACTGGCGCCCGACGAAGACGACGCAGCGTGAGCTGGAGTCACTGGTGGACCAGGGGCTTCTCCGCCCCAAACCGCAGGAGGGGCCCGCATGGTGGATTCTCCCGTCGGCGGACCACCAGGTGCCGCACCCGCCGGAGGGGTATGTGGTGAGCTTCACGCGCTACCACCGCATGGGGCTTGGCGTTCCGCCGAGCCGCTTTATGCGGGGGCTGGCTCACCACTTCGAAGTGGAGTTGCAGCACTTCTCCCCCAACTCAATCTCGCACTCCGCCATCTACGCCGCGGTGTGTGAGGGATACCTGAAGATCGAGCCCCATTGGGAGATGTTCGTCCACCTCTTCCGGGGCGAGCTCTTTCACAAGGCCGTGAAGCCGAGTGGGAGGAGGCTCGCGCGCGCGGGCTCCCTCACCATCGCCGCGAGGACCGGTCCCTCGTCGGCCAACGTCCCCCGTCATTACCTCCGCTACAAGCTTTCCTCCAACCAGGCGGGGTGGGACGACCACTGGTTCTACCTACGGAATGAGGATGGGCTCCTTCCGCAGTACACCGGTAGGATCATCGCCACGCGCCCTGAGAAGTGGAGCTGGGGCGTTGTGGCGGACAGGTAGCGCCACCTGATGCCGCTGATGAATACGATGTGGTCGCTGGTGGAGGAGAAGGGACTGACCGTCCAGGCGGTCATCTGGGCGTTCCATCAGCGGAGGGTCCTTCCTCTGGCGGACTGCCCCCTTCTTATGTACGAGATGGGGCCAAACGCCCCGCTCGAGGCCCTGAACGGGTCGAGGATGGCCGGGGAGAGACTGCCTCGGAACGAGGGTGTCTCCCGGGTGTCGGTCATGATCCACGGGCTGTTCCGCCCTGAGGAGACCAACCTGATCGCCATGGCACCCGACGCGGGGTGTCTCGACCCGGTAAGCCTCCTCAAGCTAGGCCGTTTCGAGGCTCCCCTCCTTTCTCTTTCTTCGAACCTTGCTTACTCTCCTTGTGGTTTTTCTCATCAAGTTTCTTTTTTGCAGGGGGCGTTCACATATCACGCGTCGAGGCCCCCGGTGAGGGAGGATGCCGCGGAAAGCCAGGTGAGGCGCCTCTCTGCTCAGAAAGATAAGAAGAGTAAGGATGCAAAGAAGAGGAAAGCGAAGGAGAAGAACCTGCATCGGGTGGATCGGGATCAGAGGCTAGCGATGGCTCATCGTAACCGGCAGCCTGGAGAGGAGTCCCCCGAGGTCGACTACACGAGCTCGGAGGAGGAGGATGACGACGAGGAGGAGAGCGATGATGAAGGGATGGATGCGCGTCTGAGGCGCGCGGGGGTCATCGACGTCAGGGCTGACCGCTCTTCTGTGCAGGAGAACATCGTGGAGATCCCCCCGGCGAAAGGATCGCGCGGGACGCAGCAGCGGAAGGCCACGTCAGGCCCCGCCTCGTCAGAGGCTCAGGGCACGTCGAGCTCCGTGCCGGTCATGCCTCCTGACGCGAAGAAGCCTCGAACTCGGGGCACCATTGCCGTTGCGCAGAAGGAGGCCTCGACCGCGTCGACCCAGGCGGGGGGTCTTGAGAAGGGCCGGACTTCGAGAAGCAGTCAACACGCTGAGAGGGATTCCGCGCCCGACCGTCGTAAGTCGTCGAGGACGACATCGAGCCCGCGGATGAGCGGGCAACATGAGGGGGCGTCGAGCCCCCGCCACCATGACCGTCAAGGGGGGAGCTCCCGGTCGTCTCGTGACGGGAGTCGCGAGCGATCCTGGAGCCCATCGCCGCACCGTCGCCGGGAGAAGGAGGCAGACGCGGGGGGGGGGCGCGACCGCCGGCACGAGCGCCGGAGCAGGTCCCGAAGCCCGTGCAAGGAAAGGCGCCAAGAGGACCGCTCGAAGGAGACGCGGTCGTCCCCCCGGGACAAGAGACAGAAAGAGAGCTCCCCGCCGGGGTCGAGCCACGGGAAGCACCGGGAGCCTTCCCCCCAACCGAGCCACGCGGAGACGGCTCAAGGGCATGGCTCGAGCCATGAGGCGGGCTCAAAGCCCCCGAGCGGGTCCGGCGACTCGGGGAAGAAGTCCCGCCGTCGCTTCGGGTGAGTAACGTTTCTCAATTTCGTTGGTAGTGAGGCTTTACCTTTTTACCTTTGGTGATGCGTGCCGTTTCTGGTTTTTTCAGGGAAAAGCGCTCCCGGCAGGAGGCGGACCCCGCGGTGTCCAAGCGGGCCAAGACCTCGAGCCCTGCTGAGGACCAAGCACCTCGAGGTATGGCTCCTTCTTCTGCTGAAATGGCCGCTTGGCTGGTGAAGGCCCGAGCAGCCATGGCTCGGGGAAGTCAAATGGCCGCCGCGGATCCTGGTGAGGCCGACGCCGTCAACCACGGGGGTTGAGGCTTCTTCCTGATTCTGACGACGTTGTCCTCTTTTTCAGCAGGGACCACGGCTCCTGGCGCCGAGCCCGCCGCCACTGCGTCCATCGTAGCACCACCTCCTCCTCCTCCTCCTCCGGTGGCGCCTACCGAGAGGGCCACTCCTCCCCCCGTCACGACGACCATCTCGGGCGGAGCACCCGAGACAGGCGCGGCTCCGTCGGCGTCTGGGGCTGAGGAGACAGCGGCCCTCGAGACCCCAGACGACGCGAGCCTACCGAGACAGCGGCCCTCGAGACGGAGCCTCGCGCGCCCATGGAGAAGGAGAAGGAGGGGGAGGCGTCGGTGGAGAAGATGCCGACGGTGGAGGAGCTCTTGGACGAGCTGGAGAAGGTGTCGTCCCCGGTCAAGGGCTCGGCGCTGGAGGGGGCGCTCGAGGCACCGGCCGGGGACGACAAGACGCGGGAAGACCCAGCGAGGGAGGAGAGGCTCGAGGGGCCGGCCGGGAACGAGGCGGATGGGACGACCGGTCCCTCAGCCGGCGCGGAGGAGAGCTTGGAGACGAGCCACCTCTCGAGCGATCTGCTACCGCTCGAGCCCCCGCCTCCATGCGATGCCGTTATCCCTGCCGAGCGGTCGGCTCAGCAGGGGGTTCTGCGGGAGGCGCGGTCGCTCTTCAAGGATGTGACCGAGCTCGTGGCGCGGGCGGAGAGGGCCTTCGTGGAGGAGGCAGACAAGTCCGCACGGGTGGCGGCTGCCCTCGCGAGGGCGGAGGGGGAGCTCCAGGAGCTCCGCGCTGAGCTGGGCCGGAACGCGCAGATGGCGGGCCGGCTCAACGACGCTCAGGTGGAGACCCAGGCGGCTCGAGATGAGGCCGCCCAAGCCAAGAGGGAGACCACCACCGCTCTGTCCGTGGTGGAGGCGTCGAAGAAGGAGGCTGCCGACGCCCGTAGCGAGGCCGCCACCGCCCGGTCTGCAGCGGAGGCGGCGAGGAAGGAGGCCGAGGAGGCCAAGAGCGAGGCCGCCACCGCCCTGGCTGCGGCGGAGGCAGCGCGGCAGGAGGTGATCCAGAAGGATCTGGCCCTTGCGCAGACGGGCAAGTTGGTTGAGGAGCTTAGGGGCCAAAATCTTGACGTGCTGTCCCAAAAGCATACACTCGAGCAGCGCGTCGGGGTCCTTACCAGCGACTTTGACGCTCTGGGCGTGCACTGCCAAGGTACTGTCGTGATCTTCAGGCTTTGTCTTGCTTTTGATTTTGAGATTCTTGCCGCGCCGCGGACTTACTCTTTTCTGTTTGTTGCACAGATCTGGAGAAGACCGCCGAGGAGCTCCGCGAGACGAATCAGGCTCTCGTGGAGCAACTCCAGGGTGAGACCATGGTGGCGGAGCGGGCACGCGGCACCCTCGACAGGCTCTGCTCCATGTGGGGTGCCGACCCGGTGGCCACGGCGGAGGGCGCGGTGGCTCGAGGCGACGCCCTGGTCGATGCCCTGTGCTTCTTCGACATGGCCGTGCGGGACCGTGTCAAGAGCGCTCTCCATCATGGCGTAAAGCAGGCGCTTGCGGCCGTCCGCTCCAGCTTCCGCTACCCGGTCAACGTCATCGCCAAGGGCTTCATCGAGATCGAGGGGAAGGACGAAGAGTGGAACGATCGTAGCGTCGACAAGATCCTGGAGAAGGTGGAGAAGCCAGGGGCGGCGCTCGCGAAGCTCTTCGAGGAGGACGTGCTGCCTCCCGATGCAGACAGTGGCGTAGATGGCCCCCCTCCTCCTGGCCCGGACGTCGAGGCTGAGCCCGCGGCAGAAGGTCTTGAAGAGGAGTTCCAGACTGATGAGGAATGAGGCCTGCGTGCCAAATTTGGGCGTCGAGGCCCTTGTAAAAATTTATGTGATGACTTATGGCCCGTCGAGGCCAATCATACGCGTATGACTTATTTGTTTAAAGAAGCTGTTTTCTTTTCAAATTTATTCGATCATTTCTCTCTGTCGCTAGCTCGAGTTTCTACCGGCTTGGTCTATGTTCTTTCGGTACGCGTCATGAGTTCCTCGAGGGGAGGCGTAGGTAGGGAACCGTAGCCCGGGGGCGTGGGTGGCCGTCTACGTCGACGCCCCCCGCCTCTTGGAGGCTCGAGGTATCTACGGACTTAGACGTTGCTAGTACACTCGAGATATGAATCAAGATAAGGGTCGAATTTTTGAAAAGAAAAGCGCGTTTTTTCCGGAGTCTGGGGGGGAGGTTCCCCCCCTGTCAGCCCCCGAGGGAGACTCGACCCTGAGCAAGGGAGGGTCGAGGCTACCTTAAGTTGCTAAGTAAAATGAAAGACAGTGCACGAGTTTGTTCATTCATATTTGACGTGTTTGTACAAAGTAACAAAATGTAGAAGGCCTCGAGGCCCTTAAGGGTAGAAGCGACGTAGTTGAGATATGTTCCACGCATTCGCCAGGATCCTGCCTTGACCGTCGTAGAGCTTGTATGTTCCTGGCTTGAGCACCTCAGCTACGGCGTATGGGCCCTCCCATGGAGGGGTGAGCTTGTGGCGCCCTCGATTATCTTGCAGCCGTCGAAGCACGAGGTCCCCCACCGCCAGGTCCCTTATGCGCACGTGTTTGTCATGGTAGCGTCGAAGTGTTTGCTGGTAGCACGCGGAGTTGATGAGCGCCACGTCTCGAGTCTCTTCGAGCTGGTCCTTGGCGTTGGCGAGCCTTTCGTCGTTGGTTTGCTCGTTGTAGGCTCGAAGTCGAGGGGAGCCGTACTCGAGGTCCGTAGGCAAGATAGCCTCGGCGCCGTAGGTTAGGAAGAACAGAGTGAACCCGGTGGCTTGACTCGGCGTAGTCCTGAGGCCCCATAGCACCGAGGGGAGCTCTGCAGCCCACCTCTTTCCAAAATTCTTGAGGGTCTTGAACAGCCTCGGCTTCAGCCCGTGGAGTATCATGTCGTTGGCGCGCTCGACCTGCCCGTTGCATTGAGGGTATGCGACCGAGGCCCAGTTCACGCGGATGTTGTTGTCGTCACAGAAGTTGGTGAACTTTTTGCCCGTGAATTGTGTGCCATTGTCGGTGATGATGACGTTAGGCACCCCAAACCGGTACATGATGTCAGAGATGAACTCGACGGCCTTCTCGGAGGTGGGGTCGCCTATAGGCTTAGCCTCGATCCACTTGGTGAATTTCTCGACGGCCTCGAGCACATGCGTGTATTTTCCATTTGTCATCTTGAGGGGACCCACGAGGTCGAGCCCCCAGACGGCAAACGGCCAAGTGATGGGGATCATCTGCAGGGCGTGCGCGGGCTGGTGCGTTTGCTTGGCGTAGAACTGACACCCTTGGCAGGCTCGAACCAGGCGCTTGGCGTCTCCAATGGCGGTTGGCCAGTAGAAGCCTTGGCGGAAGGCGTTCCCCACCAAGGTCCTTGGTGCTGCGTGATGGCCGCAAGCCCCCGAGTGCATGTCGTCGAGGAGCCTGCGTCCTTCCTTGAGGGGGATGCAGTGCTGAAGGATTCCTGATGGGCTTCGACGGTACAGTTCTCGTTCGTCGCCGTAGATGACGTAGGTCTTGGCCCTTCGAGCTATGTGTCGGGCCTTCGTCTTGTCTTCTGGTAGCACGCCTTGCGTTAGGTAGTCGAGGAAGGGCGTCCGCCAGTCGAAGGGTCGTGATGAAGAAGAGGTGGGTGCGTCGATCTGCATTGCCTCAGCGGATGTCGAGGGGTCATTCTTGAGGGTTGGTGTTGAAGGTCGAGCTCCCGTGTCCGGCTCGAGGGGTGGCGTCGAGGGGCCAGCCCCCGGGCCGATTTTGACGGATGGCTCGAGAATGTCCCTCGAGAAGACATCTGGTGGGATGGTGCCGCGCGTGGATGCTAACTTAGCCAGCTCGTCTGCGGCCTCGTTGTACTTTCGAGCGATGTGGTTGAGCTCGAGGCCGTAGAACTTGTCTTCTAGCTTGCGCACTTCTCCGCAGTATGCTTCCATCTTGGGATCGATGTAGCTCGAGGCCTTCATGACCTGGTTGACGACGAGTTGCGAGTCCCCTCGAACGTCGAGGTGTCGGACCCCAAGCTCGAGGGCGATGCGCAGCCCGTTGACGAGGGCCTCGTACTCAGCGACGTTGTTGGAGGCGGGGAAGTGCAAGCGCAGCAGGTAGCGCATGTGAACTCCGAGGGGTGAGATGAAGAGCAGGCCCGCGCCTGCCCCTGTCTTCATGAGGGACCCGTCGAAGTACATAGTCCAGAGCTCGGCTTGGATTTGTGCCAGCGGGAGCTGGGTGTCGGTCCATTCAGCAACGAAGTCTGCCAGCGCTTGCGACTTGATGGCTTTTCGCGAAGCGTACGTGATGGCCTCCCCCTGGCGATGCGCCCTGTGGCCTCCCGGTTGTTGATGATTTCTCCGAGGGGGAAGGATGATACCACCCTCATGGGATGAGCGAGGAAATAATGCTGGAGCTTGCGCCTCGTGATGATGATGCCGTAGAGCAGCTTCTGGATGTGCGGGTACCGGACCTTGGCCTCGGAGAGCACCTCACTGATGAAGTACACCGGCCGTTGGACTGGTAGCGCGTGACCCTCCTCGCGTCTCTCGACGACTACGACCGCGCTGACCACCTGGGTGGTTGCGGCCACGTAGAGGAGGAGAGGCTCGGGGGGATCGTCACCCTGGGCTGGTTGTGGTGGCATGAGAATTGGCGCGGAAGTCAGCAATCCCTTCAACTTGGTTAGGGCTTCCTCGGCTTCGACGGTCCACGCAAAGCGTTCAGTTTTCTTCAGCAGGCGGTAGAGGGGTAGCGCCTTTTCCCCTAGCCTCGAGATGAACCTGCTGAGAGCGGCTAGACAGCCTGTCACTTTCTGTACGCCCTTGAGGTCTCGAATTGGGCCCATCCTCGTGACTGCTGAGATCTTTTCGGGGTTGGCCTCGATCCCCCGTTGTGAGACAATGTAGCCAAGTAGCATGCCTCGAGGCACACCAAAGACACATTTCTCGGGGTTGAGTTTCACATTCTTGGCCCGGAGGCACTCGAACGTGGTATCAAGATTGCTGATGAGGTCCCCGACTTTCTTGGTTTTAACCACGATGTCATCGACGTAGGCCTCGACGGTTTTGCCTATGTGTTCGCCAAAGACATGCTGCATACAACGCTGATATGTTGCCCCGGCGTTTCGAAGGCCGAAGGGCATTGTAACATAGCAATACATACCAAAAGGCGTAATAAAGGAGGTAGCGAGCTCGTCGGATTCTTTCATTTTAATCAGGTGGTAGCCGGAATACGCATCGAGAAATGAAAGTACTTCGCACCACGCAGTGGAATCGACAATCTGATCAATTCTAGGTAAAGGAAATGGAACTTTTGGACATGCTTTATTCAGACCAGTGTAGTCTACACACATCCGCATTTTTCCATTCTTTTTCCTAACTAGTACAGGGTTAGCTAGCCACTCCGGGTGAAATACCTCCTTGATGAATCCAGCCGCCAAAAGCTTGTGCACCTCCTCGCCGATGATCCTACGCTTCTCCTCGTCGAAGCGGCGCAGGCGTTGCTTCACCGGTCTGGACCCGGCCTGGATCTCCAAGGCGTGCTCGGCGACTCCCCTCGGTACGCCTGGCATGTCCGAGGGGCTCCACGCAAACATGTCAATGTTTGCGCGAAGAAAATCGATGAGCACTGCTTCCTATTTAGGCTCGAGGCTGGCACTGATGGCCAGCGTCTTGCCGTCGGTCGAGGTCGGGTCGACGGGTATCTGCTTGGTGTGCTCTGCCGGCTCGAAGGTGCCGGTGTGGCGCTTTGCCTCAGGGGCCTCGGTGGCCAGGGCAGCCAAGGCCTCGAGCGAGTCGACTTGGATGTTGGCCTCCCCACGCTCGACGCACTCCACGTCGCAGTGGTACGCGTGTTCGTAGGAGGTGTCGACGGTGATGACCCCTTTCGGCCCCGGCATCTTGAGCTTCAAGTATGTATAGTTGGGGACCGCCATGAGCTTGGCGTAGCCAGGCCTGCCGATGATGGCGTGGTATGTCCCTTGGAACCCAACCACCTCGAAGGTGAGCGTCTCCTGGCGGAAGTTGGTTGGCGTGCCAAAGCAAACAGGTAGGTCGATGCGCCCGAGGGGGTGGGCCTTCTTTCCTGGTACTACTCCGTGGAACCCCCCAAAGCTGGGTCGGAGCTGGTCCCTCGAAATCCCCAGGAGGTCGAGGGTCTCGAGGTATATGATGTTGAGGCTCGAGCCCCCATCCATCAACACCTTGGAGAACCGTACGTCGACGATGACGGGGTCGATGACGAGGGGGTACGCCCCCGGATTTACGACATGGTCCGGATGGTCATCACGGTCGAACGTGATTGGCGCATCAGACCAGTCGAGATACCGGGGGGGCGTCGTGGCAGAGTGCAAAGACCTCCCGGCGCTCCTTTTTCTCTCTCGAGCTGAGAGCCCGACGGTTGGGCCCCCATAGATCATGTAGCAGTCGCGCACCGGGGGGAAGTTGCCGTCCGTGTCCCCGTCGTCGCGTCGATTGTTGTCCTTGCCCTTAGGCGCGTCTACCTTCTTGTCGCTGAGCTTGGAGTAGAAGCCCTTCATCATTCGGCAGTCCTTCAACTTGTGATTTGTGGGACCCTTGTGATAAGGGCAGGGGTCCTCGAGCATTTTGTCGAAGACAGCCCCATCAGCGGGGCCTCGAGGCTTCTTATGCTCGAGGGCGCCCACGAATACTTCTTCATCGTCGTCGTCATCGGCGTCGCGCTTCGCCTTCTGACCTTTGCCTTTATTCTTCTTCTTTTTGTTGTCGTTGTTGCGGTTCTTGACGTTGCTGCCCTTGCTCGAGCCCTCCGGCGTGGCCATCGCCTTGCCTTTGTCCGTGGAGCGGCCAAACAAGGCCCCCACTGCCTCGTCGCCTGAGGCAAAGCTGGTGACACGATCCATTAGATCCTCGACCGTCCTGGGACGGTAGCGCCCTAGCTCGTGGACTAGCTCTTGGCATGTCGTGCCCGCGAGGAACGCTGAGAGGACATCCTCATCAGGCACGTGGGGGAGCTCGAGGCGCTGCTTCGAGAATCGCCGAGCGAAGTCGCGGAGGGGCTCGTCCGCCGTCTGCCTGCAACGTCGTAGATCCCAGTGGTTGCCTGGGCGCACGCAAGTCCCCTTGAAATTCCCATCGAAGACCCTGACTAGGTCGGCCCAGTCGTGGATCTGATCTGGCGGGAGCCCCTCGAGCCACCGACGGGCGGTGTCCGAGAGGTAGAGTGGGAGCTGGTGTATGATCATGCGGTCGTCGCTCTTCGCCCCGCCCAGTTGGCAGCCTAGGCGGAAGTCGGAGAGCCATAGCTTGGGCTCGACCTCCCCGTCGTACTTCACGATGTTCGTAGGTAGTCGATAGCGGTCGGGGAGGGTTGAGCTACGGACGGCCTGGCTAAAGACCCTGGGGCCCGGGGGCTCGAGGGCTTGCCGGTCCTCGTCACTGTCGTAGCGCCCCCCCTCGATGGGCATTATAGCCACGCTCCTCGGCTCCCTTGTCCTTGCGCCGGTGGTTGATGTTGTTGCGGGCGTCATTGGGGTCTCGAGGTGGCCGGTTGTCGATGATCCGCTCCCGGACTGGCCTGGCTCGAGAGGCGTCCGGCTGGTGGACGGACGTCTCACGCTCATTGCGGGGCGTGTCTGCTGGCTTCCCTGAGGCCGCACCGCACCGGCGTGAGGCAGAGCTCTCGGCCTGCTGCAGAGCGGTTGTGTCGAGGAGGTTCTTCATTTCCCCGAGCATGCGCCTTGCGTCAGGGTTGGAGATGTCGGGTAGATCGCGGAGCAGCATCGCGGCCGCCACCACGTTCTGCCCGGCTCGCGGGAAGCGTACCTCGGGGCGTGCTGGTGCCCCATCCTCGTGGATCTGCCGGTGGACCTCTCGAGCGGCCACGTGCACCGGCGCCTCGAAGCTGGGCTTGTTCCTGCACAAGAGTTTGCTCGAGCTGCAGCAGGCGTTGTCGGTCCTCTTCAGCCTTGGTGATCGCCTCCCATAGCTGCGCGAGCTGCGCCGCCCGGTCGTCGTTGTGCTGAGGCGGTGCATCTGGTGCCGGGGGTTCGTTCCTCCCCCGAACGTGTGGTCCGCCCGCCGCAGCCACGTCTCCGGGCTCTTCGAGGTTGAGTGCCGGCCTGGTGTCGTCGTCGCCGTCATCCTCGGCGTCGTCCACGACCCCCTCGAGCTGGAAGCACTCCCTGGTGGGATCCCAGAGGTCAGGGTCATGGTAGTCGTACTCGTCGGAGTCGGTGCTATTGATGTCGCGCCGTCTTGGCTCGTGCTGGAACTGCAGTTCGCGGTACCACTCTCCGACGGTGGCTCACCGAGGTGGCTCGATGACTCGTGAGAAGCAGCGGCCGACGTGCGCGGGGTAGACGATCTCCAGGTCGGTGGTAGCTCGTAGGATCACGCCTGGACGTTCCTCCCGCTCTGCCGCCGCCCGGTCCTGACGGCGCTCGTCGAGGTGGTGGGCGTAGACAGCTGCGGAGTTGTTGAGGCCGAACGGGTGCCGCTGGCGTCGAGCGCGGTACACCCCGTGCGGGAGGAAGCCAGGTGGTGTCGACGGAGCACAGCTCGGGGGCCCCTGGCCAGGCTCCCGGTCCGTGCGCATGACGAACGTGAACTCGCTGGGAGAGTGCGCGCGCGCCCTAGAAGTCTTTGGCCGTGCGCCGGGCAGGTTCCTCCTCGAGGACTCTGCGTCGGCCGCGGGGAAGTGGGCGTACGCCGCGGGCGCCGCCTGTGCCTGGCGATGGTGGTGACGGCGGCGCCGCTCGTGAGGTGGCGACGCGTGGTGGTGCGGGCGACGCGCTACGCCCCCGCGCGGGCTGGCGTGACACGCCCTCCGCTCGGGCTCTCCGTGGAGAGCAGGGTCAGCTCGTTGCCGCTGCCGGTGGCCAGGAACTCGAGGCTCCCGAACCAGATGACGGCACCAGCAGAGAACGAAGGAGTGGAAGAAGCCATCCAGAAAACAATGAGAAATCGACTCCGACACGCGAAGACCCCTGCCTGGCGCGCCAACTGTCGGTGTTTTGACCCCGGGGGTATGACACCAACTAGTAATATGATCACGTGCTCTCTTTCTGGATGGTGATGCAAGATGACACAAGGATTTATCCTGGTTCGGGCAAAGAAGGCCCTACGTCCAGCGGGGGGAGGAGGTTCTTGTATTACTTGCACCTAAGTGCTTGTACAGGGGCAATACAAGCTCAACGAGCGTGGACCTGAGTCTGGACTCGTGTGTGTGTGTCTGTTGTGTCCGTCTAGACATGCCTAGACCTGTCCGTGAAGGGCCCTGGTGTCCTCATTTATAGACCAAGAGGAGGCCAGGGTTACACAGGAGCGGCATGTACAACGCCCAATACGGCGAAGGGTAGGAAGTCTATCTTGTCGGGGTCACTGGAGCCGGCGTGGGTGTTGCTGTTGAGGCGTCCTTGAAGCGTGGCCTCCATTCCGGGCGCGGACGTGGAGGCGTGGCGACGTGGAGGCCGTGCAGCGCCCATTCTGGCACGTACAGGACGTGTCAGGGTCCCTCCGGGTCTTGGGGCACCTGTCCTCCCATATCATGAAAGCAGTCAGGGCTCGAGGGGCGCAGGGCCGACCTCGAGGCGGCCCCTTCGGGTGGGGGGCTCGAGCCCCCACAGGTATGGGCAAGTCCCGGAAAACCCGGCTGTGCAGCGGGAATCCAGGTCTCGAGATGTGGCTCGAGTGTGCTATAGTGCGGGTCATGGCGTAATAGTGCTGTACTTGTGCCTTTTTGCCCATGCTTGCGGTGAAAAAGGAGGCTTGACTCTGGCTTTGGCTCACTGTGGCATACGTTGTGTACCAGAGGATGTGATCGGAGTAGGTGGACGCATTAATTGCGCAGTATGGGGCCGATATCCAATGTCTGGTGTTGCTCGAGGGGGGTACGATGTGTCTCGAGGGATAGGTTTCCGTGTTAGAGAGGCTCGAGGTCCCCACGTTGGGTCTCGAGGAACGGTGCATGGCTGTAGCGGGCTTGAGGCCTATGTGCCAGGGCTCGAGAGGTAAGCTACCATGAGGTGGTTGGTAAGGCTTTGGCGGGCTCGGGCTTCTCGGCGGCGGGCCAGCGTTGTAGGCCTCGAGGGGTTGGACTAGTTAGGTCTCTTATTAATTGGTGCTCTAGGTTTAATTTATTTGTTTTGCGTTGATTGGGGGTACCCCTTTTGTGGTCCCCCGACACTACTGAACCTCTAGAAGCAGAAGAATGGTTGCATAACATAGAGAAGAAATTCCGTTTGCTCAGGCTCACAGAAGAGGTGAAGACGGAGTATGCCGCACATCAACTCCAAGGACCGGTCGAGATATGGTGGGGACACCATCGCTCTACCTATCTTCCCCGCGCCCTATTACTTGGGAAATGTTCTCGCAAGCTGTTCGAGGGCATTACATTCCTCTAGGATTGATCCAGATGAAGGTAGCAGAGTTTACGAGTTTAACCTAGGGAACTCACTCAATCACAGAGTATCATCGCATGTTCAATTCCCTGTCACGCTATGCGCCAGAGTTCGTAAACACTGAAGCTAAGAAGATAGCCAGCTTCAAGAGAGGGTTGAATACCAAGATGGGCAAGTCTATCGGTACATCACCTCGCACCTCTTTCAATGACTTCATCAGTGATTGTTTCACTCAAGAGAATCACAACAACAAGCATGCTGTGGGCAAGGCCCGAAAGAGAACCCTCGAATCTGGACCAGCTCAGCCTTGGGGACCACTAGCTCAGCATTCCCAGTATCGTCCACCAGTGCCAGGAGCTCGATTCAGACCACCGTAGAAGAGGAATCAGCAGCAATACCAACGTAATCAGATGTCGTACAAGGTAGCGTCTGCACAAGCTCGAGTTGGCCAGGGAAGTTCCACTGGGGGCAAGCCTATTGCCCGTGGACCGTGCTTCAATTGCAATCAAGAGGGGCACTTCGCAAGATATTGCCCACACCCGAAGAAGCAGCAGGCTAATTACCCAGCGCGTCTGCATCACATGACAGATGAAGAAGCTCATGCAGGACAACCTGTGACTGCCGGTATGTGTCTTGTCAACCACCATCCTTCAGTTGTTTTGTTTGATACTGGATCATCACATTCCTTCATGAGCAAAGCATTTTCACAGAATCATAACCAAGAAATGTCTGAAATGGATTACGGGTTTCGTGTAATGTCCGTGGGGAGTAGTGTGTTATCTAGACAGATGGTTCGTAACACAACCATTGATATTGGAGGGCATAAATTCGGTGCTAATCTAGTAGTTTTGCCCGGACTGAGTTTGGATGTAGTTTTGGGCATGAGTTGGATGAGTATGTGGAATGTGGTGTTAGACACTGCTAATAGGACTCTTACATTATCTGATGGCTGAACGGGTAACAAACTTCGTGTATCTCTTCCTCTAGGTGCCGATTTTGTTGACTTATCTTTCTCTTTTGCAATAGAAGATCTTTCCAAAATCCCAGTTGTTCATGACTTTCTGGATGTCTTCCCTGATGAATTACTAGGGTTACCACCCAAGAGAGCTGTGGAGTTTGCAATTGAGTTGTTACCAGGAACAACACCAATCTCAAGGAGACCTTACTGTATGCCACTTAACGAGTTAGCAGAACTCAAGGTACAAATAAAGGAACTTTTAGGCAAGGGGTTTATTCAACCAAGCATTTTAGAATGGGGTTGTCTAGCCTTGTTTGTTAAGAAGAAAGATAGTTCGTTACAGATGTGCGTGGATTACCGTCCACTCAATGTCGTGACCGTCAAAAACAAGTATCTGTTACCCCGGATAGACATTCTATTTGATCAATTGTCTAGAGCTAAGGTGTTTTCCAAGATCGATTTGAGATCAGGTTATCAGCAGGTCACAATTCGACCACAGGATATTCCGAAAACTGCTTTCTCAACCAGATATGGGTTATACGAGTATCATGTCATGTCTTCTGGATTGACTAATGCTCCAGCATATTTTATGGGTTTGATGAACTCAGTGTTCATGCCGGAATGGGATAAGTTTGTGGTAGTGTTTATTGATGATATTTTAGTATACTCTGAGACCCCGGAAGACAATGCTGAACATTTGAGAGTTGTTCTGACCAGACTCCAAGAGCACAAACTTTATGCCAAGTTTAGCAAGTGTGAGTTCTGGATGAAGAGAATACCCTTCCTTGGACATATCCTATCGGAAGAAGGCATCTCTGTGGATCCAAGCAAAGTACATGAAGTGATGGACTGGGAAGCGCCGACTTCCGTTGGAGAAATTTGAAGTTTTCTTGGTTTAGCAGGTTACTATCGTCGTTTTATTCTAGATTTCTCCAAGATTGGAAAAACGAATGACAAGTTTGTTGCAGAAGAATCAAAAGTTCATCTGGACCGAAGAGTGTGAAACAGCTTTCCGTACCCTGCGGAAATTGTTGACCACTGCTCCTGTTTTGGCTCAACCGGACATCAAAAATCCTTTTGACGTCTTTTGTGATGCGTCAAAGATTGGTTTGGGTTGTGTCCTTATGGAAGAAGGCAGAGTGATTGCTTATGCTTCTCGTCAGCTAAGGAAACATGAGGTGAATTACCCTACACATGATTTGGAATTAGTTGCAGTTGTACATGCTCTGAAAATTTGGAGGCATTATCTCCTTGGTAATGTCTGCAATATGTACACGGATCAAAAAAGTCTCAAGTATATATTTACTCAACCTGAGTTGAATATGAGGTAGAGAAGATGGCTTGAACTGATCAAGGATTATAATCTCCAGATTCATTATCATCCTGGAAAGGCAAATGTAGTTGCTGATGCTTTAAGTCAGAAATCGCATTACAATGCTTTGAAGTTAACACCAGAAGATGATTTCAGTCTGATGCATCCTGCGATTTTGCACAACATCAAACTGTGAAATTCGTTAGTCAACCAAATCCTTGAGGGGCAGAAGACAGATAAAGGAATCTATCATATCAAGGAGAAGATGAAAGTTGCAGCTGAGCCAGTGAAACATTTTCGAGTGGATGACGATGGAGTTCTATGGTTTAACAAGCGCTTAGTAGTACCTAAGGACAGAGGACTCATGAATCGGATTATGGATGAGGCACATTTATCCAAATTATCTATTCATCCTGGTAGTGCCAAGATGTATCAAGACCTTCATCCGCGATTTTGGTGGACCAAAATGAAGAAAGAAATTGCTGCTTATGTGTCCAGATGTGATACCTGTTGTCGGGTAAAAGCCATTCATTTGAAGCCAGCCGGAATGCTTCAACCATTATCAATACTCGAGTGGAAATGGGAAGAAGTAAGTATGGATTTTATCACCGGTTTACCAACTACCCAAAAAGGGAATGATTCGATTTGGGTAATTGTGGATCCTCTCACAAAGACTGCACATTTTATCCCAGTCAAGACCCGTTATCGGGCACCAGATTATGCGGAAATCTACATAAATCAGATTGTTCGACTCCATGGTATACCAAGGACCATAGTCTCAGATCGAGGATCGCAGTTCACCGCACCGTTTTGGGAAAAGCTGCAAAAGGAATTGGGTACAAAACTAGTTCTTAGTTGAGCCTATCATCTCCAGACGTCAGGGCAAACAGAAAGAGTGAACCAAGTGTTGGAAGATATGTTGAGAGCCTGCGTGATTCCAGCGAAAGGTTCATGGGAGAAGTGGTTACCTCTAGCAGAATTCTCCTACAACAACAGTTACCAAGAAAGCATTCAGATGGTACCTTTTGAAGCTTTATATGGTAGAAGATGCAGGACACCGGTAAATTGGGTTGAACCGGGAGAACGTCGGTATTATGGAATTCATTTCATGAAAGAAGCAGAAGAACAAGTTAGAACCATTCAACAACATATGGCAGCAACCCAATCTCGATAGAAAAGCTACGCAGATAGACGGAGAAGACCGCTTGAATTTAATGTGAGAGATTACGTATACCTGAAGGTTTCACCCATGAAAGGTGTTAATCATTTCGGAGTAAAAAGAAAGTTAGCACCAAGATTTGTGGGACCGTACCGGGTGTTGGAAAGGAGGGGAGAAGTAGCTTATCAGCTACAATTACCGGAACACTTGAAAGCTATATTCCCTGTATTCCATGTGTCATAGTTGAAGAAATGTCTCCGAGTACTAGAAGAGGAAGTACAACCGGCAAACATCAAACTGCAATCCGACCTCACCTACTCTGTGAAACCGCACTAGATACTAGATGAGAAGGAAAGAGTAACGCGCGGAAGAATAGTTAAGCAATACAAGGTAACATGGAGTGACCAAGACGATCGAGATGGTACTTGGGAAACAGATGGCTATTTAAAGGACGTATATCCACAATTTTACAAGTAACGGTTAGTAACTCAAATCTCGAGATGAAATTTCTTTAAGGAGGGGAGGGCTGTAACACCTCTGGTGTTAAGCAACCTTAAATGCATAACTTGACATGTCATGAGCATAGCATCATATCATTTCATGTGCATCTTGTGTGGTATGTTGTTTGACTCCTTTGTTAAGTCTCTAGTATAGCTATTAGATGCCTTGTTTTTCTAAGGAAGTGCCTTAAAACAAAGTTGTAGATCTTGACAAAAGAAACAACTTTGCTTAAAAGCACTTTATTAGAAAAGGTCACTTAGTATTTTATTCTTGCATTATAAAATCAGGCTAGGAGTGAAATTCAATTTTCCAGGTAGAATTTGGACTTGAGCCTTAAAGATGAATTGTTCCTTGTAAAATTATAAGTAACTTTGCTTTTAGGACCTTTTCCTAGTTCGGCTTAGTTTGGGAGATAAAAATTAGGAAAAAAATAGACAAATCCTCTTTTGTTTAAACCTCTGTGGGTCCCACCTGTCATCCCCCTCTTCCCCCTTCCAGCACGCCGCGCCGCGTCGCTCGCCCGCCGCACCGTACGCCACCGCGCAGCTCGCTGTCCGCTGTTCGGCCACCCGAACAGCAAGCACCGCAACCCGCCCGCTTATCGACCGCCGTCTCTACTCCCCCGACCAAACCCTCTGTCCCCCTCTGCTTCGCCGTCGCGTGGCCGCCATGGACGGGCCGCGCCGCTGCATGGTCGGGACGCCCCGACGGGAACCGTCCGGGTTCAATGAACCCCGCAACCGCACCGCGCTTCACCCTTCTTCTGCAAGCGCTCGGCCGAAGCCCAGCTCACTCACTCGCCCACTTCCTCCTCTGCCTATCTTCCCCAGTTCACAAACGTCGCGCCGCCTGCCGAACTCTGGCGAGCGATTGCTCGCCAGCCACCGCACCGCCATTCGATTCCTCCCACCAAAGCCTCCGCCTTGATCCCCTCTGTCATCTTCTCCAGTTGGTTTCCCCTCTCTCCCGACCTAGACGGCGGAACGCCGAGTTCCTTTCTCGCGCACCCGCCATGTCTGCCACCTCAACCTTCTCGTGGTCCGGAAATTTCTGGCCAAACCGTCTCAAACCGAGCCATGTTCTAGCCTTCTCTACCTCCGCTGAAGCATAGGGTTAGATGGAGAGGTCTCTACCGCCTTGGTCCGGCCGGAACTCGACCTCGCCGCAAGCATGATCGTCGCGGTCCGCCACCGTGCGTGGCGCCGACCAATGCCGGGGTTGGCTTGGCTCGAGCACCGCACCCATGGGTAGCCTAGGGTTCGCCGCAGCTCATGCTCACCTCGCCGAGCCTCGGGTGAGCTAGGAGCCGCCTCGCCATGGCCGCCGTCGAGCTTGCTCCGGTGTCCCTCTGGCCCAGCTAGTAGGTCGATCGTGTTTGCCTCACGAAGGTGAGTCTAGAGGTGGGGTTGGTGTCGCCGGAAACCTCGCCGTCGGCGAGCTTTCATCGGTCAACGTCGGCGGGAGAGAAGCGCCACTGACCAGTGGGCCCTGTTGACCGAGGGCGTGGGGTCGCTTGACGCCTGGGTCCCGCTGGCAGAGAGAGCAAGAGAGAAAGAGAGAACGCTGGGTGTAGTGGAGTCTGGGACTTTGGGGTGTGCGTAGTGTTTTTCCTTGTGTCTCTGGGTGTGTTAGCCCAGGTGACCGTAGCAGTTTAGGTCAAGTTTTCTTTAATACAGTTTTTCAGAGTTTGTTCATATGCTTCTAAAATTCTTATATAGCTCGTTTTAAGTCCAAATTATGTGAAACAAATTTTTTTTGTGCTGGACATGAATGGATCTACCTGTTAAAATTGTTAGATGCATATTTTGTGATACTTTTACATGCAGTTTTATTTAATTAAGTAAATGGTTGTTAACTTGAAAAATGCATAACTAATTCTGTATAGCTCAGAAAAATGTGATTCTAATTTTGTTAGGCTTGTCTTGATGAGTAGTATCCGGGAAAAATGTGAAATGAACATGATCTGTGAAAAATATTGGCAGTAGGATTTAAAGTTGTTAAATGTTGTTTTCTTACTATAATTTTTATAAATAGAAATGCTTAGTTCCTGAGCTTGATAAATTTTGTAAAGTTATGTTAAAGGATGAAGTTGCCATGAAAAATGTTAGGTTGGTCTGTTTTGACATTTAGTAGTACAAACTATGAAAAGTGCATGATTTGTGAATTAATACAGTTAATTTTTATTGTATGCTAGGGTTACTGTTTTGGGCTGAAATTTTTATAGTAGTCTGGTTGTGGTCCATAGTAGCTTGTGTAAAAGTTATTTCATGCTGGAAGTTATTTCAATATGGTGATAATTATGTCTTGTTAAAGAAATTGGTTAAAAGGGAATAGGTAATTAAGTAATTAGAATTATTCGTGCTTTTTCTGTGGGTCATAAGTGATGAATGACTGTTCAAAAAGGGGTTAGGTTGAATGCTAGGTTGTAGGGTGTTGAAAAGGTAGTTAGAAGTAGTGTGGGGGTATAAACCCAGGTACCCTCACGGCTAGACTTGGGCTGCTTCATAAAAGGCCGGCCCAACTCACTGTGAAGGTTCGTGGCGTTAAGGCCCAGCTGGTCGGGCAGGCGGCCCAGCTGGTCGGATAACGGCACGGGAGCCTCCTCAGGGTCGGAAAGCAAGGAAGCGTAGTCGGTTAGGAAAGATATCATGTCCTTCACGATATGGACTTGTAATCGACTAGGTTTCCTTATTGTATCATGAGATCCAATCTTCTAAAGATCTGTAACCCTGCTCCCCGTGGCTATATAAGGCGAGCAGGGACCCCCTCTAAAAAACACATTCATCAATATACAGAGTAGATAACTCGACGCAGGACGTAGGGTATTACGCTGAACGCGGCGGCCCGAACCTGCATAAACCCCGGTGTTCATCTAGTTTCGTTCCTGTGTCACGTCCGGATCGTCGTTCTACGCGCCTTCCCCGCTAATCTACCACCTCGGGCATACCCCTAGGTGGGCTATCGACCATATTTCGTCGACAGCTGGCGCCCACCGTGGGGAGTGTGCGTGCGAATGTCATGACGACTCGGATGGTTTCTTTCCCGATTTCCATGGATCTTCCGGCGGGCTTGACGTTCACCGTCGGGTCTTTTTCGTGGGTCACCAGAGGTAACCTAGTCATCGGACGCATGGAGACGCCCCAAGCATCCCAACTACTGGGAGCATCGATGTCGAGATCGGAGCCCCCGAACAAAACGACGCTTCCCCGCTACCGAGGGCGGCGCATCGACAACTCCGACCTGATCGAATCCATCGATCGGGTCACGGCGGGCATCGCCGAAACTCTCGCTTTGGCAGACTCGATCGGAGATCGTTCGCCTCAGCACGAGTACAACGAAGGAGAGTGGCAACAACCTCGACGACCGGCTCGTGCTAGGAGACATGCACAACTTCAAACCGGTCTGGTCATCACTTCCACCCCTACGGGTCGTTCCGCCCTGTTTTGCCCTCCCCAGAAGTCTAAACCGAGCAGGACGAAGCATGGCTTTTTCGCTCCTGTCTTTCCTCATGGATTGACAAACTCGGCCTCGACATATGAGGAGCAAGTCATGGGACTCTTCCAGAGTCGTACCAAGAACCGGCGTACTCCGGATAAGCAGTCGTCCAATCTCAAGCAATCTGGCGGCAATGTTTGCATGGCAATTTTAACCTCCGCTCCTGCATCAAACGATGGATCGACCAGATCCAACTCACCAGATCGGTCGCCGGATTATCCTTTGGGTTTCGAGCCCCTCCCGCGTTATGAGGGCTCAATATTCGCTATAAGCCATGATGAGTCGGCCGTGGATGGGGAAATAGATGAGGTCAAAACCCAGCGTTTAGCCAAAAACGCTGACAGAGCTACTCGGAGAGCAGCTGAGGCTAATGGTGGACAGCGCTTACAGCGAAACCTATACGATGCATTCGACATGTGCGATAACCTTCAAGTCCACAGAACCCCTCAAGCTAATCTTGCCATGGCGATGAACCTGGTCGAGAATCTCCCGGTGACACCACAGCTCGAGCAACTCGGTGCGTATTTGAAGGCGTCTCTGGTACAAGTCCAACACCAGGCGGTAGGACCGTCTCACGCCGCTCCCACCAGATCTAGAAGAAGTCGTAGGGATCCGGACCCTTGCCTAGAGGCTAGCAATAATCTGGATCGCCGCAACGATCACAATAATCGTAGAGGCGGCCAAGACGACGGAGCCGACCAGCGTGCCAGGAATAATCCAAGTGCCGGGCCCTGGGACTTGCGCGACCACGTCACTGAAAGGTCCGATCTACGCAACCACATCGAGGGTTCTAAAGACACAATGCTCCGTCAAGAGATGGAAAGACGTAACCAATGGGATCGCAAGCACGGCCTCCTAGACCAAACCCTCACTGGTCCTAGACAGTTTACGAAAAGGCTCCGGTCTGTCATTTGGCCAAGGGGCTTCATCAAGATCCAGGACCTGAGGTCGTACGATGGAAAGGTAGATCCTCGTCAATGGATCATTGTTGGTATAAATTAACGCACACTCTACTTTATCCGCAAGCGCACAGATAAGATCTACCGATGTAGCACTTCACCAGAGTAACCCAGTTTTAATATCGAACCCAAGGGAACGGATAGCGTGGAGTCTTAAGTGTATAACCCCTGAGTAACTAACAAGGACGGAGAAGCTAAAAGTATAGAGGGGATCACTAAGGTTATCTAAATCCAACTTAAGAGTGATATGTTTATTATTCTTAATGGGGAAGTTGCCATAAAAGGTCACAAACAGAGTATGATTCTTTTATGCAAATGTATAATCCTACCGAGCCTACACACGGGTAAGTGGACTATAGAAGAATCAACAAGGCTATAAGAGTCACCCTTGCGAACTACCACTACTACCGGCGTTATAGGAGGTAAATATGAGCTATCAAGTCTAAGAACCACGCTTATACTATCCAACTACTCTAACTCTAGAGCGACTAGAATTAAAGTACTCAAAAGAGAGTCATAAACCTTAAGAACAATAAGAACAATGGCTCAAACTTAAATATAGATGTTGATTACCGAAACAATCGTTGAAGCAAGTCGATGAAGAACTTGAATCCACAGGTACAAGATGAAGAAGTTGATCCGACAGGCCGGAGCTTCCTCTTGATCTCTTCCTCTCTCTCTCTCTCTTCTAGTTCTAGAATAAGACTAGGTTCTAATCCTACTTGAGGGGTATCTAGTCTTCTACTTGAAAGCTAACTCTTGATTACAACTAGATGAACTAGATCTAATTCTAGATGAACTAGAAGAGATTCATCTAGAGGGACCTCTACTTCTACATTGGAACCCTAGTTTCTGATGTGGAGATGAATAATGAAGATGGAGATGCCTGGAGAGGGGGGTCTGGGGCTGCTTATATAGCCCTAAGGGATCGACCGCGGCCGTTAGATCAAACCGACTTCAGGTAGGGCTGAGATGCATCCTAGAGGTCGGTGGAGGTAGCTTGCAGAAGACGGAAGCCAGTGGGCCCGGGGGGAGACCGACCGGTCTAAGGGTGGGACCGGTCGGTCCCACCTGGCGGCCTCTCGAGGTGTCCCGCCTCGTGGTGTCCTTTGGTGTCCTCTAGAACCTTCTAGAATATTCCTGACGTGCCGGTTGCGTTATCTCGCGTTGGTTTCCTTCTTGGGGAAGCAATCAGCGCTGGTTTCCTGGTTTAGTCCCTGCAGAACCACAATTCACCAAAACTCGTGGAATATTGTCAATTAAAACCCTAAACCTTTGTTGGTGATTGAATTCATGCCCTTTTCATATTTATTTATCCTCTAATTTTGATAGATAACCAGCGTCAACAAGTTCCCCCAAGCTTACCCTTTGCTACTCCCTTAGCAAAACCAAAACTTATCAATGGATCAGGAGTTGCTACTATATCTTCACTTCCAACAAGTATACCTGCTGTTAAACAAAAATTCTCCAAAACATATCATGTTATTCTTCATGGGGCATATTACTCTTACCTTAGGTCTTGAATAATTGAGAGATTGAATGATCAAATCAAGCACTATGTCTCTAGTTCTTTCACTTCACCTTTATCCCGGAGTTTTAATTGATTTTCAAAAGCATTAATACATATGTTGTCAAATTAAACAATGGATCCAAAGAGAAAGTCAACTAACCATTGAATCAAGAAGTGCATGTGTATGGAAAAATGGAGTCGGATGCTCTTTTGAATATATTCACTCTTTTCTGTTTATCAGAGACATATGGCTATTAGGCTAATTCTACTGTCGGGAACGTGCCCATTTTTTTCTGACATTTTTTTTTCTTTTTCTTTGAGGTTCCGGACACTTGTCCCTTTTTATTTCCTCGGGATCTATCTTTTTGAGGTTTCGGACACTTGTCCCTTTTTATTTCCTTGGATCTCTCTTTTTTTTCTTTTCTCTCTTTTTTTTTAATAGCCACATGCTTCCAACAAACTTCTGAGAGGGTAGCAACAGATAATTATGAGCATTTATGCGGAAGATGGATGAAATGTGTAAGTGATGTCAATTCAATGGCAAGATAACATCTCACAGGGTCACAAAGCTTAATTTAACTCAATGCAATTATTAGTCATGTTTACATTTAGAAATCTCCGGAACTCTAGTGTTGCTTAGAACAAGATAATAGCAGCTCAGATCATCACATGTCATGTCCCAACTACCTAGACCTTAGATTAAGTATTTGCCAACCATGTATTTAATTTTATTTTAAGGCATCATTATTAATGAGGAGAACTCATGCTTTGAAGGCTAGGTGCTTGAAAGAAATTAGATAGAGCAACTATTCATCATTTCCATGCAAAAGATTAGAGAGAGCAGGTTCTTCTTTGGTCATCAACTTCTTAAAACAAACTAGACACACTGTTTTATTTATTTAATCTAACACACTTTAAGATAAAGCTAATAATAGTAGTAAAGACATACCTGAATTGTGAAGATAACGGGGGTGCGTCTCCCCCAAGCTGGTTCCCTTAATAGCGTTGAGCCTTCATGTGCCCATATATTTTCTTTTTGTCTTTTTTTTAATGGTGAGCCTTCATGTGCTCACATATTTTTGTTCTTTTCTTTTTAGTGGTGAGCCTTCATGTGCTCACATATTTTTGGTGTTTTGAATTTATTTATAGAATGAAAAACTTAAGAGGATAAAGATACTTACGTAGATACATGGGGGTGCCTTCCCCCAAGCTGAATGTTGACGTAGTCGTTCGATCTTGTAATGTAGCAGATTGGCAGTGGATATGTCCTTCCTTTATTAGAGCTTTGATTGATGTTAATGTTTGTTGAGATAGTGCTCCAACAGTAGATGGAGCATTCACTTGCTCGTCAGCTTTTCTTGGCCTTTCAAATCCTGTGAAACTCAAATAGACAACAAAACTTGTGGAACAGATTAAGCGTTAGTGGTTGGCCACTTAAGCCTTAGTTGTCTAGAATTTCAGTAAGATCTCTTTCTTAATATTTTTTGTATTTTATATTTTTTTGATGCAAGAGAAAATGCACAGGATGAATGCATGCATATTTATTTTTATGCCACCACGGTGAACATCCTTGCAGATTTTTATACACCATAGGATTATTCACATGGGGCTTTATGGTTTGTAGTGTAACAAATGCAATATTTTTATTTTCTTTTCTAATACAATGCAGAAATTAAAATGTTTGTGAATTAAATATGATGATGCAATGATTAAATATGATGATGCAACAAATGACTAAGAATTGAATATGAGAAATATGCAGGAAAATAAATATGAGGATAACTACCGATTTTACCTTTTGGCGAAGGTTCGGATATTTAGGTCCGACGAACCGGACCTTCCCTTGGTTCAGACCTCCCAATGTATGTCAGACGTTTGGAAAGTTGTTATTGATTGTACCTCTGAGGTGCAGACTTTTTCTTTCATACTTTCTTGGTCTGAGTCTTCACTTCCTGTGGTTCACTGTCTTGAGGTTTCTCTCCTTTCTTTTCTGGGACAGTGCCGATAACTTCTTCTTCATGATTGGCCTCTCTATTCTTGATAGTTTGTCTTTCTTGGCATTGAGAGCGGCGTCTTTCACTTCTGTTCTTCTTGGGTGCTTCATTGGGTATGTCGTTGATGAAGTTGCATCATGCCTTTTCTCCAAGAAAGTGAAAATGGGTTTCCTCTTGTAAATGATTGCACTTGTAGCGTAGAGGAATGGTCTTCCTAGGATAAGGTGGACATCATCATCTTCTCATGTCGAGGATCAGAAGTCTGTGGGGACTTCATGACCTCTAATTCTGACTACGACGTCTTCCATCATTCCTTCTTGTTTATGCCTTTTGATATGGTGTCACTCATGTCATTTGTTCGTACAGCAGTTTGAAGTGAAGCGTTAATTGTGGACGCTGGCAGCATCTTGCTCAGTGTGCATGTTCTTGTAGATCTAGGACCTTCACTCTGTAGAATTTGGGAGTGACAAACATCTCCATGTTTTGCTCAAGAGTGTGTCCTGCTTATAAAGACAAGGTAGAGATCAAGTGCATGGGCTCTATTGGTGGAAAAACACCAACAGAACCAAAAGTTTTGTTCATTCCCCTCTAACCTTAGGCACATTGCACAAGACAAACTTGTTGTTTATATGTTCTATTCAATCTTAACATGAGTGATATGATCAGAGGATGAGCATAAAAGTAGCATCTTAAAATATTTAACAGATCAAATTACTTAACCCAAGGAAGGATAATCTATGCATAAAGTGTCGATCTTTTCATAATTGAAATATATCATTTTCCAAAGGATAGATGCACAACATTTTAGCTCATTTAGTTAAGACAGTGGGATTCAAGAGAGTAGAGCTAGGAACAAAGATCAAAGGACTGAACATGTTGAGTTGATTAGGTTGGATCAAGTGAGGTGCAACTTAAACATGTTTAGTTATGTTCATACTAGAATCAAGAAGAAGCTTTTATAGTGATGGTTACTTACCTTGAAATGTTACTTTGTCATTGGAGAGTGATTGTGCTGAACCACCTTTTGGAAGCTCCCCTTGTCTAGCTAGTTTGTCTTCTCTTGCTAGTCTCACATTGTTCTTGAGAGGAGGAAGATCACAGTGGAATCATCTTTAGAGGTATTGACCTTCCTTCTCTTGTGTCGACTTATCAGTGAAGGCGCATTGTTCCACGAGTATGCTGACTAGGATCCTCTCGCTTTCTTGTATCAATTTTGTACTATGAGGATGTAGGGACAGTTCCGCATTCTTCTCTTGTCAACCCTTCTTGTTTTCCTTTAATTATTGGGTTGACAAGAGACTTGAAATTAGAGCTGCTACTCGAGTGCCTCTATGATAGCCTTTTGTCTTGTAATGTCACAACTGAGACTTGTCCTCTCAACAGTGTCTAGATGATGGAGATCTTATCGACTGTTCTTCTTGATTTGCTGGCTCAAGTGGTATCTCTCCATCTCCTAACTCTTGTGGTGCAGTGGCTTCATCTTTCATGATGCCCTCCTCAATTCTTGGTAGTTGGTTCTCCCTTCGAGGTCTTCTCTTGGTTATCTTTGGCTGCTCATAAGTAATGTAGATGTTGAAGATGCAGCGAAAAATCCAAAAGTTGACTTTTCCAGGTCCGGCAAAGATAATAACATTGATGGAGCTCAAGAACGATCTTCCAAGAATGTGTGGTGGATCATATTCTTCTTCTGGACTGGGATAACATCTAGTGGTTTGTATTGATCAAAGTGGTGGGTAGGAGGTTAATATGTCTTGAAGTGGTTTTCTATTTCCTCCCTTTGATTGTGAAACATATCTAGACAACGGAATTGTCTCTCCCAGGCTGGCTTGTGATGCAGATGGATTCCCAAACAACATGCTCATGTGTTTGACTTGTAGATCTTGTTATTGTTGTAGTGGTACCATCTTGTCTCCCAAGCTAGCTCTTGATTAGAAAAGAGGATAACTTCCCACTTCTTATATTGATGTCTTGGACAAAGATGATTGCAGGCATAGGTTGTCTCATACGAGGTAAGTTGCATCCTGTTTGTCATCAGCGCCCAAGCAAGACTCAAAGCTAGGCTAGCACCATTTGTAATCTGAGAGTAGGTTTGTGTGTCTATGGTTTGGGTTCTGGATCTTCAATGTTTAGAGCAAACCATGGATGAACAAAATCTCTCTCCTGCATAACGTTAGTGGATATATACCCGAAGGATTGCAAGAATTTGAAGCATGAGTTATTATCCACAACTTGTGTATTTTGCATCTATGCTACTAAAAAGATGTTTTTAGGATTATTTTAGCACAGACTGGTATTTTATGTGTTGGCTGCACTTTAACATGATTCAAGGCAAAAGATAACTTGCAGTAGAAGACAAAATAATAAACTTTGATACTCACAGTTCTTTCATCCATGATGAATGAGCTAAGTCTTCATTGTGCAAATTTGTTGAAGTTCATTGTATGCCTTGCTTCATCTCCGGTGTGAGTTCATCTCAGGACTTTCCCAAATTGATATTAAAAGTTTCCTACAGGGGTTAGTCCAACAAAATATCCAATATCTACTATAGCATACTATCAGTTCAGAAATCAACCTAGACACCACGTCTAATTCGATCTAGGAAGGCATTTTAACCTAAGCACCATACTTAATTTAAAAGCCTTTAGAGGTAAAATCAGCACACCTTTAAGCTCAAGAATCAAACCAGACACCATGTCTTACATTAATTCATGAAAACAGTTAAACTGAGCTCTATGCCTAATTTAAAAGGTATACGATAATACTTCAAAACCAAAGAATATACTATAGCAAATAAAGATAACATGAAAGTATTGTAGAGATTTATTCAGATGGTGATGAAAGAGTATACGAGCATATCCTAAAGGTAGGGACAACCAACATAGTAACATGGCAAGAAATATTCTTAGAAAGCCTGTAATTCAATGTTGCATGATGATTGGTGGGACATACCTTGTATTTGTTGTTCCTTCGTTCTTTTCTGCTCCAGACCTGGAAAGGTTAGTGACAAGAATACTCGAAGGAATATAATTATATTTCTATGCTCATTACAAGGATAGTGCAGCAGAAAGGTAGAGATAGCTCATAACCAGGTATTATGATGGGGTATAAGGATTCTACTGGTTATAGCTTGCTCATGGGGTAGTGATAGATAAGAGTGGAATTCAAAAACAACATTCATAAGAATGAAAACAAAAATAATGAAAAGACTGGGACAAAAAAGGAAAAAGATAAAAGTATGATTACAAGGTTATACTTAAGACGTAAGATGATCTACCGTTCCCCGGCAATGGCGCCAAAAATGCTTGTTGGTATAAATTAACGCACACTCTACTTTATCCGCAAGCGCACAGATAAGATCTACCGATGTAGCACTTCACTAGAGTAACCCAGTTTTAATATCGAACCCAAGGGAACAGATAGCATGGAGTCTTAAGTGTATAACCCCTGAGCAACTAACAAGGACGGAGAAGCTAAAAGTATAGAGGGGATCACTAAGGTTATCTAAATCCAACTTAAGAGTGATATGTTTATTATTCTTAATGGGGAAGTTGCCATAAAAGGTCACAAACAAAGTATGATTCTTTTATGCAAATGTATAATCCTGCCGAGCCTACACATGGGTAAGTGGACTATAGAAGAATCAACAAGGCTATAAGAGTCACCCTTGCGAACTACCACTACTACCGGCGTTATAGGAGGTAAATATGAGCTATCAAGTCTAAGCACCACGCTTATACTATCCAACTACTCTAACTCTAGAGCGACTAGAATTAAAGTACTCAAAAGAGAGTCATAAACCTTAAGAACAATAAGAACAATGGCTCAAACTTAAATATAGATGTTGATTACCGAAACAATCATTGAAGCAAGTCGATGAAGAACTTGAATCCACAGGTACAAGATGAAGAAGTTGATCCGACAGGCCGGAGCTTCCTCTTGATCTCTTCCTCTCTCTCTCTCTTCTAGTTCTAGAATAAGACTAGGTTCTAATCCTACTTGAGGGGTATCTAGTCTTCTACTTGAAAGCTAACTCTTGATTACAACTAGATGAACTAGATCTAATTCTAGATGAACTAGAAGAGATTCATCTAGAGGGACCTCTACTTCTACATTGGAACCCTAGTTTCTGATGTGGAGATGAATAATGAAGATGGAGATGTCTGGAGAGGGGGGTCTGGGGCTGCTTATAGAGCCCTGAGGGATCGACCGCGGCCGTTAGATCAAACCGACTTCACGTAGGGCTGAGATGCATCCTAGAGGTCGGTGGAGGTAGCTTGCAGAAGACGGAAGCCAGCGGGCCCGGGGGGAGACCGACCGGTCTAAGGGTGGGACCGGTCGGTCCCACCTGGCGGCCTCTCGAGGTGTCCCGCCTCGTGGTGTCCTTTGGTGTCCTCTAGAACCTTCTGGAATATTCCTGACGTGCCGGTTGCGTTATCTCGCGTCGGTTTCCTTCTAGGGGAAGCAATCAGCGCTGGTTTCTTGGTTTAGTCCCTGCAGAATCACAATTCACCAAAACTCATGGAATATTGTCAATTAAAACCCTAAACCTTTGTTGGTGATTGAATTCATGCCCTTTTCATATTTATTTATCCTCTAATTTTGATAGATAACTAGCATCAACAATCATGCTATATGAAACTGCAGTACGGGCAGCCGGCGGAGGAGGAGACGTCATGGCCAACTATTTGCCCGTGGTCCTTAATCAAGGTGCAAGCCAGTGGCTCCTGAGCCTCCCTTCCGACTCCATTGACAGTTGGTCCGACCTGAAAAAGGCATTCATATCTAACTTCAAAGCTACTTGTCAGCAGCCTGCCAGCAAATATGACCTAGAGCGCGTCAAAGACCGCCTTGGTGAGCTGTTATGAGAATACATCCGCCATTTCTCTGATGCTCGAATCCGGGTAGCCAATGTTACTAACGACGAATCTATCTCGGCTTTCATCAGAGGATTACATCATCATGAAGGGCTTAGGAATAAGCTGTTGCACAAGGAACCAAGAACGGTCGAAGAACTACTTAATATAGCTCAGAGTTGGGCTCGGGCGGAAGAATATAATACACAACTTGCGGACGACCGCCGAGACCAGAGGCCTAGGCACGATGACCTCCAACGAAATAATTACCGTAGCGACCACCACGACGAAGCCCACAACGATCATCGCGAAAGGTTCAGGGATAACCGCCACCCTAACCGAAGGTTCGACAGCCGAGATGAAAGAAGAAGACAACCAAACTCTGGTCGAGCACCGGGTAATGAGGTTAATAACACCAAGACTGGAGGCAAGCGCAACTATGATTCAGCTTACTCCAAGATCTTGAAGCAAGATTGCCCGGCACACCCTGGCGTAGGACATACGATGAAGGAATGCAGGGGTTCAAAGCCATATTCCACAATGGCTCAAAGAAACAACGCCCCGACACCGAGGATGACCCTCCGAAGCGACGCGAGGGAAAAGGTCCTCAAGAAGATGATGAAGACGACCAGGACCCAAGAAGAAACCCGAAGCACGGAGGCTTCAGAGAAGCCGAGAAGTCTGTGCGAACCATATTCGGTGGGAAGGCAATCCTGGCCGACAAAAGGGTCCGCAAGCTAATTGAGCGTGCAGTCTACTCCGTTGACCGAGTTGACGAAAGGATATCAGATCCCAACTACCTGGCCTGGTCACACCAAGAAATTTCGTTCAGCAGAGCTGATCAGTGGGCCAGAGTTCCTGAGCCTGGTCATTTCCCGCTTGTTGTTGACCCGACTATTGACGGGGTACGATTCGAGAGAGTGTTGGTCGATGGTGGCAGCTCCCTCGACATATTATTCAAACACGCGCTACCTGAGCTTGGCATCAAGATAAGTGACTTAGAACCTTATGACGCTCCTTTTTGGGGGATCCTACCATCCCAGGCTTCCCAGCCTTTGGGTCAAATCACTCTACCAGTCCAGTTCAGCACGAAGGAATGCCACTGCATCTGCTACATCAATTTCATCGTAGCAGACTTTGAAGGGTCTTATCATGCATTGTTAGGCCGACTGGCCCTGGCAAAGTTCATGGCGGTTCCGCATTACACCTACTTACTGCTCAAAATGCCATCTGAGAAAGACATTTTAAGCATAAGGGGAGGCATCTCCATGGCTTATGAATGTGAGACGGAAAGCTTTGCTACTGCTCAAGCTCATGACCTCTCAATCCGCATGGAGGAAACACGCGTGGACGCGGTAAAAGTGGCTCCAGAAGACCAGTCTATCCCAGTCAAAGAAGCTAAGCGCGCGGCAACCAGGAGCAAGGATTTCAAGGAGGTGGAGCTGGTCGAAGGAGATACAAGCAAAACGGCACGCATTGGGGTCGACCTCGACCCCAAATAGGAAGACGCGCTCGTCAGCTTCCTGAGGGAGAACGTAAGCGTTTTCGCGTGGAAACCCGCGGATATGCCCGGTGTACCTCGAGAGCTGGTCGATCACTCCTTAGACGTTTCGAAGACCACCAAGCCAGTCAAGCAGAAGTTACGACGGTTCGCTCGCGACAAAAAGGAGGCTATTAGGGTAGAAATCACCCGGCTTTTAGCTGCCGGATTTGCAAAAGAAGTGTATCATCCGGAGTGGCTTGCCAACCCGGTTTTAGTCCAAAACAAGAATAAAGAATGGATAATGTGCGTTGATTATACCGATCTTAACAAACACTGCCCTAAAGACTCCTTTGCTTTACCCCACATCGACGAACTCGTCGACTCCACGGCTAGGTGCGAGCTTCTGTCCTTCCTAGATTGTTATTCCGGATACAACCAAATTTCTCTGAGAGAAAAAGACCAGCCCAAAACATCGTTCATTACCCCTTTTGGGACATATTGCTACACAACGATGTCTTTCGGCCTCAAAAACGCAGGGGCCACGTACCAAAGGGCGATTCAAAAATGCCTAGACGAGGAAATTCGAGCGGAGCTCGTAGCGGCTTATGTCGACGATATCGTCGTAAAAACAAAGTGGACCCCTACATTAGTAGACGACCTACGCGCAACTTTTGCGGCACTGAATAAATTCCGATGGAAGCTCAACCCTAAAAAATGTACCTTCGGGGTCCCGTCTGTTATCCTGCTAGGCAACATAGTAAGCAAAGACGGCCTGAGGCCTAACCCGGAAAAAATCCAGGCTGTACTAAAAATGAAGCCTCCAAAAAACGTCAAAGATGTCCAAAAGTTGACTGGATGCATGGCTGCTCTAAGCCGTTACATCTCATGTCTAGGAGAAAAAGTGTGACAGAACCGACCAATTTATACCAGATTAAGCACTGAATCCCTGCTTTCACAGAGATTTGCAAGTGCTTAAGCTCGTACAAACCCGATAGTCCGGAAATCTCGAAGGATTTCAAATCATTCAACTTTAGCCAAGATCATAATAGATTAGCGTACATGTCCACGAGGTACATTCAGTTCGCACATAGTTCAAATACATCGGAGTTCAACAGTTATTACAAACCATAGTTCGAAATTCACAAGCGGAAGCAACATAGTTTTAAACATAAGTTCTCAGTTCACAATACGGTGCCATTGCCTGATCAGTCCACATCAGGAGAGGATAAGAGATGCCCATGCCCATGGTCTAATCATCACCCGCGACGGGGTACAGACAGTTTTCGCAATAGCCGTAGAAGCATTGCCCATCTGCAACAACAAGGGATAAAACCCTGAGTACGAGAAGGTACTCAGCTAGACTTACCCGTCATAAACCAGAAATAAGGTGACACCAAGGAGTATGCAAGGCTGTATCTGGGTTTGGCCATACATACCCTTTTGCATAAAGCATTTTATTATTAAATAATCATCATTAGAGTATTAGCAGTCAATTTCATGTAATCAACCTGATTAACTAGATTTGCACCTGATCTAGAGCAATCACTTGGCTAATTAATCAAGCAAGAGTGATTATTTCAATAATAGCCTTTCAGATTGAACATCATGACCATCTTTAGTTCCATAAGTTACTACGGTAACACATGCCCAGTCAAGTTACTCACTGTCCAGGAGCGATGGCGATTATAATCGATTCCTACCCAGCTGGGGATAAAATGTCGCACACTCACCCGATCACACCTTGCCAGGCAGCCGTCGGTGACCGCTTCAGGAAATTTGAGAACACAACACGCGGGACGGTCATGGGCCCTTCTACACCGGGGGTTATCTCAATGCCAGGTCGCTCAAGCTATAACTACCCACGATCATGCCAGGTCAATCAGGCCCCGCCTGTCCACGGACCATGCCAGGTTGCTCAGACTAGTTGCCCACGGTACATATAAGGCCCTGGGTGTTAGACGTCAACATCTCCATCACCGGCTCGAATAGCCCTACTCGGCTTCACAGGAGGTACTTCGACCTACTCCGTTAAGTGATTGACGCATTCAAAATGACTGAGGTGTGCCTTCGTCGGGTCCTAATCGAAACAGACGAGAGACTACTAGCACACAGAACCCATGTCCTGCTGCTCCTACATCCCGCCCGGTCTCAAATTAATTATCACATGGTTATATCCATGATATCATGAGGCTAGTCATGATCAGTATCAACCTATATGCGGGAGACAGGAAATCACCTGACTTTTACCCGTCTAAGCAGGCTAAGCAATAACGAGCCTAGACCTAACAGGGATATTAAGACAATAACTGTAGGTGGACAAGGATAAGTAATTAATGCAGCAACGGTGTCACTCAACTCCTATAACCTAATGCAACAAACATATCAGGTTAATTTCGTAATTGCATTTGCAAACCATAGGAGTGGGATGCTCCGGGGCTTGCCTTGTTCAAAGTCGGAGGGTCGATGGTCGCGGCACTCAGGCAGGTCCTCGACGTCTCCTTCTTCGGTCCTCTCGTCCTGGGTCTCCTCCGGACACGGTTCCTCCGGTGGCAGCGGGTTCTGGATCTCCACTACCGATCCTGTATGATGCATAACACGTATAAGTAAAAATGAATGCACATGGGATGCATTGGGATGCAACATAGAACAAGATAACTCAGCAGATAAGCACATGTCATCTACTTCATTTTCTTCAACAAGGTAGTCAACATCAGCCTAGTGATTACAAAACACCTTAACCAACCAAAGAACTAATTAACCTTCCTAATTAACTCCAACCAACCAACTAATTAACCTTCCTAATTAACTGGTCAGGATTTACAATTACTACAGCAAGCACTTACTTACTTAATTTATTCTCCTTAATTACTTGCTGAAATAAATCCATTTAATCAAGCCTATAACAGGAACCCATCATAGATAGCTTCAGAAAAATCAACAGAAATGACTGGAAGTTAACAACACATAATCTAGTCCTCTGTCCAAATTTCAACCCAATTGGACTTAAACTCTATCCTCTATGAAAAAGACAAATATTAATAGGAAAAGGTGCTTTGAACTACACACCCTAACAAAAAGTATCAAACAATAAATTTCCCATTTTTCTACTGAACTTCTTAGCACAAGAGCGGTGTATAAAAATTCTTAGGTTCATATTTCTCATATTTTAATTACTACAATTTAAACAAGAAAGCAGCATTTAATCACTTTAATTGCTACTGCCAAAATATTCCACAGAACAACATCATATTACATTTTCCCAGAAACTATTTATCAATACAAACCTAACAAAACAAGAATTACATTTTTCTGAGCAATACACAGATTACTATGCATTTAACAAGATTTCAGCCTAAACATAATTTAAATATAACTACACAAAAATTTATCACAAACTGGACATATTATATTTTTCATGCATATAACTCATCACAACAAACTTAACAAAACTTATTTCACCTTTTTAGCATTTACAGAATGCAAGATATGAATTAAACAAGCTAATCAAGCATTTTTGAAATCTATTTAAACAAAACCCTGAAAAACTCTTTACCCTAAACTGCTACACGCACCCAAACTACTGCACCCGAGACACTGACAGCCGGGACCCGAGCCACTGACTCGCGGGCCCCCGAGTCAAACCGGCCCCACCTGTAAGCCACACAGAAGCAGGGGAAGGGTTGACCGCGGCGGAGCTCGCCGGCGGCGACCTCCCCGGCGAAACGGACACCACCGCTCTACTCCTCTCCTTCTTCCGCACCCGACGGTACCACTCTTTAGCCCAGCGCATGCACAGATCGAGCTCGCCATCGACCATGGCGGACACGGCGGCGCGGCCATGCTACGCCGGCCGGCTCCGGTCATCCCGAGCTAAACCAACTCCCGATTCCTACTCCGGCGACCTTCACAACCCTAACCCGAGGCCCAGGAGCCAGGGTTCTCACTCCGAGCATCCGCGACCACGGCCATGCCAACTCCGGCGACCATGGCGAGCGGCGAACGGCGGCGTACCATCACTACCAAACCCTAATCGGCTAAACCAACACCACCAACGTCTTCTACGGGTCAAGGCGACTCACGAACGCTAGCTAGGACAAACGGACGGGCACGGAAAGGGGGTTGGCCATGGCGGACCGAGCTCGTCGGCCATGGCGGACACGGCGGACGTGGCGTACCGCGGTCACCAAACCCTAACCGGCCAAACCATCACCTTCTACCTCTTCCATGAACCTCACTGACCCTCGAACGTGAGCTAGGGCGACACGAAACCACGGGAAAGAGGCCGGCCATGGCGAACCGAGCTCGGCGGTCATGGCGGCGGCTCATCCCGGGGCTTGCCTAGGGTTTTCTATGGGGCGCTAAGGGTAGCAAGAGGTGCGGGGGCTCACGGCGAAGCTTTGCGGGTGGTTGGGCTTGCGGCGAGGCGGCCGGACGGCGGTGAACGGCGGCGGCGCTTGCTTTTCCCCTCCTTTCCGCTCGAGCGCCGGCGAGAGCGAGAGAGACAGAACGGAGGGAAGTGGAGCGGCTTGGCTGCGCGAGTGCAGGCGGGCGGGCCATGTGCTCGCCACACCGGCGCGGACGTGGGTTCGCCAGGCGTCGGGCGCCACGCGGCGGCCAAGCTCTGGCGCGGTCGGCCACGACCACGGCCGATTCAAACTGAATCGCCGGGTTCAGGCGCTGATGGCCGACTGACGGCCAGATTTTGGACGCGATTATCTCCTAATCCACTCGATAAGTGAGCAAGTGAGGGCCCCTGTCGAAGCCCTTCAATAGTTTGTTGAGGTAAATCTTTTGAAATCCTCTTCAAATGTTACAATCTCATTTGAGTGCTGATGGTAATATTTTTGTGCAGGGCTTTGATGTAAAGGTCAAGGACCAGATCACTCGGATCCGTCAGGAGATGTCTCGTGAGAATCAGGAGCTTCAAGATTACATCGCCTAGGACCAAATTAGCCAGAAAGTGGCCACCCAACTCCTGCACAATCGCATCAACGAGCTGCAAGGTAGTCTTAAGACTGTAGTAGCTGAGCATGACGCTGCCAATAACCGGGAGGTTGCGCTGATAGCCAAAGATGCCTCCTTGGAGCAGAAGATGAAGGAGCTGAAGAAAGCTTCCAAGAAGCAACTGGATGGTAAGTTGAAAATACTGCTCCGAGTCTTTTTATCCTTGCTAACTGATGACACGGTATCCGACTAATGTGTCTTCAGATGCGAACAAACTGGCTTCCGGGTGGCAAAGCGCGTTCAACCGAAAGCAGGCGGAGCTTGAGGAGGTATTTGCTAATGCGCAAAATACTCTTCAAGAAGCCAAATTGATGCGTGAGGGTGCTGACCGGGACCTCCTGTAGGCTTTGAAATCTACGAAGGAGTCGCGGGAAGCCCTCGAGTCTTCGCAGGCTTCCTTGAAGGCGTTGGAGCGTGCCATCGAGCCCATCCTGGATATGATTCCGTGCCCTGAAGGGGTCAAGGAATCTTTGATTGATCAGGCCAAAGCTGCACCTAGACAGCTGGCTCAGTATATCAAAGATATGTCAACTTCAGTTGTGCAGGGTCTGATGGCGACACTGCGGCTGCATCTGCCGTCCTTCGACTTGTCCTCTCTTATGACACTTCCTGAAGGCAAAGGTGATGAGGATCTTGCGGCGATGCAAGAGGTGGTGAAGACCGCGACGGAGGAGTACTCGCAGATTTTAGATCTTGTAGAGTAGTTTAGCCTCCTTGATCGTTTAACCGCCGCTTGTATTCCCTGGAAAAAATTATTATCAAATATAAAGAATCAAAGTATTAGTTACTTTTGAATCTTTGTGAAATTCGTATATAATAAACTCATCATTGCAAGAAATTTCTTGTCAATGGGTTGTTTCTGTTTGATGTGGATGTATTACCAGGCGTCTTATTAGACGAGTCTATCCGGGTGCTCTCTAGCACTTGGGTTTGGGTCGTGTGACTTCATTTCTCTAGTAGTCGTATAACGATCATGTAGAGAACTTAGTCTTGCTCGAGTACTACTCTTAGTACCATTGTTCAAGGGATAATTTTGATCAAGCACCTCTTGAAGGATCGTGACAATGGTTCCTTCTGGGTGAATCATATCCTCTTGGTATTCGCAGCTTGAGTGCGAAAATGGGTGGACCTCTGTCCGGTTAAGTTGTAACAGGGTGAGTACTACTCCCCTTGTTACACCTTATAGGAACTAGTATCTACTATGGTAGATACCATATTCGCTATAGGTTGATAGCCGGGTATTAAGCCGTACTATCATTGGAGTTGTATTGAGCTTGGAGCTCGTAACTCGAGTATGGTTGCCGCTGAACCAATCCATCCGAGTAATATTATATATTAGTCGGTGGGATACAATAGCTAAAGCTTATTGTATGACTGATAGGCTTCATGTGACTAAATAGTCATAATGAAGTGTAATAAGAGAAAAAAGCTCTTGTTGCTGATGAACTGCAAACTCTATTAATATCTGTGTAGTGAATACATTTGCCCTGAGTCAGATTTCTAGCGTAGTCCTTAGGTATGGAATTTCTTCAGATGCTCAATATTCCATGAATTTGGCAACGGAGAACCATCCTCAGTGACTAGCTCAAATGACCCGGGTCTTGTTACTTTGGATACTATGTAGGGTCCTTCCCATGGACTCATAAGCTTGTGGCGCCTGTGGTATTCTGAATTTTCTTCATTACCAGATCGCCTACTTGGAAGGTGCGGTGATGGACGTTCTTGTCATAGTAGCGCCTCATCCCTTGAAGGTATCTTGCTGACTGAAAGAGTGCGGTTAATCGGGATTCTTCAAGGCTGTCGACTTCTAGCCGTCTGGTATCATCAGCTTTGCCTTCATTGTACTGCTCTGTTCATGGGGAGCTCCAGATTAAGTCAGCCGGGAGGATTGCTTCAGTGCCATATACCAAGAAAAAAGGAGTTTGGCCTGTTGCCCGATTTCGTTGTGTCCGTAGCCCCCAGACTACCTTAGGCAGCTCTTCGACCCACTTTCCGTCGTGATCTTTTAGAAGGTCAAATAGCCTTGGTTTTAAGCCAGCAAGAATTAGGGCATTTGCTCGTTCAACTTGACTGTTGGATTGTGGATGGGCTACTGATGCGTAGTCTATCTTGATTCCATAGTCGCTGGCCCATGACTTGAACTCGATGGCCATGAAAGGGGACCTGAGGTCGGTGATAATTCTATGTGGCATCCCAAAACGGTGAAAGATGCTCTGCATGAATTGTACTGACTTATATGCGTTGAACTTGACCAATGGCATGTACTCAATCCACTTGGTGAATTTGTCGATTGCGACGTAGATGTACTCAAATCCGCCTGAAGCACGCTTAAGAGGACCCACCATTTCGAGTCCCCAGCATGAGAAAGGCCATGATGGAGGAATACAGATCAATTCATGTGCAGGTACATGCTGTTGTTTGGCAAAGAACTGGCATGACTGACAGCAGCGGACTAGGTCTTCTGCATCTTTCAAGGCTGAGGGCCAATAGTACCCCGATCTGAAGATTTTTCCGACTAGTGTCCTTGATGCTGCATGGTTGCCACAGCACCCGGAGTGGACTTCATTTAGGATTTCTCTTCCCTCTTCTAGTGAGATGCACTTGAGGAGGACCCCTGACAAAGCTCCGCGTCGATATAGCCGGTCTCCGACTAGAATATAGTTTTTGCTACGTCTGGTGACTTGCTCTGCAGCTGTTTTGTCACATGGCAGTTTATGCTCTTTGAAGTAGTCGATGAAAACTTGTGTCCAGTCGGGTGCTAGAGCTAGAACCTGAGCGGATGGTGCTGGGTCAACCTCTTCCTTCTCTTGAATTGACGGCTTGGATAACTCATGAACGAAAGTACCATTGGGAACTAGAGCTCTATCGAAACCCAATTTGGCTAGGACATCTGCTGCTACATTGAGATCCCGGGTAATATGAATGAGTTCCAGCCCAGAAAAGTGTTTTTCCAGCTTGCGGACTTCCGCGCAATAGGCATTCATTGTTTCCTTGGTACAACCCCAGTCTTTGTTGACTTGGTGAATTACCACAGAAGAGTCGTCGTAGACTAGGAGTCGCTTGATGCCCAATGCGACTGCTAGCTTGAGTCCATGGAGTAGCACTTCATATTCTGCTTCATTGTTGGTAGCAGGCCACAATATCTGCAGAACGTACTTGAGCTGCTCTCCGACGGGTGATACAAGTAGTACTCCGGCTCCTGCTCCTCCGAGTTTTAGGGACCCATCGAAGTACATCTTCCAATGATCGGGAATAGCGTTGTCTTGGATCTGCTGTATTTCTGTCCACTTGGCGATGAAATCAGCTAGAGCCTGTGACTTGATTGCTTTCCTGGGAGTGAACTTGATGTTGAGGGGCCCCAATTTGACTGCCCACTTGGAAATTCTTCCAGTACGTCACGATTGTGGAGGATTTCTCCCAAAGGAAAATCCATAACAACTGTGATCTCATGGGCTTCGAAGTAATGTCGTAGCTTTCTTGAAGATATGAGTAAAGCGTAGAGTAATTTCTGTACTTACGGGTATCTGACCTTTGAATCGGAGAGTACCTCGCTGATGTAGTACACTGGTCGCTGGGTGTGGTAGATGTGCTTGTCATCCTTGCGTTCCACTACGATCGTTGTGCTTACAACGTGTGTGGTGGCTGCGATATAAAGCATCATCGGCTCCCTGGGTTCTGGTGTTGTGAGTATAGGTGAATTGGTAAGGTATCCTTTGAGTTGTTCAAAGGCCCTGTCCGCTTCTTCCGTCCACTGAAATTTATCGCCAGCCTTGAGTAATTTGAAGAAAGGGAGTCCCTTTTCTCCCAGCCGTGAGATAAATCGATTTAGCGCGGCCATGCACCCGGTGAGCTTCTGAACATCCTTGACTGAGGTAGGTGGCTTCATGTTGATGATAGCTGTGATCTGCTTTTGACTAGCCTCGATGCCCCGATGGCTAACAAGAAATCCGAGTAACTGGCCTGAGGGTACTCCGAAAACACATTTTGTGGGATTGAGTCTCCATTGATATGCGCGCAGTCAGTTGAAGGTTTCCTCCAGGTCTGATATGAGAGTAGTCGGATCCTTTGTCTTTATGACTACATCATCGACATAAGCTTCTGCGTTGCGGCCAATTTGGTCACCCAAGCAATCTTATTGGATAGCTCGTTGATAAGTGGCCCCTCCATTCTTCAGCCCAAAGGACATGGTTTTATAACAGTAGGCGCCAAAGGGAGTTATAAATGATATCTTGGGTTGATCTTCTTTTTTTAGAGCAATCTGGTGGTACCCGGAGTAGCAATCCAGAAAGGATAATAGAGCAGAGCCTGCGGTGGCATCAACTATTTGATCTATCCTCAGTAATCCGAAAGGATCCTTTGGACAGTGTTTGTTGAGGTCTGTGTAGTCGACACACATGCGCCACTCAGCAGAGTTCTTCTTCTTGACTAGCACTGGGTTAGCTAACCACTCGGGGTGAAGGATTTCTCTGATGAATCCGGTCGCGAGTAGTTTAGCTATCTCTTTCTTGATTGCCTCTTTCTTCTCTGGTGAGAATCGTCGTAGTCTTTGCTTGATAGGTCTAGAACCTTCTTTTAATTCCAATTTGTGCTCAGCCAAATTCCTTGGGACTCCTAGCATATCAGCCTATTTCCAAGCAAATATATCTTTGTTTGCTCTAAGGAACTTAGTGAGCGCGAGTTCCTATTCTTCAGATAGGTGAGCACTGATAATCGCTGTCTTGGAGGGATCACCGGTTTCCAGGTCAATGGTTTTTGTAGAGACTTCTGCTGATGGGTGGATAGTACCCGCCTTCTTGGTTGGGATTTCTGAATCTCCAGACTTGGTATTATGCACCATCTGAGCGAGTTCTTGTACTTCCAGAGCGAGTTGAGCTTTTTCAGCAATTTGAACAGCCTCTGTGTCACAATAGAATGATCGCTTCAAGTCACCCCTGAAGGTTAGGATTCCCTTAGGACTCGGCATCTTCAGTACAAGGTACGGGTAATGAGGCACTGCCATAAACTTGGCGATGGTTGGTCGTCCAAATATGGCGTGGTACGATGATTCGAAGTCGGCTACCTGAAAACTGATGTACTCAGTCCGGTAATTGATCTGAGTTCCAAAAGTGACGGGTAGTATGATTCTTCCGAGTGGTACAGCTGCCTTCCCGGGTACTATGCTGTAGAAGGGGGCACTTGATGGTGTGAGCTGGGTTGCAAGATCCAGATTCATCTTGCATAGGGTGCTTGCAAAGATGACATTAAGTCCGGCCCTCCATCAATGAGTACTCTCCCCAATGTAAACCCGGCAACCGTAGGATCGAGGACTAGCGGGTAATGCCCTGCATTGGAGACGCTGGTCCATTGGTCCGCTCAGGAGAAATTAATTGGGTGCTCGGACCAGTCAAGATATTTGGGAGTTGCTGGTTCTGTAGACATGATCTCTCGTAGGGAAAGCTTCTGGAGCCTTTTATTATCGCTGGTAGTTACTCCCCCAAATATGACGTTGATGGTCCCTTTGGGGTGCTGGAAACCATCAGCGTCCTGCTGAGGGTCTCCGGCTGCGTTTTTCCCCTTGTCTTTCTTGGTTTATTGAAGTCGGAGTTTAAGCCTCTCTCCTTGAGCTGTCGACAATGCCTAGCCTGATGTCCTCCTTTAGGATGGAAAGGGCACGGTCCGTCGAGTAAGTCATCAAAGGTGGTTGGCTTATTCCCCTTCTTCTGAGGCTTCATGGCAGCAACAGTATTGTCTCCTATTCTCTTGCGAGTGTTTTGCTGTGGTGCCTGGTTGCCTCTCTGATTGTTCCCTCGATCGCCCTGCGTGTTCCTCTCGGGGAAGCATTCCTAAGTGCGTTCTTCTGTTGCTATCATGGAATTTACGGCCCGATGGAATTCATCGGCGGTGGTCGGGTCCTGCTTGATGAAATCATTGTAATTGTACCTTTCGCAAATTCCGTTACCAAAAAGGTCAATTACTTCTCTGTCTGTAATGTCAGATACTGTGGAGCGGATCTCTGAGAAGCGCCTATAGTACTCCTGTATTGACTCATTTTTCTGTTGTTTGCAGGTCCTGAGCTTAGTCCGGGGATCTGATCTCTCGAGGACACCCGCAAAGTTCTCTATGAAGATACGATGGAGTTGTTCCCAGGAGTCAATGAACTCGGGCTTAAGCCTGTCGAACCAAGCGAGTGGCATTGTCTCTAAAGCCATTGGGAGAAAGAGTGCTTTGACGTCGTTGCTTCATCCAGCTAACTCGACTGCTTGAGCGTACAGTCTGAGCCACCGTTTAGGTTCTGTCTTTCGATCGTACTTTGAGTAGTTCCCGGGTTTGAATTTTTGTGGAAACGGGACTGCTCGTAGCCTCTGAGAAAAGCAAGGGAAACGATCAACTGCATCAGATGCCGCAATTGCGACTCCTCGGTATGAAGATTCGGCTCCTCCTTCAGCTTGATCAGGTACTCGGTGGCCCAGATGACTCCTTGCTGGAACTCGGACGAGTCACTCCTGAACAGGTCGCCTCTAGCTTGGATGGGATGAAGCTTGTTCATCAGCTAGAGACTCAAGGTTCCGTCCCCGGAGTTGTAGCACAGTAGTCTGAAGCATGATCAGTCGTCGCTCTTCATCGGGGGTGCGGTTGTCCTTGGCTCCCATCTCTGTAGCTAGGGCCATAATGTTCTGGTAGGGTGTCTGGAATACCTTGTGACCAGCGACTCTCATAAACTCAGGCTCGAGGTTGCGGGAGCAATCAGCTCGTCGGCGATTGTGATCATTTTGTGATTGATGCTCCTAATCACGTTGAATGCGAGCATAATTTTCCGCGTCCTCTTCTAGGCGCCTCCGAGTGTTATATTCTTCGAGTCGTACATTGTAGCGGTCTACGGCTTCCTTGTGGTGATTTGCGCGCCTTCTGCGAGCTTCTTTAGCTTGATTCCTTCTAATTCTCTCAGCCTTTATTGACTCGGTTTCTCCAGGTCCTTCTGGGTCGTTGTCAGATATCATACTCAGAGTTTCATCATCCTGGAAGACATCTGGAGGGGTTGGCGGTCGTAGAGATGACTGATGCCCCGCCATGAAAACTTCACGGGTGTAGCCCTGGTTTATTGATCCTGGCGTAACCGACTCCAAAGTAGAAGTGCTGGAGATTAGTTCTGTTGAGGTGTCATGTTCCTCAAAGGGGAGCTGATGTCCATGTTGATATGGAAGTTGCTGGTCGATTGTGCCAACCAGCCTAGCCGGAGCTGGCTCTATTGGCCAATGGACAATGTTACCCTCCTTGGTAGAGCTGAAAATGAGTCCTTGTTGAGCTCCACTCAAAGGTATCTGTTGTTACTCTTTAAATTTTGCGTCAATCAGGTCTTGGAAGTTTTCAACTGAGTTCCGCAGTCCAAAGGTGATGCCATGTTTGGTCTCTGAGTCCGTTTCGTTCTCAGAATTTGAGTTCGAGTAGGAGTCGGGTGCTTCAGGTTGGTCTCCAGAATCTTGCGGATCTTGGATAGCAAGGTTTGCTAGGTTTTGGGTGAGATCACTCATCTTTGGTGTGGCTTGCGCTTCTGGATCAGTGTGAAGTTGTCGATGCAGCTTTCCTTGATCATCTGCGATGCAAGTCCATGAGCCAAAAACGAAAATTGATCCCGCCGAGAACATGTTGTCGTGGTTCGCCGGGCTCTTGGTCGTTGAATCGCCGAAAGCCCCTACCTGGCGCGCCAGCTATCGCTGTTTGTTAACCGGCAACTCGTCTTGAGTTATCTCAGATGATTTTTTTAGTGGGGATCAGCGTTCGTAGGACTCGGCGAGTACACAGGGACAACGATTTATACTGGTTCAGGCCGCTAAATAGCGTAATACCTTACGTCCAGTGCGGCGTATGCCTTGTGTATGATTATGATTCAATTGTTTGGAGCGTGCACCTGCTTCCCCTTATATATTCGGGTGAAGCATAGCGCAGACCGAGTCTTAGTCGGTTACAACAGGGGAGTCCTATTCTAATTACAAGACTTCCTTTAAGAACTCGACTAAGTTACAGTGAGAGTCCTAATCCAAGTACGCTTCGTATCAAGTCTTCGGATCTCCCGTGCCGTCCGGGATTAGTCGGAGTAATCATCTTCTGATGATATCTCTAACATCTTGGTCCGTCACCAGCCTATGACACCCTCACCATGGACGAGCTGTTCAGCAAGCTCAAGTCCACCAAGATCTATCACTTGACTCAGGCCAAGCTGAAGAACCCATCTTCACATTCCATGGCTTTGGTCTCAGGCAAGGGTGGATCGACTCTTCCTTCTGACGTTTCACCTCCTCTCTTTGCTTTGTCTTCTTTTCTTTCAGTGACAGAAGAGCAGGTGGAGGCGTTGGGAGATGATGAGCTCGGCCTCATCATCACCCGGTTCTCGTGGTTTCACATCAACCGCTTGAATCGCCGGCGTGGTGGCGCACGTGAGGGCTGCTACGAGTGCGGGGATGCTGATCACTTCATCGCAAACTGCCCCAAGTGCAACAAAGGCTTCCCCGGCAAGAACCGCAACTCCAGGCACAAGGCCAAGCCAAAGAACAAGGCCGGGAAGAAGAAGACCAAGGGCGGCTACTGCAGGGAGGATATTGAGAAGGCTTTCGACGCCAGCAGGCGTGCCTTCATCACCTCCTTCAGCAACGCCGAGAAGAGCTCTGACGGCGACTCCAGCGATGATGGGTCCGAGCACAAGACTGAAGAACGCTTCAATGGACTCAGCTTCTTTGGCAACTCCACCAAGGACTTCTGCACCATGGCCTTGGACGAGAAGGACCGCAAGTGCCAGGACAAGCGCGCCGACAGCGACGATGATGACGCATCAGAGGTATCGAATTCTTCTCTCGTTGAGCGTCTTTCTGGTGAGCATGACACCTTGCCCGAGATAGTCCTCGCTCAAGACAAGCAGCTTAAGCATGCCGCTAGAGAGCGCAATGAGTTTAAGGCTATGTTAGGTGAGGCGCTTAAGGAGCTTGAGTGTGCTAGGTCCGAGGTGAGAGTGACAGACGAGGAGGAGTGCGATGAGTGCACATCACACATGACAAACTTTGCCACCCTGGAAACCAAGTATGCCTCTTTGATCGAGGTGTATGATGAGCTGAAAGGTAGGCTAGACTTGGTGGGTGAGTGTCATGAGTGTCCATCCCTGAAGAAGGAGCTGGAGGAAGTGAAGGCGATGTCTTCTTTGTTGGGTGCGTGCAAGCTTTGTCCAGTCTTGCGAACTTTGTTGGCAGATGTTAGTGCCAAGCTTGCTACAACCATGAAGGCCAGCTCAGTTAGCACTGTTTCCGCTTAGTGTGAGCGATGCGTGGGGATGGAGCTTGAGATCGCCAACTATCGGAATGACGGGATGCAAACCGATGAGGAAAACACATACCTTCGGTCCATCCTGAGTTGGGTGTCATGTAGTGAGCCGCAGTTGGGCATGATGATCAGTCAGTTCAAGTGGGGAACTGACTGTTCGAGATTAGGCTTTGCTTCAGGTGGGAAGGGCGTTAATACCTTTGGTAAGATCGATGAGTTTAGAAGAGTGAACCCGAGTGAGAAGCCCACCTGAGCCTCCCAAGCCTATCACCAAGGATGGCATCCTTGATGAACCTCACAAGGCTCCACCTCACAAGCAAGTGTGGATTCCCAAACCTAATCATCTTAGGAACACACTTGACACCCTTCCTAACGTCTCTAGTGATCCCCTTCTGAGAGGCAAGCAGTCGGCTAGAGTAAACAACCCTCGCAACCATAGGAACCAACAACCCAAGAGAGTGGTGAGGATCGAGTGTGAGTACTATTACCGTGAGGGTCACTTAGCTGAGTTTTGCTTTCGGAGCAAGAGAGACGCTAGGAGGGAGTTGAAATTGAACAACCAGGCCAGGCATCACCCTCTCCATGTTGTGCAGGGTCAGGGAGTTGAAGGTCAGAGGGCTAGGCCTGGAGGTGCACCCCCTCAGGTAGCTAGGCCCCAGGCAGCTAGACCACGGGGTGGTGGTCGTGCCCGTCGCGGTTCCGGTCATCCTCAATACGATCGTGAGTCGAGTGTAAGAGGCTTTGCTGCTCTGTCCCATTGTGAACCACCTTTTCAGTATGGTGGTGATCGCTTTGCTCAAATGGGACATGGAGTTAAGTTTGGAGGTTTTTCGTTCCATAGCGGACCACCGATTCAGTTTGGTGGTGATTGCTATCCACCCATGGTACGAGGATAGTTTGGTGTTCCTCCTAACACCTTTTCTGGTCCTATGACACAACACTGGTATCCTTCTTAGTATACTAACCCCAGTGTTGTGCCATACGCTTATTTCCTGCCTTACTATTGATGCAGGAACTTCGGCTGGAGAACTTGTGGCTCATGGATTCCGGGTGTTCGCGCCATATGACCAGAAGAAAGGAATGGTTCTCCAGCCTAGACCCCGTTGTGCATAAGGAGTATATCACCTTCGGGGATAGTGGTAGAGGTAAGGTCGTTTCTCGTGGGTCAATTTGACTCAACGAAAACTTTGTTCTCAAGGATGTTGCTTTGGTTTCGAATTTGCACTTCAATTTGCTTTCTGTTTTGCAACTTCTTTAGGACGGCTTTGAGGTGCGCTTTAAGAAAGGCCTGAGTACAGTATTGGACTCTCGGGGAGATCTTGTTTGTTGGATCATTCCTTTTGGCCGTGTTTTCCAAGCCGATTTTTCTCGCTCTTTCGGCTCTTCTAGATGTTTGGTGGCTGGTCCTTCTTCTGATTTGTGGAAATGGCATAGGAGGCTTGGTCACTTGAGCTTTGACTTGCTTGCAAGACTTAGCTCACTTGGCCTAATCCAAGGATTGCCCAAGCTTAAGTTTTAAAAGGACCTTGTTTGTCACCCTTGTCATCACGGGAAGATGGTTGTTGCTTCTCACCCACCTGTTAACCAGGTGATGACCAAGCAGCCCGGCGAGCTTTTACACATGGACACAGTTGTTCCAGCTCCGGTTTGCTCAGCGGGTGGGAAGTGGTACGTTCTAGTGATCGCGGACGATTTTTCGAGGTACTATTGGGTGTTCTTTATGAAGGGTAAGGATGAGGCTTTATCTTTGGCTCAAGATTTGATTTTGAAGTTGAAAACTGAGTTTCCTCCTGATACCATTAGAGCTATCTGTAGCGATAATGGTACTGAGTTCGATAACTCTCAGTTTACCTCCTTCTGTGCTTCTAATGGAATTGAGCATCAGTTTTCCTCTCCCTATGTCCCCTAGCAGAACGGTGTTGTTGAGCGCAAGAACCGGACCCTTGTTGAGATGGCCAGGACGATGCTCGATGAGCATAGGACTCCTAGGCGCTTTTGGGCCGAGGCGATCAACACCGCTTGCCATGTTTCAAATCGCATCTTTCTTCGAGCTTTCATGAAGAAGACTTCTTATGAGTTGCGTTTTGGACGGGTACCCAAGGTGTCTCATTTTAGGGTATTTGGGTGCAAGTGCTTTATCCTAAAACAAGTCAATTTGGAGAAATTTGAATCTCGTTCTGCTAATGGTGTGTTTCTTGGTTATTCTTTGCATTCGCGTGCTTATCGAGTCCTTAACCTTGAGACTAGCCAGATAGTGGAGACCTGCGTGGTCACATTCGACGAAACTATGCCTTGTGTTTCTTCTAATTTTGATGTTGCAGCAGATCAGGAGCTGGGAGAGACCATTTTTGTGGAGGAGGAGCAGGAAGATGCCGATTGGGGTGATCCCGAGCCAACTCCACTGGCTGCCCCCGTCGACCCTGCGACGACAACTTTAGCTCGATGACCCGATCCCACTGATTCTACCACTTGGGGTCCTCTCGAGCCACCTCTGCAGCGAGCAGCATCTGCACCTGAGGGAGCGACAGCATCTGGCAACTGGGAGTCAACTTCGGCGAGGCAAGCTTCCCAAAGTGTTCAGCAGATCCACCCTCCACAGCAGATGATCGGCGGTATCGACCAGCGAGACACGCGGTCGCGAGCGTATGAGATCTCTCACTTTGCTCATTCTGCATTCATTGCTTCTTTTGAGCCCAAAGATGTTGGACACGCTCTGTCTGATCCTAACTGGGTTAATGCCATGCATGAGGAGTTAGAGAACTTTGAGCGAAACCATGTTTGGACCCTAGTTCCACCTCCACCAGAATGCCACCCTATAGGTACCAAATGAGTTTTCAAAAACAAACAGGGTGAGGATGGGATGGTAGTGAGGAACAAGGCTAGGCTAGTAGCCCAGGGTTTTTGCCAAAAAGAGGGGATAGACTATGAGGAAACCTTTGCCCCTGTATCTCGTTTAGAAGCCACTAGGATCCTTCTAGCCTTTGCTGCTTCGAAGGGTTTTAAGCTTTACCAAATGGATGTCAAGAGTGCTTTTCTAAACTGGTATATAGAGGAAGAGGTCTATGTTAGGCAACCCCCTAGTTTCGAGGATCCCAAGTTTCCAAACCATGTCTTCAAACTTTCAAAAGCTTTATATGGTTTGAAACAAGCCCCGAGAGCATGGTATGAGCGTTTGAAAACCTTTTTGCTCTCCAAGGGTTTTAAAATGGGACGGGTAGATAAGACCCTCTTTATCCTCAAGCAAGGCAATGACACTGAGAACATATATGATGAATGATTGACATTTATGAGGAAGGTTTGAGGCTTTTCCCGGTTGAGTCCATATCTTGCTATGCGCTTAATGTTTATGACTAACCGGTGGTGTTGAGTTGTGTTGTGTTATCGTGTTGGTGTGCGTGTGCAACATGTGTCTCTTGGCTGTGTTGATGTGCAGGTGTGGAGCTCGGATACAGTGGTCGATGGCGAGGTGAAGGTCAAGTAGAGACGTGTCGTGCCGACGAACCGTGAGCGGTGAAGGATGGGCGTGCCGTGCGGCGGACGTGCCATGCCGATGTACACGGAGCGGTGAAGGGCGGACCGCTCCGGTAGCTGTGGTAGCTGGCACTTGGCATCGGCGAGCGAGAGCACATGGGGATGTGTGAAGCATCGGCCGAGTCGGGAGGAAGACGACGGCGTCGTGGCACTTGGCGGGAGGTCGGACACGGGCTTGCGTGCGGCGCAAGTGTCGTTGGCCGAGTCAAGAAGGAAGGCTAAGGCGTTGTGCCCGGCGTGGAGGCTGGACATGCATCGGCATCGGTGCCGGTGGTCGGGGTGTGCGAACCACATCCCGTCTACGGCGCGGGTTCGGTAGTTGAGCCTCAGAAAGCCACCATCGACGGTTTCCGAGTTTGGGCCTCAAAACTCGGGGTGGCGGGTGAAAGGTCCTAGTTTAGTTTTGGTAATTGAGTGACAACTTAGGTGGACTAATATGTGTTTGAAGTGAATTACACAGGTGATTAGTCCACAGGTGATCATGTGTGAGCAACATATGCCATAGAGGTGAAATGGCTTGGAAGATGTTGCAAGGCTCACACATGTGATGAAGGAGCTTAAACGCACATGAAACATGACATGTGGTCATGTGGCTAAGATGGTGAAGATCAAGGCAAGACTTGGCTTGATGGACCGGTTGCGAAGGTGAAGGGCAAGTTGGAGGCTTTGAAGTCGTTGGTACCGAGTGTCGGGAGGCTTAAGCAAGACTTGGCGCCGAAGGACCGAAACGATGGTGAAGAGCAAGTGGTGTCAAGATCGATGGACCATGGAGGCCATGTGATGATATGAAGTGGGTCATATCATTTGTTGCATCAGCACCGAAGGAGATGGAATGGAATGCGCAAGGCAAAGGTATACTTGTAGGCATTTCATTTCACCGGTCATAGGTGTGTAGAGAAGATTATGACCGGGTTTAGGATAGATGGCCGTACTATTAAGAGGAGCAAACTCGTTTGCATATCGGTCATCTAGTGCCACTTGAGCGATCTAACATTGCGTTGTTACTAGGATCGAGTGGCGTGGTGAGTGCAAGTGAAAATCCTTTGAAAAATGTTTGTGAAAATGCTAACACACATGCACAAGGTGGTATACACTTGGTGGTGTTGGCACATTTGCAAAGGACAAGGTGTTGGAGTTGAAGTAAATCAACTCGGAGAAGAAAAGGGGGTTTTCGGTGTGTTCCGAACTCTATGATCGGTCATGGATTGGAATTCTGTACTAATCCTTTGTGCTTTGGATCTTGTATTCATGTGGGTTGTGTAGCCCTCTGAATAAGCTTTCCAAAATGTCCAAGGTCATCGAAATCGGAGTTCGGAGCTAAAAGTTATGGCCGTTTTAGCGTGGAGGAGTTTTGGCCTAGAGGTAGTACCGCTATAAGGCCGGTAGTACCGACCCTACTACCGACCCCGCTGTAGGCAGCGCGCAAACTCTCTGTTCGGAGGAGTTTTGGCCTAGAGGTAGTACCGCCATAAGGTCAGTAGTACCGACCCTACTACCTACACTTGTGTGCAGCGCACAAACTCTCTGTTCGGGAGACGGTTTGGCCTACCGGTAGTACCGCCATAAGGCCGGTAGTACCGACCCCAGGGGTCGGTGGTACCGAGGTTTGGAGGAAGTTTGGAGGCTATCTGTGTAGGGGAAGTTTTAGCCTACCGGTAGTACCGCTATAAGGCCGGTAGTACCGGGGCCGGTAGTACCGACCCTACTACCGATCGTATTATAAAGTCGTTTCTAACGGTCTTTTGGACCGCCGGTAGTACTGACCCTCGCCCCGGTAGTACCGACCATAGGCATGGGAGTTCGGGAAAAGGGGAAAACGGCTAGTTTGTGGCTCCCCTCTATAAATAGAGGGGTGGTCGGCCCTTGGGAAAGGTTGAGCACCCTAGGGACTTTGTGTCCATGGTTGGGAAGTGCTTAGGAGCCCTCTAACTCACATATGCTTATTAGTGCTTATCCGATTGTGTGAGTGAGCGATTCTAGTGCGGTGCATGAGAGATTGCAAGAGTTGGCACTAGGTGTTCGAGTTGCAAGCCGGTGGTGCTTATTACTCTTGGAGGTTGCCACCTCCTAGACGGTTTGGTGCGTGTCTCTGTCGTGAAGCCCACGTGAAGATTGTGCGTGGCTCCGGAGAAGCTTTGTGAGGGGCATTGTGCTCGCCCCGCAGGAGATCGCGAAGAGCAACTCTAGTGGAAAGAGGCGTGAAGAGCGCCAAGTGGTGAGCACTTGGTGAGCACTCCATCGTGGAAAGAGGCCGGATCGAAAGCTAGAGCTCTTGGTGAGCACTCCATCGTGGAGAGGTTGGCTTTGTGTCACCACTAGCGAGAGGATCGGCGGCAACCTTGGGCTTGCTTCAACGGGGACTAGCTTGGTGGCAACCAAGTGAACCTCGGGATAAAATCTTTTGTCCCCGTCTCTTGTTGCTCTTATTGTTCTTTGTTCCTTGTATATTACGCTTTTTTGTGCTCTTCGTGTTCTTCCTCCCTCCTTCACTCTATCTTAGGTTGGGAAGACTCGATCTACCTTTTTGGCAAGGAATCAAGACGTTGGGAAGCTACATTCATCATCTACAACATCTAGGGAAGTGGGGTAATTGCTAGATCTGAGATTGCATCTCACCCACTTCGATTTCGTAGCTCCCTGCAGGTGCCCGGCAGTACCGGCCTAACAGCCCGGTAGTACCGGTGTCGGTAGTACCGGCCTAGCAGCCCGGTAGTACCGACTGCCTGTTGTTTACACTAGCTTGTATTGCAATATTTATTCTTGTGCTAGTGTTTAGTTGCTTAGTTTGTGTAGCTAAGTTGAGCTCTCTAATTTGGCTTGTGTAGCCTTGTTATTGAGCATTGCTAGTGAGCTTAGGCTTTGTGCTTTGCTTGCTAGATTGCATAGGAGCTCCCCCGTGCTTGAAGTACTAGTTGCATAGGCTTGTGTGACCTTGCTTCTAGAATTGGTTAGGTGAGCTCTAGCTAGCCCGACACCTTATTTGCATTGATTAGGATCTTTTGTTAGGTGTCATAGAGTATAGGTAGAGGGGTAGACCGATAGTTTTAATTCCGCATTTGTTTCGGTTAGCCGCTCCGATTAAGTTTATTTTTAAAAAGGACTATTCACCCCCCCTCTAGTCCGCCATCTCGACCTTTCAAGTGGTATCAAAGCTAGGTCTCTCATTTGTGGTCTTTACCGACCCGAGAGGATGGCGACTTATGGGCTAGGAATTGATTGTCCACACATTTTTTATGGCACTCACTTTACACGATGGGAAACTTGGATGATATGCAATTTCAAGTTTATTTGCCCTCAAATGTGGTGGATCGTAGATGTAGGCTTTTCTCATGTGTTGGATGAAACGAATCTAACTCAAGCACAAGAGAAATGCCTAGATCTCGAGTTTCAAGCTACTAACATCATTTTTAGATCTTTTCATGATAATATCTTTAGTGAGATCATGGATATGGAGTCCTCCCATCACATGTGGAAGTATCTCAATGACAAGTATGGGAGTGCTCCAATTGATGATGATGTTAGTGAGCCCGAGGAAGAGGCACACGAGGTGGTTGAGCAAGACCACAACTCCGTGATTGTGGAAGATTGCTCCACCTCAAGCTCAAGTGATGCAAGTGATGATGATATTCTAAGCACACTTGATGATGATGGTTCATGCTCCGGCTATGAGAGTGATACTTCTTCGAGCTCTCCAACCACTACATCACATTGCTTCATGTCACACAGTGACACTAAGGTTTGCAAAGCTAATGTGATTGATCTTAATGCATATGAGGTGCTCTTGAGTAAATATGCTAGCATGACCATCACTTTAGAAAATGAGATGTCTAAAAATGCAAAATTGACAAAAGAAAACTCATTTCTAAAGAATGCATGTGAACAACAAAAGCATCTACTTTATGTTACTACTTGTTCACATGATGAGCTAAAAATGACTCATGAGGAACTATGTGTTGCTCATGATAACTTGGTAAAAGACCATGCTTTTCTCACTAAGAAGCTTTCTAATGTAGAAACTAAAACTAGTGAGAGCTCATCACATGGGTCAAATGATCTATTGCAAAACGTTGCTAACCCATGTGATGTAGGCAAGAAGAATGTATCCACCTCTTATGAAGATTTATTATATATGCCATGTTCTTCACATATAGATGCTTGTTCTACTTCCTTGTCTTGTGAGACTAACATTTTGAAGGAGAACAACGAGCTCAAAAGTGAAGTGAAGAACTTGAGCAACAAGTTAGAGAGGTGGTGTAGATCAAAGGTCACCCATGAGCACATGATGAAGAATCAAAGAAGCTATGGTGACAAGAGTGGCATTGGCTTCAACAAGAGCAATGTCAAAGGCAAGAGATGGGGCAAGAGAAGATATGAAAGAGAAATGAAGAAGCAAGAGCAAGAAAAACTATCTCATTTCATGTGCTATCGGTGCCATGAGATGGGACATCTTGCAAATGCTTGCCCCAACAAGAAGAAGCCCCAAGTGCAAAGAAAAATCAACCATGAAGATGGTGATATGGGGAAGAAGACAAGAAGGGGAGGTAGAAGATCAAGATTAACACAAGACCTCGCCCAAGTCAAGTGCTATAGTTGTGATGAATTGGGCCACCTAGCTTCGGGTTGTCCAAACAAGCTTGAGGAGAAGGCTCAAGCAAACAAGAAGAAGCAAGGCATTGAGAAGCAACATTTGAGCAAGGAAGAGAAGGCTCAATCAAAGAGAATTTGCTACTCATGCCGGGAAAGGGGACACATGGCTAATTCATGTCCCCTAGGTAACACTTCTAAGCCTATTTCAATTGATGATAATCTTGTGCTTAGAAAGGATGGTAATGGTACCTCATCGGAGGCTATTACAACACATCCCGCTATTCATACTAAGGCATTGCCTAAGTATGTTGCTCCTAACTTGAGAGGACCCAAACAAGTTTGGGTACCATCAAAAAGTGGATGAATGTGTGTAGGTACCATAGCATTGGAGGCTTGATTCAATTTGTTCCATATTGATCATCATGTGATTGAATCAAGTAATGAAGCTTATTGCTATTCTCATCCCAATGTCAAGTTAAGTGAAGTGAAGTCTAAGTGCAAAACATACAAGTGCAAAAGATCAAGTTGTGGTGGTTGATTGGGAAATATTTGAAGGCTTGTAATCAAATTGAGTAAAAGCTTGCTATTCCATGATCATGAGCTACTAAGGTATATCTTTTGTTGATCATGTTATTTTAGATCATATGTTGCTTGCTATAAGATGATTGAATGGATAAATTGCTTAGTGATCAAGTTTGAGTTAATTTGATTGGATATGTTCACAAGATGACCTTTAGTAAGTGGATTTGCATGGATATATATCTTGTGTTGATGTTCAAGCAAGTTTTTCTCAAGTTTGATTCAAATTGGTAGAGTATAGCTCAATTACTCAAAGCTGTCCAAAATCTGAAATCTGAGCTAGCTGAGATGATAGCCATGTTTGAATGAACAAATCTATTTGGATTGGCTTGAAATTTGGTACACATGCTCTACACTTATGATATTAGTTGCTGTGCAAAATTCATGATTATTGGATAAGATGTACTTTGGTTTTGGAGTAGATCTTGTCAACTATAGTGCAGCAGTTTTCAGCATGTAGTACTATGGAAAGAATTGAAATCTGGTAGCAATCTAGAAAGCCAATGAAGCTCAAGTTTTTATGGCTGCTAGAACACTTAGAGAAGCACATCTCCACCAAATTTCATGGTCATTGGACTTATATCTTGGGAGATATGCATGTTTCTTTGAGAAGGACAGAATCTGCCAGAAAAGTGACAATTATTGGATTAATCTAGAGTCACTTTGATTGAAAGGCCCTCAAGTTGGAATCATGTTTATAAGTGATTGAGGGACCTATGTTTGGCTTTAAAATGAGCTAGAAGTATGACAAAGATGAGATCAAGACCAACATCAAGATGAAGAGAAAGATCAAGTCCTAGTATCAAATTGAAGATCTTTTGGAAGAAAGAAAAGGACTCAAAGAAGAACTCAAAGAAGGATTCAAAGTCGCATTTGAAGAAGAGTTCAATTGGATCAGTCAAACAAGGTCAATTCAAGTGAGTATTAAGGATGATTCTTTGGAGAAAGGTCACTTCTCCCTTTTGTAGGGGCTTGCCGCCTTTGGTAGGTTAACCAAGCAAGGCTTGGAAGGCTAACATGGAAGTGGTGATCTAAAGTATCATTTGAGATGCTTAGTTGAAGATATCAAAAGGGTTGATCTAAAGAAGCAAGCAACATCCAAGATAGACAAGTAAATCATGCCAACTCAAGTGGTATTTATATGCAAGCAAAGGTCAAATGAAGAAGCAAGCCAACCACAACAAGATAGTGCACTTGATCATATGGGTGAAGATTTGATTCTTTCAATTGGTATCTATTGGTCTTCACCATGGACTTCACATTGCTATTTTCGGAGTTGGAATCAAATGACTAACCTCTACTCCAAGATAGCAAGGTATCATTGTTTGTCATATGCATTCATACTATGCTTAGGACTTGATTAGAGCATATAGACATCCTTGTGATACTATCTAGGAGCATCCATGAAAATCAAATGTTTTGATGCTTATATGATGCCACTATTGCTTCTATGCTTTACATGATCTAGTGGTAACATATAACATGTTTATGGGCTTGCAATCCTAGTGTTTAATCTAGAGAATGAGCAATGGAACATTTAACCAACGTGAGTAAGATAACCATTGCAAAATGTGTGAAGAAGCTTACTCTAGAGCAAACCGTGTTGAATGTTTCATGCAAATGATCTAGGTTGAACCACAAATGAAATGAAAAAAACATCTCTCTCTTAACAATTTGAACCTCCTTCATGCAAACCTTTTATGGAAATAGATGACAAAGGGGGAGAAAGTGTACAAAGATAAAAGATAAAATGACAAAGGGGAATAAAATGACAAAGGGGGAGAGAATGTAAAGATAAAATGAAAATGATTTTTGAGCACACAAGTAGGGGGAGCAAGCTCATGAACTTGGTTGTTGCATTTGATATGTGCATAATCATGTGCTTGCTTGCATTGCATTAGTTTCAAATTTTTATATGCATGCTTGTGTGGTGTATGCGAGTTATAGGACTTAATTGATGATTTGATAACTATCATGCATAGGATGATAGCTAGACTTGTGCTTTCTATGCAAAACTAGACCCTTGCTTTTAATGTTGATCTCACGGGGTTTTCTAGTTTTTATGATGTCTAGCTACTCTTGGTGCTAAGGAAGGTGTACAAGTATGAAATTCATCGATAACACGCTTCAAAGGTTATTCTGTACACCTTAGCACTTTTTGGTAGTAATTACTCTCCCACACTTCGATATCTATGCATATGTGCAAGTTTCATTTTCAAACACTCTAGCACATATGTAGGGGGAGCTAATACTACCAATTCGGATTTGTGCTACTTGTCCAAAATCCTTTACACATGGTAAAATAGCTTGGGCAAGCAACATGAATCCAAACCAAGTTAGCAATTTACATTCTTGTGAAATGCTAGCTTGGAATAAGCATAATTTCCATATCTTTGTAGAGTTGTCATCAATTACCAAAAAGGGGGAGATTGAAAGGTCCTAGTTTGGTTTTGGTAATTGAGTGACAACTTAGGTGGACTAATATGTGTTTGAAGTGAATTACACAGGTGATTAGTCCATAGGTGATCATGTGTGAGCAACATATGCCATAGAGGTGAAATGGCTTGGAAGATGTTGCAAGGCTCACACATGTGATGAAGGAGCTTAAATGCACATGAAACATGACATGTGGTCATGTGGCTAAGATGGTGAAGATCAAGGCAAGACTTGGCTTGATGGACCGGTTGCGAAGGTGAAGGGCAAGTTGGAGGCTTTGAAGCCGTTGGTACCGATTGTCGGGAGGCTTAAGCAAGACTTGGCGTCGAAGGACCGAAGCGATGGTGAAGAGCAAGTGATGTCAAGATCGATGGACCATGGAGGCCATGTGATGATATGAAGTGGGTCATATCATTTGATGATAGGTTGGTGCATGTGTTGCATCAGCACCGAAGGAGATGGAATGGAATGCGCAAGGCAAAGGTATACTTGTAGGCATTTCATTTCACCGGTCATAGGTGTGTAGAGAAGATTCTGACTGGGTTTAGGATAGATGACCATACTATTAAGAGGAGCAAACTCGTTTGCATATCGGTTATCTAGTGCCACTTGAGCGATCTAACATTGCATTGTTACTAGGATCGAGTGGCGTGGTGAGTACAAGTGAAAATCCTTTGAAAAATGTTTGTGAAAATGCTAACACACATGCACAAGGTGGTATACACTTGGTGGTGTTGGCACATTTGCAAAGGAGAAGGTGTTGGAGTTGAAGTAAATCAACTCGGAGAAGAAAAGGGGTTTTTTTGGTGTGTTCTGAACTCTATGATCGGTCTTGGATTGGAATTCTGTACTAATCCTTTGTGCTTTGGATCTTGTATTCATGTGGGTTGTGTAGCCCTCTGAATAAGCTTTCCAAAATATCCAAGATCATCGAAATCAGAGTTCGGAGCTAAAAGTTATGGCCGTTTTAGCGCGGAGGAGTTTTGGCCTAGAGGTAGTACCGCTATAAGGCCGGTAGTACCGACCCTACTACCGACCCCTCTATAGGCAGCGCGCAAACTCTCTGTTCGGAGGAGTTTTGGCCTAGAGGTAGTACCACCATAAGGTCGGTAGTACCGACCCTACTACCGACCCCTGTGTGCAGCGCGCAAACTCTCTGTTCGGGAGACGGTTTGGCCTACCGGTAGTACCGCCATTAGGCCGGTAGTACCGGGCACGGTAGTACCGACCCTAGGGGTCGGTGGTACCGAGGTTTGGAGGCTCTCTGTGTAGGGGAAGTTTGGAGGCTCTCTGTGTAGGGGAAGTTTTAGCCTACCGGTAGTACCGCTATAAGGCCGGTAGTACCGGGGCCGGTAGTACCGACCCTACTACCGACCGTATTAGAAAGTCATTTCTAACAGTCTTTTGGACCGCCGGTAGTACCGACCCTCGCCCCGGTAGTACCGACCATAGGCGTGGGAGTTCGGAAAAAGGGGAAAACGGCTAGTTTTTGGCTCCCCTCTATAAATAGAGGGGTGGCCGGCCCTTGGGAAAGGTTGAGCACCCTAGGGACTTTGTGTCCATGGTTGGGAAGTGCCTAGGAGCGCTCTAACTCACATATGCTTATTAGTGCTTATCCGATTGTGTGAGTGAGCGATTCTAGTGCGGTGCATGAGAGATTGCAAGAGTTGGCACTAGGTGTTCGAGTTGCAAGCCGGTGGTGCTTATTACTCTTGGAGGTTGCCACCTCCTAGACGGCTTGGTGCGTGTCTCCGTCGTGAAGCCCGCATGAAGATTGTGCGTGGCTCCGGAGAAGCTTTGTGAGGGGCATTGTGCTCGCCCCGCGGGAGATCGCGAAGAGCAACTCTAGTGGAAAGAGGCGTGAAGAGCGCCAAGTGGTCCGGCCGGATCGAAAGCTAGAGCTCTTGGTGAGCACTCCATCATGGAGAGGTTGGCTTTGTGTCACCACTAGCGAGAGGATCGGCGGCAACCTTGGGCTTGCTTCAACGGGGACTAGCTTGGTGGCAACCAAGTGAACCTCGGGATAAAATCTTGTGTCCCCGTCTCTTGTTGCCCTTATTGTTCTTTGTTCCTTGCATATTACGCTTGTTTGTGCTCTTCGTGTTCTTTCTCCCTCCTTCACTCTATCTTAGGTTGGGAAGACTCGATCTACCTTTTTGGCAAGGAATCAAGACGTTGGGAAGCTACATTCATCATCTACAACATCTAGGGAAGTGGGGTAATTGCTAAATCTGAGATTGCATCTCACCCACTACGATTTCGTAGCTCCCTGCAGGTGCCCGGCAGTACCGGCCTAACAGCCCGGTAGTATCGGTGTCGGTAGTACCGGCCTAGCAGCCCGGTAGTACCGACTGCCTATTGTTTACACTAGCTTGTATTGCAATATTTATTCTTGTGCTAGTGTTTAGTTGCTTAGTTTGTGTAGCTAAGTTGAGCTCTCTAATTTGGCTTGTGTAGCCTTGTTATTGAGCATTCCTAGTGAGCTTAGGCTTTGTGCTTTGCTTGCTAGATTGCATAGGAGCTCCTCCGTGCTTGAAGTACTAGTTGCATAGGCTTGTGTGACCTTGCTTCTAGAATTGGTTAGGTGAGCTCTAGCTAGCCCGACACCTTATTTGCATTGATTAGGATCTTTTGTAAGGTGTCATAGAGTATAGGTAGAGGTGTAGACCGATAGTTTTAATTCCGTATTTGTTTCGGTTAGCCGCTCTGATTAAGTTTATTTTTAAAAAGGACTATTCACCCCCCTCTAGTCCGCCATCTCGACCTTTCAGCGGGTTTCCGAGTTTGGGCCTCAAAACTCGGGGTGGACGGTTGCTAGGTTTGGGCCTCAAAACCTGGGCTGGCAGGTTTACCGGTTTGGGCCTCAAAACCGGGCGGAGGTTCCTATGCGGAACGGTCGACGCGTGGCGGCACCGAGAGGTTGCGTTGCGGCGAAGCTATCGGTGAGGAAGGCGCGGTGGTCGACGTGACGGCATGTGGCGGCATCCTAGAGCTTGCGTTGAGGCGAAGCGAAAGATGAGAAGGCACGTGGTCGTCGGATGAAAACTGACCGATTTGGACGGTTTTACCCCTAGGGGTATTTGGGGTTAGTGCTTCATGTTAGGGCGTTTGTGTCTTCGGACGTGCGGCTATATATATGTGAAGGGGTTGTGTTGGACAGCCATCCTTGGACGGTGCCATTCTCATTTTGTTGTTGTGAGGAGAGGCTAGGGTTAGAGGAGAGGAGGGCTGTTGTTCTTGAGCGTTTTGCCATCCGAGCTTTAAGTTGCTAGAAGTGGCTTATAACCCAATACCACGAGCTAATACAATCTTTCATCTTGGTGAAATACAAGGATCAAATTCGTGCTCCTCTTTGTTTTGCGATTTTGTTCTTCGCGTTCTTCGTTTCCTTCCTTCGATTTTCTCACGAGATTTTCCATTTGAAGGGATGGATTGAAAATCCGTTTGAAGCATCTTGTGTAGCATCATGAGAGAAATCTTTCCACCGAAGGAATTCATCTAATTCCTCACGGACACATAGATCGGGCGGATTTCGTTTTTGGTTCTAAACTTTTCCCTTTTGCACGAGATCTGCAATTCACAAATGTCTAGTTGGGTTCGAGCCATGATCTCTTAGAGATAGCTCACCAACATAGTTGTGATCATCTGTGCAAAATTTGGTGAAGTTTGGAGTTGATTTGACTGAGTTTCAGGTCGATTTGGTGATTGAACAGCGCTGTTTTCGGGTTGACCGGACGCTGCTAGAGTACAAGTGGACGCTATAGTAATTTGCTACACTGCGTCCGGTGCTACAGTGAATGCTATAGTAATCTGCTACTGTAATGACCGGACTCAGTGTTGTTTCCGACCGGACTCTGCGCTGTTACTGTTCATGCGTCCGGTGCTATAGTAACAGTGACCGGACGCTCACTACAAGAAATCTGGGCTTCTGTGACAATTTACAGATGACAAAGCATATATCTGTCATTAACAGAGGCTATTTATGACGACTATTTACAGGATAACAACTGTCTATGACCAAACTGTGTCTTTGTCATAAACATCGTCACAGTATACTCTCCATCTTCTCTATGACAATAGATCGATGACAATTATTGATTGTCATAAAATATAAAAATATTTTATTTTCTTTAAAAAAAATCTTTTTAAAACATCTTATTATATTATGTGGCTCGTACACTATAAATCATGTGTCCTACGCGGACTCTTGCTGTCTACACTCCGGTTGCCGTTGTCTACAAACCCACATTGTTGTCTGGGAGTGTACTACACATACTCGTAAATCGCAGGTTTTAACTTGTATTTAGACAATCATAAACATTTATGAAAATGAAAGGGAAAAAAGAAACAAGAAAGAAGTCGGATCATTTATGTCTTACCATATGTGCTACAGCTTGGGCTTTGGTATCATCGTGGCCCAACTTAGCCGAACAGCTATACGCGAACAGGGACAAGGGCACATGGGCAGCGCAGGACGTCCGAAAATTATTTGAAATAATTTCTATACAAAAAATTTGTTTAAAGTTCACGAATTTAAAATTCAAAATTTAAATTATTGAAATAAAGTCGGATAGAGAAATAATTAGCTTAAAAAAAAAAGAACTCCCCTGCATCCTATGTCGGCCCGGAAGGCCTGCTACGGCACCAGATGTCTCGTGGCCGTCTGATCGGATCCAATGGTCGATGTCATCCCTTAGCTGGTTAAGACCGATTGCAGCATGCCTCTCCAAACCCTAAAATCTATTTTCTCATCCCCTCCTCTCTCACACACGCAGCGGCGGCGGCCACCAAGTGCTCGCTCGCACGCATCTGGAGGGCCAGCGTGGCGGCGACTGAGCGCTCGCGTAAGTGCACGTCGTGGAGGGCCAGTGCGGCGGCCGCGACGATGACCGGGATGCGCTCACGCATCTGCGCTCGTGTGCCCGTGGCCAAGACGGAGTCAACGACGCAGTGAAGAAGACCAGTGCCGCCGAGATCCCCTTCTGCATTGTCCATGGCAAGGCGGCGACACGTACACCCGGAGAGCACTACACGGCTGCGAGGAGGCCAGCCAGCACCATGCAACAAACTAGTGACTCCTCCGTGCTCCAGAAAAAGGTCTTTTGCCCCTTTCTTGCTCGATTTTCACCGATCTGATGTGCTCCTAGAAATGGAGTGCTGCCCCTTTCTTGTTTGATTTTCATCAATCTGATGAACTCAATGGTTAGGGTTCGGGTGAAGTTGTCATGACAATCCTCTATTGCATTACATTTTGATAGCATCTGATGGACTCAATGGCTGCGGCACTATTGCTGTTACTGAAACAAACTCTAGCTGTTTTCATGTTCGTGATCTTGATTTTGCCATACAGATTAGAAAATAGTGTGAAGCTGATAGTCTTGCTAGCTCTGTCAATGTAAATGTCACACGATCATAGGGTGAAGGTTTCTATTTTACTGGAAGTTACAATCATGCAACAACTTTAGTAATAGACAAGGTTATCCTGTTTTAAATTATGTCTTTCTGGACATGGTTGATTAATGGATTATTAGCATACTTGCTACTTGGTAGTGAAGCAGTGATATAACTCGATACAACTTAATATATTTATTTGCCTTCTATATTTCTGCACAAGTTTAGAGTTTAAAATTCACATTATAGTTTTTGGTTTTGACCAATAGACTTTTTTTCTCCATATTTCAGTACTTCTACTTTTGAACTTCTATTTTCAGCATCAAGTGCACATAACAGTACATTTTAACAGTTTAATTGTAATTCATGGAACTTCTGGGGTGTTGATAATTACTGGTGTGGTTGCTCTTTTATGCAGGCCTCTCGTTGTGTGCTCTACTCTGCTATGCATGTTGTAGTCCCCCACAAAACAGGTATGCTTTTCTGTACTCTCCTCCATTAGTTTGTTGCTTGATTGCTCTTAGATATTCAATAATTTGCTGCTTGATTGCAGCACTATCGGTCCTAGGTACCTGTTTAGTGAAATTAAAATTCTAGTAGCTCACTGTACATACAGATAATACTAAAAATTATTTTTGATAGCTTCTTTGCATTATTTTTCAAATTGATCTTTATCAGTGTGTCTTTATCAGTATGTACAGTGAGCTACTATATATTGCCTGTGGTCAAAAAGTGTGTCTTTATCAATGAATTTGATTCACATATGAGGGTATCCGTAAAACCTTCCCTTGGCATATTTGTGATCAAGTGCCTATCTTAAATTAGAGCAGTATATTTAGGTATATGATTCTGCCCATATATTAACATGTATTATGTAGACCTTCCCTTAGTAACTATTTTGTCGGTAACTATTCCCTTAGTAACAACAATTTCCTTTCAATGGTCTTAGGTTTCACAAATAACTATTTTGTTGACAACTTATAGGCGTTATTTCACTGTGTAATGAACAATCTTGCTTCTATAAAGTTTGTTTGGACATCACTCAAAGTGTCCTTGTATATTAGTGTACTCATCGTGTTTAAGGTTGTATATCCTCTGTATCTTGAGTGTACGGTCGTATTCATCCTATCTTTTTGGCGCTGCAGGTTGCTGGCAGTCTCCTGATTTTTGGCCCTGGTGGCTGGAACATGGCACTAGCAGCTTGGTGGTATTGTTTGGTGCTGGAACTTGGCGCTAGTTGCTGGAATATGTGTAGTTGGCTGGAATCATTTTGTATTCATGTTTTTGTTGTGCTTTTCAATGAAAACATGTTGAAAAATTTATTCTGGAACATGCTTTTTGTATGGGCTGGAAAATTAATTATGGCTAGAATGTAACTATGATACAATTATACAGTTGGTTGTTCATATCTTGTGATTACTTTTTTGATTGGGCTGGCCTATAATATGTGTTTGAATTCTAATGTTGCTCTTTAATTTAAAAAGTATTAGCCTATTTGTAGCTGCGCAAATAAAATGTGGGCGGCTGATTGTAAATGAAAATAAAAAAGAAAACGGCTAATGCTATATGGGCTAAATGTGAATTGCCACGTCATCTGCCATGTCATTGCTACATCACTAGTCTTGTCATCACACACGTGGCGTTATTTGGTTCAATTTGTTATGACGAGTTTAGTGTTGTCATTGCATCAATGACAAGGGAACTATCGTCACTATATCAATGACGATGTTCTCTAGTGGTCACAGAAGTTTAGTGACCCACCTTCTGTGACGACAGCCACTTTGTCACTGTAGGCAGACAGTGACATGAAATAGACTGTTATCGTCATAATCTGATTGTCACAGAAGCCCAGGATTCTTGTAGTGGCTACAGTAACTGCTACAGTATGTCCAGTGCTGCAGTTGCCGGACGCTACAGTGTCGCTACAGTACTAGCATCCGGTCAGTGCTGTTTTCACGCTGTTTCGTCCGTAGCTTTTGCGTTTGAGCTCCGATTTGAGTTCCGTTTATTGCGTTTGTTTCCTAACTTTGTAAGGAACATTCTAAAGTGCATTTGTCACCAGTTGGCTTAAGTATTTTTGCTTGGGCACTTTCTTTTCTCCATAGGAGTGCAGTGCTTCTTTTCGGAGCTCCGATTTCGGTGGTGTGCTTGGTTGATCGCGTGTGTGTTGTCCCGCTGTGTTCTTAGGGAACATCCACCCAATCTTTTGGATCGTGGACATCACGTTTTGTGATCTTTTCTCTTGGGGTTGTGGAATTGGGACAACGGTCTAATATTTCTGAAAAGAAATTTGAGGCTCCCATTCACCCCCCTCTGGTCGCCAATTCGGTCCTTCAGACACCCTTTTAGTTCAGATTTACGTGGATAAGGCGGATACATGGGTGTATGCCGAGTCTCGAGTGATGAGTGATTGTCAACTGGTGTGATGCGCATGTTCTTTGGCTTGTGTTGTGCAGGTGTCGAGCACGGATACAGTGATCGAGGTCAAGGTGAAGGTCAAGCAGAGACGTGCCGTGCCGATGGACTGAGAGCGGTGAAGGGCGGACGTGAGGCTTGGACTGAGGGACCGGTGGCATGAGGATCAGCTGTGGTGGCTGACAGCCTGGGACAACGACGAGCGGAGACTTGCGGGGCACAGTGTTGCTCGGGTCTAGGACCTGGGGACATGTGTCGGTGGACGGGGTGCACGGGCGGTGCATCCCTTCTACAGCTTCGGTTTGGTGGTTGAGCCATAGAAAAACCACCGGTGGACGGTTTCCAGGTTTGGGCCACAAAACCTGGGTGCTGTTGGTTTCTGAGTTTGGGCCACAAAACTCGGGCTGAGGATGGTTTCCAGGTTTGGGCCTCAAAACCTGGACGCTGGCGGGTTTCTGAGTTTGGGCCACAAAACTCAGGCGATGGACGGCTGGTTTCCCGGTTTGGGCCTCAAAACCGGGGATTGGTCATGAAGACAGGTTTCCCGGTTTCGGCCACAAACCCGGGGGCAAGGTCCGGGAAAAGGACGAGCAGAGCGGAGGCGGCACGTGGCGGAAATCGGTGAGGTTGCGTCGAGGCAACGCTACCAGTTGTGCGGGCGTGGCCGTCGGATCAGCATCTACCTCGAGTTGGTCCAGAATAACCTTAGGGTTTAGCTGGTTTGCTCTGTAATTAAGTAGGGATAGAGTGGGAATTAGAATTAGGATAAGTAGGGGGAGACACCCACCTCCCAAACTATCTCAGTCATTTGCTATTTTCCACTTAGGGTTTTCCTGCTCTCCCAATTCCCTGCTGTAGCTACTGAGATCCACAGAGAACCATACCTCTATGTCCATGAGATTTTGAGGAAGTGAGACCGTAATCTCACTATTGTAGCGTGTGGTAGCCACACGGTTGCAAATTCATGGTTGTGATTCGCGTTTTGGTGTCGCTCTTCGCGGGTTACTTTTCTCCATGATTTTTCGGTTGATCGATCTCCTTCCTTGTTGTGTCTTTTTCAATTCCGTTTGAACTGAGTTGTTCTAGATCGTGAGGCACATCTTTCCACCGAAGGAATTCACCTCTAACCTCACGAGCTAGTAGATCGGTCGACTTTTGTTTTGGATCAACTTTTCTTCTCCCTTCCCCCGAAATTCTTTGATTCGTCGATTTGGAGATAGGTTCGAGCCATGATCTCTTAGAGATAGCTCACTATCTTCCTTGTGACTCCTCTCACCAAGTTTGATCCTTAGAGGATTCGTTTTGGGTGAGATCGAGTCGAATCGGTGGATGAACAGCACAAAATCGGGGTGACCGGACGCTGCAGTCGGGGTGACCATACGCTAGGGTCAGAGTCCGGTCGTTGAACTCAGTTCTCTGTGTTTTCATCGCGACTTGACCGGACGCTTGTCCTGATCGTGACCGGACGCGCTCTTCACACTGTTCATGGTTTTTTGTTTGAATCGACCGGACGCACAGCATCTGACCGGACACTCCTCTCTAGTGAGTCCGGTCAGAAACAGTAAGGTTCCCGAGCGGTTTTTCTCAGACCGGACGCGTCCGGTGGTCACTGACCGGACGCAGGCAGAGTCCGGTCAGGTGTGGTCTGCACGCTTTCGTCCGCAGTTTGTTCGTCCGTTGTCGGTTTTGGTTTCCGTCTTTTGCGTTAGGTTTCTAGGGTTATGTTGTGTCCCGCTGTGCTTCTTGGAAGCATCCACCCTATGTCTAGGGTCGTGGACATTCGCAAGCTCTAAGTTTGCTTTTGGGGTTGATTCTCGGGACAGTGGCAACAAGTTTCTGAAAAGAAATTTGAAGCTCCCATTCACCCCCCTCTGGTCGCTTTCTGGCAGCACTTTCGGTCCTTCAATTGGTATCAGAGCGGGTTAAGGATCTTTCACCTTAGCCGGTTCCAGATCCACAGAAGGCGACATGGATCGCGGCGTGGACAAACCGCCGTTTTTTGATGGGACGAACTATGCGTATTGGAAGATACGCATGTCGGCCTATCTTCAGAGCATGGGTGCTTCTGTCTGGGAGATTTGCAACATGGATGATTACGTGGTCTTGGCTGCTCGTGTGACTCAGCTACAGATCAATGAGCACAATGCCAATAGCCGAGCCTGTAATGCTCTTTTCTCCTGTTTGAGCATGTCTGAGTTTGATCGTGTTTCGCACCTCCCCACGGCTCGTGAGATTTGGGCGACCCTCATGCGCTTCCATGAGGGAACAACTCAAGTCAAATCCCGTCTCTACGAGTCGCACAAGCGGGAGTATGAGAACTTTCGACACATGCCTGGCGAGAGCATAGAAAGTCTATTCGCTCGCTTTCAGGTGATTGTCAACAGGATGAGGGCTAACAAGCAGCTGTTGCCTTTCGACGATCATGAGAGGGCTCTCAAGCTTTTGCATACTCTCGATCGGTCGGTGTGGGACTCTAAGGTTCAGGCGATCATCGAATCACCTAACTATGAGACCCTCACGTGTGATGAGCTCTTCAGTAAGCTCAAGTCCAGTGAGATTGACGCCATGATGAGGGCTTCTTATGAAAATCCTTCTGGCCCGTCTATGGCTTAGGTTTCTGGCTCTTCTGTTGACCCCTCTGGAGGATTTGCACTTTCTTCTCTTCTTTCTGTCACAGAGGAGCAGCTGGAGTTCTTGGGGATGACGAGTTGGCTATGCTTGCCAACCGGTTCTCGCGGTTCCACAACAACCGCATGAACCGTCATCGCGGAGGAGGACGCTCTGGATGCTTTGAGTGCGGCGACCCCAGCCACTTCATCGCCAACTGTCCCAAGAAGAACAAGCAAGCATTTGGGAAGGGCGATCATGGGCACAAGTACGACTCCGACAAGCGCAAGGAGAAGTACGTCCCCGCGAAGCACAAGCGGAAGGGCGGCTTCAACAAGGAGTACAACAAGAAGAAGTACTTGGAGAAGGCCCAAGCTGAGCAGCGTGCTTTCTTCACCACGCTCAGTGACGTCGACGACTCGGATGACGACTCCGCTTCCTCAAGCGACGACAAGTCCGAGAAGAAGAAGAAGATCGAGGACAAGCTGAACGGCCTCTGCTTCTTCGCCGATAATGAGGGTTTTTGCACCATGGCCCTCGGCAAGGAGTTCGACAACCAGCTGGAAGAGATCCCTCAGAACGACGACGACGACGACGATGACACCTCCCAGGTATCTCAGACCCCTGATGAGCTTTCTGCTGAGGTCGAGAAACTTACTGCCGCCCTTCTTAGTCAAGATAAGCTGCTTAGGCGTGCTGCTAGAGAGCGGGAGGAGTTTAGGCAGAAGTGGGAGGATACGGTGAAGGAGCTTGAGTCTGTCAAGTCCACCGTTGTTGTGTCTGAGGAGGATGAGTGTGAAATGTGCTCCAAGCACATGACTGACCTTCTCACTTTGAGGGGGAAGTATGTTGCTTTGGTTGGAGAGGTCGATGAGCTTAGAGCTAGATCTTCAGTGCTTGGTGCATGCAAGTCTTGTGCAGGCTTGCAATCCGAGTTGGCAGAGAAGAATGCCAAGATTGTGTCTCTTGAGAAGGCCAGCTCGGGTAGCACTTGTGTAGCTAGGTGTGCTTTGTGTGAGGGCCTGGAGATGGAGATAGCCAATGTGATGCATGACAAGATGCAAACCAAGGAAGAAAACACATACCTTCGGACCATCTTGTCATGGGTGTCTTGTGGTGAGCCGCAGCTTGGGATGATGATAGCCCAATTCAAGCGTGCTGCTGGAGGTCCTGGTGTAGGTTTTGCTCAGGGTGTTGAGTCTGCTTCTTCTTTTGGCAAGATTGGAGAGTCGAGTGGTCTTAACCCGAGTGAGAAGCCCAACTCCACCACTACTCCCAAACTTACTAAGATTCCACCCAAAGAACCCCTCAAACCTAGCACCAAAGATGGAGTGTATGAGGAACCTCCGAGAGCTCCACCCAAGAAACAGACATGGGCTCCAAAACCAAACCACCTCAAAAACAAGCTAGACACCATGCCACCTATCCAAGAGGAGCTCATGCCACAGAAAGGCAAAGTGATCCACACCCACTACCGTGAGTACCAACAACCCCCTATGAGAGCAGTGAGGTACCATTGTGAGCATTGTGGGAGAGATGGACACTTGAGGGAGTTTTGCTTTCGGCGCAAGAGAGAGGAGCGCCATGCAAGGGAGATGAACAATGCGGACATGTACCATCCCTTCCATGATGTACATGTGCCGAATATTCAGAGGAGAGCTACTAGGCCTAGAGGTCCAATGCCTCAAGGTCCTAGGCCTCAGGGAGGTGTTGCCCGGCGGGATCCTGGTTTTGCAGGATATGGACCCCGTGGCGGTGGCTTTGTTGAGCGTTTCCCTCCACCGTGTTTTGAGTTTCGCGATGGACGCTCTTTCCTTAGCGGACCACGTTTTCCTGTGCGTGGTGATCGCTTTCCCCGTAGGCGTGCTAGGAATGGTTTTTCTACTAACTGTTCTTTTGAGCAGCCGGCCCAACACTGGTATCCTTCCTATTTCACTCACCCCAGTGTTGGACCGTATGCTCACCCTATGTCTTTTTATTGATGTAGGTAAAACGATTGGAGGACATTTGGTTGGTGGATTCCGGTTGTTCGAGGCACATGACCGGAAACGCCAAATGGTTCTCCAGTCTTAGTCCTGTTGCCGGAAAAGAGTTTATCACCTTTGGCGACAATAGCAAAGGTAAAGTGTTGTCTCGTGGGTCGGTGCGAGTTAATGAGCACTTTGTGTTGCGTGATGTTGCTCTTGTTTCTAACTTGCATTTTAACCTTCTTTCTGTTTCACAACTTTTTGATGATGACTATGAGATTCGTTTTAAACCGAATCTCATTCGTATTTTAGATCCTCAGGGCAATCTTGTATGTTTGATTTCGCCCTTTGGAAAAGTCTTTCATGCGAATTTCTCGGAGTCATTTGGGATTTCTCGTTGTCTTGTGGCTGGTCCTTCCTCCTCTGATCTTTGGAAGTGGCATAGGCGACTCGGTCACCTAAGCTTCGACTTGCTTGCAAGGCTTAGCTCACTTGGCTTAATCCGAGGATTGCCCAAGTTGTCCATGGAGAAGGATCTTGTTTGCCATTCTTGTAGACATGGGAAGATGGTTGCCGCTCCCCACCATCCAGTGACTCAAGTCATGACCAAGCGCCCTGGAGAGCTTTTGCACATGGACCTTGTTGGTCCGGCTCGGGTGAGCTCGGTTGGGGGGAAGTGGTACGTGCTTGTTGTTGTTGATGACTTTTCAAGATATTCGTGGGTCTTCTTTTTAGCTGAGAAGACCGAGACTTTCTCCTTTGCTCGCAATCTGATTTTACATCTTCAGAACGAGTTCCCTTTGAACTCGATGCGAGCTATTAGGAGTGATAATGGTTCCGAATTCAAGAATTCGGATTTTGAGAAGTTTTGTAACTCTTTGGGTTTAGAGCACCAGTTTTCTCCCCCCTACACACCGCCCCAAAATGGTGTTGTAGAGAGGAAGAATCAGACCCTTGTAGAGATGGCCAGGACGATGCTCGATGAGCATAGGACTCCTAGGCGATATTGGGCCGAAGCTATGAACACTGTATGCTATATTTCCAATCGCATTTTTTCTCTGAGCTTTCTTGAAAAAGACTTCTTATGAGTTGCGTTTTGGAAGACAACCCAAAGTGAGTTATTTTTGAGTTTTTGGTTGCCACTGTTTTATACTTAAGAAAGGCAACCTGGACAAGTTTGAGTCTCGTTCTTCTGACGATGTATTTTTGGGTTATGGCACTCATACTCGTGCATATCGTGTACTTAACCTTGATACTAACCGAATCATGGAGACATCTGATGTCAGCTTCGATGAGACCATGGTTTGTCCTTCTTCTAGATTTGAGCGTGCAGGTGATCACGAGGTTGGCGAGCCTCTTTTCGATGACGAGGACGAGGATGCTGAAGGCACTGGTGACCCAGCACCACCTCCACCTGCTGTGCCGCTAGGATCGGCTTCTACGATGACGACTCATGGCCCCAACCCCTCTTCGTCGACTACTTGGGGAACGTGGGATCCGCCACCTCGAGCGGTACCTTTTGTATGTGAGGAGGCGCCAGCTGCTGTTGAGGGGGAGGTTTCTTCAGCTCGGGAGGCGCCATGACACATTCAGCGCCATCACCTGCCTCAACAGATGATTGGCAGCATCAACGAACGTGTCACTCGTTCAAGGTCACAACAAATCTCTCACTTTGCTCATTCTGCATTTGTTGCTGATTTTGAACCCCGAGATGCTGGACACGCCTTATCTAATCCGGATTGGGTTAATGCCATGCATGAGGAGTTAGAAAATTTTGAAAGAAATCGGGTTTGGGTTTTGGTTCCACCTCCTCCTGAGTGTCACCCTATTGGTACAAAATGGGTTTTCAAAAACAAATAAGGAGAGGATGGCCACATTGTGAGAAACAAGGCTAGACTTGTAGCCCAGGGGTATAGTCAGAAGGAGGGGATAGACTATGAGGAGACTTTTGCTCCTGTAGCTCGTTTGGAGGCGATTAGGATACTCTTGGCTTTTGTTGCATCCAAAGGGTTTAAACTTTTTCAAATGGATGTCAAGAGTGCTTTCCAAAATGGCTACATAGAAGAAGAGGTGTATGTGAAACAACCCCCCGGTTTTGAAAATCCCAAGTTTCCAAACCATGTTTTTAAACTTCACAAAGCTTTATATGGTTTGAAACAAGCCCCTAGAGCCTGGTATGATAGGTTTAAAACCTTTTTGCTTGCTAAGGGCTTTAAAATGGGATGTGTGGATAAAACGCTTTTTCTCCTCAAGCAAGGCAATGCCACTCTCTTGGTCCAGATTTACGTGGATGATATCATTTTCGGTGGTTCTTCTCACGCTTTGGTTGCCAAGTTTGCAGATCTTATGAGCAGGGAGTTTGAGATGACCATGATGGGCGAGTTGACATTCTTTCTCGGGTTGCAAATTAAGCAATCCCGAGAGGGGACGTTTGTGCACCAGGGCAAGTATACCAAGGACATCCTGAAGAAGTTCGATATGGGTGAGGCCAAGCCTCTTCCAACACCCATGTCGACCACGACGGCCCTGGATGCGGACAAGGATGGAGAAGCTGTGGACCAGAAGGAGTACCGGAGTATGATCGGGTCGCTGCTGTACCTGACGGCGACACGCCCGGACATCCAGTTCGCAGTGTGTCTTTGCGCACGATTTCACTCGTCGCCGCGCACCTCTCACCGTCAGGCGGTCAAGCGCATTATGAGGTACTTATGCTTCACACCAGAATTTGGGATTTGGTATTCTGCTTCCTCCACCCTCTCCCTTTGTGGTTGTTCCGATGCCGATTTTGCTGGTTGCCGACTTGATCGCAAGTCCACTTCTGGGACTTGTCAGTTTATTGGTTCTTCTCTTTTATCTTGGTCTTCTCGCAAGCAGTCTAGTGTCGCCCAGTCTACCACAGAGGCTGAGTATGTTGCTGCGGCTAGCTGCTGTTCTCAATTGCTTTGGATGATGGCCACTTTGCGTGATTTTGGTCTGAGCTTTTCTCGCGTTCCTCTGCTTTGTGACAGCACGAGTGCTATTAGCGTTGCTAAGAACCCCGTGCTGCATTCCAAGACCAAACACATTGATGTGCGCTTTCATTTTTTGTGAGACCACTATGAGAAGGGTGATATTGACCTTCACCATGTCGATACTCATCATCAGTTGGTAGATATTTTTACCAAGCCTTTGGACCAATCAACCTTTGCTAGGTTGAGAGGTGAGCTTGGTGTGTGTTTCCCCTTTTAGATGGGGGAAACATTTTGGTTATTGTATCATAGACTGACTCTTTTTTGTTTGTTTTGTTTTTGTTTCTGATAGGTTAGTCTTTGCACTTCATCATGCATCTTTACTTTCTAAGCTTCATGTATATAATCTTTAGAATGTGATTATGCTCTATCTAGTATGCTCCGATGCTATATGATGATATTTGTAGCTTATGCTCTTTCTGATCATTGATACATGTTGTGAGCTGAGCTGTTTTATGAATGGTGAATATGCTTAATAAACTTAAAATTTGAAATTGTTCACCATTGAGATTGGCAACTAGCATGTGTAGAATGTGTCGAAATCACTTGTGCTTTTCATATATGCTAGGTTGCTATGTCTCTAATTCTGAGTCATTCACTTGCTTGGTATGCTCATATTCTGTTATTAATTTGAACCAAGTTTTAAGTGAATTGGAAAGATCGAGATGCGATTACTTCTCAGCACATCACGGTATCGAGACTGTTTCTCATTGCACATTGAGTTAAACTTGAGCCGTGTAGTGCAAGACCGAAACCGATGCTTTAAGCTTCTGATTGCTTCTGCATAGGCTTAGCTCGGTTGAAAAGTTAGGCAATGACAAGCCTTCAACCTCTCGCAATCATATGCTGAATTTTGAACTTGTGTAATTTCACCGCTGCAACTCCGATTAAAATCTGAAATCACAAGTATATGTTTCATTATGTAGCATGATGATTGAACTTTGCTTGGGGTAGTTCACTTTGTATACATGCTTAGCACTTGTTTGACTTCCTGTCTATACATGTTTAGTGCTATTTTGATGGTGAATGCTTTTTAGCTAAAACTGCTCACTTTGCTCATATGTTCATATTTCGTATTTGGTGATCAGTTTGAGCCTTTGCTGGCATGTCTGCTTATTTTTAAGTCATTGGAGTTATACTTTGTAGAGCAACTTTTCATTCTATTGACTATATTCCTGAAGCTGCTAACTTGCATTTTTGACTCAAATGCATTTGGAAGGGAAAAGTCTGCCTGATAGTGCATTATCAACTAACGGGGAGAAATTTGTCAAATCATAAGGGGGATAAATCGTAAAATCATATCTTAGTTGTGTGCACTATTGGAGGGGGAGTTTGCTTGTTTGATGAATCTTTCAGTTGGTATGGAGCATTTTTCCCAGTTGGTTCGGAGCATTTTTGGTAGCTAGTTGTGTTGAGCCTTTGCCTCTTTCTTGAGGGACTAGCGACTTTACCTATATGCTTTTCACTTGGTTTCGAGCTCTTTTCCTTTTCAGTTGGTATCGAGTTTTCTGCTAGCGGTGTTGAGCTTGTTCTACCTATTCTTGAGGGCTAGCTTCGCTTTGCTTGGTTGCGTCGAGCCGTTGTCCATGTCTCTGGGGACCAAGTTGTTTTGCTCTTTCACTTGACCTTCTTTTGGCTTTGCCGTGCTTTTGGGTCTTTTGGATGTGTTCTCTACTTCTCCTCCTTATTTCTTCTACTTCATTATGATTTGTGTTGGTAGTTGACAATGCACTCATCAAGGTTGAGATTGCGGATACATGGGTGTATGTCGAGTCTCGAGTGATGAGTGATTGTCAACTGGTGTGATGCACATGTTCTTTGGCTTGTGTTGTGCAGGTGTCGAGCACAGACACAGTGATCGAGGTCAAGGTGAAGGTCAAGTAGAGACGTGCTGTGTCGATGGACTGAGAGCGGTGAAGGGCGGACGTGAGGCTTGGACTGATACAGTGACTGATACAGTGATCGAGGATCAGCTGTGGTGGCTGACAGCCTGGGACAGCGACGAGCGGAGACTTGCGCGGCACAGTGTTGCTCGGGTCGAGGACCTGGGGACATGTGTCGGTGGACGGGGTGCACGGGCGGTGCATCCCTTCTACAACGTCGGTTTGGTGGTTGAGCCACAGAAAAACCACCGGTGGACGGTTTCCAGGTTTGGGCCACAAAACCTGGGTGCGGCTGGTTTCTGAGTTTGGGCCACAAAACTCGGGCTGAGGATGGTTTCCAGGTTTGGGCCTCAAAACCTGGACGCTGGCGGGTTTCTGAGTTTGGGCCGCAAAACTCAGGTGATGGACGGCTGGTTTCCCGGTTTGGGCCTCAAAACCGGGGGTTGGTCGTGAAGACAGGTTTCCCGGTCTCGGCCACAAAACCGGGGGCGAGGTCCGGGAAAAGGACGAGCAGAGCGGAGGCAGCACGTGGCGGCAATCGGTGAGGTTGCGTCGAGGCAACGCTACCAGTTGTGCGGGCGTGGCCGTCGGATCAGCATCTACCTCGAGTTGGTCCAGAATAACCTTAGGGTTTAGCTGGTTCGCACTGTAATTAAGTAGGGGTAGAGTGGGAATTAGAATTAGGATAAGTAGGGGGAGACACCCACCTCCCAAACTATCTCAGTCATTTGCTATTTTCCACTTAGGGTTTTCCTGCTCTCCCAATCCCCTGCTGTAGCTACTGAGATCCACAGAGAGCCATACCTCTGTGTCCATGAGATTTTGAGGAAGTGAGACCATAATCTCACTATTGTAGCGTGTGGTAGCCACACAGTTGCAAATTCGTGGTTGTGATTCGCGTTTTGGCGTCGTTCTTCGCGGCTTACTTTTCTCCATGATTTTTCGGTTGATCGATCTCCTTCCTCGTTGCGTCTTTTTCAATTCCGTTTGAACCGAGTTGTTCTAGATCGTGAGGCATATCTTTCCACTGAAGGAATTCACCTCTAACCTCACGAGCTAGTAGATCGGTCGACTTTTGTTTTGGATCAACTTTTCTTCTCCCTTCCCCCGAAATTCTTTGATTCGTCGATTTGGAGATAGGTTCGAGACATGATCTCTTAGAGATAGCTCACTATCCTCCTTGTGACTCCTCTCACCAAGTTTGATCCTTAGAGGATTCGTTTTGGGTGAGATCGAGTCGAATCGGTGGACGAACAACAGAAAATTGGGGTGACCGGACGCTGCAGTCGAGGTGACCGGACGCTAGGGTCAGTGTCCGGTCGTTGAACTCAGTTCTCTGTGCTTTCATCGCGACTTGACCGGACGCTCGTCCTGATCGTGACCGGACGCGCTCTTCACACTGTTCACGGTTTTTTGTTTGAATCGACCGGATGCACAGCATCTGACCGGACACTCCTCTCTAGTGAGTCCGGTCAGAAACAGTAAGGTTCCCGAGCGGTTTTTCTCAGACCGGACGCGTCCAGTGGTCACTGTCCGGACGCAGGCAGAGTCCGGTCAGGTGTGGTCTGCACGCTTTCGTCCGTAGTTTGTTCGTCCGTTGTCAGTTTTGGTTTCCGTCTTTTGCGTTAGGTTTCTAGGGTTGTGTTGTGTCCCGCTATGCTTCTTGGAAGCATCCACCCTACGTCTAGGGTCGTGGACATTTGCAAGCTCTAAGTTTGCTTTTTGGGGTTGATTCTCGGGACACTGGCAACAGGTTTCTGAAAAGAAATTTGAAGCTCCCATTCACCCCCCCTCTGGTCGCTTTCTGGCAGCACTTTCGGTCCTTCAGATAATATTATCTTTGGTGGCTCCTCTCACGCACTTGTTGCCAAGTTTGCAGATACCATAAGCAGGGAGTTCGAGATGAGTATGATGAGTGAGTTGACCTTCTTGCTCGGGTTGCAAATCAAGCAAACCCGAGACGGGACGTTCGTGCATCAAGGCAAATACACGAAGGACATCCTGAAGAAGTTTGACATGGGCGAGACCAAGCCTCTTACAACGCCCATGGCGACGATGATTGTGATGGACGCGGATGAAGACGGAGAGCCCGTGGACCAGAAGGAGTACAAAAGCATGATTGGCTTCCTCTTGTACTTGACGGCGACGAGGCCAGACATACACTTCGCAGTGTGTCTGTGCGCTCGTTTTCAGCCGTCCCCTCGGACTTCCCACAAGCAGGCGGTCAAGCGCATCATGAGGTACCTCTGATACACTCCTGAGTTTGGACTTTGGTACTCTTCTTCTTCGACCCTTTTGCTTTGTGGTTACTCTGATGCGGATTTTGCCGGCTGTTGGCTTGAGCGCATGTCTACTTCTGGGACTTGTCAGTTTCTTGGCTTTTTGCTTGTTTCGTGGTCTTCTCGCAAGCAGTCTAGCGTAGCCCAGTCTACCACCGAGGCCGAATATGTCGCTGCCGCTTCTTGTGCTTCGCAGCTTTTATGGATGGTTGCTACATTGCGTGATTTTGGTCTAGATTTCAGTCGGGTTCCTTTGCTTTCTGATAGCACTTCTACCATTAGTGTAGCAAAGAACCCCATGAGGACATCGCCACGCTGGACACACTGATGCCATGGTCTTCCCCATGTTGCAATCCGTCTCCAACTCAGCTACCACGTCACCCTCGGAATCCAGGAGCAGTCCCGTGTAAAATCAACGCCTCGAACGCATACGGACTCTGTTTTCGACGAACCAGATATGCTTGGAAAGATAATTTGATAAGCTAACCAATGGATTTGGAATCACATCAAAATTCATTCGGAGTCAACGGGAATCATCAAAACAAGTCAGCGTCCAGAATCTGCCAGGGTGCTGCGACACCGTCTTTTGGTCTGATGGGTCGTGTATCGTCTTAGAGCCCATTAAGGGGCACGTCCAGCAGGGGAAACGATCTAGACACTATAATTAGCCACTGCCACCATCGTTAGGGTCAGGTTTTGTTTAGAGTTTAGTTTTCCATCGAGAAATTAAATCATTCATTGTAACTGTGGTGTCGAATCCTTTTACAGTGATCCAGGGCCCCCGTTCTTGATCTCCTCCATTGTGTCGATTAGTCCTTTGGAACCGAGTTCTTGAACCCCTCTATTGATATTCGCGAGATTCATATTTGTAATTTCAGATTGCGTGTTTTTACCTACTTGCTTGTGTTCTTCGATTCGCTTGCAGGAATAGCCTTATTAGCGAGGTCAATCAGTTGTGCTTGGTTGATAACCAACAGAGCATTGGTGTAATGGTTGCAGGGTTCGAATCATGTCTGATTTGAAGCCGAATCGCCAACGTCGAGTTCTCCACCAATTGAACCTATTGCTACTTCTCGGAAGATCGGGTCGTCCCTCTTCAATTGGTATCGGATATTTCAGGTTTCCCGCGAGGTATAATCTCGTTTGCCCTTAGATTCATATTTGTTCATTACCTAGAATCCACAAAAAGCCTAAAACATATTTCAATTTCCGCTGTCCCATCACCCTTTGTGCCTTTGCAATTTCATTTCAGATTCGTATTGTTGAGTTTGTGTCTGTGGTCGAGTCTTGTTGCTGGTTTAGGGTTCTGTTCGTCGTCATAGTTCAACATGCCAGCTCTAATTTTTGCCTGCATCGCAGCCCTCGTTACATCATCTGGCATCTACCTACTGCTGTTAGTCACAAGGACGCTTGATCTTGTGATCGGTGTTGACATTTATGGTCGTTTTGCCCTAACTGCCGCTACCGAGTTGCCCTAACTGCCGTTTTTGTGTTGTGGCTCCAAAAAACATAACGTGTGGTACCTTCAGTCAAACAGGCATAACTTTTCGCTCGTTTATCAGAAAAATCTGAAATTTTTGTGGAGCTTCTTGACACCGTTTGGAACCGACTGAAACTCGGCTTTGCCCTGTTTGGTCTCCTCAAAATTACCAAAAAATTCGGGAAAATAAAGAAAAAAAATTGTCAAGGTTTGTACACGTTTTTCAGAGAATGTACTAATTTTGTGTAGACCACATCCCACCTCAGTTGCAGGTGCCAATTTTTGTGGTTGCATATTTTGTGATCCTTGTTCAGTGGAAATATAAAAAAATAATGAAAAAATAAAAAAAGTTTGATTTCTACTAGTACCTTTTTGGAAAATCAGGGAAAAATTTAGGAAAAAAGAAAATTCGGGCTATTAGCTTGTTCTGTGAGTTCTTTCCATCGTCCTTTGTTTTCACCTTGTTGCGCTATGTCTCAACACGTCTTAGCCAGCAATTGTGACTTGTGCTTTGGATACTTATTGAACTTTGCTAATCTGCATTCGTTAATTGCTAATCCTTGCTGTCATCTTGTGCCTACCCATAGCTACACATATTCTTCTGTCAGCACAGGTTCGTCTTGCAACTGTTATCCATGCTCAACAACAGATTGCTTCGTCACTTTGGTTTGATCTTGTTTGGCGTTGGTAAGAATACAGGCGAGACAGTGGTAAGCCGCTTGTGATTTTGCATTCCACTTTCACTTTCACCACCACCACCACCACTTGGTTCCTTTTAGTTGATAGGGATAATCCTTTGCTGTTGTCTTTTTCTATCTTCTAACAATGGCAGGAATTTTGACGGACTTCAATGAGTGCGTGTCCAAGGGCGAGCTTACAACATTCATAAATGAACAACGCAACCTTATGACCGAGCTCACGCGCAACGTGAACAATATGGTCAACCACATTGAACAGCTTGAGCAACGCCTTCAACCTCATCGTGATGACGAAGATGCGGATGATTTTGGTGATGAAGATGCAGATGCTGACGCTGGTCGCCGTCGCCGCCTCAATTTAAATCGTCGCGGTATGGGAGGTAATATTCATGGTAATAATGATCCTTTTGCTAAAATTAAATTTAGCCTACCTCCTTTTGTTGGTAATATGGATCCAGAGGCATATTTAGATTGGGAACTTGCTGTTCAACAAAAATTTGATTCTCATAATGTTCCTGCTGAGCATAGAGTTAGACTTGTGACTAGTGAGTTTACTAATTTTGCTTTATTCTTGTGGAGTGATCTTTGCAATGCTAATAATGTTGTTGCTGTGTCTCAAACTTGGAATGGTTTAAAGCAACGTATGAAATCTCGTTTTGTTTCTCCTTATTACCAACGTGATTTACGTTTGAAATTACAAACTTTAAAACAAGGTGATAAAGGAGTAGAGGCATATTATCCAGAATTGCTTATTGGTTTAGCACGTTGTGGTATACATGAAGATGATAATGATGCTAGTGCTAGATTTTTTGGTGGTTTAAATCGTGATATCCAGGATATTCTTGATTACAAAGATTGGAATAGGTTCAGCCAATTATATCATCTTGCTCTGAAAGCTGAACGCGAAGTACAGGGACGCAAACAATAACAATCTTTCAGGTCGAACAATGAGAGGAATTTTCAGCATCATTCTGAGCCGGAGACGCCCAAGCTTCCTGTCACGCCCCAGCTATCTACACCTTCCGCTTCTTCCGGGGTAAGTAAATTGTCTAATGTGCAGTTTCCACAGCTGAAGAAAGGTGCCACTCCGAGTGCATGTACTAGCTCTTCCTCGTCCAGCTCTAAAATCATTTGCCATCGATGCAAAGGCATGAGACATGTCATGAAGGATTGCCCCAGTCGTCGTGCTTTCATTGCTACCGACGATGGATATGTAAGTACTAGTGATGTTGAAGATGATTTAGCTCTTGCTGCTAATATTGCTGCAGATGCCACCGAGGACGATCAAGACAAGGAGACCATCACCATTGACTCTGTGGCTGCTGTCGTGGACTACCCTAGTCTTCTTGTGCAGCGTGTGTTGAGTACACGTGTGGGACATGACGAAGAAGAGATGAAGATCCAACGCCAAAATTTGTTCCACATGTATCTCATTATGCAGGGTTGTCGTGTTCTCTCTATCATTGATGGCGGGAGTTGTAATAACTTGGTGAGTTCAGATTTGGTTGAGAAGCTTCGCCTGACCACACGACAACATTCGTATCTGTATAAACTTCAATGGTTTAATAATAATGGTATGACTAAGGTAACTAAATCAGCACGCATTAGCTTTTTCACAGGTTCTTATCATGATACTGCTAATTTTAATGTTGTCCCTATTCAAGCTTGTTCCATTTTGTTAGGTCGTCCATGGGAATTTGATAATGATGCTTTACACCATGGTAGAACTAATACATATACTATCATACATAAGGACAAAAAAATTACTTTGCTGCCTTTTCTCCTACGGATATTATTAAACATGCTAAAGAGATTAAAAATAAAAATAAACCCCCAACAGACATTGCTAAAAATAATGAGATTAAGTTTAAAGGAAGTGCTTTTCTTGCTACAACTTCTACTACTGCTGAGTTATGTGATAATAATTATGTTCCTTGTTATACTATGCTTTGTCGACCAGTAAGTGTTGCTGCACATGATCCTATACCTTGTTTTTCGCATTGTGCGGTCACTAACCTTTTGCAAAAGCTTGGAGATGACATGGAGTCGCGGACGACTCCAATTCTAGAAGGAGGGGATGATGAGGACATCGCCAAGATGGAGTCGAGGACGACTCCAATTCAAGAAGGGGAGGATGATGAGGACATCGCCACGCTCGACACACCGACGCCATGGTCTTCCCCATGTTGCAATCCGTCTCCAACTCAGCTACCACGTCACCCTCGGAATGCAGGAGCAGTCCCGGGTAAAATCAACGCCTCGGACGCATATGGACTCCGTTTTCAACGAACCAGATATGCGTGGAAAGATAATTTGATAAGCTAACCAAAGGATTTGGAATCATGTCAAAATTCATTCGGAGTAAACGGGAATCGTCGAAACAAGTCAGCATCCAGAATCTGCCAGGGTGTTGCGTCACCGTCTTTTGGTCTGATGGGTCGTGTATCGTCTTAGAGCCCATTAGGGGGCGCGTCTAGCAGGGGCGACGACCTAGACACTATAATTAGCCGCCGCCACTATCGTTAGGGTCGGGTTTTGTTTAGAGTTTAGTTTTCCATCGAGAAACTGAATCGTTCATTGTAACTGTGGTGTCAAATCCTTTTACAGTAATCCAGGGGCCCCGTTCTTGATCTCCTCCACTATGTTGATTAGTCCTTTGGAACTGAGTTCTTGAACCCCTCTATTGATTTTCGCGAGATTCATATTTGCAATTTCAGATTACATATTTTTACCTTCTTGCTTGTGTTCTTCGATTCACTTGCAGGAATAGCCTTATTGGCGAGGTCAATCAAGTTGTGCCTGGTTGATAACCAACGGAGCAGTGGTGTAACGGTTGCAGGGTTCGAATCATGTCTGATTTGAAGCCAGATCACCAACGTCGAGTTCTCCACCAATTGAACCTATCGCTACCTCTTGGAAGATCGGGTCGTCTCTCATCAGAACCCAGTTCTCCACTCCAAGACCAAACACATCGATGTTCGCCTTCACTTTCTTCGTCATCACTATGAGAAAGGCGACATTGATATTAGGCATGTAGACACCCAGAACCAGCTTGCGGATATCTTCACCAAGCCTTTGGATCTCTCAACTTTTGCGAGGTTGAGAGGTGAGCTTGGTGTGTGTTTCCCCTTTTAGAGGGGGGAAGCACTTTGCTTGCTGTATTATAGACTGACTCTCTGATACCCTTTTGTTTTGGGTTGTTTTTATTTTTGCTCCGATTCTTTTAGTCTAGTTTTCTTTTGCTCGTGTTCTGCTAGACTAACTCCAGCATGCATCTCATCATGTGCACTTTGCATTTTCAAGCTTCATGTCTATAATCTTTAGAATGACCTTATGCTCTAAGTAGTTTTGGTCCGATGCTATATGTTGGTGCTTGTAGCTTAGGCTCTCTTTGATCACTGATATATGTTGTGAGCTAAGCTATTTTTACAAATGGTGAATATGCTTAATGAACATAAAACTTGATACATGTTCACCATTAAGATTGGCAACTAGCATGTCTAGAATGTGTTGAAGTCACATATGCTATTTCATATATGCTAGGTTGCTATGTCTCTAGTTCTGAGTCATTCACTTGCTTGGTATGTTCATATTCTGCTAAAATCTAAACCAAGTACAAGTGAATTTGAAAAGATCGAGATGGGATTGCTTTGTCAGCACATCACGGTATCGAGACAGTTTCTTATTGCACATTGAGTTAAACTTGAGCCATGTAGTGTAAGACTGAAACCGATGCTTCAAGCTTCTGATTGCATATGCATAGGCTTAGCACAGTTGAAAAGTTAGGCAATGACAAGTTTTCAACCTCTCGCAATCATATGCTAAACACTGAATTTGTGTTAATAATCGCTACAATTCTCCGATAACACCTAAAAAACACAAGTCTATGTTTCATTCTATAGCATGATGATTGAACTTTGCTAGAGGTAGTTCACCTTGTATACATGTTTAGCACTTGTTTGACTTCCTGTCTATACATGTTAGTGCTATTTTGATTGTGAAACCCCTTTCTGAATGGCTAAAAACTGCTCACTATGTTTATATGTTCATATTTCGTATTCTGTGATCAGTTTGAGCTTTTGCTAGCACTTTTGCTTGTTGATTAGTAATCGGATCAGCACTCTTTGGAGCATACTGTCACTCTATCGACTATATACCTAAAGCTGTTGACTTGCATTTTTGACTCATATGCATTTGCTTGCTCCGATAGGCATGGCCTAGTTCCGTTTCTCTTACTTCAGCTTCTTTTCCTCTCTTTTTGATTGCAAATTGCCCCCAAGGGAGAGAATTTTTGTCATATGGTGACAATTTGCAATTTTGTGCTTCACTTGTTGAGGGGGAGTTCTTTTAGTGAGGGGAGCATTTCTGTTTTATTCTCTTGTGCCTTTGTCTTCGATTGGTTTGGAGTTTTCAGCTAGTTGCGTCGAGCCTCTGTGCCTCTATCTTGAGGGACTAGCTGTTTTCGCCAGTTTTGAGTGGTTTTGATTGGTATGGAGCTATCTCCTAGTTGTGTTGAGCCTTTGTGCCTCTATCTTGAGGGACTAGCATTTTTGCATGTGTATGCGTTTTCAGCTTCAGTTGGTATTGAGCTTTCAGCTAGTGGTGTTGAGCCCTTTCTGCCTCTTCTTGAGGACTAGCCTGTTTTTGACTTGGTTGCGTCGAGCCGTTGCCCATGTCTTTGGGAACAAAGTCTTTCGCTCTTTGTGATCGAGTTTTGCTCTTAGCTGAGTTGCTGCTCCGATCCTTTGCTTGGTTGTGTCAAACCGTTGCCCATGTCTTTGGGGACCAAGCTGTGCTTATCTCGAATTGTCCTTCTTCGGCTTTTATCTTGGCTTCTGGACATTTTGAGTGAGCTTTCTCTTCTATTTACTTCTGTTTTCTTTTCTTCTTTGATTATGGTTACTATGTGTTGACGATGCACTCATCAAGGGGGAGATTGCGAACACAAGGTTGATATGTGCCCTTGTGGTTCCTTTCCTGAGTGATGAGCGATCGGTCAACAGGCAACGTGTGTCTCTTGGCTGTGTTGATGTGCAGGTGTGGAGCTCAGAGACAGTGGTCGATGGTGAGGTAAAGATCAAGTAGAGATGTGTCGTGCTGACGGACTAGGAGCGGTGAAGGGCGAACGTGAGGCTTGGACCGACGGACCAGAAGGCCAGAGGACCAGCTGTGGTAGCTGGCACATGGCATCGGTGAGTAAGAGCACATGGGGATGTGCGGTGCATCGGCGAGTCGGGAGGAAGGCGAATGCGTTGTGCCCAGCGTGGAGGCTGGACATGCATCGGCATCAGTGCTAGTGGTCGGGGTGTGAGAACGACATCCCGTCTATGACACGGGTTTGGTAGTTGAGCCTCAAAAAAACTACCCTCGACGGTTTCCGAGTTTGGGCCTCAAAACTCAGGGTGGCCAGTTTCTGAGTTTGGGCCACAAAACTCGGCGTGGACGGTTTCCAGGTTTGGGCCTCAAAACCTGGGCTCACGGGTTTCTGAGTTTGGTCCACAAAATTCAGCCTGAGGACAGGTTTCCCGGTTTCGGCCTCAAAAATGGGGGGAGGTCCAAAAGGACGGTCGACGCGTGGCGGCCCCGAGAGGCTTGCGTTGCAGCGAAGCTATCAGCGAGGAAGGCGCGGCGGTCGACAGGACGACACGTGGTGACATCCTGAAGCTTGCGTTGAGGCAAAGCTAAGGATGACGAAGGCGCATGGCCGTCGGATCAAGACTCTGCAGAGTTGGACCGGGATACCACTAGGGTTGGCCGCTTCGCTCTTGTATCTAGGGGTAGAAGGGGAATAAGTGTATGAGGCTATAAGTAGTGATGGTAGCCCCTCCATCCATTCTATCCGGGCAGCCCCATCCTTGCAGCTTTCATTTCCTTACCCTCTCGTTAGGTTCTCAATCATACCTCGCTGCCTGTGTTCCACAGAGTGACTCTAATCATACCTCTGTGTTCTGGAGATTTTGAGGAAGTGAGACCGTAATCTCACTATTGTCTCGTGGGTTCGAGACACGGTTGAATTCGTGATCGATTCATGTCTTTGTGCTGAGTTCTTTGCGGTTTGCTTTTTGCTCTCTCGGAGATTCACTCCGTTATTCCTCTCCATGAGATGGTTTTCGATTCTGTTTGAACTCACTTGTGCTAGATCGTGAGGCGCCTCTTTTCACCGAAGGAATTCCTCCCTAACCTCACGAGCTAGTAGATCGATTGATTTTCGTTTCGGTTCATGTTCTTCCCCCTTTTCCCCCGAACTTCTTCGATTCATCGATTTGGAGATAGGATCGAACCATGATCTCCTAGGAGTAGCTCACTATCCTCCTTGTGACTCCCCTCACCATGTTTGAGCCCTAGTGGTTTCAATTTGTGGGAGATCGAGTCAAATCGGTGGACGAACTATGCAGTTTCGGGGTGAACTCCGCAGTTTCGGGGTGACCAGACGCACGCCAAAGACTGACTGGACCCTGACTCGTGCGTCCGATCGTTGAAAGCTGAGCGCTACAGTCTGCACATTTTTGAGCGGACGTTCCTTCACTCAGTGACCGGATGCAACACTTGCACTGTTCATCGTTTGGCTCTTCTGAGCGGACGCTACGTGTGTTGTGACCGGATGCTCTGTTCCATAGAGTCCGGTCCAACACAGAGAGCTCTCGTTTTGATTTTTCTGTGATCGGACGCGTCCGGTCCCCATTGACCGGACGCTCCAGTGAGTTCGGTCAGCACAGGTTTGCACCGTTTCGTCCACGGTTTGTTCTTTCGGCTTCGGTTTGGTTTCCGGCTTTTGCGTTGGACTTCTTGGATTGTGTAGTGTCTCGCTGTGCTTCTAGGAAGCATCCACCGTACATCTAGGGTCGTGGACACTACCATGTCCGAGTCTTGCTTTTGGGGTGACTTTCTGGGACAAGGGCCATCTATTTCTCAAGAAGAAATTTGAGGCTCCCATTCACCCCCCCTCTGGTCGCTAATTCGGTCCTTAGACCCAATCACCTAATATATATGGGAAGTCTAATCACCGAGAACACCAAAAAACAATCACCACAATGATTAGTACACAAGGACACGTCAATTTATCCCAAGGTTCACGTGCTTGCCGGCACGCTACTCCTCGTTGTGTTGACCAACTCTTAGTGATCCGGTGTCTAATTGGCACCACGCCAAGCTACACAAGTGCCACAAGAATCTACCACAAGAGAGGTAGCTCAATGACATGAGCAATCTACTAGAGGTGCCTTTCGCCACTCCGGTGGGTTCCAAAAGACCTCTCACAATTTAGTCGGTGGTGGCCAAGAACAATCTCCAACTCTTGCCAACTCCACCAAACACCTCCAGGCCATCTAGGCACCAACAAATGCCAAGAGTAACAAGAAACCCACAGCCGATGCATAGAACTAGTACCACTAGATCGAATCACTATCAAATCTTAGCATTAGATCACTCAATCCCATTTGGAATCAAGGAATCAAGTTAAGAAATGAGTGGCGAGGGTTGCCAATGCTCACAAGGATGCTAGAGAATCAAAATGTGCAAGAGAGAGCACCCACAAGCCGACCAACCCTTTAAATAGCCCTCACACACAAGAGCTAGTTGTTGGGCATTTCTGCCTGGCATCAGACGCGCCAGGTCGTTCGATGCCCAGATATGTGCCATGTGTTCTCAGCCTTTGAATATTATTCATGTTGGCGGTTCTTAACTCACATTTTATACCACCAACTTTCTTTGAAAACCTACCATACGAAGGACCAAAACTTAGGATTAGGTATTAAACTCACAATTTCCATGAGTTTTGGATGTATCAATTGTTTTGTAGGAAACACGGGAAAACTATACCTGAGATGGGCCAAAAATGCATACCAAATTCAACATGTCAAAGCCCAGAGCACTTTCGGCCCATCAAAATGAAGAGAAATGAAGCCCAAGGCCCATCACATTCCACAAATGGGTTTGAAACCCACATAACAAACATTAGGGCCCAGCCAGCAACCCACCACGTGAAGGCGGTGGCCAGAGGTGGGCCCAGGGGTGCGCCTGCACCGCCACTGGCCCCCCTCGGGCCCACCTTCGGGGGTCGGTTGCATGGCGGCATGCTGAGGCGGTTTGTGAATGTTTCCATGTTGATCACCCCCAAAACTGACCTCAACCCACTATAAAAGCATGGGTGAAGCTCTCTTCAAATCATGGAAGTTTAGAAGCAACACTTGTAGCATTAGATTAGTCCATTCCCACCTTGTAAAGATCCATTTCTAGAGAAGAAGTAGTTCCTCAAATATCATAGCTCTAGTAGCTACTTAGAAGAGGGAGCAAGTTCGTGCAAGTCAGAGAAGTGCCTGGGCTGTCGGCTACTTCCTCAAGTGTACTCCTACACTTAGCGGAAGGAATACCGGAATCGCCGGTACAACTTCACTTGTACCTCGACGGATCAAAATACTGTTTGGAGTATTAAGGTTCGTGTTTATCTTTGCTTACGCATTTCTATCGTGTTCTAGCTTATTGCTTTTGTAGCCAGCTGGACTGGTCGTTCACCTTTAGGTGGGTGCTCTAGTAAGAGGGTGCAAGTCCTAGCTACCGCTAGAAGTAGTGGCCCTTAGCTTCTAAACTTCCATGATTTGAAGAGAGCTCCACCCATGCTTTTATAGTGGCTTGAGGTCGGTTTGGGGGTCATCAACATGGAAACCTTCACAAACTGCCTCAGCATGCCGCCATGCAACCGACCCCCAAAGGTGGGCCCGAGGGGGCCAGTGGCGGTGCGGGCACACCAGGGGTGCGGGTGCACCCCTGGGCCCACCTCTGGCCACCGCCTTCGCGTGGTGGGTTGCTCGTTGGGCCCTTATGTTTGTTATGTGGGTTTCCAACCCATTTGTGGAATGTGATGGGCCTTGGGCTTCATTTCTCTTCATTTTAATGGGCCGGAAGTGCTCTGGGCTTTGACATGTTGAATTTGGTATGCACTTTTGGCCCATCTCAGGTATAGTTTTCCCGTGTTTCCTGCAAAATAATTGATACATCCAAAACTCATTGAAATTGTGAGTTTAATACCTAATCCTAAGTTTTGGTTCTTGATACAGCAGGTTTTCGAAGAAAGTTGGCGTATAAAATGTGAGTTAAGAACCGCCAACAAAACCCCCCACACTTAGCCCTTTGCTCGTCCTCGAGTAAAGCTCAGACTAAGGTGATTCATTCTCTCTTGATTCGAAGAACCTGCACACAAGTTATTCCAGGCTTTTCCCTGCATTTGTGAACATTCAAAGTGTCTACCATAATATCTTAGGTGATTGGATAATGGAACAGTCGGGATTCAAATTTTCCTGCTCATCTTTTTGCTAAGAGAAACTTGGGTTTTTCTAGAATTTTGAAAATCAAAAGTTAGCAAATGTTCCTCATATGATTCTCTCGAGTCGCTCATGTATATGTGTAGATGGATCCTTACCAAAGGCTTGTTGTCTTCTTTTTCATCCTACCTGCTACAAGGCATATGTGGATTTTGGGGTATAGATGAAATCGAAGCATACTTGCATCATATAATATTGCTAAGTCAAAAACCGAACTACATGGAGATGCAAGTGTGTGGAATTTTCTAATATTTTTGTGCTCTTGTTTGTCAGGACCTCTCTCTTTTGAAATTTTAGGAACTATGGGCTATCTCTCTTTCTTTTTTCGGGCGGGTATTTGATTATACCCCTAATACTACATCGGGCACGTGCCCATTTTTTCCAACATGCCCTTTTGGCATGGATTTTTTTGTCTCATACCGTACTGGTATGGATATTTCTTTTTGCATAGCCCATAGTTCTTTTTGGAGGATTTTTGAGAGAGATGTATGACTGAGTGAGCAGAGCTTTATTTGTGGTAGATGGATGGCATGTTTTTGCGTAACTCTTAGTGCTAGAGTTAGTGATGCATATGGTGGTGTGTACGTGAAACTCAAATCATGGGTGTATGACAAGAATCTCGTATAAGTCACAACAATTTGACTAAGCTCAAAATGATAACAAGTAGCATATGAATACTGGTTGTCTAAAATTTGAATGATTCATATGGCTTTGGTAGGACATTGTATCATAGAGGAACATGTTTTTTGTATATATTTTGAAAATGTAAATCCTAAGTATCTTTTTTTGCAAATGATGGCAAGTGTCAAATCATCCTACTGTATCTCACATTCCAATTACTTAGATAAAATGGGATCCCTATAAAGGTTGTTCATAGTTTGCAAGTATTTTCCCGAATTAACAAGTGAACAGATTTTCAAATAAAGATCGGATGGTTTTATGGGTTTGAAATTTTGAAGAAGTAGTGTTAATGATAAATCATTTTTTTATTTTCATTTTTAGGGAGCTAGCAGGTATGAGAAGAAATTGTATTGAAATGCGATCATACCTGCATGACGAGTCGGGGAATGTCTCCCCCCCTGCCGCCCACACTTGCTTTTGTGCCTATCTTTTTATTTTCGAGACAACATATACAAAAGCAAGTGGAACAAATTTGCACAAGATAAAAGTAAGGGAGATAAACCACTTGAATTTATTGATAACTCTAGGCACAATACATGATATGAATTGAAATTTCAAAAGGGAAATGAAAAAAAATAAAGAGCACGTGCCTAGTCCGTAGAGCAGCCCGCGCGAAAGCCTGCTAGCACCTAAGAGGCCTTTCCCATACCTACCGCCGGGTTTCTTGTATACGTAAATGGTGTAGGTTGGGGAGAGGCGAGCCGTAGATTCGGAACCTAAGAGACTACTCGCTACATAGCCATGTGGTGGTACATCGGCACGACGAGCGTCGCTGGATTCCGGGGCCTTCCTCTTGAGGCCGATGTCGGGACGACGTGCGGGCGCCGTCGTCTCCCTTCTTGCAGTGGTCATGGGCGTCGCCGTCTCCCTCCTTGTAGCAGCCGGGGTTGCCATCAAATGGCCAATGGAGGTGAAGTTGGAGCCCCGGCTGGCACCGCTCCGGGATGGTGGCATTGTGGTGAGCGGCACCACCGACAGAGCTTCTGATGAGCGAAGCGGTGCTTCGTGGACGCCGGACGTGGAAGCAGTGTAAAGGGCGAGTGCGTGCTCCATTGCTACTAAGAAACTTTGTGGAAAGACCAAAGTTTCGGAGGGAGAGCTTGAGAGCTTTTGAGGAGAGGAGAGGCCATGGGTGTGTTTATATAGGAGAAGAAGGCCTCTCTGGTTTGGAAATGCGCAAACAGACATGACCACCATGGAAATATGCATCAGCACCAGATGGAAGCACCGTTGGAGAAAGGAGGCGGTGCGGCCGCACCAGGGGCTCCTCCCTGCCCCATTTTCTCCAGGTTGCTTCTTTTATTGATGCACAATTAAGGTACTGTTGTTTCAAATTTGAATTCAAATGGTTTAGTGCAAATCCTATGATTCTCCACATTATGACTATGATCAAATATATATGATTTGCATGGATCACAAGATCAAGTGTATTAATGATATGGATACTTGTGATCAGATCAAGATGTGCAAGGATCATGGTGATCTAGTGAGGGTAAAATGGTAAACTACACATGGTCACCTTGCTTGAAGCAAAAGAAAAAGAATATTATACAAATTGAATTAATGAATTGTGTTAGCAAGTTAATTGTTTATAACTTTTTGTAATTTTTAGTCAGGAGTATAATTGTCAAAAGAAATTAAGTCTATTCTATCTAATTCTAAGTTATTATGAGAAGACTCAAGGAAAACTTTCAAACATTGGCCATTTACCTTAAAGATGTTGTTGTCGTCATCTTGTATGGTGATCGCCCCGTGAGGTGACGTGTTGACGACGGTGTATGGGCCCTTCCATTTATTGCGCAGTTTTCCTTCACTGAACAACTTAACCCTGGAATTGAAGAGTAGTACCTTATCTCCTTGCTTGAACTCCTTGGGTTTGATTCGGTTGTCGTGCCACCTTTTTGTTCTTTCCTTGTATAGCTTGGCACTATGGTAAGCCTTCTCTCTGCATTCTTCTAGCTCGGCTATTTGTTTTTGTCAGTTGTTGTCGGCTAGCCTCGTGTCCATGTTCCAGGTCTTGATGGCCTAGTGAGCTCGATGCTCAAGCTCAACTGGTAAATGGTAGCTTTTTCCATAGACTAGCTGGAACGGTGACATGCCAATGGGGGTTTTATAAGCTGTCCTGTAGGCCCAAAGAGCATCAGGTAGCTTCCTTTTCCAGCCTTTCCCCATGTCGTTGACCATCTTCTACAAGATGCTCTTTAGTTGCTTATTTGAGGTCTCAGCTTGACCGCTTGTCTATGGATGGTAGGGGGTAGCGATGTTGTGGTTAGCCCCAAGTTCTCTGAGGAAAACTCGGAACTTCTTGTCGATGAAGTGCGATCCCGCGTCGCTGATCACCATGTGGGGTACTCCGAAGCGTTGGAAGATTATCTCATGGAACATGTTCCGAGCGTGTTTGGAGTCCACTGCCCGACATGGTAGAGCTTCCACCCACTTGGACACGTAGTCCACAGCAACCAGGATGTACTCACAATCTTGTGACTTTAGGAATGGTCCCATGAAGTCTATGCCCCCACACACATCAAATATTTCTATTTGAAGGTTGTAGTGCAGGGGCATGGCATTACGAGCTGTGATGCTACCCTGGAACTGACACTTTCTGCATCTTCTGATGAATTCCTTCGTGTCTTCATACATCATCGGCCAGAAGAATCCACATTGCCAGATTTTGGCCTGGGTGCGGAAGACTCCGTAGTGGCCTCCGTATGGTCTAGCATGGCATTTCTCGATAATCTGCATCCCTTCTACTATGGGCACACAACTCCTCAGCAGCCCATCAGAGCAAACCCGATACATGTACGGGTCATCCCAAAGGTGACGACGGCTTTTAGTCTGGAGCTTCCTTTTGTCCTCCCCCGGTGGTACGTACCCTGCAACCATAAAATTTACAATGTTCGCGTACCATGGGGTGGTGTCCATCACCTTGAGCAGCATGTCGTCGCGTAGGAAGTCATTAATGGGTGGTTCCTGCAGGTTAGTGACTTGCATAAGCGAAAGATGATCTGCCACTGTGTTTTCTACACCTTTTTTATCTTTAATTTCTAGATCAATTTCTTATAGTAGCAGAATCCACCTTATTAGATGAGGCTTCGCATCTTTCTTAGTGAGCAGATATTGAAGGACTGAAAATGCACTAGCAAGGCGACCAGAGGGGGGGGTGAATGGGAGCTCAAAATTTCTCCTCAGAAACTTTGGCCAATTGTCCCAAAATCAACCCCAAGAAGCTACGACCGAAACCGTGATGCCCACGACCCTTGGAAGAGGGTGGATGATCCCTAGGATCACAGCGAGGCACCACAAAGCGATAGCAAACCAAATGGCAAAAGCATCAGAGCAAGTTCGTCCCTCAAAGACCAAGTCCCGAACGTAGATAGACGGTTACGTCGAGAAATCCCTAAATACCTATGCTAACAAGTAGCAGAGATACCTAGAGAGGTTCCTTGGTCAACTCTAGGGCCAAATGAGAAATCCGAAAACCAACCGAAGAAGCCGGGAGAGCAAACGCACTAAAACGCAACCTTCAGGAAATTCCCGGACTGTCCGAACCTAGGGTCCCGGACTGTCCGCGGTACTGCCGGACTGTCCGCGAGCGAGTGGCGGACTGTCCGCCGGCAAAACTCCAAAAAACGCAAAGGTTCTAAAACCTCCCTGAGTGATCTCGGACTGTCCGCGGATCACTATGGCGGACTGTCCGCTGGTCAAACAGAGATAAGACAACCGAAGAACACGGCCACTGAACCGGCTCATCCCCGACGCGCGGACTGTCCGCGCCTAGGGTGGCGGACTGTCCGCCAACACCCAGTGAGGGCGATTTCGGTCGCCCTTCACCCAAATCACTCCCAAATCGATTCAAACCAAAATCCCTTGATCCCAAACTTGGAGAGGATGATCACGAGGTAGTTAGGAGACTATCCCCAAGAAATCATCCGCTCAAATCAACTCAAACAACAGGAAATTAAAGGGGAAGGTGTATGAACCGAAAAAGCGCCATGAAAACAAAATCAACCCGATCTACTTGTTCGTGAGGAGTTAGATGAATTCCTTCGGTGGAAATGATCTCCTTTCAAAAACGAACAAGTTGATTCAAATGGATTTCGCAAAGACACAGTAGGGAGAGAGATTGAGTGACGGGAAAATCACGGAGAAATGAAGAACGCGAAGAACACGAACAAAACGCGAATCAACACATCGATCTGCAACCGTGTGGCTACCACACGCTACAACAGTGAGGTTACGGCCTCACTTCCTCAAAATCTCCAGTACACAGAGGTATGGTTCTCTGCGGATCTCAGCTAGCTACAGCAGGGGATTGGGAGAGCAGGAAACCCTAAGTGCAAAGAGCAAATGAGTGAGATAGATAGGGAGGTGGGTGTCTCCCCCTACTTATCCTAATTCTAACTATTCCTAATTCCCACTCTACCCCTAACTACTTACAGAGCGAACCAGCTAAACCCTAAGGTTATTCTGGACCAACTCGTGGTAGGTGGTGATCCAACGGCCACGCCCGCACAACTCGTAGCGTTGCCTCGACGCAACCTCCCGATTGCTGCCACGTGCCGCCACCGCTCTGCGTCCTTTTCCTGGACGTCGCACCCCCGGTTTTGTGGCCCAAACCGGGAAACCAGCCTTCACAGCCAACCCCCGGTTTTGAGGCCCAAACCGGGAAACCAGCCGACCGTCTCCAGAGTTTTGTGGCCCAAACTCAGCAAACCCGCAACACCCAGGTTTTGAGGCCCAAACCTGGAAACCGTCCTTAGCCCGAGTTTTGTGGCCAAACTCGGAAACCATTAGCGCCCAGGTTTTGAGGCCCAAACCTGGAAATCGTCCAACCGATGGTTTTTCTATGGCTCTACCACCAAACCGAAGCTGTTGAAGGGATGCACCGCGCGTGCACCCCGTCCACCGACACGTGTCCCCAAGTCCACGACTCAGGCAACACATGACCGCAAGTCTTCGCTCATCGCTGTCCCAGGCTGTCATCCACCACAGCTGATCCTCGGGCCACCGGTCCCTCAGTCCAAGCCTCACGTCCGCCCTTCGCCACTCTCGGTCCCTCGGCACGACACGTCTCTACTTGACCTTCGCCTTGCCTCTGATCACTGTATCCGTGCTCGACACCTGCACAACACAAGCTAAAGAACATGCGCATCATCCCAGTTGACAATCACTCATCATTCAGAGACTCGGCATACACCCATGTATCCGCAATGTTCCCCTTGATGAGTGCATTGTCAACTACCAACACAAATCATAAGGAAATAGAAGAAGGAAGAAAGAAGGAGAGAGAACTCGACCAAATGACCCTAAAAGCATAGCAAAGCCGAAGAAGGTCAAGTGGAAAGAGCAAAACAACTTGGTCCCAAAGACATGGGCAACGGCTCGACGCAACCAAGCAAAGCAAAGCTAGCCCTCAAAAAGAGGCAAAACGGGCTCAACACCGCTAGCGAGTAAAAGCGAAGCACAATGCTAGTCCCTCAAGATAGAGGCACAGAGGCTTAACACAACTAGCAAGAAAGCTCGACACCAATTGAAAATCTAAGAGGCGAATGCTAGTCCCTCAAGAAAGAGGCAAAGGCTCAACACAACTAGCAAAAAACGCTCCGAACCAATTGGAAATTTCAACAACTCATCATAAGCAAGCTCCCCCTTGCATGGTGCACAACTGATTCTGTGCAGAACTGATTCCTCTCCCCTTTGATCATGGGAGGTATGATTTGTCCAAATTCTCCCCCTTAGTTGAAAATGCACCATCAAGCAAAAGGAACCAAAAGCAATTTTCTCCCTCTTAGAAAATGCACCGTCAAAAATGCCAAACAAGAGAAGTTCTCCCTCTTCCAAAATGCATATGAGTCAAAATGCAAGTTAGCAGCTTCAGGAATATAGTCAAGAGAATGCGAAGATGCTCTACACAGTATAACTCCAATGACGCAACTGAAACACACATGCTAGCATAGGCTCAAACTGATCATTAAATACGAAATATGAACATGAGAGCACAATGAGCAGTTTTTTTTAGCCAAAAAGGTATTCACCATCAAAATAGCACACAACATGTATAGACAGGAAATCAGACAAGTGCTAAACATGTATACAAGGTGAACTACCCCTAGCACAGTTCAACCATCATGCTATAGAATGAAACATAGACTTGTGTATCTAAATTTTATCGGAGTTGCAGCGGTTAAGATTACACAAGTTCAGAATTTAGCATGTGATTGCGAGAGGTTGAAAGCTTGTCATTTGCCTAACTTTTCATCTGTGCGAAGCCTATGCAGAAGCAATCAGAAGCTTAAAGCAACAGTTTCGGTCATACACTACACAGCTCAAGTTTAACTCAAGGTGCAATGAGAAACAGTCTCGAAACTGTGATGTGTTGACAAGCAATCCCATCTCGATCTTTCTGATCCACTTGACTTGGTTCAAATTAGAGACAGTATATGAATAGACCAAGCAAGTGATAGACTCAGAACTAGAGACATAGCAACCTAGCATATATGAAAAGCACGAGTGTGATTTCAACATATTCTACACAGGCTAGTTGCACATCTCGATGGTGAACATTTTTAAATTTTATGATTGTTAAGCAGGTCCACCATTCAAAATTAGCTCAGCTCATAACATGTATTAGTGATCAGAAGGAGCATAAGCTACAAGCATCAACATAAAGCATCGGAGCATACACTACATAGAGCATAATTACATTCTAACGATTATATCCATGAAGCTCGGAATGTAAAAGCGTATGTAAAAAGAAATGCAGAAAAGATGCAAGAAGATACCAATTGAAGAAACAGAGATAAACAAAAAGTCAGTTTATGATACAAAGAACCAAAATGTTTCCCCCATCTAAAAGGGGAAACACACACCAAGCTCACCCCTCAACCGATTAAAGGTTGATTCGTCCAAAGGCTTGGTGAGAATATCAGCCAACTGATGATGAGTATCGACATGGCGAAGGTCGATATCACCCTTCTCATAGTGGTCTCGCAAAAAGTGAAGGCGCACATCAATGTGTTTGGTCTTCGAGTGAAGCACGGGGTTCTTAGCAACGCTAATCGCACTCGTGCTGTCACAAAGCAAAGGAACACGAGAAAAGCTCAGACCAAAATCACGCAAACTGGCCATCATCCAAAGCAACTGGGAACAGCAGCTGGCCGCAGCAACATACTCAGCCTCCATGGTAGACTGGGCGACACTAGACTGCTTCGGAGAAGACCACGATACAAGAGAAGAACCAATAAATTGGCAAGTCCCAGAAGTGGACTTGCGCTCAATGCGACAACCAGCAAAATCGGCATCGGAATAACCGCAAAGGGAGAGGGTGGAGGAAGCTGAATACCAAATCCCGAACTCAGGTGTGAAGCGTAGGTACCTGAAAATGCGCTTGACCGCCTGACGGTGAGAGGTGCGCGGCGACGCCTGAAAGCGCGCACACAGACACACCGCGAACTGGATGTCCGGGCGTGTCGCCGTCAGGTAGAGCAGCGACCCGATCATGCTTCGGTACTCCTTCTGGCTCACAGCTTCTCCATCCTTGTCCGCATCCAGGGCCGTCGTGGTCGACATGGGTGTTGGAAGAGGCTTGGCCTCACCCATATCAAACCTTTTCAGCAAGTCCTTGGTATACTTGCCCTGGTGCACAAACGTCCCTTCTCGGGATTGCTTAATTTGCAATCCGAGAAAGAAAGTCAGCTCGCCCATCATACTCATCTCGAACTCCCTACTCATAGTATCTGCAAACTTGGCAACCAAAGCGTGAGAAGAACCACCGAAAATGATATCATCCACGTAAATCTGGACCAAGAGAGTGTCTTTGCCTTGCTTGAGGAGAAAGAGCGTTTTATCCACACATCCCATTTTAAAACCCTTAGCAAGCAAAAAGGTTTTCAACCTATCATACCAGGCTCTAGGGGCTTGTTTCAAACCATATAAAGCTTTGTGGAGTTTGAAAACATGGTTTGGAAACTTGGGATTTTCAAAACCGGGGGGTTGTTCAACATAAACCTCTTGTTCTATGTAGCCGTTTAAGAAGGCACTCTTGACATCCATTTGAAAAAGTTTGAAACCTTTGGATGTTGCAAAAGCCAAGAGTATCCTAATAGCCTCCAAACGAGCTATGGGAGCAAAAGTCTCCTCATAATCTATCCCCTCCTTCTGACTATAGCCTTTTGCTACAAGCCTGGCCTTGTTTCTAACAATGTGGCCATCCTCTCCTTGCTTGTTTTTGAAAACCCATTTTGTCCAAATAGGCTTACAGTCTGGAGGAGGTGGAACTAGAACCCAAACCCGATTTCGCTCAAAATTCTCTAACTCCTCATGCATGGCATTGACCCAATCCGGATCCGTCAAAGCGTGTCCAATATCCCGGGGTTCAAAATCAGCAACAAATGCAGAATGAGCAAAGTGAGAGATTTGCCTTGACCGGGTGACGCGTTCGTCGATGCTGCCGATCATCTGCTGAGGCGGGTGCTGGCGTTGAATGTGTCGTGGCGCCTCCCTTGCCGAAGTGGCCTCCCCCTCAACAGCAGCTGGTGCCTCCTCGGGTACAAAGGGTACCGCTCGAGGTGGCGGATCCCACGGCCCCCAGGAAGAAGACGTGTCAGGGCCGTGAGTCGTCGTAGAAGCCGCTCCTTGCGGCACAGCAGGTGGAGGGGTTGCTGGATCATCCATACCTTCAGCACCCTCATCCTTGTCATCAAAAAGAGGCTCACCAACCTCATGATCACCTGCACGCTCAAAACGAGAAGAAGGACAAACCATGGTCTCATCGAAGGTGACATCTGATGTCTCCATGACTCGGTTAGTGTCAAGGTTAAGTACACGATATGCACGAGTATGAGTGCCATAACCCAAAAACACATCGTCAAAAGAGCGAGACTCAAATTTGTCCAGGTTGCCCTTTTTGAGTATAAAACAATGGCAACCAAAAACCCGAAAATAACTCACCTTGGGCAGTTTTCCAAAACGCAACTCATAAGAAGTCTTTTTCAAGAAGGCTCAGAGAAAAATGCGATTTGAAATATAGCATGCAGTGCTCATAGCTTCGGCCCAATATCGCCTAGGAGTCCTATGCTCATCGAGCATCGTCCTGGCCATCTCTACAAGGGTCTGATTTTTCCTCTCTACAACACCATTCTGTGGCGGTGTGTAGGGGGAAAAAAACCGATGCTCTCAACCCAAAGAGTTACAAAACTTCTCAAAATCCGAATTCTTGAATTCGGAACCATTATCACTCCTAATAGCTCGCATCGAGTTCAAAGGGAACTCGTTCTGAAGACGTAAAATCAGATTGCGAGCAAAGGAGAAAGTCTCGGTCTTCTCAGCTAAAAAGAAGACCCACGAATATCTTGAAAAGTCATCAACAACAACAAGCACATACCACTTCCCCCCAACCGAGCTCACCCGAGCCGGACCAACAAGGTCCATGTGCAGAAGCTCTCCGGGACGCTTGGTCATGACCTGAGTCACTGGATGGTGGGGAGTGGCAACCATCTTCCCATGTCTACAAGAGTGGCAAACAAGATCCTTCTCCATCGACAACTTAGGCAATCCTCGGATTAGGCCAAGTGAGCTAAGTCTTGCAAGCAAGTTGAAGCTCAAATGTCCTTAGTCTCCTATGCCACTTCCAAAGATCAGAGGAGGAAGGTCCAGCCACCAGACAATGAGAAGTGCCAAAAGACTCTGAGAAATTCGCACGAAAGACTTTTCCAAAGGGCGAAATCATACAAACAAGATTGCCCTGAGGATCCAAAATATGACTGAGATTCGGTTTAAAACGAATCTCATAGTCGTCGTCAAAGAGTTGCGAAACAGAAAGAAGGTTAAAATGCAAGTTAGAAACAAGAGCAACATCGCGCAACACAAAGTGCTCATTAACTCGCACCGACCCACGAGACAACACTTTACCTTTGCTATTGTCGCCGAAGGTGATAAACTCCTTTCCGGCGACTCGACTAAGACTGGAGAACCACTTGGCATTTCCGATCATGTGCCTCGAACACCCGGAATCCACCAACCAAACGTTCTCCAATCATTTTACCTACATCAATAAAAAGACATAGGGTGAGCATACGGTCCAACACTGGGGTTAGTGAAATAAGGGGAATACCAGTGTTGGGCCGACTGCTCAAAAGAACGGTTAGCAGAAAAACCATTCCTAGCACGCCTACGGGGAAAACGATCACCACGCTGAGGAAAACGTGGTCCACTGGGGAAGGAGCGCTCACCGCGATACTCAAAATGCGGTGGAGGAAAGCGCTCAACTACAAAGCCACCGCCACGGGGTCCATAGCCTACAACTGCAGGCTCCCGCCGGGCACGTCCTCTCCGCTGCCTAGGCCTGGGAACTTGAGGTTCTGGACCTCTGGGCCTAGCAGCACGCCTCTGAACATTCGGGACATGTACATCATGGAAAGGATGGTACATGTCCAGGTTGTTCATCTCCCTTGCACGGCGCGCCTCTCTCTTGCGCCGAAAGCAAAACTCACTCAAGTGTCCATCCCTCCCACAATGCTTACAATGGTACCTCACCGCTCTCAAAGGGGGTTGTTGGTACTCACGGTAGTGGGTGTGGATCACTTTGCCCATCTGTGGCATAAGCTCCTCCTAGATGGGTGGCATGGTGTCCAGCTTGTTCTTGAGGTGGATTGGTTTGGGAGCCCATGATTGTTTCTTGGGTGGAGCTCTCGGAGGCTCAACAAAGACCCCATCCTTGGTGTTAGGCTTGAGAGGCTCTTTGGGTGGAATCTTGGTAAGCTTGGGAGTAGTGGTGGAGTTGGTCTTCTCACATGGGTTAAGACCACTCGACTCTCCAATCTTGCCGAAAGATGAAACATCAACACCCAGAGCAAAACCAACACCGGGACCTCCAGCAGCTCGCTTGAATTGGGAGATCATCATCCTGAGCTGTGGCTCACCGCTAGACACCCATGACAAGATGGTCCGAAGGTATGTGTTTTCCTCCTCGGTTTGCATCTTGTCATGCTTCACATTAGCGATCTCCATCTCCAAACCCTCACAAAGAACGCACCTAGCCACACATGTCCTACCTGAGTTGGCCTCTTCAAGAGACACAATCTTGGCATTCTTCTCTGCCAACTCAGATTGCAAGCCTGGACAGGTCTTGCACGCACCCAACAACGAGGATCTAGCCTTCAACTCATCCACCTCTCCTACCAACACCACATACTTACCTCTCAAAGTGAGTAGGTCAGTCATGTGTGTGGTGCACATCTCACACTCCTCCTCTTCAGTGACAACAACGGTGGACTTGACAGACTCAAGTTCCTTCACCGTATCCTCCCACTTCTGCCTAAACTCCTTGCGCTCTCTAGCGGCACGCCTAAGCAACTTGTCTTGACTAAGGAGAGCGGCAGTAAGTTTCTCGACCTCAGCAGAAAGTTCGTCGGGGGTCAGAGATACCTGGGAGGTGTCATCGTCGTCGTCGTTCCGAGGAGTCTCCTCCAGCTCGCCGTCGACCTCCTTGCCGAGGGCCATGGTGCAGAAGCCCTCGTCGTCGGTGAAGAAGCAGAGGCCGTTGAGCTTGTCCTCGATCCTCTTCTTCTTCTCGGACTTGTCGTCGCTTGAAGAAGGGGAGTCGTCATCCGAGTCATCGACGTCGCTGAGCGTGGCAAAGAACGCACGCTGCTCAGCCTGGGCCTTCTCCAAGTACTTGGTCTTGATGTACTCCTTGTTGAAGCCGCCCTTCCGCTTGTGCTTCGCGGGGACGTACTTCTCCTTGCGCTTGCCGGAGTCGTACTTGTGCCCCTGATCCACCTTGCCGAAGGTCTGCTTGTTCTTCTTCGGGCAATTGGCGATGAAGTGGTTGGGGTCGCCGCACTCAAAGCATCCTGAGCGTCCTCCTCCACTGCGACGGTTCATGCGGTTGTTGTGGAACCGCGAGAACCGGTTGGCGAGCATAGCCAACTCGTCATCCCCCAAAGACTCTAGCTGCTCCTTTGTGACAGAAAAGAGAGAAGAGAGTGCAAAACCTCCAGAGGGGTTAGCAGAAGAGCCAGAAAGCAAAGCCATTGACGGGCCAGAAGGATTTTCATAAGAAGCCCTCGCCATGGCATCGATCTCACTGGACTTGAGCTTACTGAAGAGCTCGTCGCAGGTGAGGGTCTCATAGTTAGGCGATTCGATGATCGCCTGAACCTTGGAATCCCACACCGACCGATCAAGAGTATGCAAAAGCTTCAAAGCCCTCTCATGATCGTCGAAAGGCAACAGGTCCTTGTTAGCCCTCATCCTGTTGACAATCACCTGAAAGCGAGCGAATAAACTTTCTATGCTGTCGCCAGGCATATGTCGAAAGTTCTCATACTCTCGCTTGAACGACTCGTAGAGACGGGTTTTGACTTGAGAGGTTCCCTCATGGAAACGCATGAGGGTAGCCCAAATCTCCCGAGCCGTAGCGAGGTGAGAAACCCGATCAAACTCACTCATGCTCAGGCATGAGAAAAGAGCATTACGGGCTCGGCTATTGGCATCGTGCTCATCGATCTGAAGCTGAGAGACACGAGCAGCCAAGACCACGTAATCGGCAGAGTTGCAAATATCCCAGATGGAAGCACCCAAACTCTGCAGATAGGCCGACATGCGTATCTTCCAATATGCATAGTTCGTTCCATCGAAAAACGGCGGTTTGCCCACGCCGCGATCCATGTCGCCTTCTGTGGATCTGGAACCGGCTAAGGTGGAAGATCCTTAACCTGCTCCGATACCAATTGAAGGACCGAGAATGCACTAGCAAGGCGACCAGAGGGGGGGGGTGAATGGGAGCTCAAAATTTCTCCTCAGAAACCTTGGCCAATTGTCCCAAAATCAACCCCAAGAAGCTACGACTGAAACCGTGATGCCCACGACCCTTGGAAGAGGGTGGATGATCCCTAGGATCACAGCGAGGCACCACAAAGCCATAGCAAACCAAATGGCAAAAGCACCGGAGCAAGTTCGTCCCTCAAAGACCAAGTCCCGAACGTAGATAGACGGCTACGTCAAGAAATCCCTAAATACCTATGCTAACAAGTAGCAGAGATACCTAGAGAGGTTCCTTGGTCAACTCTAGGGCCAAACGAGAAATCCGAAAACCAAGCGAAGAAGCCGGGAGAGCAAACGCACTAAAACGCAACCTTCAGGCAATTCTCGGACTGTCCGGACCTGGGGTCCCGGACTGTCCGCGGTACTGTCGGACTGTCCGCGAGCGAGTGGCGGACTGTCCGCCGGCAAAACTCCCAAAAACACAAAGGTTCTGAAACCTCCCTGAGTGATCCCGGACTGTCCGCGGATCACTACGGCGGACTGTCCGCCGGTCAAACAGAGACAAGACAACCGAAGAACACGGCCACTGAACTGGCTCGTCCCCGACGCGCGGACTGTCCGCGCCTAGGGTGGCGGACTGTCAGCCAACAACCAGTGAGGGCGATTTCGGTCGCCCTTCACCCAAATCACTCCCAAATCGATTCAAACCAAAATCCCTTGATCCCAAACTTGGAGAGGATGATCACGAGGTAGTTAGCAGACTATCCCCAAGAAATCATCCGCTCAAATCAACTCAAACAACGGGAAATCGAAGGGGAAGGTGTATGAACTGAAAAAGCGCCACCAAAACGAAATCAACCCGATCTACTTGTTCGTGAGGAGTTAGATGAATTCCTTCGGTGGAAATGATCTCCTTTCAAAAACGAACAAGTTGATTCAAATGGATTTCGCAAAGACGCAGTAGGGAGAGAGATCGAGTGACGGGAAAATCACGGAGAAACGAAGAACGTGAAGAACACGAACAAAACGCGAATCAACACATCGATCTGCAACCGTGTGGCTACCACACGCTACAACAGTGAGGTTACGGCCTCACTTCCTAAAAATCTCCAGTACACAGAGGTATGGTTCTCTGTGGATCTCAGCTAGCTACAGCAGGGGATTGGGAGAGCAGGAAACCCTAAGTGCAAAGAGCAAATGACTGAGATAGATGGGGAGGTGGGTGTCTCCCCTACTTATCCTAATTCTAACTATTCCTAATTCCCACTCTACCCCTAACTACTTACAGAGCGAACCAGCTAAACCCTAAGGTTATTCTGGACCAACTCGTGGTAGGTGGGGATCCGACGGCCATGCCCGCACAACTCGTAGCGTTGCCTCGACGCAACCTCCCGATTGCCGCCACGTGCCGCCACCGCTCTGCGTCCTTTTCCTGGACGTCGCACCCCCGGTTTTGTGGCCCAAACCGGGAAACCAGCCTTCACAGCCAACCCCCGGTTTTGAGGCCCAAACCGGGAAACCAGCCGACCGTCTCCTGAGTTTTGTGGCCCAAACTCAGCAAACCCGCAGCACCCAGGTTTTGAGGCCCAAACCTGGAAACCGTCCTCAGCCCGAGTTTTGTGGCCAAACTCGGAAACCATCAGCGCCCAGGTTTTGAGGCCCAAACCTGGAAATCGTCCACCCGATGGTTTTTCTCTGGCTCTACCACCAAACCGAAGCTATTGAAGGGATGCACCGCTCGTGCACCCCGTCCACCGACACGTGTCCCCAAGTCCACGACTCAGGCAACACATGACCGCAAGTCTTCGCTCGTCGCTGTCCCAGGCTGTCAGCCACCACAGCTGATCCTCGGGCCACCAGTCCCTCAGTCCAAGCCTCACGTCCGCCCTTCGCCACTCTCGGTCCCTCGGCACGGCACGTCTCTACTTGACCTTCACCTTGCCTCTGATCACTGTATCCGTGCTCGACACCTGCACAACACAAGCCAAAGAACATGCGCATCATCCCAGTTGACAATCACTCATCATTCAGAGACTCGACATACACCCATGTATCCGCAGATATTTTAATGCAGCATGATCGGTAAAGACAATGATCTTGGCTCCTACTAAGTAAGACCGAAACTTGTCTATAGCAAAGACAACAGCAAGGAGCTCTTTTTTGGTGGTGGCGTAGTTAAGCTAAGCTCCTGTCAATGTCTTGCTAGCGTAAGCGATCGCATGATGCTTCTTATCTTTGGTTTGGCTAAGAACCGCACCAACAACATAAACTAGCATCACCAATGATCTCAAACGGAGCGTCCAATCGGGAGGTTGGATGATTGGCGCTGAGATGAGTGCCTTCTTGAGGGTATGAAAGGCAGTAAGACACTCATCTGTGAACTCAAAGGGGGCATCCTTAGCTAACAGGTTTGTGAGGGGTCTAGCTAGACGAGAGAAATCTTTTATGAATCGCCTGTAGAACCCTGCATGACCTAGGAAACTGTGGACTCCTTTTATGTTCACTGAGGGAGGTAGTTGTTCAATTACTTCAATCTTCACTTTATCTACCTCGATCCCCCTCTCGGACACTAGATGCCCGAGGACGATGCCTTCCCGGACCATGAAGCGGCACTTCTCCCAGTTAAGTACCAGGTCCTTCTCCTGGCATCTTTGCAAGACTTTGTCTAAGTTGTCGAGACAGTCAGTGAAAGTTTTTCCATAGATGGAGAAATCGTCCATGAAGACTTCCATGATCTCTGAATCATCTCAGAGCATATAGACATCATGCACCGTTGGAACGAAGCGGGTGCATTACACAACCCGAAAGACATATGTCTATAAGCATAGGTTCCATACGGGCAAGTGAAAGTCGTCTTGCTCTGATCATCAGGGTGGATTGGGATCTGGTGATATCCAGAATACCCATCAAGGAAACAAAAGAAAGAATGCTTCACCAGCCGCTCTAGCATTTCATCAATGAAGGGCAGCGGGAAGTGGTCTTTCTTTGTTGCCGTGTTGAGTTTTCTGTAATCGATGCACATTCTCCACACTGTGACGGTTCATTGTGGGATTAATTCATTTTTATTAATTTCAACGATCGTCATTCCCCCTTTCTTGGGGAACACTTGGACGGGACTTTCCCAGTCACTGTGTGGTATGGGATAAATGATCCCAGCGTGAAGAAGTTTTAGCACTTCCTTCTTCACGACTTCCTGCATCGCATTATTGAGCCTGCGCTAAGGTTCTCGTGAAGGAGTGCTCTCAGGGTCAATGGGGATGCGATGGGTACACAAGGTTGGGCTAATTCCCTTGAGATCTTGCAAGGAATACCCGAAGACTGAGCGGTGTTTTCTAGTACGGCAATGAGTTCGGCCATCTCCTCATCAGAAAGTTTATCACTAATGATGACGGGAGTTTGTTTGTTGCCATGTAGAAAAACATAGCGCAAGCCAGCGGGTTAGGGTTTTAGCTCAATCTGTGGTGGTGTCGGTACTTCCTCTTTTGGAAGCTCTATGGTTTCTTCCAAGTCGCTCCTTTCGTGTACAAAGTGTTCAGCATCTTGTTCTAGGGTCGACTCAGGAGACTCGAAGGGTTCTACCGACATAGCTGTTTTGGGCTCATAGGAGGTAGAGAGGGGTTTTGCTACCGAGTTTGTGGCTTGTAGGATCGGTAGAGAAAAGGTGTCCCTCGCTAACTTGACATCTAATTCCCCAGTCATTGGAGGTTCTTCCAATAGTTTTTGTAGGGGGAGCCCTATCAAGACATCAAAGTCTTGAATGTCAAAGACGTGGAAGTCTAGCATCAGCACACTATCATCGTGCTTAATTGATATACCATCAAGGATGCCTAGACCGTCTGTGACTGTTCGAGTATCGAGCCTTAATTTCTTTCCGGTCGGGATGAAAGGCTCATGAGGGAATGTGTTCGCAAAAGCTGCGGGCATTATGTTCACCCCGACCGTTGGGTTGTAAGGCACTTCAATCCAGTTCGCCCTATTCTGGCATGGATATTAGAACAAGCGGGGCTAATCCGAATTTCTTCGGGAGAGCATTCCGCTTCTTCCACCCATTCGCTACTCATGACTAATGATAGTTCCTTTAAGGACTCTGTTAGAAAAGATTCTTCCATAGGCTATAGAGGAATGGCGGGAACTAGAGGCTTCTTCTGATACGCATACTTCGAGGTGTCTCCATATTCATCAAGATGTTCCTCCTCTGAAGGACCGAATTGGCGACCAGAGGGGGGTGAATGCGAACCTCAAATTTCAACTCGTGAAATGATGGCCCTTGTCCCAGAAAATCACCCCAAAAGCTAAGAGCCACAACCGTGATGACCACAACCCAAATGATTGGGTGGATGTTCCCTTAGAACAAAGCGGGTCACCACAAAGTAGGAAAAGCAAGCTCCTAGAACAATCGATCCTCCAATAACGAAACACCCCACTCCTATGGAAAAGAAGAAAGTGTCCGACCAAAAATACTTAGGCCAACTGGTGGCAAAACTACCTTGGAAAGATCCTTATGAAGTTAGGAAACTAACGTAACAGACATTGGAAAGATCCTTATGAAGTTAGGAAACTAACGTAACAGACAGATCTCAAATCGGAGCTCGAACGCAAAAGATACGGACGCTAGAAACGACGAAACTCCGAAAGCGGAACACTTAACTCCAATGGAGAAGAAGGAAGTGTCCGACCAAAAATACTTTGACCAATGGTGGCAAAAGTACGTTTGAATGATCCTCAAGAAGTTAGGAAACCAATGCAACAAACGGATCTAAAATCGGAGCTCGAACGCAAAAGATACGGACGAAAACAACAAAACTGTTCAGTGGCGGACTGTCTGCCAGTGAATCGTGAACTGTCCGCTATTGAACCCCGGACAGTCCGGGAATGAGGCCCGGACAGTCCGCTATTCAAAAGCAAAAACAGCAACCTTGCTGCCCGTGAACAGCCCCGACCCCCGGACAGTCTGGGAATGCGCAGAATGCCTAAAAACAGCCCGTATCAAACTCAAATTCGATTGGAACTCAACCAAATCAAACGGGGTTGCAACCTAACTTCACCCAAGTGTTCCTCTATGTGTTGGGAAGCTAATCCTAGGATATCATCGCTCCAAACATACTCATTCGTGAGAAATCCGAAGAACACTAGAAAAGGGGAAAGTTTAGAGAACGAACGCGAAAACAACCCGATCTATGTGCTCGTGAGGTTTGGGAGAAAATCCTTCGGTGGAAAGATGACACTCACGTCCTAGCATAACTTGATTCAAACGGAATCGAAAACCACCTCTCGGAGAGGGAGAACGAGGCAAATCTCCGGGAGGGGAAAAACCAAAACGCGAAGAACAAAAACGCGAATTCGATCCAAATTAGATACTACAAAGAGGAATATGAAATTGATCCTTGGATTTCAACTAGAAGATGGATTGTGTAGCACACGATGTCGGGTTACAAGCCACTCCTCGCAACAACAAAGCGCGGATGGCGAAAAGCTCAAGAACAAGAGCCACTCCTCTCTTCCTAACCCTAGCCTCTTCTCACACTAGCAAAATGAGAATGACACTCTCCAAGGATGGCTGCCCTAGCAGCCCCTTCACATATATAGCGCACGTCCGAAGACAAAAACACCCTTACATGAAGCACTCAACCCAAATACCCCCTAGGGGTAAAACTATCCAACTCGGTCAGTTTTCATCCGACGGCCATGCGCCTTCTCATCCTTCGCTTCGCCTCAATGCAAGCTCCAGGATGCCGCCAAGTGCCGTCACGTCGACCGCCGCGCCTCCTCACCGATAGCTTTGCTGCAACGCAAGCCTCTCGGTGCCACCATGCGTCGACTGTTCCACATAGGAACCTCCGCCCAGTTTTGAGGCCCAAACCAATAAACCCGCTAGCCCAGGTTTTGAGGCCCAAACCTGGAAACCGTTCACCCCGAGTTTTGAGGCCCAAACTCGGAAACCGTCGATGGTAGCTTTCTGAGAATCAACTACCGAACCCGCGCCGTAGACGGGATGTGGTTCTCACACCCCGACCACCGGCACCGATGCCGATGCATGTCAAGCCTCCATGCCAGGCACAACGCCTTCACCTTCCTTCTTGACTTGGCCGACAGCACTTGCACGGCACGTAAGCCCGTGTCTGACCTCCCGCCAAGTGCCACGATGCCATCGTCTTCCTCCTGACTCGGCCGATGCATCGTACATCCCCATGTGCTCCTGCTCGTCGATGCCACGTGCCAGCTACCACAGCTGGTCCTCCGGCCTCCCGGTCCGTTAGTGCAAGCCTCACGTCCGCCCTTCACCGCTCTGGGTCCATCGGCATGGCACGTCCGCCGCACGGCACGCCCATCCTTCACCACTCCTGGTCCATCGGCATGACACGTCTCTACTTGACCTCCACCTCTCCATCGACCACTGTCTCCGAGCTCCACACCTGCACATCAACACAGCCAAGAGACTCACGTTGCACACACACACCAACACATGAAACACACCACAACTCAACGCCACCGGTTAGTCATAAACATTAAGCGCATATGAAATAATGACTCAACCGGGAAAAGCCTCAAACGTTCCTCATAAATGTCAATCATTCATCACATGTATTCTCAATCTCCCCCTTGATGAATGCATTGACTAACCATAAAACCACAAAGCAAGGGTTTGAAGACATGCCTCATTCAAGGGCCCAAAAGCCAAGCAAAAGCAAACACAAGGCCACTTGATATGAGGAAGGATCATGAAAACTCCAAATAAAAGCTCTCGGTCCCGAAAGAAACGGGAAAAGCGGGCAAAGCCTCCACACAACCGAAGAGTCAAGTAAAACAATAGTTTCATGAAATCCCAAAAGGCACTCAAAAACCAATCTCAAATAAATTGTCAAACACAAACTATGGTATGATTGTTATCCACTTGGAAGGTTCTTATCCACTTGGGTTTCGAAATTTCTCCCCCTTGATGATTGAATTGACAAAAGCTAGGCACAAGAGATGGATTGAGATACCAAAACCGAAAACTTGGTCCCCAAAGACATGGGCAACGGCTCAACGCAACCAAGCAAAATTCAAGAAAACTCCACAAAAGAGCGAGAAACTCAGACAAAGAGCGAAAGACTTGGTTCCCAAAGACATGGGCAATGTCTCGACGCAACCAAGTCAACAATGAGCTAGCACTCAAGAAGAGGCAGAAAAGGCTCAACACCACTAGCTCAAGGACTCCATACCAATCGAAAATACCAAGCAAAAACTGCTAGTCCCTCAAGACAGCGGCAAAACGGCCCAACACAACTAGCAGGCTCGATACTAACTGAGAAAACACAAACAGAAGCTCAAAACCAATTGGAACACAAAAAGAATAACAACTGAAAGATCATAAAGGACCTAAACTCCCCCTAGCTCAAAGCTCCCCCCAAAGTGCACGACTCTCCCCTTTGTGCCAACACACAAACTCCCCCTTGCAAACAGCTTCTCCCCTTGACAAAAGGGAACATGCTGAGGGGTTTTGACATTTCCCCACAAAGTTGACACAAACACAAGACAAGTCATCAACCAAAAGCATATGGGGGCAGTGAAAAGCATTGAAAGTGACCACAAAGAGTATGGGAGCTGGGGGTATGTACACTAAGCTAAAAATGCATGATATGCACAATGCAACAGCTTCAAGTGTATAGCAATCAGAATGAAAAGATGCTCAAAAGGGTGCTGCCCCGAATCTTTAGCAACCAATACAAATGCTAGTAAAGGCTCAAATTGATCAAATGAATACAAAATATGAACATTTGAGCAGTTTTAAGCCATTTGAAAAGGAGTTCACCACTAAAATAGCACTAAGCATGAATAAACAGGAAATCAACCAAGTGCTAACTCAAGTATAAAAGGTGAACTACCCCTAGCAAAGTTCAATCATCATGCCATGGAATGAAGCATAAACTTGTGTTATTTTCAAATTTTTATCGGAGATTGCAGCGGTATTAACACAAGTTCAAATTAAAGCATGTGATTGAGAGAGGTTGAAAGCATGGTCATTGCCTAACTTTTCAACCGGGCTAAGCCTATGCAAGAAAAGCAATCGGAAGCTTAAAGCACCGGTTTCGGTCTTACACTACACGGCTCAAGTTTAACTCAAAAGTGCAATGAGAAATAGTCTTGATACCGTGATGTGCTGACACATGCAATCCCATCTCGATCTTTTCAATTCACTAATACTTGGATCAAATTTTAAGCACAATGTAAATATGAACAATCCAAGCAAGTGAATGACTCAGTGCAAGAGACATAGCAACCTAGCATACAAAAGATAGCTCAAGTGATCTCAACACATCCTACCCAAGCTAGTTGCCAATCTCAATGGTGAACAAATTAAAGGTTTCATAGTTGATTAATCAAGTTCACCATTTGCAAAAATAGCTTAGCTCATAACATGTATCAAGTGATCAAAAAGAGCCTAAGCTACAAGCATCATCATGGATTAAAAGGGCATACCAAAAAGAGCATAATCTCATTCTCATTACTATATAAATGAAGCTCTAAAAAGCACTAAAAACATGATGAAATGCATGCAAAAGCTAGTCTATCGGAGCAAGCCTACAAGTATCAAAGTAAACCTATGTACATCAAATTGTGCTTCCCTCAATCAAAAAGGGAAACACCCACCAAGCTTACCTCTCAACCTAACAAAAGTTGAGAGATCCAAAGGCTTGGTGAAAAACAGGACGCGACAGCAACAAACTCGGCCTCAATGGTAGAATGCGCTAACTAGACTGCTCGCAGGAGGACCAAGACACAAGAGAAGAGCCAAGAAATGCTCAAATGGACAACCAGCAAGATCCACATCGGAAAAGCCACATGGCAGAAAAAGGTCGAAGAAGGAGAGTACCAAAACCCGAACTCAGGAATGTATTGGAGGTACCTCATGATGCGCTTGACCACCTGCTTGTGTGATGCCTGAAGGGACGCCTGAATCTGGTTCACGGGCTCTCCGTCCTTGTTTGCGTCCAACGCAATCGTCATCACCATGGGTATCAAAAGAGGCTTGGCCTCACCCATGTCGAACCCATCATCCACATCTCAATCTTCCTGCTCATAAAATCTGCAAACTTGCCAACAAGACCATGAGAGGAGCCACCAAAGGTGATATCATCCACATCCATCTGAAACGGGTCAGAAAGTATGTGTCCAACATCTCTGGGCTCAAAAGGGGCAACAAAAGCAGAATGAGCAAAATGAGACGAGAAAGACCTGAACCGCATCTCGTCCTGGTCAATGCCGTCATCGATCTGCAGAGGGGTGAATCTGCTGAAAGATCCGGGGCGCCTTCCTCGCCAAAGTCATCTCCCCCTCGCCAGATGTTGTCACTCCCTCAGGTGCAGCTAGTGCTCACTGGAGATGCTGCTCGAACGAAACCCCAAGTTGTGGAAGAAGTGGGATCGGGTCCGTGAACCGAAATGCTCTCTCCAGGCTCCTATTCTCCTGCATATTCAAAAGCAGAAGAAAACACAAGGCATTGTCTTGTCTAGTGTGACCTCAAGGTCTCCACAAAACGGTTAGTCACATAATAAGCATAAGGTGAACTCTCAACAAAAAGAGGTCTACCTATGAAATATACCTCAAGGAGATCTGAACTCAAACTAGTCAAGACTGCCATGCAACAGGATAAAGCACTATATAGCAAAATGTAGCCTAGAGACATGATCAACCCAAACATAGCCTAAACCTCAACACATGCTACAATGCAAGATTATGAGAGCAATAGATCCAAACGCATGTAACATGATAATAGTGTGGAAAGGCTAGTGCTCGAACTAAACACATCAACAGGATACATGTAGCTAACCAAAACTAGCACCTGAAAAGTGATTAATCCACCAGGCTATACACAAAGCTAGCATGACATACGATACAGAAGATAGCACATGCTAGACTAAACAAAACATGATACAAAAGAATATGTACATGCTAGAACTATACAAGTGAGCATATGATAGTCCATCTCATACCACAAGAAATAGAACATGGATGTACAAGGTATGAGTGTATAAGAAAGCTCACCGAGTAGCAAAAGCCTCTTTGGAAGCAAATCTAAGCGGGGTGTAGAGAACCATCAAATCTCGATCACATCTAAAAGATCAAGCCTCATCAGGTGCATGTTCTCCACCCCTCGTCCTCATATCTACACACAAGAGGACAAAGTAACCCGAGTCTTGGATCCCGAAGGGTTACAAAGCATGTACTTGGGAACCCAAGACTTGGTCACAAATCTCAACTTATCTTGTGGGTTAGCATGATGCAAATGTTGGTTCAAATGCAATTTTGAAACACCCTTGGAAGCATTCCTCAAAAGAACAACTCGAGGAGAAGAACAAGTCGTACCATGGGCAAAGAGACAAACATCTTCCAAGGTTTTTTGAGAAGAACCAATAGAAGCACCATGAGAAGCATGACGTGGACCAACACAAGAAGCATTAGAAGCATGTCTACGACCATGACCTAACCCACTAGAAAAGGAGTCATAAAACCCATCAACAAAGAGGGGCTTCTTACTAGGAGCACAAGCGTTCATGCCATGAGAAGGGCTATGAGCCACCATCTTCCTAGAAGACAGAGCTTGGCGCAAGCATTTGGCACGCCGATAGCAAAAGCTTTCTTGATGCCCATCTTTCTCACAAAAAGAGCAATGGTACAAAGGCCTATCGGGAGGCACACCATTCTCCGACAAGTGAGAAGTCCCTTGGGACTTAGAACAAGAAGCATCAACAACCAACTTGGTGCCAATACTAGGAGCACACGTGCCATGGGAAAGGCTACGCGGCTTCCTAAAAGCCTTAGCTCGAATACGTCGCTCGTGTTTGACACGGCGAAAACAAAAATCGAATGAGTGTCCATCTTTCTTGCAAAAGGTGCAATGGAAAATTGGATTGGGAGCACGTTTTCAAAAAAATGTGAGAAGCACCCTTGTCATGAGAAGTCCCTTGGACATCACTTGAAGAAACAACAAGGTTAGGAGTAGCTATGAAAGAGCTATCTGAAACCTTGGCACTAATTGTATAGTCAAAATACTCACGCGCAACACAAGGACTCAACTCCGGTTGCAAAGATGCAGACTTTGAAACACCAACATCGAAGTTGCAAGAAATGCGTGAATCAAACGACTTAGCACAAAGACTCTTGCATATTTTAGCTAAAACCTCATTCTCAAACATGAGGCGATCACAAGTACCACAAGGAGCATTTTTCAGATTTTCCATCTCCTCTCTAATGCACTCGGCATATGTGGTACGCAAGAGTTCAATCTCTTTTTCAAGGTTGGCACTCATATCATTGTGCTCAACCAACTTAGCGCTCATATCATCGCACAAAACCATCAAAGCTAAAACTTCTTTTTCCAAATCAATGCATGATGTGCACATGATACCGGTGGAAGAAACATCACCATTCACATCAAGCAAAGGATCATGATTAGTACAAGAAGTAAGGCAAGCATTTTTATTCAAAGAGCACAAGCTACAAGGCCTAGCATTTATCTCATCAATTTCAGCCCTAGCATGCTCAAGTTCATCAACACATGTGGTGTGAGTCAATTTTAGTTTATTAATTTCAGCATGTAAAGACTCACAAGAAACACATGGTAATAAAGTATTTGACTTAAGCAAGGCTATTTCAGTTTTAGCACTATCAAGATCCTTGCGCAAGTCAATGCAATCTAGACATGGTTTGGAAGCATTGGATTTCAACATATCATTTTCAGATTTTAAGCTAGCAAGAGAAAAGCATAGCTCATCATTCTTCCTAACCAAGTCAACACATGAGGTGCAAGGCAAAGAGGCACTAGACTTCAACCTAGCAATGGAGCATTTCAACTTTTCAACCTTTCTACGCAAGGTATCACAAAGCTCAACATCCTAGAACGAGCCTCATAAAGGTTGTGCAAGGTCACAAGACCATAAGCAAGTGTACCTTTCTTGGCCTTGCCAAGTTGACGTAGAAGATCCTCTGGTGAAAGCTCATCATGACGTAGAAGATTCAACAGCTCATTCACCTCGCTATCCCTCTCATCAACTGCACTCCTCCTTCTTCCCAAAATGTCATCCTCGATCGCATGTCCATCATTCAAACCTAAGGACAAAGACACACTGAAGGAAGAACTTGGTGCCATTTCCAAAAGTACCGTTAGTGTTAGCCAAACAAAAGCTCAACACCTCGACAAACACTGTCGAAAGCAAAAGCACTCTAAAAGGTCGCCTTCGCGGATCCGGAACCGGTTAAGGTAGAGAGATCCTTAACTGGCTCTGATACCAATTGAAGGACCGAATTGGCGACCAAAGGGGGGGTGAATGGGAGCCTCAAATTTCAACTCGTGAAACGATGGCCCTTGTCCCAGAAAATCACCCCAAAAGCTAAGAGCCACAACCGTGATGACCATGACCCAAATGATTGGGTGGATGTTCCCTTAGAACACAGCGGGTCACCACACAGTAGGAAAAGCAAGCTCCTAGAACAATCGAACCTCCGATAACGGAACACCCTACTCCTATGGAAAAGAAGAAAGTGTCCGACCAAAAATACTTAGGCCAACTGGTGGAAAAAGTACCTTGGATAGATCCTTATGAAGTTAGGAAACTAATGCAACAGACGAATCTCAAATCGGAGCTCGAACGCAAAAGATACGGACGCTAGAACCGACGAAACTCCGAAAGCGGAACACTTAACTCCTATGGAGAAGAAGGAAGTGCCTGACCAAAAATACTTTGACCAATGGTGGCAAAAGTACTTTGGAATGATCCTCAAGATGTTAGGAAACCAACACAACAAACGGATCTAAAATCGGAGCTCGAATGCAAAAGATACGGACGAAAACAGCAAAACTGTGCAGTGGCGAACTGTCTGCCAGTGAATCACAGACTGTCCGCTATTGAACCCCGGACTGTCCGGGCATGAGGCCCGGACAGTCCACCGTTCAAAAGCGAAAACAGCAGCCTTGTTGCCCATGAACAGCCCCGACCGCCGGACAGTCCGGGGATGAGTGCCGGACAGTCCGGGAATGCCCACAATGCCTAAAAACAGCCCGTATCAAACTCAAATTCGATTGGAACTCAACCAAATCAAACGGGGCTACAACCAAACTTCACCCAAGTGTTCCTCTACTTGTTGGGAAGCTAATCCTAGGATATCATCGCTCTAAACATACTCATCCGTGAGAAATCCGAAGAACTCTAGAAAAGGGGAAAGTTTAGAGAACGAACGCGAAAACAACCCGATCTATGTGCTCGTGAGGTTTGGGAAGAAATCCTTCGGGGGAAAGATGACACTCACGTCCTAGCACAACTTGATTCAAATGGAATCGAAAACCACCTCTCGGAGAGGGAGAACGAGGCAAATCTCCGGGAGGGGAAAAACCAAAACGCGAAGAACAAAAACGCGAATTCGATCCAAATTAGATACTACAAAGAGGAGTATGAAATTGATCCTTAGATTTCAACTAGAAGATGGATTGTGTAGCACACGATGTCGGGTTACAAGCCACTCCTCGCAACAACAAAGCGCGGATGGCGAAATGCTCAAGAACAAGAGCCACTCCTCTCTTCCTAACCCTAGCCTCTTCTCACACTAGCAAAATGAGAATTACACTCTCCAAGGATGGCTGCCATAGCAGCCCCTTCACATATATACAGGCGCACGTCCGAAGACAAAAACGCCCTTACATGAAGCACTCAACCCCAATACCCCCTAGGGGTAAAACTGTCCAACTCGGTCAGTTTTTATCTGACGGCCATGCGCCTTGTCATCTTTCGCTTCGCCTCAATGCAAGCTCCAGGATGCCGCCAAGTGCCATCACGTCGACCGCCGTGCCTCCTCACCGATAGCTTCGCTGCAACGCAAGCCTCTCGGTGCCGCCACGTGTCGACCGTTCCACATAGGAACCTCCGCCCAGTTTTGAGGCCCAAACCGGTAAACCCGCTAGCCTAGGTTTTGAGGCCCAAACCTGGAAACCGTCCACCCCGAGTTTTAAGGCCGAAACTCGGAAACCCGCCACCCCAAGTTTTGAGGCCCAAACTCGGAAACCGTCGATGGTAGCTTTCTGAGGCTCAACTACCAAACCCGCGCCATAGACGGGATGTGGTTCTCACACCCCGACCACCGGCACCGATGTCGATGCATGTCCAGCCTCCACGCCGGGCACAATGCCTTCGCCTTCCTTCTTGACTCGGCCGATGGCACTTGCCCTGCACGCAAGCCCGTGTCTGACCTCCCGCCAAGTGCCACGACGCCATCGTCTTCCTCCCGACTCGGCCGATCCATCGCACATCCCCATGTGCTCCTGATCGTCGATGCCATGTGCCAGCTACCATAGCTGGTCCTCCGGCCTCCCGGTCCGCCGATCCAAGCCTCACGTCCGCCCTTCACCGCTCCGGGTCCATCGGTATGGCACGTCCGCCGCACGGTACGCCCATCCTTCACCGCTCCCGGTCCGTCGGCACGACACGTCTCTACTTGACCTCCACCTCGCCATCGACCACTGTCTCCGAGCTCCACACCTGGACATCAACACAGCCAAAAGACACATGTTGCACACACACACCAACACATGAAACACACCACAACTCAACGCCACCGGTTAGTCATAAACATTAAGCGCATATGAAATAATGACTCAACCGGGAAAAGCCTCAAACCTTCCTCATAAATGTCAATCATTCATCACATGTATTCTCATCCTCGAAGAACGGAAAGTCTGAAGGAAGAAAGACTTCCTTCGGAGGTTCCGTCAGCAATCAGGGTCTCTGAGTTTGAATCTTAGGTCCGGTTTTAACTGAAGAGACCTCTTCATGTTGTGGTTCATTTTCTGGTAGGAGGGGATCAGGAAGGGGCGTGTTTTCTAGAATGAGATCTACAAGCGCCTCTCCTTCCTCTATGGTTTTGCACAGAAAGGATCCTCCGACGGAAGTATCCAGTTGTAGGGCAGATTCCTTGTTTAGCCCTAACCAGAAATGCGGTAACATTACGTGGTTAGGGAGTGACAAGTCTGGGCCTGATCGTGAAAGAGTGGTAAATCATTCCCAGGCTGCACCTAACGACTCCTTCTCATGTTGACGGTAGTTGAGTATCTCTTGCCATAGGTTTGCGATACGAGATACAGGAAAGAATGCGATACAGAATTTGTTTCACAATTCGTTCCAATCTCCGTTGACTTTTCCTACGCTATTTTTGTACCATTGTTTCGCTCTCTCAGAAAGAGAGAACGGGAACAACTTCCAACGTAGTGTTTCTTGTGACATAGCTGCTATTATCAGGCATGCACAGAGCTGCTCAAACTCCCGTAAGTGGTGGTACGGGTTTTCACTATCGAACCCCGAGAAGGGCTGTTCATGAACCATGGCTATAAAGCCAGGGCAGAGTTCATAACCAAAAGTTGTGATTGGCTTTGACGATTGTGGTGGCTCGCAGAACTCTGCCCGTGGAGCGGACAGGTTTTGGATAGAGGTTGATGGCTCCATATATAAAGGTAGCTAAAAAGAAAGAAAGATAGAATGCAAATGATACAGAAATGCTTGTTAGTATAAATTAACGCATACTCTACTTTATCCGCAAGCGCACAGATAAAATCTACTGATGTAGCACTTCACCGGAGTAACCCAGTTTTAATATCAAACCCAAAGGAACGGATAGTGTTAAGTCTTAAAGTCTAACCCCTGCCTAGCTAACAAGGACGGAGAATCTAGAAGTATAAAGGGGATCACTAAGGTTGTCTTATTCCAATTTAAGAGTGATATGTTTATATTATTCTTAGTGGGGAAGTTGCCATAAAAGGTCACAAACAGAGTATGAATCTTTTATGCAAATGTATAATCCTATCGAGCCTACACACGGGTAAGTGGACTATAGAAGAATCAACAAGGCTATAAGAGTCACCCTTGCGAACAACCACTACTACCGGCGTTATAGGTGGCATTTATGAGCTATCAAGTCTAAGCACCACGCTTACAATATCCAACTAATCTAACTCTAGCGCATCTAGAATTAAAGTACTCAAAAGAGAGTCATAAACCTTAAGAATAATAAGAACAATGGCTCAAACATAAATATAGACGTTGATTACCGAAACAATCGCTGAAGCAAGTTGAAGATGAACTTGAATCGTAGACTTTTCTGAAGAGAGACTTGTTCTTCCCCGGGGCCTGGGGGCCTGTATATATAGCCCTGAGGGATCAACCGCGGCCGTTAGATCAAACCGACTTCAGGGACGATGGAGATGCATCCTAGGAAGCGATGGAAGAAGGTTCCGGAAGGCGGAGGCCATCGGGCCCAAGGGGTGACCGACCGGTCATAGGGTGGGACCGGTCGGTCCCACCTGGCAGCCTCTCGGGGTGTCCCGCCTCGTGGTGTCCTCTAGTGTCCTCTAGGTCATTCTGGAGTATTCCTGACGTGCCGGTTCAGTAATCTTCCGTCGGTTTCCTTCTAGGAGAAGTAATCAGTGTTGGTTTTCCTATTTAGTCCCTGCTGAATCACAATTCACCAAAACTCGTGGAATATTGTCAATTAAAACCCTAAACCTTTATTGGTGATTGAATTCATGCCCTTTTCATATTTATTTATCCTTTAATTTTGATAGATAACTAGTGTCAACAACTCCCCCAAGCTTACCTTTTGCTAGTCCCTTAGCAAAACCAAAAATTAACAATGGATCAGGAGGTGCTACAATATCTTCACTTCCAACAAGTATACCTGCTGTTAAACAAAAATTCTCCAAAATATATTATGTTATTCTTCATGGGGCTTATTACTTTTACCTTAGATCTTGAGTAATTGAAAGATTGAACGATCAAATCAAGCACTATGTCTCTAGTTCCTTCACTTCACCTTTATCCCGGAGTTTTAATTAATTTTTTTAAAAGCTTTAATACATATGTTGTCAAATTAAACAATGGATCCAAAGAGAAAGTCAACCAACCATTGAATCAAGAAGTGCATGTGTATGGAAAATGGAGTCGGATGCTCTTTTGAATATATCACTCTCTTCTGTTTATCAGAGACATATGGCTATTAGGCTAATTCTACTGTCGGGCACGTGCCCATTTTTTCTGATATATATTTTTTTTACGTGGTTCCGGATGCTTGTCCCTTTTTATTTCCTCGGGATCTATCTTTTTGAGGTTTCGGACACTTGTCCCTTTTTATTTCCTCGGATCTTTCTTTCTCTCTTTTTTTAATAGCCACATGCTTCCAACAAACTTCTGAGAGGGTAGCAACAGATAATTATGAGCATTTATGCGGAAGATGGATGAAATGTGTAAGTGATCTCAATTCAATGGCATGATAAACTACTCATAGGGTCAACAAAGCTTAATTTAACTCAATGCAATTATTAGTCATGTTTATATTCAGAAATCTCCGGAACTTTAGTGTTGTTTTAGAACAAGATAATAGCAGCTTAGATCATCACGTGTCATATCCCAATTACCTAGACCTTAGATTAAGTATTTCCCAACCATGCATTTAATTTTATTTTAAGCCATCATTATTAATTAGGAGAACTCATGCTTTGAACACTAGGTACTTGAAAGAAATTAGATAGAGCAACTATTGATCATTTCCATGCAAAAGATTAGAGAGAGAGGGTTCTCTTTTAGTCATCAACTTCTTAAAACACACTATTTTATTTATTTAATCTAACACACTTTAAGATATAATATAAAAGCTAATAATAATAGTAGTAGTAATAATAATAAAGACATACCTGAATCGCGAACATAACGGGGGTGCGTCTCCCCCAAGCTGGTTCCCTTAATAGCGTTGAGCCTTCATGTGCCCATATATTTTTGTCTCTTTTTTAATTAATGATGAGCCTTCATGTGCTCACATTTTTTTTGTTCTTTTTTAATTAATGATGAGCCTTCATGTGCCCACATATTTTTGTTCTTTTGTTTTTAGGGGTGAGCCTTCATGTGCTCACATTTGTTTTTGAATTTGTTTATAGAATGAAAAACTTAAGAGGATAAAGATACTTACGTGGATACATGGGGGTGTCTTCCCCCAAGCTGAATGTTGACGTAGTCGTTTGATCTTGCAATGTAGCAGACTGGCAGTGGATATGTCCTTCCTCTATCAGAGCTTTGATTGATGTTGATGTTTGTTGAGACAGTGCTCCAACAGTGGGTGGCGCATTCACTTGCTCGTCAACTTTTCTTGTCCTTTCAAATCCCGTGAAACTCAAATAGACAACAAAACATGTGGAACAGATTAAGCATTAATGGTTGGCCACTCAAGCCTTACTTGACCAGAATTTCAGTAAGATCTCTTTCTCAATATTTTTGTATTTTATATTTTTATGATGAAAGAGAAAATACACAAGATGAATGCATGCATATTTATTTTTATTATTATTTATTTTTATGCCACCACGGTGAACATTCCTGCGGGTTTTTCCACGCCATAGAATTATTCACATGGGGCTTTATGATGCAGTGAAATATTTTTATTTTGTTTTCTAATGTAATGCAGAAAATAAAATGTGTTGTGAATTAAACATGATGATGCAAGAAATGGATTATGAATTAAATATGAGAAATATGCAGCAAAGTAAATATAAAGATAACTACCGATTTTTACCTTTTGGCGAAGGTTCGGATATTTAGGTCCGACGAACCGGACTTTCCCTTGGTTCAGACCTCCCAAGGTATGTCAGACGTTTGGAAAGTTGTTATTGATTGTACCTCTTAGGTGCAGACATTTTCTCCCATACTTTCTTGGTCTGAGTCTTCACTTCCTGTGGTTCACTGTCTTGAGGTTTCTATCCTTTCTTTTCTGGGACAGTGTTGATAGCTTCTTCTTCGTGATTGGCCTCTCTATTCTTGATAGTTTGTCTTCTTTGGCTTTGAGAGCGGCGTCTTTCACTTCTAATCTTCTTGGGTGCTTCATTGGGCATGTAGTTGATGAAGTTGCATCGTGCCTTTTCTCTAAGAAAGTGAAAATGGATTTCCTCTTGTAGATGATTGCACTTGTAGCGTAGAGGAATTGTCTTCCTAGGATGAGGTGGACATCATCGTCTTCTCCCATATTGAGGATCAAGAAGTTTGTGGGTACTTCATGACCTCTAATTCTGACTACAATGTCTTCTATCATTCCTTCTTGTTTATGCCTCTTGATATGGTGTCACTCATGTCATTTGTTCGTCCAGCAGTTTGAAGTGAAGCCTTAATTATGGACGCTGGCAGCATCTTGCTCTGTGTGCATGTTCTTGTAGATCTAGGACCTTCACTCTGTAGAATTTGGGAGTGACTTCTCTATGTTTTGCTCAAGAGTGTGTCCTGCTCATAAAGACAAGGTAGAGATCAAGTGCATGGGCTCTGTTGGTGGAAAAACACCAACAGAACCAAAAGTTTTATTTATTCCTCTCTAACCTTAGGCACATTGTACAAGATAAACTTTTTGTTTATGTGTTCTATTCAATCTTAATATGTGTGAAAGGATCAGAGGATGAGCATGAAAGTAGCATCTTAAAATATTTAACAGATCAAATTACTTAACCCAAGGAAGGATAATCTATGCATAAAGTGTTGATCTTTTCATGATTGAGATATATCATCTTCCAAAGGTTAGATGCACAACATTTTAGCTCATTTAGTTAAGATAGTGAGATTCAAGAGAGTAAGGCTAAGATCAAAGGACTAAACATGTTAAGTTGATTAGGTTGGATCAAGTGAGGTGCAACTTAAACATGTTTTTTTATTTATGTTTATACTAGAATCAAGAAGAAGCTTTTAAAGTGATGGTCACTTACCTTGAAATGTTACTTTGTCATTGAAGAGTGATGTGTCGAACCACCTTGTGGAAGCTTCTTTTGTCTAGCTGGCTAGTCTTCTCTTGCTTGTCTCACATTGTGCTTGAGAGGAGGAAGATCAGAGTGGAATCATCTTTATAGGTATCGACCTTCCTTCTCTATGTGTCGACTTATCAGTGAAGGCACATTGTTCCTCGAGTATGCTGACTAGGATCCTCTCTCTTGCTTGAATTAATTCTGTACTATGAGGATGTAGGGACAGTTCCGCATTCTTCTCTTGTCAACCTTTCTTGTTTTTTCTTTAATTATTGGGTTGATAAGAGACTTGAAGTTAGAACTGTTACTCGAGTGCCTCCATGATAGTCTTTGTCTTTTAGTGTCACAACTGAGACTTGTCCTCTCAACAGTGTCTAGATGATGGAGATCTTATCTGCTGTTCTTCTTGATTTGCTAGCTTAGGTGTTATCTCTCCATCTTCTAGTTCTTGTGGTGTAGTGGCTTCATCCTGCATGACGCCCTCCTCAATTCTTGGCAGTTGGTTCTCCCTTGGCGTCTTCTCTTGGTTCTCTTTGGCTGCTCATAAGTGATGTAGATGTTGAAGGTGTAGCGAAAGATCCAAAAGTTGACTTCTCCAGGTCCGATAAAGATGATAACATTGATGGTGTTCAAGAACGATCTTCCAAGAATGAGTGATGGATCATATTCTTCTTCTCGACTGGGACAACATCTAGTGGTTTGTATTCATCAAAGTGGTGAGTAAGAGATCAATATGTCTTGAAGCTAAGTTTCTCCTTCCTCCCTTTGATTGTGAAACACATCTAGACAACGAAATTCTCTCCCAGGCTGGCTTGTGATGCAGATGGATTCCCAAACAACATGTTCATGTGTTGGATTTGTAGATCTTGCTATTGTTGTAGTGGTACTATCTTGACTCCCAAGCTAGCTCTTGATTAGAAAAGAGGATAACTTCCCACTTCTTGTCTTGATGTCTTGGACAATGATGGTTGTCTCATATGAGGTAAGTTGCATCCTGTTTGTCATCAGTGCCCAAGCAAGACTCAAAGCTAGGCTAGCACCATTTGTGATCTGAGAGTAGGTTTGTGTGTCTATGGTTTGAGTTTTGGATCTTCAATGTTCAGACCAAACCATGGATGAACAAAATCTCTCTCCTTGCGTAATGTTAGTGGACATATACCCGAAGGATTGCAAGAATTTGAAGCATGGGTTATTGTCCACAACTTATGTATTTTGCATCTATGCTAATAAAAAGATGTTTTTAGGATTATTTTAGCATAGACTAGTATTTTATGTGTTGGCTGCACTTTAACATGATTCAAGGCAAAAGATAACTTGCAGTAGAAGACAAAATAAATAAACTTTGATACTCACAGTTCTTTCATCCATGATGAATGAGCTGTCTTCATTGTGCAAGAGTTGTTGAAGTTCATTTTACGCCTTTCTTCATCTCTAGTGTGAGTTCATCTCCGGACTTTCCCAAATTGATATTGAAAGTTTCCCTGCAGGGGTTAGTCCAACAAAATATCCAACATCCACTATAGCATACTATCGGCTCAAAAATCAACCTAGACACCACGTCTAATTTGATCTAGGAAAGCATTTTAACTTAATTGCTTAAATTAAAAGCCTTTGAAAGCAAGATCACCACTCCTAAACTAGGCACCATGCTTAATTTAAGACATGTATGAAAGTACTCCAAACCTAAACATATAATATAGCGAATGAGGGTAGCATGAAAGTATCATTACAGAAGGAAGTGCAGTGGAAAGGTAGGCGTAGCTAATAACCAGATGTTATGATAGGGTGTAAGGATTCTACTGGTTATAGCTTGCGCTCATGGGGTAGTAACAGATAAGAGTGGATTTCAAAAACAACATTCATAAGAATGAACACAAAAATGATGAAAAGACTGGGACAAAAAAGGAAAAGATAAAAGTATGATTACAAGGTTAAACCAAGACTTAAGATGATGTACCGTTCCCCGGCAACGGCGCCAGAAATGCTTGTTGGTAAAAATTAACTCACACTCTACTTTATCCGCAAGCGCACAGATAAAATCTACCGATGTAGCACTTCACCGGAGTAACCCAGTTTTAATATCGAACCCAAAGGAACAGATAGTGTTAAGTCTTAAAGTCTAACCCCTGAGTAGCTAACAAGGACGGAGAATTTAGAAGTATAAAGGGGATCACTAAGGTTATCTTATTCCAATTTAAGAGTGATATGTTTATATTATTCTTAGTGGGGAAGTTGCCATAAAAGGTCACAAACATAGTATGAATTTTTTATGCAAATGTATAATCCTACCGAGCCAACACACGGGTAAGTGGACTATAGAAGAACCAACAAGGCTATAAGAGTCACCCTTGCAAACAACCACTACTACCGGCGTTATAGGAGGCATTTATGAGCTATCAAGTCTAAGCACCACGCTTACACTATCCAGCTACTCTAACTCTAGCGCATCTAGAATTAAAGTACTCAAAAGAGAGTCATAAACCTTAAGAATAATAAGAACAATGGCTCAAACTTAAATATAGACATTGATTACTGAAACAATCGCTGAAGCCAGTTGAAGATGAACTTGAATCCGCAGGTACAAGATGAAGAAATTGATCCGACAGGCCAGAGCTCCTTCTTGATCACTTCCTCTCTCTCTCTCTCTCTTCTAGTTCTAGTATAAGACTAGGTTCTAAACCTAAACTAGAGGGGTAACTAGTCTTCTACTTGAAAGTTGGCTCTTGAAGTCTTCTTCTAGGGTTTCTGAATGAGGCGTAGACTTTTCTGAAGAGAGACTTGTTCTTCCCCGGGGCCTGTATATATAGCCGTGAGGGATCAACCGCGACTGTTAGATCAAATCGACTTCAGGGATGGTAGAGATGCATCCTAGGAGGCGGTGGAAGAAGGTTCCGGAAGGCGGAGGCCATCGGGCCCAAGGGGTGATCGACCAGTCATAGGGTGGGACCGGTCGGTCCCACCTGGCGGCCTCTCGGGGTCTCCCTCCTCGTGGTGTCCTCTAGTGTCCTCTAGGTCCTTCTGGAGTATTCCTGACATGCCGGTTCCGTAATCTTCCGTCGGTTTCCTTCTAGGAGAAGTAATCAGTGCTGGTTTTCCTGTTTAGTCCCTGCAGAATCACAATTCACCAAAACTCGTGGAATATTGTCAATTAAAACCCTAAACCTTTATTGGTGATTGAATTCATGCCCTTTATATATTTATTTATCCTTTAATTTTGATAGATAACCAGTGTCAACAACGGGCGAACTAGGTTCGGAGACTAAAGGCGACAACCATTCCCCGGTAACGGTGCTAGAAATGCATGTTGGTATTTCTTAGCGTAAGCAGAAAAGGTCCGCAAGCACACGAAAGTACCGTTGTTGCACTTCACCCGGAAGTATTTCAGGTATCGTATTTTCCACAGGGAACGGTGTGCTATAGTCTCTAGGTATAGATCTCCTAGCTTAGGATGAGAAGAAGAACGACCTTAGGGTAGCGAGGTTTCTCTACGCAACAAATTCCTTAGTGATCTAACCTTAACTCAGCGTAGCCTGCTTCGGTCAATGGGTGGAAACAGGTTTCCCAATCTATGCCGACACAGCTCTACCTGGAATCCTGAACGTGGGTGGATTACGAAGGACGGACAGGGCTATCACCATCTGCCTCCTACCTCCTCAACCATGGAGACCCAGGCAACCAACCTGTAACCACTTAGCCTAAACACCGCGTTTACGCTAAGGGCCAGTACTTCTAGCGGTAGCTAGGACTTGCGCCCTCTTACTAGAGCACCCACCCGAAGGTGAATGGCCGGTCCAGCTGGCTACGAAAGCAATAAGCTAGAACACGATAGAAATGCGTAAGCAAAGATAAACACTAACCTTAATACTCGAAATAGTATTTCGATTCACCGAGGTACAAGTGAAGTCGTACCGGCGATTCTGGTATTCGTTCCGCTAAGTGCAGGAGTACACTTGAGGAAGTAGCCGACAGCCCCGGTACTTCTCCGACTTGCACTAACTCGCTCCCTCTTCTAAGTAGCTACTAGAGCTATGATACTTGAGGCACTACTTCTTCTCTAGAAATGAAACTTTGCAAGGTGGGAATGGACTAATCTAATGCTACAAGTGTTGCTTCTAAATTTCCATGATTTGAAGAGAGCTCCACCCATGCTTTTATAGTGGCTTGAGGTCGGTTTGGGGGTGATCAACATGGAAACCTTCACAAACCGCCTCAGCAAGCCGCCATGCAACCGACCCCCGAAGGTGGGCCCGAGGGGGCCAGTGGCGGTGCGGGCACATCAGCGGTGCGGGCGCACCCCTGGGCCCACCTCTGGCCACCGCCTTCGCATGGTGGGTTGCTAGTTGGGCCCTGATGTTTGTTATGTGGGTTTCCAACAAATATGTGGAATGTGATGGGCCTTGGGCTTCATTTCCCTTCATTCGGATGGGCCAGAAATGCTCTGGGCTTTGACATGTTGAATTTGGTATGCACTTTTTGCCCATCTCAGTTATAGTTTTCCTGTGTTTCCTGCAAAACAATTGATACATCCAAAACTCGTGGAAATTGTGAGTTTAATACCTAATCCTAAGTTTTGGTTCTTGATACGGTAGGTTTTCGAAGAAAGTTGGCGGTATAAATGTGAGTTAAGAACCACCAACAGAGATCATGGATGATTTCTCCGTTTATGGAAAAACTTCCACTGATTGTCTCGAGAACCTAGACAAGGTCTTGCAGAGATGCTGGGAGAAGGACCTGGTACTTAACTAGGAAAAGTGCCACTTTATGGTCCGGGGAGGCATCATCCTCGGGCATCTAGTGTCCGAGAGGGGGATCGAGGTAGATAAAGCTAAAATTGATGTAATTGAACAACTACCTCCCCCAGTGAACATAAAAGGAGTCCACAGTTTCCTAGGTCATGCAGGGTTCTACAGGCGATTCATAAAAGATTTCTCTCGTATCGCTAGACCCCTCACGAACCTGTTAGCTAAGGATGCCCCCTTTGAGTTCACAGATGAGTGTCTTACTGCCTTTCTTACCCTCAAAAAGGCACTCATCTCAGCGCCAATCATCCAACCTCCCAATTGGACGCTGCCATTTGAGATCATGTGTGATGCTAGTGATTATGTTGTTGGTGCGGTTCTCAGCCAAACCAAAGATAAGAAGCATCATGTGATCGCTTACGCTAGCAATACATTGATAGGAGATCAGCTTAACTATGCCACCACTGAAAAGAGCTCCTTGCTGTTGTCTTTGCTATAGACAAGATTCGGTCTTACTTAGTAGAAGCCAAGATCATTGTATTTCCCGAAGCATGGTAGCCCGTGTTGCTTCATTTATGAGGGCTCCCCGAAGCGTTTGTATTTCCCCTGTGATTCTTAGTGGAGAAACTCGGTTAACCTTTGTGGTTGCTTGAGTGAGACAAGGAGGTGAAAGAGACTCCGACCTTCGTGGTCACCTCAACAACGAGGACGTAGGCATAAAACTATGGTTTGTGCGTCTGTTCAATTTTTAAGCTAGTACACGTATTATTGTGATTTTTTTAAGATTAGTGAACGATAAATCCTAAAATACCCTAAGCTAGCTTAAAAAATCTAAAAACTTGCATGGACACCACATTTTGGTGTATAATGGCTGCAAAAAAGTTTCAACTGATTCTGAGTAAGATGTCACGCACTGCCTTACAAAGTCCCACGTGTGTAAATTATATCCTAGGCACTGAGTGAGAGATGTTGAACTTATACGGGATGTGTAGTACCACTTTCTCAGAATCACGTGAAACTTTTACGGGATGCCTATGGAGGCAAACTATGGTGCTTTGTGCGTCTGTTCAATTTTTAAGCTAGTATACGTATTATTGTGATTTTTTTTAAGATTAGTGAAGGATAAATCCTGAAATACCTTAAGCTAGCTTAAAAATCTAAAACTTACATGGACACCACATTTTGGTGTATAATGGCTGCAAAAAAGTTTCAACTGATTCTGAGTAAGTTGTCACGCACTGCCTCACAAAGACCCACGTGTGTAACTTATATCCTAGGCACTAAGTGAGAGATGTTGAACTTGTACGGGATGTGTAGTACCACTTTCTCAGAATCACGTGAAACTTTTACGGGATGCCTACAGAGGCAAACTATGGTGCTTTGTGCGTCTGTTCAATTTTTAAGCTAGTACACATATTATTGTGATTTTTTTAAGATTAGTGAAGGATAAATCCTAAAATAGCCTAAGCTAGCTTAAAAATCTAAAAACTTGCATGGACACCATATTTTGGTGTATAATGGCTACAAAAAAGTTTCAACTGATTTTGAGTAAGTTGTCACGCACTGCCTCACAAAGTCCCACGTGTGTAATTTATATCCTAGGCACTGAGTGAGAGATGTTGAACTTGTACGGGATGTGTAGTACCACTTTCACAGAATCACGTGAAACTTTTACGGGATGCCTATGGAGGCAAGCTATGGTGCTTTGTGCGTCTGTTCAATTTTTAAGCTAGTATACGTATTATTGTGATTTTTTAAGATTAGTGAAGGATAAATCCTAAAATACTCTAAGCTAGCTTAAAAAATCTAAAACTTGCATGGACACCACATTTTGGTGTATATTGGCTGCAAAAAAGTTTCAACTGATTCTAAGTAAGTTGTCACGCACTGCCTACAAAAGTCTCACGTGTGTAACTTATATCCTAGACACTGAGTGAGAGATGTTCAACTTCTATGGGATGTGTAGTACCACTTTCTCAGAATCACGTGAAACTTTTACAGGATGCCTATGGAGGCAAACTATGGTGCTTTGTACGTCTGTTCAATTTTTAAGCTAGTATACGTATTATTGTGATTTTTTTAAGATTAGTGAAGGATAAATCCTAAAATACCCTAAGCTAGCTTAAAAAATCTAAAAACTTGCATGGACACCATATTTTAGTGTATAATGGCTGCAAAAAAGTTTCAACTGATTCTGAGTAAGTTGTCACGCACTGCCTCACAAAGTCCCACGTGTGTAACTTATATCCTAGGCACTGAGTGAGAGATGTTCAACTTGTATGGGATGTGTAGTACCACTTTCTCAGAATCACGTGAAACTTTTACGGGATACCTACGGAGGCAAACTATGGTGCTTTATGCGTCTGTTCAATTTTTAAGCTATTATACGTATTATTGTGATTTTTTTAAGATTAGTGAAGGATAAATCCTAAAATACCCTAAGCTAGCTAAAAACAATTTGGGTGCCAAAAAATGTCGCCAAAAGAGGCCGCCAAAATTACTCCCGAAAAAGCAGCGAAACCCTCCACTAATCTATCCATCGCCCCCACCACCTTCTGACCCCCTCGGCCACTCCTCCCTCTTCCCGCATTTCTCCAAACCTAGCCGCCACCGTCGGAGGACATCTACCATCTCCGAGTTGCTTCCTCGCCCAGGAGCTCGTCCTCGCCGTATCCCCCACTCCCTCGTCACCCCTCGGCCACTCCTCTCTCTTCCCGCATTTCTCCAACCCTAGCCGCCACCGCTGAAGGACACCCGCCGTAGCCGAGGTGCTTCATCTCCCACGAACTTGTCCTCACCGTATCCCCCACTCCCTCGTCACCCCTCGACCACTCCTCTCTTTTCCCCCATTTGTCCAACCCTAGCCGTCAGCACGGAGATCAAGCGTCGTCGCCCTGCAGCACATCCGGCGACACCCCAGGACCTCCGCCGAGGGGTCAAGGTGAACATAGACAGACAAGGTTTGTTTTCCTTACCTTAATTCTTCGAGGGAAGACTCGTTGCTGGAACCCTAGCGATTACTTAATTTCTTTCATACCTTCACCCAAGTTTATTCACTAATTTATGTACTTCATCATATAATCCCAAATATCTAGTTTACTCAACCTTCCTGTATGTTTAGTCACTAATTTACCTAGTTCATCATATAATGAATAATGTGATGTGAAATCTATTTTTATGCATTGGTCCTCCACTGAATCACCGAATGAGCCCAATGTTGTTGCTTCCTAGATGACCTAAGGTGTCCCTAGTTCTTGACATATAGTGTTCTTGACATATAGTCCGCAATGGTGGCAACAAGGGGTCAAGGTAGGAGGAGTGCTGCAGAAGAAGATCAAGGTAGCCCTTTTGTGTTACTACCCGTTGATAATATTATCTCTTTTTCATTAAATGCATGTATTTCAAAGTAATTCCTGTCCTAAAGCTCAATACTGTTGTGATTGCGTTGGTACGATTACATGGGTTTTAATATTGTTGTTGCTTTTGGGGTGGGTTTGGCTGCCTCTACCTGTCAGATATGTGTAACAGTTGTTCTTGTAGTAATTGAGTATTGATCGTCTTCATCGATCAGATAATTATGAAGTGACAATAATTCAGTACTATGATAATAACAAATAAGAAGATTAGTCACATTGAAATAACAAATCAAATGAAGCTAGACAAGCAGGAAATAAAAGTAAATTAGCTGTTGCTTCTTCTTCTTCTTCTCCTCTGCATCTTGAATAAACTTCCTTAACTATTAAACTTGGCTGATCAACTCTTCAGTGTTTTAATAATTAGTTAGGCCTTAACTATTAAACTTGGCTGATCAACTCTGTATTCTTCTCTCTTTTCTACTTTGGCCTTCCCCAGTTAGGCTTAGGCTGAAACCATTTCAAGTCAATAACTGACTTGCATGCTTGAATCAACACTTAGTTCTAACCTCTAAGTTCTTCCATTTATTTTCTAATACACACAATTTGCTTGTCCTTGTAAGAACCTCCAAAAACTGCATATGAGACAAGACGGGATATGCGCGTGGCGGAGAATCAAAAGAAGCTTGAAGCACTTGGGATTCACAAATTAGCTACTGACTTTAATAAATCTGTACCTGAACCTGCAACAAAGAAGGGGAAAAAATCAGCAAACCAGATAACAAATAGTGAAGATTCGGATTCATCGGAGTTTCTCCTTGACGATGAGCATCAAGGAGATAGTGATGATGATGACATTGAATCTGATGAGCAACCACAATCCTAGCCACCTCAGGTGCTTCTTCTATCTTGACATAACTGGATGGGGAACATTTGCATTGCTTTTGGATGCTATAACTATGTTACGTAAAATATGCCAATGTTTTTAGATGCTTATTCTTTATTTCATACCTGTTATTTAAAAGATATTCTTGCTTATCAATGCACATGACTCACTTGTTTTTTCCCACAGAGTCCAAGGTTTTATAGGAAGGTAATTTCTTCAAAGAAGAGGATCACAACTCCCAACATGGCGCCAGGTGTTAGGAATAGTAAGAGAGTGAGGGCATCTGAAGGGCACAGGTGCAACCTCAACAGGCAAGATCATCAAAAAGGCTTCAAGCTTTAGCGAGAGAGCTGCAGAATGAAGAGGATACTATAAATGGTCATGAAGAACTAGTTGTGGAGGAATGCATTGGAGCTGGTGCTGATGACAGTACACCTGGAGAGGAAGGCCTTGGAGTTGGTGCTGAGGAAAGTACAGGTGGTAATAGAGACAATGTAGCTGGAGAAGAAGTCACTGCAGGCAAGTTATACTTTCTTTGTCATTCAAAAATGTCATCACAATTGTTGATTTGCATGAAACTAAAACATTTATATCCAAATCTATTTTGTAGGTCCTGCACAGCGAGCCCCAAGGAGACCTAGCCCACCCACCAAAGGGACACTTCTGGACAAGATGACAAAAGCTATGGGAAGGAGAATGCCCATAGCTGTTGCTAAAGGCAAAAGAAGGCCTCATGAACCTGTTCAGGCTGCCAAGTTTGAATCAGAGGCTGGTGTCATCATTCGGGATAAGGTTCCTGTCCTGCCACATTGGAAAGATTACAAAAGAGATGAGCAATATTACAATGACTTTAAGGCAAAGCTCAGTTTAAGTGCATTACTGTTTGCTTTGTATCTTTGTTCATATCTGCAGGACCTGAATTGACTAACAAAATATGGATGTCTCATATGCCTAGGGGCGCTTGTCCATTAGGACTGATGACGATGTAACAGAGGAAGCTTGTACTGATATGCTGCGCTCTGGGGTGTGACAACTGCGTTACACGCTCAAGAAGAAATACTTCAATGGTGTACCTACAAATGAGGTTCCAAGAACTTCGCCTGTTGCTTCCATGTCTGATGTTCAATGGAGAGCACTAGTTGCAAAGTGGTCTGATCCAAAGAACATGGTATAAATTCTTTCTCATTTAGTTTCCAAATGATCTCATTTTAAACCAATGTCTTCATCTGACATGGTCATGCTATTTTAGGAACCATGTGAAAAGAACAAGACCAATCGCAGCAAAGTCAAGTATCATCAGGCTACGGGTTCTCGCAGCTATGTGGCACACTTACATGCATATGTAAGTACATAGGACCTTGTACATATTTGCACTATACAACTTGTTTTTCATTTCATCTGAGTAAACTTTGTTGTAATTGCCTATCTATGAAATAGAAGCAGAAGAGGAACAATGTTGAACCCGGCACAGAGCAAGATGAAGAACTTGATGTGGTGGAGGCATTCAAGACCTGTCATACCAGCTCCAAAAAAGTCTCAGTGAACCAGCAAGAGAAGCAGTTGTAAGTCCCCAAATATGTCATTGCATACCTTTATAGTTCAGGTTGTGTCAATGCAGCATAATAGTTTTGAAAATAAAGTGCACTTGCAACGCAATTATGTCTAATTCGATTACATTTGATTGGCTTGTGGTGATGATCTGGTACTCAATTAGACTCACATATCTCATAAACCTTTTATTTTCAGCCTGATAATACAATATGATACTCCAATACTTGCTCAGTTTAGTCCTTATTCATTTTTGGATGCATGATTGGTTTATTATTGTTACACATTTGCAACTAAGCTACATCCTGTCAATTTTGCTAGGTTTCCTTCTACCTATCAGTAGTACACATCTTCCTGCTTTTATATTGTCAAATACATCTTCTGTCATATTGCCTCCTTAGATTAATGCAATAACTAATGAGTGGTCATTGGTGTTTCAGTCAAATATGGAAGCTTTGAGGGCAGAACCTGTTGCTGAAGATGGGACACCAATTTCTAGTGTGCAGGTTGTGTCCCAGGTGCTCTCCCAGAACAGCACGAACCATTTCCTCAGGAGTGTTGGCATCAAACCAGTTGCACCTTCCAAATCAACATCATCCAATGAAAGCGAGCTTCGGGAACAACTAGCAGCTGAAGCTAAGGCTGTTGTACAAGGTAAACTTGAGGAGCTCAAGAAGAGAAGTGAAGAAGCTGAGGAAAAGTTGGAGAGGACACAAAGGGAGATGGAGGAGATGAAGAAGCTGACAGAGAGAAACAACAAGGCCATGGAGGAGAACAATGCGTTGCTCAAGCGTATCTTGTCCCTCAACAATGCTTCTTCGACATGAGCTCTGTTGCAAGCTGCTGCCTGCTGGTCTGTGCTACTATGCTAGTGGTTGGGAACTTTAAATAATTGGTTGTGATGTGTCAACTAAGATGAAACTAGTTGATTGATTCTGATGTCAAGTTACTTATATGTGAACCGAGTTTCCATTAAGTTGTATGGTCACTGCAATACTGGATCTAGATCTATTAAGTAATGCAAGCTTTTAGTCATTTCAGTAGTATTACCATTTTGTCATGAAATCTGCATCAACACCTATGATGAAATATTTCACCTTTCTGTGATGATTATGTAATTCTATCTGTGATGAAATTGAAAGTACTTTAGTGACGAAAGTGAAACTACTTCTGTGACGAAAATAACTGTACACGTGGGCCAATTAAAAGACCGCGTGGACCATCCACGTCACGTGCCACGTCATCTGCCACGTGGTCGGACACGTCAGCTGACACGTGCAAAGCCATGTCAGCTGCCACGTGGGTAGCCACGTCAGCTTCCACGTGGATAGCCACGTCAGCTGCCACGTGGATGTGCCACGTCAGCCGCCAGCGTGGCAAACGCCATCTATCCGCCGAACAGACGATAGATAATGACGATTATTAGCCTCTATCAGTGACGAAAACACATGGTCATAGAAAGAAAACACATCTATGACGACGGCCTTTCCGTCACAGAAATGGAACACATCAATGACGAAAATTGTTGTTTCGTCAAGTTTAACCAAATGTGACGCGACTTCCATGAGGAAGTCAATATCGTCACAAATTCGTCAAAAAAGAACCATTGTGACGATTTTGCTGTCTTCAATGACGACAAGGTACCATCATAGTTGAACACATCCCTAGTAGTGAGCTTTCAAGGCTAATCAAGAAGAAGGTAGTAAGGCTCAAAATGATTCATCAAGTGAAGGAAGTGATGATTCGGATGAAGAGATTGCACTTCTTGTCAAGAACTTTAGAAGATTCATGAGGAAGAAGATGTACAAGAAGGGCAAAGGTGGCTATTTCAAGAAGTCAAAGAAAAGAAATTGCTATGAGTGTGGTGCGGATGATCACTTCATAGCCGATTGTCCACAAAAGAAGAACAAGAACAAGTATAGCAAGAGTGATGACAAGAAGCAATGAAGAAGAAGAGGAGGTGAAGCTCACCTTGGTGAAGAATGGTTCTCGGATGATGACTCAAGTAATGAAGAGAAGAGCAAAGGGAAGGAGAAGGGAGCAGCCAACATTGCTATTCACAAGACCACTTCTCCAAGCCTCTTCGCCAACATTGCTACATCATCCACTTCATCATGTCTATTTGAGCATCTCTCCAATGATTAAGATGACTTCACTCATTCTTGCTTCATGGCTAAGGATGAGAAGGTATCACCTAACTCTCCTGTTTGTTCAAATGATGAGTATAGTGATGATGATATGGATGAATATGAACAAAACATGATAAGAAAATATGGAAAGAAAGGTGGACCCAAAATAATAAAATTGCTCACTAAGTTAGAGAGTCGGAATGAGAGTCTCACTATGCAAGGGGATTTGATCTCTCAAGAGAGAGAAACGAATCTTGCATTGGAAGCCTCTCTTGCCGAGGAGAAGTTGAAGGTTAAGAAATTGACCGTGGAACTATCTTTAGCCAATGACTCTAACAAGAAGTTGACTAAGGAGTGTTCCACGAGCAATGACTTAATTGCAAATCTAAAGAATAAGGCTAGCTTGGTTCAAGAAAGCCTCACAAGCTTACGAGAGAAATATCAAAATCTTGAACTAAGCTACAATACTCTTTGGAGTAGCACCTCTTCAACCACTCCTAAGGATTCTGATAGCTCTAACACTTCAACTAGTAAAGGTTGCAAAAGATGTTATAACCTAAGACATGCTTAATGGAAAAATCTAGCATGGGTTGGCTTTGGCATCGCCGCCATCTAGCCCATGTTGGGATGAGGAACTTGGCCCAACTTCAAAGAGAATGGCACATCCTTGGACTAACAAATGTTTCTTTTGAGAAAGATAGGATTTGCAGTGCATGCCAAGCCGGAAAGCAAGTTGGAGCTAAGCATCCAATAAAGAACATCGTGACAACTACAAGACCATTGGAGCTACTACATATGGATCTCATCGGACCCGTTGCTTATCAAATCATTGGTGGAAATAAGTATGGTTTTGTCATAGTTGATGATTATTCTCGCTTCACTTGGGTGTTCTTTTTAGTAGATAAAAGTGAGACCCAAGGCATCTTCAAGAAGTTTGCAAGAAGAGCTCAAAATGAATTCGAGCTCAAGATCAAGAATGTGAGGAGCGACAACGGGATCGAGTTCAAGAACACCAACATAGAAGAATATCTTGATGATGAAGGAATCAAGCATGAGTTCTCTGTTCCATATACCCCACAACAAAATGGGATTGTGGAAAGGAAAAAACAAACTCTTGTCGAAGCCACAAGATCTATGTTGGATGAATACAAGATGTCACATGGATTTTGGGCGGAGGAAATGAACACCGCATGTCATGCTATCAATCGCCTCTATCTCCACAAGCTAAGGGACAAGACTCCATATGAGCTTCTAACTGGTAACAAACCAAAGGTGCATTACTTTAGGGTTTTTGGTTGTAAGTGTTTCATTCTTAACAAAAAGGCCAAAAGCTCAAAGTTTGCACCTAAGGTACACGAAGGCTTTCTACTTGGTTATGGTACTAACGAACATGGCTACCGTGTATTCAATAATGTCACCGACACTATTGAATTAACGGTAGACGTGACTTTTGATGAATCCGACGGCTCTCAAAAGGAGCAAGTCAATGATGAGCTTGTAGGTAATGACATGCCTCCATCCGAAGCTATCAAGAAGCTTGCGATCGGGGATGTGAGGCCCATTGAAATTCAAGATGATGAAGATGAGCTTTTGCATGTTCCATAAGATTCTACTATCCATCATGTGCATCCAAATGCACATGGTGAAGCTTCCGCAACTCCGATTGGTGGAAGTGCAAATGAAGTTCAAGTACCACATCAAATTGATGATCAAGCTCAAGCTCAACATGATGACCAACAAGTTGATGAAGACATTCACACACATGATGAAGATGACGAAGATGGACCCATTCAAAGGAGATCACTAATGCCACATCCAAGAGTGCATCATGCAATTCAACGGGATCATCCCATTGACAATATTTTAGGGAGCATACGACGTGAGGTAATGACATTTCTCGTTTAGCAAGTTTTTGTGAACATTACTTGTTTGTCTCCTCTTTGGAACCTCATAGGGTGGAAGATGCATTGGAAGATCCGGATTGGGCGATGGCTATGCAAGAAGAATTGAACAACTTCACTAGGAATGAAGTCTGGTCCTTGGTGGAAAGGCCCAAGCAAAATATGATTGGAACCAAATGGGTCTTCCGCAACAAGCAAGACGAGCATGGCATGGTTACAAGGAACAAAGCACAGTTGGTGGCTCAAGGTTTCACTCAAATTGAAGGTTTGGATTTTGGGGAGACCTATGCACCCGTAGCTAGGCTTGAGTCAATTCGTATATTACTTGCCTTTGCTACTCACCATGATTTTAAGCTATACCAAATGGACGTGAAAAGTGCATTTCTCAATGGCCCCCTCTCCGAATTGGTATATGTGGAGCAACCACCGGGTTTTGAAGATCCAAAATTTCCCAACCATGTCTACAAGCTCGACAAGGCGCTCTATGGGCTCAAGCAAGCCCCTAGAGCTTGGTATGATTGTCTAAAGGACTTCCTACTCAAAAAGGGTTTTAAGATAGGGAAGGCCGATCCTACTTTATTTACTCGCAAAGTCAATGATGATATTTTTGTGTGCCAAATTTATGTCGATGACATAATATTTGGCAGTGCTAATGTGGCCTTTTGTGAGGAATTTAGTAGGATTATGTCCAAAAGGTTTGAGATGTCCATGATGGGGGAGTTGAAGTTCTTTCTTGGACTTCAAATGAAGCAACTCAAGGATGGCACGTTCATATGTCAAACAAAGTATAGAAGAGATATGCTAAAGAAGTTTGAGATGGACAAGGCCAAGCCCATTAAGACACCTATGCCAACCAATGGACATCTTGATCTCAACGAAGATGGTAAGTCGGTGGATCAAAAGGTATATCGCTCTATGATCGTTTCATTGCTTTACCTTTGTGCATCTAGGCCCGATATTATGCTTAGTGTGTGCATGTGTGCAAGGTTTCAAGCTAATCCGGAAGAATGTCATCTAATGGTTGTTAAAAGAATCTTTCGATACTTAGTGCACACTCCTAATCTTGGCTTGTGGTATCCTAAGGGCTCCACTTTCGATTTGCTTGGCTATTCCGATTCGGACTATGCCGGTTGCAAAGTGGATCAAAAGAGCACTGCCGGGACTTGCCAATTTATTGGAAGGTCTTTGGTGTCATGGAGCTCTAAGAAACAAAATAGTGTTGCCTTGTCAACTGCCGAAGCTGAGTATGTGGCGGTCGGTGCATGTTGTGCCCAACTACTTTGGATGAAGCAGACCCTTAAAGACTTTGGATGTGAGGAAACCAAAATTCCTCTTTTGTGTGACATTGAGAGTGCCATCAAGTTGGCAAACAATCCGTAAACCATTCTCGCACAAAGCACATAGACATTCGGCATCACTTTTTGAGAGACCATGAAGCCAAAGGAGATATCGCTTTACGCCATGTGAGCACCGAAAATCAACTAGCTGATATCTTCACAAAGCCTCTAGATGAGTCAAGATTTTGTGTTTTGAGGAGTGAGCTAAATATCATTGATTCTCGTAACGTGGCTTGATGACTTGCACACATTTTTTCACCTAGAGACATAGTCAAATGTTTTTGATAAAACTTGTGTGTGATTTTGAAACCTATTTTGCACATTTCATTATGTCCATAGTTATGTACTGTTTGAATGAAATCTGGACATGATTGAAGTATGTGTAGTTTGCCACACAAAGTTCTCCTAGGAAGTTCTCAGTCTGCTGGAAAAAGTTAGCCGGTAGTACCGGCTACCGGTAGTACCGGGCTTTGTAGCCGGTAGTACCGGCCAGGGCTTTACCCTGGGTATATAAGACCGTGGTGGAATCTTTTTTCATCCTTATCCTCTTTTTCTACCGCACCGTGAAGAAGTGCCTATGACTCCCATGCGACCCGGCGGCACCTTCTCCTCTCCTCCTCTTCGATCTCCCATCTCCTCCACCCAAACTCAAATCCCTTTGGTGAGAAGGTGCTTTGGAGCTAGGAGATCGCGTTGGTGGTGTTCTTGAAGGCCGGGAAGCTCTCCTTCGATTGGATTTCGGTCTCTTCCCTTCGAGTAACAAGGTACTAGGGTGTTCTTGCCCGATCTCTAAATGTACCATGTTCTAGGTCGATTTCTTTGGTTGGATTGTTGTCTCTAGTGCATAGATGCTTCTAGGATGCTTAATATGCTAGTATGTTGGCGATTTGATTGAATAGTTGGAAGAAAACCGCACCCTACAGTGTGGTCGGTAGTACCGCCTTCTGGCCGGTAGTACCGACCGTCTGCAGTGGGCAGTTCCCTTTCCCCATTTGTGTATCATCGCTTCTTTTGCCGCATCCTTTAAGTTATCTTGTTTGCTTCTAGTATCTCATCTTGGTCCATGTCCTCTTTTCTAGATGACTCGTGATCGAAGGAGCTCTCGTGAAGCTACCCATGCACGTGAGACACAGGAGAGTATGTTTGGCCAAGAAGAAGAAGAGTTTGTGGCAATGGAGCAAGATGTTCAGCGGCGCAATCCCTCGTGCCGGGCACGTCCAGCTGGTGGGAGAAGTGAGGATCCCACTCGGGCGGTTTGTGGGCGTTCGTCCGCCGACCGTCGGAGTGTGGGTCGTGATGGTGCCAGTGGGAGTGGTGCTGGGCAGGCAGCGCCTCCTCCTCCTCCTCCCCCGGGCCGTGCTGGGTGCCTTCCCAGTGAGATTGTTGGTGGTAGAACCTTGGGGAATGGAGTCCAAAGAGAGGGTCGATGCATTGATCCTCGCTTTGGGCAAGGTTCTCCAAGTCATGCAGGGATGGTGCTCATCAACCATCTTCTTCGCGTTCATGCTCAGGCTGATGCCAAGGCTGTCCATCCAGCTGATCCAGGGAACTTTATGGATTATTCTGTCAGGAAGAGAGCTGGAGATCTGAGACAGCAAAGATTGGAGAACCCATACCTCTATGTGCGGGATGATTCGGTTGATAGGAGGTTCTGGTCTCATTTTCAGCAGGACTATTATATGTCCATCATGTGGAAGCCCTTCTGCGTGAAAGGGAGGCCACCTCTGTTTGAGCACAAGCGTCTTCGCATTCGGTCTTTGACTGAGAAGGACAATGAAGAGATGAATGCCTTAGTTCAGAGGCTTGAAGAATGGAGGATCCTTTCTCTTATCTCGGGTGAGAAGGCTTGGAACCAAGAAATTATCTGTCAGTTTTCGGCCACCTTATGGATCAACCATCCGCGGCGGGTTCTTCACTGGATGACACAGGGTACTCATTACTGCTGTGACTTTGTGACCTTTGCTCGGATGTTGGGTTTCAATGAAGAAGATAGAAGGGCTCCAAGGCTTTCAGAGGAATATGGTGAAGGGATGTATCCGGAGGAACTTGAGGCAGCTCGCATCTACTTGCTAGGTAGGGCAGCTACCTTCCAGGTGATTGGCCTCAAGACATATTACTTTGTTCTCAATAATCTGATGAGGCTCACTTTGGATCCTAAGAGTGGGGATAATACAAATCTGAGAAATGATGCCCCTAAGATTCTTTGTTGGTTTGCTAAAGCTAATGGGAGATTCAGTATCTCCAACTTTTTATGGCAGAAAATCTCAAAGGCCTCCATTAACCCTCACAAGGAGCTACCCTATGCCCCATATTTGATGCATGTGATTGAGCACGTGGTTGGGGCCACTTTTGAGAATGACTGGTTTGTCAAAGAGTATGTAGTTCGGAACTTTTCCTCGACTGCCATGGGTGATGATGTTGGTACTTCAGTTGCTGGTGCTGCTGCTAGTGGTGCTCATGGTCAGGAGCAAGGTTATGAGGATGTTGAGGGAGTTCTTGCTCCTCCTCCTCGCTGTGAGAGGCGTGGCGGTGCAGCTAGGTTTGCTCTCAGCAAATTCTTCTCATGGTTTTGTTACAAGGCTGAGCGTGATGATCTCCGCATGAGCCGTATTGAAGAAAGGCTTGGGATTCCTCCTGCTTCTCCTCTTCGCCCTTTTGAGGATCCCTTTGCTGAATTTGATGCTCAGAATGCTGTAGCAGCTGGTGGTAGAGATGATGATGATGATGATGATGGCAATGATGATGGTGGCAATGTTGGTGCTGATGTTCGTCAACCTCCTCATGCTTATGATCCCTATGGTGTTGATCAGTCTTTTGGTGGTGGATCCACTTCTTATGGTGATGGAGGTGGTGGATCTAACATTGGCCTTGCTGCCTCTGGTGCTGATCCTGCTGGTGGTGGCTATGGTGCGCCTGCCACCCCTCCTGATGCTTTTGGCAATCCCTCTGGCAATCCTTCCGAGCATCCAGGTGGCGATGTGGGCGTTAGTGCGTATGAGTCTCTCTTTGGCGGCACCTCCGGCGGGTATGGCTATGGTCATGGTTGATGTTGACGGTAGATAACTCCTATTTTAAACCGTCAACTAGCCTCGTAAATGACCTGCAATGACCCAAAGAGTGTAGCTATAAGGTTTGATTCTAATGAGTTCCACGAGTTGTGTAGTTCTCACTTGTTTTGCAGGATATTCAATATTTCATCATAAGAAAGTATCTCAAGTGAAAAATCAGAGCACACCATTGTGACAAGCTCATCGAGACGATCGCAACGGACATACCACTTGCCATATTTGGAGCCCCGGAGCGAGAGTCCTTGATGAATACGACCAGGAAGACTCTGGAACCCTCTAGAAGCATTATCCATACAAAGATCAGGGGTGTAACAGACAAGATTCCAACAGCTACAGAATACCAGAATTATTCAGGGACCAGACAGGAAGAAGACGACAAGGAATCCATCCACGCCACGACTCGTTGCGCAAACCAACCGAACAAGGACTCAAGACAAAGAAGGAAGGTCCCATAAGACTTCTCGGCGAAGCAACCACCTGGGAGCTGCCAGGTGGGGCCGGCCGGCCTGGGCCTGCCTCCTCTACGGCCCGTCTTCGTGGAGCGTGACCTAATCGACATCTTCGACGTATCTCAACCATTGTTCAAGGTCGGTTTGACCCCCCCCCCCCCCCCCCGGCATCGCATCCAATCCCATCTTAGTCTTAGATCATTGATCAATCATTTAGTTTAGAGATAGCCTAGATAACCAGGAGCTCCACCATCCAAGGGCGTAGCTAGAATAGAATTAGAAGAGTCGAGGAAGCTCGGATTCTGGATCTAGTCAAGAGGAGCTAGGTAATTAGCCTTGTCTTCTCTCTTGTATCAACATTGTTCTTCTAATTGTCTAATTGTCTTCTAGTTCATTATCTTGTGTTCTAATTGTGTTCTAGTTCATCTTCTAATCTCTCTAGTTCATCTCTGTGTTCTAATCTAGTTCTAATTATCTCTCTAGTTCATCTCTGTGTTCTAATCTACTTCTAATTGTTCATCTATCTCTTATTCATCTTCTAGTTTGTGTTCTAGTTGATACATGTCATGAGTTGTTACTATTTCGTGCTCATAATTATAATGTTCATCATCTACTTTGATTATATGTCTAGCATAGCTAGTGTATCTCTATGTTTATGCTCTTGTTCGTATAGCGCTCATTCTGTCGATCGCGGGGTGAGTGGTCAACATTGTGTAAGCGTGGTGCTTATACGTTGTTTACCTGCGAATGCACCCTATATTCCGGGCCAACAAGTGGTAGATTGTGAGGGTGACTCTTATAGCCTCGTTGAGTCCTTTGTAGTCCACTCCCCGAATATAGGACTAGTAGGACCTGGTCAACCGGAGGACATAGACTCTGGATCTGATCCTCCATGCCTGCGTATAAATATAAGTTATTCTAACCAAGATTGCTAAACATAATTGCACTAATTGATGTAGTCTATGACCTATAGTTAGAACCATATTAGGAAGTTAATCTGTCTCTTTCTAGATTTGGCTACGATCCGACCTTGGGTGGGAATGCTCTGTTGGAACTCTTTTATGGTTTACTCTGTTCTATTACATTTATCTTATTTATCATTTATGATTGATTCCTATGTTGAGTATAGATCTAGTGGAACTCTTATCATAATCATACATGTGTGTGTCATAGTTATAGATGTTTATCTCCTACAAGTTAACTCATGATATGCATTGCTCCTTTATAAATAACGATACCTTGGAAACTCTTTCCTTGGTGAAATGCTACAGCGAATGTATTTTATCTGTGCGCTTGCGGATAATCTTATTTCATATTTTATAAGGACAAGATCATAAATACCATCCACGTCTTTAGTGTCGCTGCTAGTGGTGACAGCCTAGCGTTAAGGGTAATGTTGTTAGATTTGTCTACCTGTATTTCTAGCGCCGTTATCTGAAGTGATGCTAAGAGATGTCAACAAGCATTTTTGGCGTCGTTGCCAGGGAGTCTGAATGTGTGATTCCAAAGCACATTCCCCGATGTTTGGGACATCCCTTAAGGAAATCCCATTGCCGGAGCCATATCATTGAGTTATCCAAGTTTCTAAGTTAAGACCAGGAGATAATAGGATATAAGTTGAATACCTAGGAAAAACTTTACACACATGTTTATGATAATCGAGACACATTATTGATCTTTTCTCAAATAGGCTCACCCTGTCTTTTGTCTATTTCTTGAATATCTTATTGTAGGGTGATGTATGACTGGATTTGATCGACCGGAAAACTATGTTGACGATCCTGAAGTTTTGATCTGAAAAGCTAAAGCCAACGCCAAGCTCAGGAAACCACCAACCACGTTGACCGAAGACACCTAGGCAAGAAGCTCGACACCAATGTTAGAAGACATGGCTAACAAGACTCTCTGTGATTTCTCTCCGCCAACCACTGCCAACATCAGGACTGGACCAACAGTCAATGTGGGAACCGAGGGATTCAAACTCAAGCCATCTCTGATCAACATGGTGCAAGCCAGCCAGTTTTGTGGGAAAGTACATGAAGATGCGAGTGCCCATCTCCAACACTTCCTGGAGATATGCAGCACCTTCTCTATCAAAGGAGTTACTAAGGACGCCATATACCTCCACCTATTCCATTCTCACTTTTGGGAAAAGCGAAGCAATGGTTATACGCCAACAAAGACAAAAACACTACATGGGAGATTTGCTCCACTGCTTTCCTAGCAAAGTTCTTTCCCGTAGGCAAGACGAATGCCCTACGAGCAAAGATCTCAACTTTTCAGCAGAAGTATGATGAATCTGTCCCTGAGGCATGGGAACGCTTTCAAGACAACATATCAGAATGCCCACACCACGGGATGAAGAATTGGTTACTTATGCAGACATTCTACCATGGGCTCACTTCAAGTGCCCATGATAATATCGATGCAGCTGTTGGAGGATCGTTCTTGTCACTCACTATCAAAGAGGCAACCGCTCTCGTTGAGAAGATAACTTCCAACCAATGATGGAATGAAGAACGTACTCAACTGAAGAAGAGAGGAGGAATGCATAAACTCAAGGAAGTAGACATGCTGTCTGCTCAGATGGACCTACTGATAAAGAAGCTCGACGAACGACACCAAGAGAAGAAGGAAGTCATGCACATCCACGATTCTCGCATGACTTGTGAAGAGTGTGGAGGAACTGGCCACACAGGAAGCAACTGTCCTAAAGTCCAAGAGGATGTGAACTACATCAACAACAACAACAACTATCGTCCTCAATAGAATCAAGGATGGAATCAGCAACAGAGACCCAACTACCAAGGTAATCACTCACGTAACTACCAAGGTAACAACTTCAACCAACCGTCTTTAAGAGAAATGATTATTAATCAAAATAAAGTTATTGATAATATGTCCAGAAAGATAGCTTCCAATGATAAAATACTAGAAACCATTAATAATAGAATGGAAAGCTTTACTTCTGCTATTAAGAATCAGCTTAGCTTTAATAAGATGATAGAATCACAAATTTCTCAGCTAGCCGCTTCAGTACCTGTGACCGAAAAAGGTAAGATTCCGAGGAATCCGGAAGAATTAGAAACTGCAAATCTTGTAGACATTTGCAATGCAGGAGATTACTTCACAGCTCCGTCAAGGCCAAAGTACAGAGGATGGGGAGATGAGAATCTGCCCAAGAAGAAAGGAGATCCAGGGAGACCTGTCATCCTGATCACCATTGGACCCCATTCCTTTGACGAAGTCGTCTGTGATCTTGGAGCAAGTGTCAACATTATGCCTAAGGTAATCTATGAGAAAATTCATGGTCAACCATTGTTGTACACAACCATGTGTTTGCAGCTTGCAGATCAGACACTTTGCTACCCCAAGGGAATCCTTGAAGATGTTCAAGTACAAGTTGGACACTGTTATGTCCTAGTAGATTTTGTGATAGTGGAAATAGGAGATGAAAGAGCACCCATCATCTTGGGAAGACCATTCCTAAGTACAACTAAAGTCATCATCTACACCGAAAGTGCCAAGATCTGCTTCACGATCAACAATAGGAAGGAGAGGTTCAATTTCAAGAATCGCACACTCAAGACTCGTGTACACCCACAGTCACCATATGAGTACGAGTATGCATCTGCTGCCCCAACGAAGAAGAACAACAATAGAAGGAGGAGGAACAAGACGAAGCCACAAGAACAAGAACCAGTATGGATGGTCAACACTGTTGAACCACCAAAAGATACCACTCAACCTCCACTACGCCTTGAGAAGTTGTACGATCCAGGAGTACCTACCATTGACTGCATGATCAAGGAGAGTACCTTCTACAACACATTCTGCGACATCGGCTCAAGTGTCAACATCATGTCTACGGTAACATATAAACATTTATTTCATGATGCACCACTGGAACCAACATACTTTCAGATAAAGCTAGCAGACCAAATATTCTGATTTCTGGTAGGAATGGTGGAAGACGTCGTAGTCAGAATTAGAGGTCATGAAGTCCCCACAGACTTCTTGGGAGAAGACGATGATGTCCACCTCATCCTAGGAAGATCGTTCTTGTACACTACAAGTGCAATTATCTACATGAAGCAAGGGGAAATCCATTTTCACTTTCCTGGAGAGAGAAGGTGCGATGCTACTTCATCAACTACATACCTAATGAAGCACCTAAGAAGAGTAGAAGTGAAAGACGCCGCTCTCAACGCCAAAAAAGACAACCATCAAAAATGGAGAGGCCAATCACAAAGAAGAAGCTAGTGACACTATCCCAGAAAAGAAAGAAGAAGAGACACCTCAAGACAGTGAACAGCAGGAAGTGAAGACTCAGACCAAGAAAGTATGGAAGAAAAAGACAGCGCCTAAAGAGGAACAATCGGAAACAACTTTCCAAACGTCTCACACACCTTGGGAAGTCTGAACCAAGGGAATGTCCGGTTCGTCGGACCTAAATATCCGAACCTTCGCCAAAAGGTAAAATCAGTAGTTATCCTCATATTTACTTTTTCTGCATATTTCTCATATTTAATTCTTAGTCATTTATTGCATCATCATACATAATCATCCATAACCATTTTAATTTCTGCATTGCATTAGAAAAGAAAAAAATAATAATCATGTTGCATTATCGCATTGCATTTTAAAAAAGAAAAACTCTTTAAGCCCCATGTGAATAATTCAATTGTTTACTGTGGAGGCACAAAAAAATTATTTCTTACTTTTTGCATCTGCATAATAAAAATAGAAAATCCAAAAATATTAAACTCTTGTTGAATCATGCTTGCTTAAACATCTATGAAGCTCGAGAACATATACGGTTTTATCATTAATGCTTAATCAATTCCACGAGCTTTGTTGTCTATTTGAGTTTAGCAGGAATCAATGAGAAGGCCAGAAAACTTCATCTACTCTGAAGAGACGAAAACAAACAACTTTCCATTAAGGACCAGAGGAGTGAAGTGTATCGACACTACCAAAAGAACGAACACGCAAGCATCTAGCTTGGGGGAAAAGGCTCCCCCGTTATCCGAGGTAATATATCTATATATTTTCAAATTTTATTTAAAAATAGAAGACACCAAAAATATGTGAGCACATGAAGTCTCACTCTTAAAAATAAAAACCCCAAAAATATGTGAGCACATGAAGGCTCACCCTTAAAAAGAAAAAGAACAAAAATATTCGGGCACATGAAGGCTCGATGCTATCGAAGGGATTAGCTTGGGGGAGACGCACCCCCGTTATCTTCGCTATTAAGGTATGTCATTATTGGTATTATTATAACTATTATTATTATTACTACTACTATTATTATTATTAGCCTTTATATATTATTAGTCTTTATATTATATATTAGAGTGTGTGTGTTTAATATTAGAGTCAATAAAAAGAACATTGATGATCTAGAATAAAAGCTTGCCCTGAAATAATTGAGCTCTAGGATAATAAAATTAATTTGGATGCAAATGATGAATAGTTGCTCTGCCGTAATTCTTTTCAAGTGCCTAGTGTTCAGTCTTGAATTTTCCCGAGTTTTGGATGAGATTGTTTTAACATGAAAATTTATTTTGAATTTGAGACTTGTGGGTTGCAAAAGTTTTGACCTAAGTCTACGTATTTGACGAGTATGATATGAAAAGGTTGAACTGTTATTTATCTTGTTCCTAGTGATACTAGAGTTCTGGAGATTTATCTTTTGAAAATTTAAATTGCTACATGATGAGATCCTCTATGATGAGTGTTTAAAATTCTTACCACAACCTGATATACATGTCTGATAGACTAGAAAGTCCACTCTTTATATTTACTACATGCATATGCATTGAGTATTGTCAAATCGTGTTGACCCTTAGAGACTCGTCATACAGTTAAAATCAAGATCACGTACACACCACCCAAATATGTTGCTCCTACACTGGGAGTACGCAACAACATGTCTTCCATTTAGATCTACTCAAAAATGTTTCAGTTCTACACTGGAAGTGAACAACCAAAAATATTTCCCTTCATCCATATGACCTTTTTATGGCTTCATTGTCAATCACAAATACTCCAAATTTATCATTGTTATCTCTTTGAATATTATGCTGCAAAAAGATACATGGGTTATGAAAAAGTTATCTAAAAAAGAGAGAAAAGAGAAATGAAAAAAATGGACAAGTGTCCGACAGTAGAATTAGGGGTGTTTCGACGCCCACCTTAAAAAAATGATGATGATAGCCCTTGTTGTCTCTAGCAGAAGTTATACAAAAGTGAAGTATCTACAAGGAGTAAAGTAAGCAAAGGTCTACACCCATCATCCATCATTATGTTTTCATCATCATCACTGTATTTTCACCCTCACACTTGTTTACCACCACTGTTCCACCATACACATCCATTCCACATATAGGTCCACACACATGCACATCTTGATTTGATTGTATGCCAAGTTTCTCTGGATCCATGCTTTGACTTTGCAATATATGCTATGTAAGTATGTACAGGTTGTCTCCCACCTATGAACTCCACAAAAAGCTTATTAGTTATAGGGTGAGAGAAGGCATGACATTCACTGCCTTGGAGAGAATCCACAAATACCACAGATGAGAGACTTGAAAGGATCATAATCTCTGAGTTTTATTTTGAAAATCTTGCAAAACTCCAGAATAAAGGTAGATCGAAGAACTTGAGACATAGTGTTTAACTTGATCGTTCTGCTTTTCATATTGCTCAAGACCCAAGTGAAAGCTACAAGCACCACAGTTGAAGGTAAGAGGTAAGTTTGAAAGTTGAAACGATTGATTCTAATTCGGAGGAAAAATTTTGTTTGAACACTTGTGTACTTTTAAGGCGTGAAAGCATAGTAGAAACTCTTGATCCATCATAATGTTAAGCTTGGGGGAACTTGTTGACGGTAGATAACTCCTATTTTAAACCATCAACTAGTCTCGTAAATGACCCGCAATGATCCAAAGAGTGTAGCTATAAGGTTTGATTCTAACGAGTTCCACGAGTTGTGTAGTTCTCACTTGTTTTGCAGGATATTCAATATTTCATCATAAGAAAGTATCTCAAGTGAAGAATCAGAGCACACCATTGTGACAAGCTCGTCGAGACGATCGCAACGGGCATACCACTTGCCATATTTGGAGCCCCGGAGCGAGAGTCCTTGATGAATACGACCAGGAAGACTCTGGAACCCTCTAGAAGCATTATCCATACAAAGATCAGGGGTGTAACAGACAAGATTCCAACAGCTACAGAATACCAGAATTATTCAGGGACCAGACAGGAAGAAGACGACAAGGAATCCATCCACGCCACGACTCGTTGCGCAAACCAACCGAACAAGGACTCAAGATGAAGAAGGAAGGTCCCAGAAGACTACTCAGCGAAGCAACCACCTGGGGGCTGCCAGGTGGGGCCGGCCGGTCCCACCCCCAGGCCGGCCGGCCTAGGCCTGCCTCCTCTACGGCCCGTCTTCGTGAAGCGTGACCTAATCGACATCTTCGACGTATCTCAACCATTGTTCAAGGTCGGTTTGATCTGAGGGCTGCGGTTCATCCCACCGGGCTATATAAGAAACCCCAGACCCCCCGCCATCGCATCCAATCCAATCTTAGTCTTAGATCATTGATCAATCATTTAGTTTAGAGATAGCCTAGATAACCAGGAGCTCCACCATCCAAGGGCGTAGCTAGAATAGAATTAGAAGAGTCGAGGAAGCTCGGATTCCGGATCTAGTCAAGAGGAGCTAGGTAATTAGCCTTGTCTTCTCTCTTGTATCAACATTGTTCTTCTAATTGTCTAATTGTCTTCTAGTTCATTATCTTGTGTTCTAATTGTGTTCTAGTTCATCTTCTAATCTCTCTAGTTCATCTCTGTGTTCTAATCTAGTTCTAATTATCTCTCTAGTTCATCTCTGTGTTCTAATCTACTTCTAATTGTTCATCTAGCTCTTATTCATCTTCTAGTTTGTGTTCTAGTTGATACATGTCATGACTTGTTACTATTTCATGTTCATAATTATAATGTTCATCATCTACTTTGATTATATGTCTAGCATAGCTAGGGTATCTCTATGTTTATGCTCTTGTTCATATAGCGCTCATTCTGTCGATCGCGGGGTGAGTGGTCAACGTTGTGTAAGCGTGGTGCTTATACGTTGTTTACCTGCGAATGCACCCTATATTCCAGGCCAATAAGTGGTAGATCGTGAGGGTGACTCTTATAGCCTCGTTGAGTCCTTTGTAGTCCACTCCCCGAATATAGGACTAGTAAGACCTGGTCACTCGGAGGACATAGACTCTGGATCTGATCCTCCATGCGTGATGTCTCCTGCGTATAAATATAAGTTATTCTAACCATGATTGCTAAACATAATTGCACTAATTGATGTAGTCTATGACCTATAGTTAGAACCATATTAGGAAGTTAATCTGTCTCTTTCTAGATTTGGCTACGATCCGACCTTGGGTGGGAATGCTCTGTTGGAACTCTTTTATGGTTTACTCTATTCTATTACATTTATCTTATTTATCATTTATGATTGATTCCTGTCTTGAGTATAGATCTAGTGGAACTCTTATCATAATCATACCTGTGTGTGTCATAGTTATAGATGTTTATCTCCTATTAGTTAACTCATGATATGCATTGCTCCATTATAAATAACGATACCTTGGAAACTCTTTCCTTGGTGAAATGCTACAGCAGATGTATTTTATCTGTGCGCTTGCGGATAATCTTATTTCATATTTTATAAGGGCAAGATCATAAATACCATCCACGTCTTTAGTGTCGCTGCTAGTGGTGATAGCCTAGCGTTAAGGGTAATGTTGTTAGATTTGTCTACCTGCATTTCTAGCGCTGTTATCTGAAGTGATGCTAAGAGATGTCAATAGTGGATATGATGGCTATGGTGGTGGCTACTAGCTTCTTTGTGCTTCATCACAACCTACCCTTTTTGGTACTTGTTGCCAAAGGGGGAGTTTTAGGCTTTTATCATAATGTAATAGGTAGCTTTGTGGAACTTTGTTGGGGAACTATGTGTGTGGTGAACTACTTAAATTTGCTTTGAACAATGTGATGTGTGGTAGAGGCCTGATACATTTGTGCTTATAGTAATATTCTTTTTTGTTGGTCCTCTACTTGATGTTCATGACATGGTTGGTGGATGCTATTTTTGATATGGCTATGTGTTCTTTGAGTCCTTTTCTTTCTACCATAGCCATTCAATTTGTTTTGCTCTATTGTTATGTGAATCGCCATGTTCATGCATCACATTTTATTATATACATGTTGTTGTCACACACTTAGGCACCCCACCGATTGCAAAATTTAGGGGGAGCTCTTGTACTAGTGTATGTCACCTTGCTTATAGTCAAGGTTTGAGATTCAAACTCATAGCATACACTAAGGGGAGCTTGAACTAAATTTTGGAATTCAAAAGCTTTAATTCTTTCTATCCTTATTGTAAGCCTAAGTTGGTTGTCATCAATTACCAAAAAGGGGGAGTTTGTAAGTGCATTCTCCCCCAATGTGGGTTTTGGCTAATTAATGACAATCAAATTAGGGACTAACGGATTTACAAAGGCATATATGCAGGTGTTAGTCCTTAGAAAGAATTGCAATGTTGAAATCCCGTGAACAAAGCACGTTAAATTTTGTTGGAGAAAAGATGCCTAGCTTAAGGTGTGGATTGATAGTTTAATTTTAAAATTGAGTTATAGGTAAGTCGGACTATCAAGACGGATACAAATTAGGCTGGTTAGATGTGGTGAAAAGTGCTCATGTCGTCTAACATTTTGTGCTTGAGAGACACCATGCACTCACGAACACATAGAGCTATTATGTGCCTATCTGCTACAGTCGGTAGTACCGACCATGGCGGTCGGTAGTACCGCGCGAGGGGGTGCTACGCGCATGCTCTCTAGATGGGGTTCTTTTTGAACTACCGGTAGTACCGCTATAACCCCGGTACTACCGGCCCCCGGTAGTACCGATCCTATGGTCGGTAGTACCGATGATCCAGAGCTTTTTACATCCTCTCTGTGTAGATCCAAATAAGGCAGTACTACCGGCCCCGGTGGTACCGACCCCTCTGGTCGGTAGTACCATTGACTCAGGCCATTTTACAGCCTCTCTGTGTGCTTCTCGATTTGGCCTACCGGTAGTACCGCCATAAGACCAGTACTACCGGCCCCGGTGGTACCGACCTACTTGATCAGTAGTACCTGTTTGGTCAACAGATCTGTCGCAGTGGTTATTGCGGATACATGGGTGTATGACGGATCTTGAGATGATGAGTGATTGTCAACTGGTATGATGCGAATGTTCTTTGGCTTGTGTTGTGCAGGTGTCGAGCTCGGAGACGGTGATCGAAGGCAAGGTGAAGGTCAAGTAGAGACGTGTCGTGCCGATGGACCCGGAGCAGTGAAGGGCGGATGTGAGGCTTGGACTGACGGACCGGTGGCCTGAGGATCAGCTGTGGTGGCTGACAGCTTGGGACAGCGACAAGTGAAGACATGTGGGTGGACGGGGTGCACGGGCGGTGCATCCTTCTACGGCTTCGGTTTGGTGGTTGAGCCCCAGAAAAACCACCGAGTGGATGGTTTCCAGGCTTGGGCCACAAAACCTGGGTGCTGGCCAGTTTCCGAGTTTGGGCCTCAAAACTAGGGCTGAGGACGGTTTCCAGGTTTAGGCTACAAAACTTGGGCGATGGCGGGTTTCTGAGTTTGGGCCACAACACTGTATGCTATATTTCCAATCGCATTTTTCTCTGTGCTTTCTTGAAGAAGACTTCTTATGAGTTGCGATTTGGGAGACAACCCAAAGTGAGTTATTTTAGAGTTTTTGGTTGCCACTGTTTTATACTTAGGAAAGGCAACTTGGACAAGTTTGAGTCTCGCTCTTCTGACGGTGTATTTTTGGGTTATGGTAATCATTCTCGTGCATATCATGTACTTAACCTTGATACTAACCGGGTCATGGAGACATTCGATGTCACCTTCGACGAGACCATGCATTGTCCTTCTTCTAGATTTGAGCGTGCAGGTGATCATGAGGTTGGAGAACCTCTTTTTGATGATGAGGAAGATGGAGCTGAACAGATGGATGACCTAGATCTTCCTCCACCTGCTGTTCCTTTGGGATTGACTTCGACCACGACAGCTCGCGGCCCCGACCCATCTTCTTCCACTACATGGGGGCCGGTCGATCCACCACCTCGGGTTTTGCCAGTAATACCCGAGGAGGCACCAGCTACTGTTGAGGGGGAGGTCACTTCAGCAAGGGAGGTGCCACGACACATCCAGCGCCAACACCCTCCTCAACAGATGATCGGCAACATCCACGAACGCGTCACTCGGTCAAGGTCACAACAAATCTCTCACTTTGCTCATTCTGCATTTTTTGTTGATTTTGATCCCCGAGATGCTGGACACGCTTTATCTGATCCGGATTGGGTCAATGTCATGCATGAGGAGCTTGAAAATTTTGAGAGAAATCGGGTTTGGGTTCTTGTTCCACCTCCTCCTGAGTGTCACCTTATTGGGACAAAATGGGTTTTCAAAAATAAACAAGGAGAGGATGGCCATGTTTTGAGAAATAAGGCCAGACTTGTAGCCCAGGGGTATAGTCCGAAGGAGGGGATAGACTATGAGGAGACTTTTGCTCTTGTAGCTCGTTTGGAGGCAATTAGGATCCTCTTGGCTTTTGCTGCATCCAAGGGTTTCAAACTTTTTCAAATGGATGTCAAGAGTGCCTTCCTAAACAGCTACATAGAAGAAGTGTATGTGAGACAACCCCCCGGTTTCGAAAATCCCAAGTTTCCAAACCATGTTTTTAAACTTAACAAAGCTTTGTATGGTTTGAAACAAGCCCCTAGAGCCTGGTATGATAGGTTGAAAACCTTTTTTCTTTCTAAGGGTTTTAAAATGGGATGTGTGGATAAAACTCTTTTTCTCCTCAAGCAAGGCAATGACACTCTTTTGGTTTAGATTTACGTGGATGATATCATTTTTGGTGGTTCTTCTCATGCTTTGGTTGCCAAGTTTGCAGATACAATGAGCAGGGAATTTGAGATGAGCATGGTGGGCGAGTTGACATTCTTTCTCGGGTTGCAAATCAAGCAATCCCGAGAAAGGATGTTTGTGCACCAGGGCAAGTACACCAAGGACATAGTGAAGAAGTTCGATATGGGCGAGGCCAAGCCTCTTCCAACACCCATGTCGACCACGACGGCCCTGGATGCGGATGAGGAGGAAAAAGCTGTGGACCAGAAGGAGTATCGTAGTATGATCGGGTCGCTGATGTACCTGATGGCGACACGCCCGGACATTCAGTTCGCGGTGTGTCTTTGCGCACGATTTCAGTCGTCGCCGCGCACCTCTCACTGTCAGGCGGTCAAGCGCATTATGAGGTACCTTTGTTTCACTCCTGAGTTCGGGCTTTGGTATTCTGCCTCTTCTATCCTCTCTCTTTACGGTTACTCTGACGCTGATTTTGCTGGTTGCCGACTTGACCGCAAGTCCACTTCTGGGACTTATCAGTTTTTAGGTTCTTCTCTTGTTTCTTGGTCTTCTCGCAAGCAGTCTAGTGTCGCTCAGTCTACCACAGAGGCTGAATATGTTGTTGCGGCTAGCTGCTGTTCTTAGTTGTTATGGATGATGGCCACTTTGCGTGATTTTGGTCTGAGCTTTTCACGAGTTCCTTTGCTTTGTGATAGCACGAGTGCAATTAGCATTGCTAAGAACCTCATGCTTCATTCTAAGACCAAACACATTGATGCGCGCTTTCATTTCTTGCGAGACCACTATGAGAAGGGTGATATCGACCTTCGCCATGTCGATACTCATCATTAGTTGGCACATATTTTTACCAAGCCTTTGGACCAATCAACCTTTGCTAGGTTGAGAGGTGAGCTTGGTGTGTGTTTTCGCTTTTAGTTGGGGAAACATTTTGGTTATTGTATCATAAATTGACTTCTTTTGTTTTGTTCTTGTTTAGTCTTTGCATTTCATCATGTTTGCATTTTTACATTGTTCAGGCTTCATGTCTACAATCTTTAGAATGAATCTATGCTATGATTAGTGTATGCACTACAAGAATTCCTGGATTGTGTGACGAATGGAAACTGTCATATAAAGAACAAAAAATGTCATAAAAAGTACTTTATGACAAAAACAGGGTCAGCATGCGGGTCGTCACAAAAGGACCATCATAAAAAGTATTATGACGAACATACAAACCACGGTCACTTGACAATCGTCACATAATGTTACTTTTAGTGACGAACCTAATTGTCACATAACCTCGGTCAAAGCGTCACGTAATGTAACACCCTAGGTGTTAAGCAACTCTAAATGCATAACTTGACATAGCATAAGCATTGCATATGCATCTTGAGTGGTATGTGTGTTAAGTCCCTTGCTAGTCTCTAGTATAGCTAATAGATGCTTTGTTTTTCTGAGCAAATGCCTTAAACCAAAGTTGTAGATCTTGACAAGAGAAACAACTTTGCTTAAAAGCACTTTTTCAGAAAAGGTTAATTAGTGTTTATTTCTTGCTTTTGAAAATTAGGCTAGAAGTGAAATTCAAATTTCCAGGCAGAATTTGGACTTGAGCCTTAAAGATGATTTGTTCCTTGCAAAATTCTAAGCAACTTTGCTTTTAGGACCTTTTCCTAGTTCGGCTTAGTTTGGGAGATATAGTGCAGAAAAGTTTTTAGCAAAAACCTCTTTAGTTTAAACCCAGTGGGACCCGCTCGTCAGCCTCTTCTCCTCTTCCCCGCACCGCACCGCACCGTACACCGGCGCAAGCGCTGATGCCGCCGCCCGCTCGCCTGCGACCGTACAGCAAGCAGCAAAACCGCGCGCTCAGCGCCCACCAAGTCCACTCACCCGACCAAACCCTTTGTCCCCTCTCTGCTTCGCCGCCGCGTGTCCGTCGCTCGCTTGCCGCGCTGCTGCCCGGTCGGAACAGGCGACGGGAGCTGGCCAGATTCAATGAACCTAGCGCCCGCGCCCGCCTTCGTCTTCTCCACCTCGCGCTCGAGTCGGCAGAACCGCTCACTCCCTCACTCACTCACTTGCTCGCTCACTCCTTTGTCATCTTCCTCCTCTGCAGAACACCACCGCCATTTCCACCAAGCTTCGCCGGCCAAATACTCGTCACACAGAGCACCGCCATTCAATTCCTCCCGCCAACCTCTCCGCCTTAACCTCCTCTTTCACCTGCATGGGTTGGTTTCCCTTCTCCTTCACTCTAGCCGGCAGAACGCTGAATGCCATCCTCGGCCACCCGCCATGTCCGCCACCGTGACCATCACGTGGTCCGGTCATTTCCGGCCAAACCACCCCGAACCGAGTATCGTCCTAGCTTTCTCTACCTCCGTAGTTGCTAGGGTTAGATGGAGACCTCTTTCTCGCCGTGTTTCAGCCGGAACCGAGCCTTGTCACGGCCATGTCCGCCGCGGACCGCCGCCGTGCATAGCACCGAGCAATGCCGGGGTTGGCGAGGCCCGATAATTGCCCCAATAGGTCGCTTAGGGCTTGCTTGAGCTAGTGCTAGTCTCGCCGAGCCTCGGACTCGCCGGGATGAGCCTCGCCGTCGCGTCGCAGCACCGCCGCTCCGCCATGGCCGCCGTCGAGCTTCCTCCGGTATCCATCTGGCTCAGCAAATAGGTCGACCTTGTCCGCCTCGCAAACCCGCATCTAGAGGTAGGCTCAGCGTTGCCAAAAGTCTCGCCGTTGACGAGCTAGGGCCGGTCAACGACGACGGCGCAAATATCCGTCGTTGACTGTCGAGCCTGGGGTAGCCAGGTGACGTGGTCGCATGACCAGTGGACCCCGCTGAGAGAGAGGGAGAGTGAGAGAGAAAAAGGAAAGTCTGGTGCAGTGGGGCTCGGGAGTTTTGGGTGCGCGTAGCAGTTCGGTTGAGCCCCCGGATGTGTTAAGCTGGGTGTCTGTAGTGTTTTAGATTGGTTTCTCCTTAATCCAGTTTTTGCAGGAATAGATTAAAATGCTTCTAAAATGTGTGTAAGGCTCATATTAAGTCCAAATGATGTGAAAGAAATTTTGTTGTGCTGGAAATGAATAGATCTACCTGTTAAAAGTGTTGGATCCATATTTTGTGATACTTTTTATATGCAGTTTTGTTTAAGTAGGTAAATGGCTGTTAACTTAGAAAATGCATAACTAATTATTTATAGCTTTGAAAAATGTGATTCCAATTTTGTTAGGATTGTCTTGTTGAGTAGTATCTGGGAAAAATATATCATGTGTATGTTCTGTGAAAGATATTGGCAGTAGCATTTGAAGTTGTTAAATGTTGTTTTCTTTATGTAATTTTATTAAATAGAAATGCTTAGATTCTGAGATTGGTAATTTTTGTGTAGCTAAGTTAGGTTATAAAGTTACTGTGAAAAGTGCTAAATAGGACTGATTTCACAGTTGGTAGCACAAACTATGAAAAGTGCCTAATTTGTGAATTAGTAAGGTTAATTTCTATTGCATGCTAAAGTTACTATTTTGGGCTGAAATTTTTATGTTAGTCTAGTTTTAGTCTGTAGTGGCCTGTGTAAAAGTTTGGGAATTTTCTGAAGTCATTTTAGTATCATGATAGTTATGCCCTGTTTAGTAGACCAAATAAAAAGGATCAAGTGCATAGATAAGTGAGGTTGTACAAGTTAATTAATATTGTTGATATCGGGCATGTCCTTATCTACTGAATTGCCCTCTCTTATGTTGCATCGCATAAGCATCCCATGTGCATTCGTCATATTTATACTTGCAATGCACCATACAGGATCGCTAGAGGAGAACCTGAACTCGCCGTAGCCGGAGGAGCAGATTCCGGAGGAGACGCTGTTCAAGAGGACCGAGGAAGACGCCGGAGAGTTACCCGAGTGTCAGGACCACCGACCGTATGACTTTGAGAGAGGCAAGCCCCGGAGCATTTAAACTCCCTACGGTTTGCAAATCACTTACAATTTAACTTGATATGCTTGTTGCATTAGGTTTTAGGAATTGATTGCTACCGTTGTTGCATTATTACTATACCTTGTCCACCACAATGATTATCTTGATATCCCTGTTTAGGTCTAGGCTTGTTATTTGCTTAGCCCTGCTTAGACCGGTAAAAATCGGGTGATTTCCTGTCTCCCGCATATAGGTGGATACTGATCATGATTTGCCTGGTGCTATCATGAAATAACCATGTGATAATGAATTGGAGACCGGACGGGATGTAGGAGCAGCAGGACATGGGTTCTGTGTGCTAGTAGTCTTCCGTCTATGTCGCATAGGACCCATTTCGGGAAGCTCCCGTCAGTCAAATTGAACGCGTCAATCACTTAACGGAGTAGGTCCGAGTACCTCCCATGAAGCCGAGTAAGGTTATTCGATCCGATGATGGAGATGTTGACGCCTAACACCCAGGGCCTCAGATGTACCATGGGCAACTATTCTAAGCAACCTGGCATGGTCTGTGGGTAGGCAGGGCCTGACTGACCTGGCATGACCGTGGGCAGTTATAGCTTGAGCGACCTGGCAATGAGATAACCCCGGTGTAGAAGGGCCCATGGCCGTCCCGCGCGTTGTGTTCTCGAATTTCCTGAGTGGCAGCTTACGACTGCCGTAGCCGGACGTGCAGGGCGAGTGTGCGACATTTTATCCCCAGCTAGGTAGGAATCGAATATAATCACCATCGCTCCTGGACAGTGAGTAATTGACTGTTGTCCGCTACCCCTAAAACTTATGGAACTAAAGATGGTTATGAGTTGAATCTGAAAGGCTATTGATGAAATAGTCACTCTTGCTTGATTAAGTAGTCAAGTGCTTGTTATAGATCAGGTGCAGACCTAGTAAGGTAGAATTAATTATAAAAATTGACTGCCAACACCCTAAACTGAGTTTTACTTACAAAAAGCTTTCATGCAAATGGTGTTGTAGCTAACCCCACATATAGCCTACATGATCCTTGGAGTCTCATTATTTCTAATTTATGGCGGGTAAGTCTAGCTGAGTACCTTCTTGTACTCAGGGTTTTATTCCCTTGTTGTTGCAGATGGACAGTGCTTTTATGGCTACTGTGAGAACTGCTTGTACCCGGTTGGGCGATGACTAGACCATGGGCTTGGTCGCTACTTATCTTCCCTGATGCTTTTGCTGGACTTGGTCAGGTTGATGGCACCGTATTTTGGACAAACTGAACTTGTGTTTCAAAACTATGTTGCTTCCGCTACCTTTATCAAACTATGGTTTGTAATATTGTTTCGTACTCCGATGTATTTGAACTATGTGCAAACTATGATGTAACTTGTGGGCATGTACTGTGAACTATTACGATCTTGGCTAATGTTGAAATGATTAGAAATCCTTCGAGATTTCTGGACTACCGGGTTTGTACGAGCTTAGGTACATGATAATCTTTGCGAAAGCAGAGGTTTCGGTGCTTAATCTGGTATAAATTGGTTGGTTCTGTCACAGCTAGCATCGGAGCATGGTTCAATGTTACTGTTCATAAGTGTATTTGAAAACCAGTATATTCTAAAGGAATAAAGTGATATTTGCCAACTTATAGTCTTCATAGGATTTGAAAACCTTGAGCATATAAACTAAGGTGTGCCAGTGATCAGGTCCTTATGCCCAGTAAGATCTTAGGTGGCTATTTAAGTACTAACTTAGGGGTATTGCATCATGTTAAATTTCTGTTGTTTACTGTCGTCCATACGGCAAGGGTGAAATTGTATGGGTGCTATTCTTCGGAATAGTAATGTATGGATCAGTGTGCCTCTATGCCAAGGTAAGGAGAGTTGTGAGGGCATGACCAAACAAACGCTGGTCTAGGGGAGAGTTAGTTGGGAACTGGAACCTATACACGTAAGCACACGGGTACAAGGGAAGGTATTTAATTGTGGGAGTCATGTTATTCTGATGGGTGCATATACTACTTACATGTATACGGGGTGTGCACCTAAGATAGTATTAGATTTAAATTTCAGCAATGCATAATATTCATACTGTGGGCAGGGCTGAAATGATTTTCTGCAGGTACGCTAACTTGCGAACGTATAGTACGTCTAGTTAACGCTATGTGTGAACGTTGTATGCCACCGTCTAGCCGTTAGATTGTTAGACAGTGAGGACGTATGTTACGTGCATGCATCATGATTATACAATCTTGCATTAATCTTACTTCCTTCCTTAGGATATCTGTCCCGTTTTTCTTAATAAAAGTTGTTCTCAACTAATTAAAACCTATGTGGATAAACTTCTTTCAGATGGCCCGTACCAAGCGTACCGCCCGTAAGTCAACTAGAGGCAAGAGGCCTAACTACCTATTGGGACCATGGACCGCGGAGGGATCAGAGGATTTTCTGGAGGAGTTCGGCATGCCTACCATCCTTTGGAGGGTGCTGCACTTGGTTGGATACCAGGAGGGCCAGGAACCGCAGTACGACTGACATCGTGTGCAGTTTTCGGAGGACCGCTACATGTACACAGTTGAGGTGGACATGCCCAGCCGTGATGAGCACGACCATGTTTGGAGTCACCGAGTGTTCGCACTACAGGGTAGGACTCCGTGGGATGGAGCTAACAGGGTTGCCTATACTGTTCTTCGGGACATTATGGAGGATCACCCGGAGGTGGTTGCGCAAGCCACTGCTAGCATCTTTCCGACGGCGGACCCTTACCAATCAGTGTGGCGTCAGTCGGGTGCCACTGTGCATGAGGCCAGTTCTTGGAGCGAGAGCACTGTGCTGGACCAGCCGGAAGTGTTATGGCTGCACTCATGGCTACCTATGGGTGTTTGTCGCGCAGCTACGACCATTTGGACCATATTCTCAGTGAGGAGATGGCTGCACACCATCAGAGTCAGGAGGAGCATACGGCAGAGATAGACCGCCTCACCACGGAGCTAGCTCATATGACTATTGAGAGGGATCAGGCACGGCAGAGGGAGCAGGATACTGTGTAGCAGCTCAGTGATCAGCAGGGGATGATGACTTTCTTGTCCACGATCATGGCTGAGACAGAGGAGTCTCTTCGAGGTGTATGTCTTGAGGGCATGTGCGCGACCGAGCAGAACAGGCTTCTCAGGCTTCAAGTGAGAGACCTGGAGTTACAGCTTCATCACCTCCAGGACTACAATGATCGCCTGCATGAGGAGATCCATCGCCGAGAGAACGAGAGGAACCCCATCTTTCCTCACGAGGACCCGGATCCTCGTGCTTCTTCTAGTGGTTCGTCAGATGTCTCGAGCGACGATGATGATGATGGTGCCGATAGAGAGTAGGCTAGATAGCATGTTTAGCGCCTGGTGATCTTTTGCCACATATCCTTCGTGCTTGATCTTTTGTTGTTATCATGGAATGATGTAAGGTTGTGTTGTGAACCTCTATGCGTGTGGCGCAAAACTTTGAGAAGTCCCATATGTATGGGCATCTATGGATGTTTTATGTTGGCGTTTGCATGTATGTGATGAGCAATCTTATTATGTGTTGCTGCGATGTGGATTGAAATTTATTATGCCTCTGTAATTGGTTGGCGAATTTGTTTTCCGAATAAATTCAGTTGGCATGGTTTATCGTTCTCTACAATAATGGCAACATCACCTAATGATCACTTGCTATCGACATATGCAGATGACGACAACTCATAGTGGAGCTGGCGGTAGTGGTGGTAACAATGACAACAGGGACAACCGTAATCCACCACCTCCTCCACCAGCCACGGCTGAGTAACTCTTTCCCAATTCTTGGGAAGTCAGCGCAATATCGAGGCGTTGCTACGTGAGAATTTGGCACGTGGCAACCAGCGCCTTGAGCCGAATCAATATAGCTCTTTCAAGGATTTCCTGGATACCAAGCCGCCCATTTTCAAGGAAGCTACTGAACCTATGGAGGCGGAGGAATGGCTGCATACCATGGAACAAAAGTTTCGGTTGCTCAGGCTCACAGAGGAGCTAAAGGCAGAATATGTCGCGCATCAGCTTCACGGACCGGCCGGGATTTGGTGGGGACACCATCGTACCACCTATCCTGCCCGTATTCATGTTACTTGGGAGATGTTCTCGCAAGCTGTCCGAGGGCACTACATTCCGTCAGGATTGACCCAGATGAAGGTGGTCGAGTTCATGAGCTTGACACAGGGAACCCGATCAATCACAGAATACCACCATATGTTCAATTCCTTGTCTTGTTATGCTCCGGAGTTCGTGAACACCGAAGCTAAGAAGATTGCTAGTTTCAAAAGAGGGCTGAATACCAAGATGGGAAAGTCCATGGGTACATCATCTCGTACCATTTTCAATGACTTTATTAGTGATTGTCTGATCCAAGAGAATCACAACAACAAGCATGCAGCGGGCAAGGCCCGAAAGAGAACATTGGAATCCGGACCATCCCAGCCTAGAGGGCCACCAATTCAGCGTTCCCAGTATCGACCACCAGCGCCTGGAGCTCGTTTCAGGCTGCCCCAGAAGAAAGGCCAGCAGCAATCTCAGCGTAATCAAAGGCCGTACAAGATAGCGGCAACTCAAGCTCAAGTTGGTCAAGGCAGTTCAACTGGGAACAAGGCTATTACTCGTGGGTCGTGCTTCAATTGCAATCAAGAGGGGCACTTCGCAAGATATTGCCCGCACCCGAAGAGGCAGCAGGCTAACTACCCCGCACGTCTGCATAATATGACTGTTGAAGAAGCTCGTGCAGGAGAGCCCGTGACTACCAGTATGTGTCTTGTTAACCATCATCCTACAGTTGTTTTGTTTGATACTGGATCATCGCATTCCTTCATGAGCAAAGCATTTGCACAAAAGCATAATCAAGAAATGTCTGAAATGCACTATGGATTTCGCGTGAGCTCCGTTGGGAGTAGCGTGTTATCTAGACAGATGGTTTGTAATGCAACCATCGAAATTGGAGGGCACAAGTTTGGAGCTAATTTAGTAGTTTTGCATGGACTAAGCATGGATGTAGTCTTAGGTATGAGTTGGATGAGAATGTGGAATGCGGTGTTAGACACTGCTAATATAACTCTTACCTTATCAGATGGACGAACGGGTAACAAACTTCGTGTATCTCTTCCTCGAGGTGCCGATTTTGTTGACCTATCTTGCACTCTGTCCATAGAAGATCTTTCCAAAATTCTAGTCGTCCGAGAGTTTTCGGATGTCTTCCCGGATGAGTTACCAGGGTTACCACCCAAGAGGGCAGTGGAATTTGCAATTGAGTTGTTACCGGGAACAGCACCAATCTCTAGAAGACCATATCGTATGTCGCCCAATGAGCTAGCAGAGCTTAAGGCTCAGATTAAGGAACTCTTAGGCAAGGGGTTCATTCAACGTAGCATATCGGAATGGGGTTGTCCAGCCTTGTTTGTCAAGAAGAAGGATAAGTCGTTACGGATGTGCGTGGATTACCGTCCACTCAATGCCGTTACGGTCAAGAACAAGTATCCGTTGCCATGGATAAACATCCTGTTTGACCAGTTATCTAGAGCCAAGGTGTTCTCCAAGATCGATTCAAGGTCAGGTTATCATCAGATCAGAATTAGGCCACAGGATATCCCGAAGACCGCATTCTCAACCAGATATGGATTGTATGAGTACCTTGTCATGTCCTTTGGATTGACAAATGTCCCAGCATACTTCATGAGTTTGATGAACTCGGTGTTCAGGCCAGAACTGGATAAATTAGTGGTAGTATTTATTGATGATATTTTGGTCTATTCAGAGAACTCAGAAGACCATGCAGAGCACTTGAGGATTGTTTTGACCAGGCTACGAGAGCATAAACTTTATGCTAAGTTTAGCAAGTGTGAGTTTTGGATGAAGAAAGTACATTTTCTTGGTCATATCTTGTCAGAAGAAGGAATCTCAGTAGACCCTAGCAAAGTACAGGAAGTAATGGATTGGAAGGCTCCTACTTCCGTTGGTGAGATTCGAAGCTTTCTTGGTTTAGCAGGTTATTATCGCCGTTTCATTCCCGACTTCTCCAAGATTGCAAAACCTATGATGAGCTTGTTGCAGAAAAATCAGAAGTTTGAATGGACGAAGGAGTGTGAAACCACTTTCCGTACCTTGCGGAAATTGTTGGCCACTGCTCCTATTTTAGCTCAACCAGACATTGAAAAGCCATTTGATGTCTTTTGTGATGCATTGAAAGTTGGTTTGGGTTGTGTCCTTATGCAAGAAGGCAGGGTGATTGCTTATGCATCTCGTCAATTGAGAAAACATGAAGTGAATTATCCTACACATGATTTGGAATTAGCTGCAGTCGTACACGCTTTGAAGATTTGGAGACATTATTTGCTCGGTAATGTCTGTAATATGTATACAGATCATAAAAGTCTCAAGTATATCTTCACGCAACCTGAGTTGAATATGAGGCAGAGAAGATGGCTTGAGTTGATTAAAGATTACAACTTGCAGATTCATTATCATCCCGGTAAAGCAAATGTAGTTGCTGATGCTTTGAGTCGGAAATCGCATTGTAATACTCTATGATCAAAACCGGAAGATGAGTTCAGTTTAATGCATTCTGCAGTACTACATGACATTGAGTTACATAGCATGTTGGTTGATCAAATCCTTGAGGGGCAGAAGTCAGATAAGGGTATTTATCATATTAAGGAAAAGATGAAGACCGCGACTGAACCAGTTAAGCATTTTCGAGTTGATGACAATGGAGTCCTATGGTTTGACAAGCACTTAGTGGTACCTATGGATAAAGAACTCAGAAATCGGATTATGGACGAAGCACATTTATCCAAGCTATCCATTCATCCTGGAAGTGCCAAAATGTATCAAGATCTGCGTCCAAGATTTTGGTGGACTAAGATGAAAAAGGAAATTGCTGCTTATGTGGCTAGATGTGATACATGTTGCCGGGTAAAAGCTATTCATCTGAAACCAGCCAGAATGCTTCAACCATTACCTATACCCGAATGGAGATGGGAAGAAGTGAGTATGGATTTTATCACCGGTTTGCCCATTACTCAGAAAGGAAATGATTTGATTTGGGTAATCGTGGATCGTCTTACTAAGACAGCACAATTCATTCCAGTCAAGACCAACTATAAGGCACCAGACTATGCAGAAATCTACTTGAGTCAGATTGTTCGACTCCATGGTGTACCAAAGATCATAGTTTCAGATCGAGGACCACAGTTTACTGCACCATTTTGGAAGAAACTGCAAAAGGAGTTAGGTACAGAACTAGCTCATAGTTCGGCCTATCATCCCCAAACGTCAGGACAAACAGAAAGAGTAAACCAAGTTTTGGAAGATATGTTAAGAACCTGTGTAATATCAGCAAAAGGTTCTTGGGAGAAATGGTTGCCTTTGGCAGAGTTTGCATACAACAATAGTTATCAAGAAAGTATTCAGATGGCACCTTTTGAAGCTTTGTATGGCAGAAGATGTAGAACACCAGTAAATTGGGTTGAACCAGGAGAATGTCGGTACTATGGAATTGATTTCGTCGAAGAAGCAGAAGAACAAGTTAGGACAATTCAACAGCATATAGCAGCTGCACAATCTCGACAGAGGAGCTATGCTGATAAACGAAGAAGACCGCTTGAGTTCAGTATCGGTGATTACGTTTACTTGAAGGTTTCACCTATGAAAGGCGTCAAACGCTTTGGAGTGAAAAGGAAGTTAGCACCAAGATTTGTGGGGCCATATAGAGTCGTAAAAAGAAGGGGAGAAGTAGCTTATCAACTACAGTTGCCAAAACATTTGCAAGCGATATTCCCTGTATTTCATGTGTCGCAACTGAAGAAGTGTCTTCGAGTACCAGAAGAAGAAGTACAACCCGCCCACATCAAGTTGCAATCCGATCTCACTTACTCCGTAAAGCCGCACCGAGTACTTGACGAAAAAGAAAGAGTGACTCGAGGGAGAATAGTGAAGCAATACAAGGTATCTTGGAGTGAGCAAGACGATCGAGATGCTACCTAGGAAACGGATGACTATTTAAGAGAAGTGTATCCACGGTTTTACAACGAATGGTTAGTAACTCAAATCTTGGGACGAGATTTCTTTAAGGAGGGGAGGGCTGTAACAATGCATAACTTGACATAGCATAAGCATTGCATATGCATCTTGAGTGGTATGTGTGTTAAGTCCTTTGCCAGTCTCTGGTATAGCTAATAGATGCTTTGTTTTTCTGAGGAAATGCCTTAAACCAAAGTTGTAGATCTTGACAAGAGAAACAACTTTGCTTAAAAGCACTTTTTTAGAAAAGGTTAATTAGTGTTTATTTCTTGCTTTTGAAAATCAGGCTAGAAGTGAAATTCAAATTTCCATGCAGAATTTGGACTTGTGCCTTAAAGATGATTTGTCCCTTGCAAAATTCTAAGCAACTTTGCTTTTAGGACCTTTTCGTAGTTCGGCTTAGTTTGGGAGATATAGGGCAGAAAAGTTTTTAGCAAAAACCTCTTTAGTTTAAACCCAATGGGACCCGCTCGTCAGCCTCTTCTCCTCTTCCCCGCGCGCACCGCACTGCACCGCACCGTACACCGGCGCAAGCGCTGATGCCGCCGCCCGCTCGCTTGTGACTGCATAGCAAGCAGCAAAACCGCCCGCTCAGCGCCCACCGACTCCACTCACCCGACCAAACCCTCTGTCCCCTCTCTGCTTCGCCGCCGCGTGGCCGCCGCTCGCTTGCCACGTCGCTGTCCGGTCGGAACAGCCGACGGGAACCGGCCAGGTTCAATGAACCCAGCGTCTGCGCCCGCCTTCGTCTTCTCCACCTCGCGCTCGAGTTGGCAGAACCTCTCACTCCCTCACTCACTCACTCGCTCGCTCACGCCTTTGTCATCTTCCTCCTCTGCAGAACACCACCGCCATTTCCGCCAAGCTTTGCCGGCCAAATACTCGTCACACAGAGCACCGCCATTCGATTCCTCCCGCCAACCTCTCTGCCTTAACCTCCTCTTTCACCTGCACGGGTTGGTTTCCCTTATCCTTCACTCTAGCCGGCGGAACGCCGAATGCCATCCTCGGCAACCCGCCATGTCCGCCACCGTGACCATCACGTGGTCCGGCCATTTTCGGCCAAACCACCCGAACAGAGCACCGTCCTAGCTTTCTCTACCTCCGTAGTTGCCTAGGGTTAGATGGAGACCTCTTTCTCACCGTGTTTCAGCCGGAACCGAGGCTTGTCACGGCCATGTCCGCCGTGGACCGCCGCCGTGCATAACACCGAGCAATGTCGGGGTTGCCGAGGCCCGATAGTTGCCCCAATAGGTCGCTTAGGGCTTGCTTGAGCTAGTGCTAGTCTCGCCGAGCCTCGGACTCGCCGGGATGAGCCTCGTCGTCGCGTCGCAGCGCCGCCGCTCCGCCATGGCCGCCGTCGAGCTTGCTCCGGTATCCCTCTGGCTCAGCAAGTAGGTCGACCTTGTCCGCCTCGCAAACCCGCATCTAGAGGTAGGCTCGGCGTTGCCAAAAGTCTCGCCGCCGACGAGCTAGGGCCGGTCAACGACGACGGCGCAAATATCCGCCGTTGACTACCGAGCCTAGGGTAGCCAGGTGACGTGGTCGCATGACCAGTGGACCCCGCTGAGAGAGAGAGAGTGTGAGAGAAAAAAAGGAAAGTCTGGGTGCAGTAGGGCTCGGGAGTTTTGGGTGCGCGTAGCAGTTCGGTTGAGCCCCCGGACGTGTTAAGCTGGGTGTTTGTAGTGTTTTAGATTGGTTTCTCCTTAATCCAGTTTTTGCAGGAATAGATTAAAATGCTTCTAAAATGTGTGTAGGGATCATATTAATTCCAAATGATGTGAAACAAATTTTGTTATGCTAGAAATGAATAGATCTACCTATTAAAAGTGTTATATGCATATTTTGTGATACTTTTTATATGCAGTTTTGTTTAAGTAAGTAAATGGCTGTTAACATAGAAAATGCATAACTAATTATGTATAGCTTCGAAAAATGCGATTCCAATTTTGTTAGGATTGTCTTGCTGAGTAGTATCTGGAAAAAATATATCATGTTTATGTTCTGTGAAAGATATTGGCAATAGCATTTGAAGATGTTAAATGTTGTTTTCTTTATGTAATTTTATTAAATAGAAATGCTTAGATTCTGAGCTTGGTAATTTTTGTGTAGCTAAGTTAGATTATAAAGTTACTGTGAAAAGTGCTAAATAGGACTGATTTGACAGTGGGTAGCACAAACTATGAAAAGTGTCTAATTTGTGAATTAGTAAGGTTAATTTCTATTGCATGCTAAAGTTACTGTTTTGGGTTGAAATTTTTATGGTAGTCTAGTTTTAGTCTGTAGTAGCCTGTGTAAAAGTTTGGGAATTTTCTAGAGTCATTTTAGTATCATGATAGTTATGTCCTGTTTAGTAGACCAAATAAAATGGATCAAGTGGATAGATAAGTGAGGTTGTACAAGTTAATTAATATTGTTGATATCGGGCATGTGCTTATCTACTGAATTGCCCTCTCTTATGTTGCATCGCATAAGCATCCCATGTGCATTCGTCATATTTATACTTGCAATGCACCATACAGGATCGCTAGAGGAGAACCTGAACTCGCCGCAGCCGGAGAAGCAGATTCCGGAGGAGACGCTGTTCGAGAGGACCGAGGAAGACGCCAGAGAGTTACCCGAGTGTCAGGACCACCGACCGTATGACTTTGAGAGAGGCAAGCCCCGGAGCATTTAAACTCCCTACGGTTTGCAAATCACTTACAATTTAACCTGATATGCATGTTGCATTAGGTTTTAGGAATTGATTGCTACCGTTGTTGCATTATTAGTATACCTTGTCCACCACAATGATTATCTTGATATCCCTGTTTAGGTCTAGGCTCGTTATTTGCTTAGCCCTGCTTAGACCGGTAAAAATCGGGTGATTTCCTGTCTCCCGCATATAGGTGGATACTGATCATGATTAGACTGGTGCTATCATGAAATAACCATGTGATAATGAATTGGAGACCGGACGGGATGTAGGAGCTGCAGGACATGGGTTCTGTGTGCTAGTAGTCTTCCGTCTGTGTCGCATAGGACCCGTTTTGGGAAGCGCCCGTCAGTCAAATTGAACGCGTCAATCACTTAACGGAGTAGGTCCGAGTACCTCCGATGAAGCCGAGTAAGGTTATTCGAGCCGGTGATGGAGAAGTTGACGCCTAACACTCAGGGCCTCAGATGTACTGTGGGCAACTATTCTGAGCAACCTGGCATGGTCCGTGGACAGGCAGGGCCTGACTGACCTAGCATAAGCGTGGGCAGTTATAGCTTGAGCGACCAGGCAATGAGATAACCCCTGGTGTAGAAGGGCCCATGGTCGTCCCGCGCGTTGTGTTCTCGAATTTCCTGAGTGGCAGCTTATGACTGCCGTAGTCGGACGTGTCGGGCGAGTGTGCGACATTTTATCCCCAGCTGGGTAGGAATCGATTATAATCGCCATCGCTCCTGGACAGTGAGTAATTGACTGTTGTCCGCTACCCGTAGAACTTATGGAACGAAAGATGGTTATGAGTTGAATCTGAAAGGCTATTAATGAAATAGTCACTCTTGCTTGATTAAGTAGTCAAGTGCTTGTTATATATCAGGTGCAGACCTAGTAAGGTAGAATTAATTATAAAAATTGACTGCCAACACCCTAAACTGAGTTTTACTTACAAAAAGCTTTCATGCAAATGGTGTTGTAGCCAACCCCACATATAGCCTACATGATCCTTGCAGTCTCATTATTTCTAATTTATGGCGGGTAAGTCTAGCTGAGTACCTTCTTGTACTCAGGGTTTTATTCCCTTGTTGTTACAGATGGAAAGTCCTTTTATGGCTACTGTGAGAACTGCTTGTACCCGGTTACGGGCGATGACTTGACCATGGGCTTGGTCGCTTCTTATCTTCCCTGATGCTTTTGCTGGACTTGGTCAGGTTGATGGCACCGTATTTTGGACAAACTGAACTTGTGTTTCAAAACTATGTTGCTTCTGCTACCTTTATCAAACTATGGTTTGTAATATTGTTTCGTATTCCGATGTATTTGAACTATGTGTAAACTATGATGTAACTTGTGGGCATGTACTCTGAACTATTACGATCGTGGCTAATGTTGAATTGATTAGAAATCCTTCGAGATTTCTGGACTACCGGGTTTGTACGAGCTTAGGTACATGATAATCTTTGCGAAAGCAGAGGTTTCGGTGCTTAATCTGGTATAAATTGGTCGGTTCTGTCACATGTAATGTCATGAGCCGTCACAAAATGGCGGTAGAAGGTGCTGGTTAGTAGCCTTTTTGTGACGACCGTGGGCGTCATATATTAATTTGTGATATTTGACTTTCGTCTTGTTTTGGATGTCGCCGGAGACATGTTGTGACGACCAGTGGTGTCATACTATATTACATGACAATTAAACTATGTCATGTTTTGTATGGTGCATGAGACATGTTAAGACGACTGTACCATGTCACAAAAAATGTCTTTATATTCAATGACGAATGCACACAAATCATTGATCTGTCACAAAAATGTTGTTGCATTCAATGACGAATGCACGCATGAATATAAATATATATACCAGAATAAGATTCCATCATCCAACAATATATATCAGTTGGCATCCTACACCACACCGCCTTCACAACTCATAAGTCATTCACAACTGAGCCAAGCCATCATACACATAATATGCATACATTCCTGTTGACACTAGTTATCTATCAAAATTAAAGGATAAATAAATATAAAAAGGGCATGAATTCAATCACCAATAAAGGTTTAGGGTTTTAATTGACAATATTGCACGAGTTTTGATGAATTGTGATTCTGCAGGAACTAAACAGGAAAACCAGCACTGATTACTTCTCCTAGAAGGAAACCGACGGAAGATTACGGAACCGGCACGTCAGGAATATTCTAGAAGGACCTAAAGGACACCAAAAGACACCAGGAGGCCGGGCACCCCAAGAGGCCGCCAGGTGGGACTGACCGGTCCCACCCTAGGACCGGTCGGTCACCCCCTGGGCCCGATGGCCTCCATCTTCTGGAACCTTCCTCCACCGCCTATGAGGATGCATCTCAGCCCTACGTGAAGTCGGTTTGATCCAAGGGTCACGGTTCCTCGCCCAGGGCTATATAACCAGACCCCAGACCCCCCTCTCCATCATCATCAGATCTCAAGTCATTAGAAGAGGAGGAGGATCAATCAGAAACCCTAATTTCCTTAGAGCCACATCAACTTAGGCATAGCTAGATAGAATTAGAATTAGAAGAGGCAAGCTTCGCTTGGATTCCGGATCTAGTCACGAGAAGGCTCGGTAAACCCAAGATCCACTCTCTTGTATCAATATTATGAATCTAATTATGTTTGTAGTTCATAATTGTTCTTCTAGTTCTTCATTGTTCATGTTCTAGTTCATCTTCTAGTTCTAGTTCATCGTCTAGTTCGTGTTCTAGTTCATACTCTAGTTCATCTATGTGTTCTAGTTCATCATATTGTTCATCATTGTGTGCTAGTTCATAGTCTAGTTCATAATAGTTTAGAGACAATTGATATGACTAAGACATTAATTACTATATTCTTAATTATACTGCTTGTAGTATGCTTTGATTATATGTTTGGCATAGATAGATTATCATCATGTTTATACTCATGTTCGTATAGCGTTCATCTTAAAGTACAACGGGTGGGCGATAAATGTTGTGTAGGTGTGGTGCCTATACACTATTTATCTGCGAATGCTCCCTATGTTCCGGGTAGAGTGGTAGATCGCAGGTGTGACAGGCTTGTTGAGTCCTTTGTATTCCACCCCCCGAATATAGGAATCGTATGGCTTAGTTAACTCATGTTTAGGGGTTACTCTGTTTGACACCTTTACTATAGAGTTGCCTCTTGAATATGAATATGGGATAACCTAACCAATGATTGCCAAATATAATTGCACTAATCAATCTATATTATGACTTATAATTAGAATAACTTAGGAATACTTCTTTATAATATCTATTCTAATCCGCATGCCTTGTCTAAGTTGAAATGCTCTAAGGACTATCAAAGATTATCTTTAATCATTTATAGTGTACCTCATTATTGTGACTGGTCCCTGTTTAGGATAAAGGAGTGTGTAATTACTTCGTTCTCAATTCTCCTATCACATGTATAGAGTAGCTCTTGTCCTTATTTATCTCACTTCATTCCTAGTGCTAAATATAAATAACGATACTTAGAACATCTCTGAGTAAAATGCTGCTACAACGGGTGTATTTATCTGTGCGCTTGCGGGTAAATATTTATCTTTAAGTCAGTGCCATGATATAATCACATTGCTAGTTTCATGTTGGGGATGACAACTTGACGTTAAGTGATGCTAGTAGTGTCCCGTACACTTCTTAGTGTCTTCACTAGGTTATTGTTTATGAAGTCTATCTTAGAGTGGTTCCATTAAGGAGTGTCAACAAGCATTTTTGGCGCCGTTGCCGGGGAATGAATGAGTAATGAAGGACGGTAGCTAGAATACATTTTCAACATCTAGGAGAACTCTTACACATGTGATAATTGAGATATATTATTCACCCTTTATCCAAACAGGCCCACCCTGGCTTGGTATAGTTTTGATCTTATGCAGGGTGAGGTGTATGATTGGTTTTGAACTTCCGACAAACTACGTTGCGGGTCCAGAGGCTTTGCTCAAGCCTCAAGATCAATTCAACCACTTTGTTAGGAATCAACCAGATAAGGTATAGACAATTGTTGTCACTTTGAATTTCCGACAAACTCCCACAAGGATCGAAGAAGGTCAATGTTACAAGTTTTCAAGCACGTGACGAGTGACGACACCAGACGTTGTACCACTCACAATTCCATTGTGAGTCATGGTAAGTTTAATCGAGGTGAGTCAGTCTTGCTCATGGACTTTAAATTGATGAGTAGTTATCTTATTAAATCCTTTGCATATCATGATACATTCACTCCATGTAGTTTATGTTGTCTCATACATGTTTAATTTTTATCACTTGCATCCACTCATGTTATGTGCATCTAAAAAAGAAATATATATATATATATATATACACTACTCACCTTGATCACACTCTTTCATCTCCATTAAAGTGAATCTTTGTAGTGCTTTCATGCCACTGTTATTTACTATAGTATGCTTAAGGTTTGGAGTATGTTCATACATCTTTTAAATTAAGCATGGTGCTTAGTCTAGGAGTGTTGATCTTACTTTCAAAGGCTTTTTAAATTAAGCGTGGTGCTTAGGTTAAAATGCTTTCCTAGATTAAATTAGACATGACGTCTAGTTTGATTTTTGAACAAAGAGTATTCTCTAGTAGATATCGGTTATTTTGTTGGACTAACCCCTGCAGAAATCTCTTAATATGAAAATGGGGAAGTCAAGAGATGAACTCACACTAGGATGAAGCAACGCATAGGACGTGCTCCAACAACTTCACACAAAAGACATGGCTCATTCATCACTGAACTGTAAGTATCAAAGAATATTCACTTTGTCTTTTGCTATAAGCTACCTTTGCCTTGAACCATGAAACAATACAGCCACCAAGTTGTCTATGAATTATGATGAATCATGTCTATGCTAAAAAAATTCCAAATCCATCTACCCATTAGCATAGATAAGGATTATAAATTTAATAATGCACAAACTGTATTTCAACTTTATATATTCCCTCGGGTATGTGTCCATTAAAGAAATGTCTTGCTCAACGAACCTATAACTGCGAGCCCTCGCCGAGCGGTCAATCGATAGTTATCTTATGACTTTTAAAATTTAGAATCTTGTCTTAATTTACAAAAATTAAAAAAAATAAATTAATTAAAAAAATAAAATAATTATGTTCTTCGGACTAGTTCCCTTCGGGTATTCTTGTCACTAACCACTGCAGGGTGAACAATGTCCGAGAACATGGGAGTTGCAAATACAACGCGAGGGATGCTTCAACATTCACACTTGCCTTTGTCTAAGTGTGCGGAGGAAGGCTAGCTCTTCCAAAAATTCTACAACCATGCTCATCCTCCCAATCAAGAAGCTGTCAACAACCCGACACACTGGTTTGCAATCTCTCTACTCACTGTTACTTTGTCTCTTTAAGTTTGAATGATATTACAAATTCTAAGCTTAAAAATCAAACTTAAGATATAAAACAAAATTAAATCCTTTAGAGAAGAAGTAATGGTGAACGATGAAGGTAAATAAAATATGGGATACAAGTTCTATGCTAATTAAAATGACAAGATTAACTTCTCTATAGCATAGAAAGTGACTTTAGCTCTATGACAACACTACCCTTGTTATTACTTGTATATCCCTTCGGGTATGTGTTGTCCACTAATGCTTTGCAGGAACAAGATAATGAGTAGAGCAATAGGTCCAAACACGATTCATGAGGAGAGAGTAAAATGATAGCAATTAAAGGTTGAGGAAGATGAAGTGCAACACAGGAGACAAGATGCTCAGGAACAAGCTCTAGATGCAAGGAGAAACTTCAACAGGAGAAAGGGTCACGATAGATCATCTATCCTTTGTCACATGGCGACACCACGCTTCAATGACAAAGGGTAATATTTTAAGGTAAGTGGTCATTCTCTACAAAAGCTTTCCCTTGGTCTTGCTCTGCACTTAAACAAAAAGAATTAAAATGTCTGAGTTACAACTTTAAATGTTTAATCTATAAAACTCAACATGCTTTGTTCTTTGAGTATCACTCTTTTAATCACTTAGTCTTGAACAACTCAACCCTTGTTGTCAAATTCATGCTCACTCTTCTGATTTCATCACCCATGTTTTAAGAATGAAACAATGCACAAAATACCAATCTTATCATATCAAATGTGCCTAAGGTTAGAGTAGAGTAAATGAAGTTTTGGTTCTATTGGTGTTTTCTCACCAGCAGAACTTATGCACTTGATCTCTGCCTTAGTTTTATAAGTAGGACACACTGTACAAAGAGTGGTCTCCCAAAGTTTCACGAATTCTAGAGGATGTTGCTAGCTTACAGTATTAATGCTTCGCTTTAAAATGTTGGTTTGACAGTTACCTCCTATTTTCTTGATACATATGTGATAAAACAATTATTGCACCATCATTGATTCACATACATAAATGGAAATCCAAAACTCTGTTGCTTTGTGCTTGAAAGAAATAAATCAAGACTCTAAAATAATTAAGGTGTAGTTTTTCACTAACCCTTAATCTATTCCACGAGCTTTGTTGTCTATCTGAGTTTCAACAGAATATAGGAATTCCACTACGATGCCGACGTAGTCTTCGTCCACTCAAGAGCCAATCATCAATGGTTACAGCTCAAGAGAAGTGATGAACATCTACGCTATCAAGGATTCAAAGTAAATGGCCATGCCAACACCCATTAAAGAATATGAAGAGCAGTGAACCAAAGGAGACAAGTCCACCAGGCACTTGAAGAAGAAAGAGAGTTCTACTGAAGTGCAACTAAGGTCTTCACCACGAGGATCAGCTGACACACCCAAGGAAGAATAAAGAGCATGCAAGAAGTCTTGTTCGATAGACTATAAACATCGAATCCTCACCGGAAGGTAACTCGGTAGTTATCCATATTTTTTTAGCAATAAATTAAGTACTGCATAATCATATCATTTTACTTCTAGTTGCATATTTACTTTTTAGCAAATTATATCTGCATTAGAAAAGAAAATTAAAAAATGAAAAATTCTAAGCCCCAGGAGAACAGTTTAGTGGTGTGTCAAAACCCATAAATGTATTCTCTGTGGAGGCATAAAAAAAATAATACATCTACATATTTATTTCTGCATTGCATCATCTGTAAAAAGAAAAATCTAAAAAGAGACACTATAGAGAACTGTTGAATTTCTGCTTAGTGGAAAGGAAGAACATAAATGGTCTTGAGAGCTTTAGACAACTAGACAAAGGGAAAGAATATTTATCACTAACGCTTAATCAAGTTCCACTAGTTGTGTTGTCTATTTTTAAGTTCAGCAGGAAATAAAGAAGAGAGGGACTTAAGCCACTGTTGATGTTCTACTCATCTTCTGGGGAAAAGATCACGTCAAGATCCAGCTTGGGGGAGAGCACCCTCAGTTATCACAATAAGTATCGTACCACGACTATTTTTATTATTAGTTCGTTTTACCTAGATCCAGGTCAATATATATATAAACCCATAAAAAGATGAATAACCATTATAAAGCCAAATAAATATAGTATATAATGGATAAATGCCTAAGTGGATATAAACTTAATTTTGCTCATGATGAAAATGATGAATAGTTGCTCTACCGTAATCCCTCCTAAGTGCCTAGTGTTCAGCCTTAAATTTTTCTGAGTTTTGGACAAAGCTGTTTTGAATAAACTCTGAACCTGAAACCTGTGGATGGCACATGCTTGATCTAAAAGTCTAGGTAATTGTGGGATATGATATAAGAAGGTTTGAGCTGTTGTTTATCTAATTCCTAGAGATACTAGAGTTCTGGAGATTTACTCTTTGAAAAGATTGGAAAAAAAACACATGATGAGATCATGTATGACATAAACATGAATTCCTACCTAGAGCCATTAATATGATCTTAAGATAAGGCTACTTGCTTTGTTCTAAGTTTTTAGTTATGGTTGAGAAATTTATCATGCTCTAGAGATCAAGAACATTTTATTAAAAGATTCACTCTTTCGAAGTAGTATTGTGTTAGAGGCATGGGACTATGCAAAAGTATAAAAGGAGGAAATAAAAAGGGACAAGTGTCCGACTACCTCAAAAAGAAAAAAAAAGAAAAGGGCATTGTGATAAAAATATGAAAAAGAAAGATAGCCCATGGTCCCTCTAATTACAATATGCCAGCAAGAGATGACAAATTTCAAAAGTTCTAAGTTCTTGATCTATGAGTATGACATCTTTCTCCCTAGCTTTAAACTTTGACTTGGTAAGATATGCTTCTTAAAAGCTCCAGATATATATCCATAGAAAGAAGGAAAATGCATCAGTAAGGAATCATAAAATATAAAAGAGTGATTTGAGAGTGTCATACAGTGAAATCTTTGAGTTTTATTTTGAAAATATATAAAAACTCCAGAATGAAGGTTGATCAAAGAGTTAGAGATACAATACTTAACTTGATTGTTCTGTCTTTCAATTGCTCAAGACCTAGTGAAGTTAAAGCTCCATAGTTAAAGGTAATATGAGCAAATCAGAATAGTTAACTCTCATCTAAAGGAAGATTTTTGTTTGAACATATGTGTACCTTTGAGCTGTGAAAGCATAGTTGCAATTCCTGATTCATCATGACTATTTGCTAAGGGACTAGCAAAAGGTAAGCTTGGGGGAGTTGTTGACACTGGTTATCTATCAAAATTAAAGGATCAATAAATATAAAAAGAGCATGAATTCAATCACCAATAAAGGTTTAGGGTTTTAATTGACAATATTCCACGAGTTTTGGTGAATTGTGATTCTGCAGGAACTAAACAGGAAAACCAGCACTGATTACTTCTCCTAGAAGGAAACCGACGGAAGATTACGGAACCGGCACGTCAGGAATATTCTAGAAGGACCTAGAGGACACCAGAGGACACCAGGAGGCCGGGCACCCCGAGAGGCCGCCAGGTGGGACCGACCGGTCCCACCCTAGGACCGGTCGGTCACCCCCTGGGCCCGATGGCCTCCATCTTCTGGAACCTTCCTCCACCGCCTATGAGGATGCATCTCCACCCTACGTGAAGTCGGTTTGATCCAAGGGCCACGGTTCCTTGCCCAGGGCTATATAACCAGACCCTAGACCCCCCTCTCCATCATCATCAGATCTCAAGTCATTAGAAGAGGAGGAGGATCAATCAGAAACCCTAATTTCCTTAGAGCCACATCAACTTAGGCATAGCTAGATAGAATTAGAATTAGAAGAGGCAAGCTTCGCTTGGATTCCGGAAGTAGTCGCGAGAAGGCTCGGTAAACTCAAGATCTTCTCTCTTGTATCAACATTATGGATCTAATTATGTTTCTAGTTCATAATTGTTCTTCTAGTTCTTCATTGTTCATGTTCTAGTTCATCTTCTAGTTCTAGTTCATCATCTAGTTCGTGTTCTAATTCATACTCTAGTTCATCTATGTGTTCTAGTTCACCATACTGTTCATCATTGTGTGCTAGTTCATAGTCTAGTTCATAATAGTTTAGAGACAATTGATATGACTAAGACATTAATTACAATATTCTTAATTATACTGCTTGTAGTATGCTTTGATTATATATTTGGCATAGATAGATTATCATCATGTTTATACTCATGTTCGTATAGCGCTCATCTTAAAGTACAACGGGTGGGTGATAAATGCTATGTAGGTGTGGTGCCTATACACTATTTATCTGCGAATGCTCCCCTATGTTCCGGGTAGAGTGGTAGATCATAGGTGTGACAGGCCTGTTGAGTCCTTTGTATTCCACCCCCCCCCCCCCCCCCCCCGCCCACCCCGAATATAGGAATCGTATGGCTTAGTTAACTCATGGTTTAGGGGTTACTCTGTTTGGCACCTTTACTATAGAGTTGCCTCTTGAATATGAATATGGGATAACCTAGCCAATGATTGCTAAATATAATTGTACTAATCAATGTATATTATGACTTATAATTAGAATAACTTAGGAATACTTCTTTATAATGTCTATTCTAATCTGCATGTCTTGTCTAAGTTGAAATGCTGTAAGGACTATCATAGATTGATCTTTTATCATTTATAGTGTACCTCATTATTGTGACTGATCCCTGTTTAGGATAAAGGAGTGTGTAATTACTTCGTTCTCAATTCTCCTATCACATATATAGAGTAGCTATTGTCCTTATTTATCTCACTTCATTCCTAGTGCTAAATATAAATAACGATACTTAGAACATCTCTAGGTAAAATGCTGCTACAATGGGTGTATTTATCTGTGCGCTTACGGGTAAATATTTATTTTTAAGTCAGTGCCATGATATAATCACATTGCTAGTTTCATGTTGGGGATGACAACTTGACGTTAAGTGATGCTAGTAGTGTCCCGTACACTTCTTAGTGCCTTCACTAGGTTATTGTTTATGAAGTCTATCTTAGAGTGGTTCCATTAAGGAGTGTCAACAATTCTGTCGATGTTTGTTAACCGGCAACTCGTCTTGAGGGATCTCAGACGATTTGTTCGGTGGGGATCGGCGTTCGTAGAACTCGACGAGTACACAGGGACAGCGATTTATACTGGTTCAGGCCGCTTAATAGCGCAATACCTTACGTCCAGTGCGGCGTGTGCCTTGTGTTATGATTCAAGATTCCATGATAGGGGTCGGCGCCCGCTTCTCCTTATATAATCGGGTGAAGCTAGGCGCATACCGAGTCCTAGTTGGTTACAATAAAGGAGTCCTATTCTAATTACAAGACTTCCTTTAGAAACTCGACTAAGTTACAATGAGAGTCCTAATCCATGTATGCTTCATATCAAGTCTTCGGATCTCCCGTGTCGCCCAGGGTTAGTCGGAATAATCATCTTCTGATGGTATCTCTGACATCCTGGTCCGTCAAGCCCCCGAGCTCTTCATCATTTCTCTAAAACATTATCTTCTGGTTCTTCTTTGAGAATTTCCGAGTAATGTCTTGAGAAATCTTGAGGTGCTCTGTAGGTAAAAAACTTTCATGGTGTGCATTTTTTCCTGAAAAGTGCACCCATAGGGTGTAGCCCCCGAGCCTCTTGTTATTTATAATAACTTTGAGGATCTTTTACTTTATGGTATATACCCTGTAGCCCTCGAGCCTGAGTTCCGAGTACCCGAGTAGTCGGTACTTGGGGTCTCCAATATATCATCCGGGTAAACCATAATGATGGCAATAAGTTAGAACATGACACTGATCTATATCTTAATCCCTATGAGTAATAAATATCCGGCTTCAGGTGGGTAATGTTTTCATCAAACATCCCTTTTCACCCCCCACTGAAAAAAATTATCACCAGGACAATCAATAATTGACCAGTGACTGTTTCAACTGTCCTCATTGATGATTCTTGTCGTGTTCTGCAACTGCAATACTTTTGTCGGCTTGCTCTTGAAGTAGACACGTGAAGCTAACCCGTCACTGGAGCTAGGCTTCACATGTGCAACAGTGCGCAGAAAAGTTTATTGCTCTCTTGGTTACTTACATTCGTGAACTGTGTCCATAGACCAGGAGCGGCCGCCTATAAATACCCTGCTTGGGGAGCAAGGAAGCCACACCTTCCTGAGTGTATGACTTCTCTTAGTCTCTTGAGTGTTATAGTATCTGTGGCGGAAATGTCTGAGCCCTCGGGTGTCTTCCTTATGTAAGATAGTCGAGGTGTCTAGAAGAACTCTTGTGAAGGGACCATCCGTCAGGGTGGTTTCCAAGTGGTCGCGAGCAGAGGGATACAGAGGTGCGTCTAGAAGAACTCTTGTGACTCCCGCATCGTGGGCAACCTCAGGGTCACAGGTTGTCAAAAGGCGCTAGGGTTAGGGCCTACTACCGAGTTCTTTGTGTACTGGGGTAGAGCCTTAAACCCACCTCGGGATGCACTGAAAAGATAGTGTCTACCCAAGGTTCTGTGTCTGCTTTACTGCGTCTCACTGAACCCGGTCCTTGGTGCGGCGTGCATCAAGACTCTGTACCTTGATTACACTAGAGTAGCGTTTTACATCCTGAGTGAACTTGTATTGGAAGCTGTTGTATCTCAAGATGTATCCGTGTATCTCTGTTGTAATTTTCGAGTAAAAATTAATAAGATCCGGGTACTTGGAATGTTTTCCGAGTCCTTTATCTTTTCCTCCGAGTACTAAATGTGCCTTGTGAAAGAATAATATTGTCTGTTGTATGAGTTGCCTGTTCATTGACTCTGACGCCGTCTGAAACATCCCCCAGCCGTTAGGGTTTCGGACGGTTCCATAACGCCGTTTGGAAAAGGTGAACGGTTGCCAAAGCAGATCTATAATAAGCCGCCATTGAGCTTACAATTTCTTCATTCTTTCATCAAGCCATAGCCTTCAGAGCGGGGAATCCATAGCCAATCCATTAGTTGATGCGCAGAAAGTCTCTTGTCATCAACATGGGTCCCAAGAAACAGTTCGCAGCTGAGAAGAAGAAGGCAAAGATCACCGGCGGGAGGCCGCGCCACCCGTGCCCTCCAACAGATGTGCTGGCTTGGAAAGCGCCAGATACCAGAGAATCGGAGCTCGCTTTCTTGGCGCAGCAAGGATTACTCCGGTCGGGTGGAGGGTACCTACTGATCATCGCGCTCCAGCCCCCAACACGACGGAGATAGTGATGTTCAAGTCATTCGTGGAGCGCAATTGATTGGGACTCCCAGCATCTGATTTTTTCAGAGGATTGCTGCACTACTATGGTTTGACTCTCAACCATATTACTCCCAATGCCTGCTTCCACATTGCTATTTTCGCTCATCTGTGTGAGGCTTTTCTACTCTTTTTCGTTATTTCTTCTGGGTTAAGTGTCAACCCAGTGATGCTTGTGTAGAAGTAGTCGGAGGAGCTAGCTTCCAGCTTAGGCTAGAAGTAGCTACTCAATATATCTCTGTAGTATTGTCGGGATCTGTCCGAGAATGGACAAGCGGATGGTTTTACATCGCCAACCCGCCACCGGCCCTTCGTCGTCATGATGGATGGCCGCCCCAGAAGTCCCGCGAATGGAAGGACAAGATCTCTGCTGAAGAGGTAGAGGCTATCCAACCACTGATCAACATGATAGCGGCAATGAAGTTGAGTGGATTGACTGGTTATACCGTTGTCCAAGATTTTATTGCACGCCGAATCCATCCGCTACAGCAGCGAGCCAATTTTGGCTTCGAGTACCTTGGCGTGAAGGACCCGGGCCGGCATGATGCCGAGCAATTGTCCAACCAAGAGATTCTGAGGAGGATGAACCGGCTGTTGAAGATTCTGATGATATCTCTGACATCCTGGTCCGTCAAATTTCAAATGATAACAAGTTTAACATGTTCTTCCAACTTCAAACTCCACACAGTTCAACCACACAATACAGGTTGAAGCATATCAACATAGTTCTGACTTGACACCACACCACACCACACCACACAGGTTCAGACTCCACAAAGTTCCAACAGAGAAGAGTTTGTTGTTCCAACAAAGACAAGCTAAGGCATAAGCATTACCTTCATCAATCTCTCTGAAGTTTCAGCATAGCTCGCAGTAGTGCATTGTTCTCTTCGAACTTGATATTCATCCCCTTCATCTCTTCTTGGGTCTGGCGCAACAAAGATTGGTTTTCGTCAAGAGAGGCCTGCTGAGCTCGAAGCTGTGCTTGCAACTCTTCCTGCTTCCTAGCAGCTTCCTCTCTTTTCGCTTGGAGTGTTGCCTCAAATTGAGCTTGCAGGCGGGCTTCTACTGCAGTTGTTGTGGATCGGGCAACCTTCTACGCTTTGGTGACACCAATGTTTGGAAGGAAGGTCGAGGAACGGCTGATCTGGCTGATATTATCAGCAACAATCTTGGATGGAGACTTTGCTGGTTCTCCTTCTTCTGGTTCTCTTGCCTTCTCTGCAAGCATTTGTGCCTACATAAAATGATTAAACTTCAAAATAATGCCATACAACAGGGTTCAACATGCTTGAATTTGAGTAGTCCATTTATGCAATAATTTTGAACTTACATATAATTCATCTGCAAGCGGAGTATGACCATTTTGTGGACTGTTCATACATTCTCCAAAGAAATCAACAGGATCTGGCTCCATGTTGTTGTACTTTCCCCTCTGCAGCATGTAAACAAACAATGATTTCTAAGAAGGTAAAGTGAGAGGTGGACAAACATGGCATTATTTGTACATGTGAACAGCAGGATCCCACACTATGTATGCACTACATCACGACAAATCCATCAGTTACTATAACACATGCATGTAATAATTTTCACAAAAATAGCAGGACCATCCTTCAAATGCAAGCAGCAAGCAGCAACAGGATCATATGAACAAAGCATATGTCACAACTCAGTCTGTGCTTGAAAAGCAGAGGACAACATAGAAATAATTGGAGCATGTGGTAACTTCACATTTCAGAAGCACTTGGTAACTACTATGCTACAAATGTCCCATTTTTTGAAGTTAATTGTACAAAAGATATAGTTTACGTACCAGACTGTATCAATGGGCAATGTAGGACCTAGATCCAGTCCTTTGGTGAAGCTGCACTAGCCCCCGGTTAACTTTATTCTTTTCAAATTTCTCCTGCACCACAAATGCAATACAATGTTTTCATTTACATGGACATAGTTTAAATTGCATATTAACAAACACAGATAATGCATGGCATTGACCTGATTCTTTAAGTCACACCAGTACTCTACTAGCTTGGTCCACTCCGCTTTCTTCATCCTAGGTGGAGGTGGTTTGGCCAACATCTGTTCTAATGTCAGTGATGGGTCGAAGTATTTCCTTTTAAGGTTGTACCTCTGCTGTCGTACTCCCCTCTTAACTATATCTGTGCATGCAGATTTGCTTGGTCCCTCTTCGTCAACTTCCACGTCCAACCTTGTCTACAGCCACACAAATGAGTTATTAGACACAATTTTATGTAATGGAAGAAAGTACTCAGATTCAAATAGCTTTCTCACCGCCACTTTGTCAAGCACTTTCTGTACTTGTGAAGGCCCCTCATCTTTTTCATAAAGCTTCCAAGAGGTGTAGATAGGCAGTTGGTCCCCAAGGGCAACACCAGTTTCTGATGCAAGCTTGGCAGCCTGAAGTGGGATATCAGGTCTCCTCTTCCCTTCAGCCACTCGGATAGGCAGCTTGTTCCCTTTCTTCATAAGCCTCTCTAAGCCAGAACCAATGGTTTTCTTTCAGACTTCCTTGCGGCGCACTGCATTAGCAAACAATAATAAAAGTGTGTTCATATAGCAGTAACAAATGTAGATATGTAATGGAGGAAATAATGCTTGGACAATGTGTTTACCTAGAACCAAGCCATCATCTTCTTCTTGTCCTTCAATTAGATGGCCCTCTAAATTTGCAGGATCAAGAAGGTCAGTGGACTCATTTATGTCATTGCTTTGCCTAGGTGTTGGTTGGGTGACACTAGTTGTGGGAGTAGGTTCCCGAGTAGATGTAGGAGTAGTATGCTCATTGGCTGCATCAGGCGGTGATGTGGCTGAAATGATACGGTTGGTTCTAGGACTGTTGAGTATAGGGTTTCTACCAGGCACAGACCAGGCTACAGATGCCTTGGTGAGTTTAGTAGGACTATGCACTGTGCTTGTAATAGGGGCAGACATGGCTGGACTAGTTGTAATTGGCGCAGACATGGTGTGGCTGGTTCTGCTGTTTTGTGGATTACTAGGCACTGTGGTAGTAGTTTGAGTGGTATGAGTCTGGCTGACACTTGTACTGAGTTGGGATTGCAGTTCAGTGGCACTGCGAACGCCAGGACTACGTTTAGGGATGGCCTTTAAAGGATTCTTAGGAGGCACAAGGGGTGTCTCTCTCTAGGTGGTGGACGACCTATTGGGGAAGGCATGGCTGCTTGGGCTCTAGTTATTCTTGATGGCGTTAGCGGTGGCGGCTGGGTGCCAGCCATTGCCCCCGCCTTTTAATTCTTCTGAGGGCGAGTTCCTGGAACCATCTCTGCTACCTACCAAGACAAACATGAATGTTATAAGTTATATAAGACAGAACTATGAGATAGAATAGATGAGTACAATGAAGTACATGTTTGAAGTAAGCAGGTTAGAAACTTGTTAATTGGTCAAGTAATGCATCTCACCCCATTGGTGACCCCATCATTATTGAGGTCATCATAATCATCGTCACTGTCAAAGAGGTTATCTATGTCAGATGATGGATCATAATCGATGTCAGAATCTGGTTTGTCAGATACTACTCTCTTCCGTGAGACCTTTTCCTTTTTCGTGAAAACATCGCTAACCTCTAGAGCTAACATAGGAATACCAAGAGAGAGAAAATATTCTTGAATATTCTTTACTCTCTCATCCCTCTCCTGCTCATACTTTGTTTTTGTCATTCTTCTATTACTTAGTATAAGCAAACGCAGGAAGAGCAGAAACTGGTTTCAGTTTCTGCAAATAAGTAGAAGGAAAAAATAACATATTAGTATTGTTTTACATGGTACAAAGTATGGAAAATAACAGACAAATGGTCTAAAAAGGAACAATATATGACCATAAATAGATGATGTAGCAAATCATGCATTACTACTATCAAACTATGGAAGAGATGAATCACACAATCATGCATTACCACTAAACATAAATGCAAGGCCCTACACAATTTCTTGTAGCAAATGAAGTCCACCAGGCACTCAAATACATAAGGCTACCTTTTATCTAGTGAAGTAACTAAAACTAGATACTCAACTGCTCTAGATCAACACCAAACTAGGCAAGAGAGATTCTCGCACTAACAAGTTGTTGTAGCTAGGCCCACAACTTGGGTTCTAGACGAACCAATCGCAACGAGCATGTCTAGATTAGTACTGCCAGAGGGTTCAGGAGGAGGACAAGGAAACAGAGTACCTTTGGAGTTGGTGGAAGCAGAGCTGAGGGAGAATGGCGTTGGGGCGCTGCTTAGGAGGGACCCCGGGATGCCTGCGTCTTGCGTTATGGCTCCAGCGGGGAGCAGCTGAGTGAGGCCAGGATGCCGACGTCCGGAGCTATGGCTCCGGCCTCCGTGTTGATGGTGGCGCCGGCCTTCGTCTTGGTGGTGGCGCCTCCCTCTGGCTTGGTGGTGGCAGCTCCCTCCGGCTTGGTGGTGGCGCCTCCCTGCGGCTAAGTTCCAGGGAGGCAGGAGGATCCCATTCTCGGTGAGATTGGTGGTTCCGGCGGTGTGGAGGTGCAGCGGCGGGATGGTGGATGCGGCAGTGCGGAGGGGCGGCGGCGGGGTGGGTGGATGCGGTGGCGGATGCGGCTAGGTCTAGGGTTTCAAGAGGGAGGGAACTGCGGGTGTGGTTTCAAGAGGGCGGATGCGGCTGGCGCGGGAGAAGAGGATAAGGTAGGGCGGGGAGGTAGTGTTGGGCCCATCTGTCGGTGGCAGTGGCCTTCGCGGGAGAGGGGCTAGTTTTTTGTACTGAAATTTTGGTCTGGCGCGTGGGCCCCTGGTGTCAGTGATACAGTTAGTAGTATTAGGATTTGTTAACACATTTTTGGGGTAGCAGATGATTTCAAATTGAAATTTGGTAAGAAACGAAGTTGTTGCACACATCGAGATCTACCTTCTTTATATTTGTCATTTTTTCATTTGACAATGTTTGGAGAGTTCAAATTTTGAATTTCATAATTTTTAAACTACAACCAAAAAATTAAGGTACTAAATAATTTGAAATGACAAAGTGATGAATACAAAGATTGATCTACTCATTCATATCTACATTTGATATTTAGGGCTTTTGTGCATCTAAGAAAGTGATGATAACTTTGTTCTCAAATTCTACTCATCCTTCTTATAATCTCCTCAACTATGAGATGAATGAGTAAACTTTGAGAACAAAATTACCATCACTTTCTCGGATGCACAAAAGCCCTAAATATCAAATGTAGATATGAATGAGTAGATCAACCTTTGTATTCATGAGTTTTTTGTTTGAAATCATTTTGGGTTCCAAAATGTGGTCCAAAATTGGTACTTTTTGAAATAAAAAAATAGATTCGTTCAAAATTTCTATGAATGGAAAAAAATTCAAAACCAATACAATATATTGATAGATCATAATTTTAGAAAATTTTAGGAAAAAAATCATCCCATTCCTTCTAAGTATGTGTGAGATAAACTAGTTACAATATTTTGCTAAGATTTAAAAGAAAAAATGTTGATTAGAACATGAACTCGCTGATAGTGGCCAAACTAGCTACTGGGCCCATCTGTCATTGAAAAACCCCTCACTCACATCCTTACTCGCAGGTCCCCGTGACCAGCACTTAGCATTTGTGGCCAGCACTTAGAACTCTCGCAGGGCCCCGTGGCCAGCTCCTCACTCACCGGCCACACGAGCTACTCCCTCACCGGAGAGCCCTACATCCTCGTCGACCGGCCACCACAGCCATCGCTCCCTCATCGGAGAGCCCTACATCCTCGCTCCCTCGACCTCAACTACTCCATCGACGGCCACCCTCATCCCACCTGCTCCTTTGCGTCGAGTCCACACCCGTCGGCCGGCCACCGCACAGCTGCTGCCTCGCCAGTGAGCCCAGGTGGTTGCTCGTCCCAACGAGCTCCCTCGCCCCACCGCCACCAGCAGGCTCACGTGGCCATCCCACCTTCATCCTAACAGATCTAGCAGAGGTGGCCTGGGCTCGATGTTGGCGGTCGGCAGGCCACCCCATCACCAACAAGCTCGCGTGGCCACCCCATCGAGCAGGTGTCCATCAGTATGCTCCATCGATGTCCATCAGTGACTTCCTAAAAAGGTTTTTTCTGGACCAATATCTCTACCTGCTAGCTACTCTACTCTGAATGGAACTATAGCTCATAGTATCGTCCTCTCAATCTGTGTTTCAGAAGCTGGATAGAATTTTATTGCAGAAGGCTAACATGGATAGGAGCTGGATTTATAGTAGTGAACCGTTTTCGCCGGAGTTTATGGATGGTGTTGAGAGTTTCATGGAACATGTCAGAGATAGATATAATGCAGATGAGAAGATCAAGTGCCCATGTCGAAAATGCTTGAATCAGAAAGAGAAAAGTCAAGATGATGTACACGAGGATATCGAAATCAATGGAATGTCTAAGTGCTATACTAGGTGGGTTTACCATGGACAGGAATATAATGTTCGTGGCCTAGATGCAGAAGATGGAGAGGAATATAATGGCATTCCTGGACAAGATGAACAAGATGGAGAGGAATATAATAATGTTGTTGGACAAGATGGAGAACTTTATGATGTACCAGAGGATATGTACCAGGCACCACCTCATGAGGAAGGACAAGCTGAAGATGATGTCTTATATGACGGTGCAAGGGGAGTTTAGGGGTTGATTCAAGATTTGCGTGACACAGCAAGCCATGGCTTTGGTGGTGACTTATACAAACAAATCATGGAAGAGGCAAAGCATGAACTTTATCCAGGTTGCACTGAGGAGTCTAGGCTATCTTTTATTATCAAGCTGTTGCATATCAAAGTGTACAATCGGATAACAACATCTGGATTCGATGCTATGCTTGAGTTGCTTTCTGGATCTTTGAAGAATGTGCCCGGTCTTCCTAAGTCCTATAAAGAAATGAAAGCTCTACTTCGGAAGCTTGGCTTTGGTTATGTTTGTATCAATGTGTGCAAGTATGATTGTGCCTTATTTTGGAAGGACCATGAAGGCGATGATCATTGCCCTGTTTGTGGCTAAACAAGATGGAAAGTGAACAAGGAGGGCAGAAAGAAAGTTCCTCACAGGGTCCTGCGTTACTTTCCAATAATTCCACGCTTTCAAAGGATTTTCATGTCAAAGCAGCGGGCACAATTTGCAAGATGGCATAAGGAAAAGAGGGTTTCCGTGGAGAATGAAATGAGACATCCTGCTGATGGGGAAGCTTGGAAAGATTTTGATGAGACTTTCAAGTCTTTTGCAGATGAGCCCCGTAGTTTGAGGTTAGGCATTGCTACTGATGAATTTAACTCATTTGGTCAGATGAGCAATTCATATAGCATATGGCCAGTGATAGTGGTGCCATACAATTTTCCACCATGGATGTGTATGGACCAATCCAATTATATGCTTGCTTTACTAATTTCAGGCAAAAAAACACCAGGCAAAGATTTCCATGTGTTCATGCAACCTTTGATAGCAGACTTGAAAGAGCTTTGGAAGGGTGTCAAAACTTATGATGCAGTTGAAGTCAAAGATTTCAGCCTACGTGCAGCGATTCTGTGGGGAATCCATGACTACCCTGCATTAGGCACCATGTCAGGCAGAACCACAAAAGGTTACTTCGCATGTGTGCACTGGGATGAGAATCCATGCTCCTGCAGTCTTAGAAACAAAATTGGTTTCATAGACCATAGACGTTTCCTCCCTAACAACCATCAATGGAGGACAAACAAATCTTTCAATGGCAAGCATGAAAAAAGAGAGAAGCCAAGGAAATTTACTGCAGATGAGGTTATGGCAAGGTTGAATGAAGTTTGCTATGTTCCAGGCAAGAATCCAGATATGCCAAAAACAAGAAAATGACGTCGTAATGAAGATGAACCAGTATGGCATCTGAAGGTTAGCTTGTATGATTTGGAATAGTGGCCAAAACTGAAACTACCACAACCTTGATGTTATGCACATAGAGAAAAACATATGTGAAAACATTCTGTCAACTCTATTGAATATTCCAAACAAGACAAAGGACACCATCAATGCTAGACTAGATTTGGAGGATAGAGGTATGAGAAAAGAGCTTCATTTGCTAGATGACAGTGGTAGTTCATCATCAAAGCCAAGAGCATGTTACGTTCTAAAACTAGAAGATAGGAAGAAGTTTTTGCAATTTGTGAGCAATGTTAAGTTTCCAGATGGCTATGCCTCCAATATATCAAGATGTGTCAATATGGAGGGAGGAGGATCTATGAATGGGCTCAAAACACATGACTGTCATATAATGCTGCAACGTATCTTACCAGCTGGCCTTCGTGGTTTGGTGCGCCAAGATGTATACGAAGTAATTGCTGAATTGGGTAGGTTTTTCAGACAACTTTGTTCCAAAACTCTAAAGGTTGATGCACTACACCAGATGAAGGAGGATATTGTGCTTATCCTTTGCAAGCTAGAGAAAATTTATCCTCCAGCATTCTTTGATGTTATGGTTCACCTAGCAGTACACTTACCTGATGAGGCACTACTTAGGGGACCAGTGCAGTATGGATGGATGTATCCCATTGAGAGAAGGTTGAGCACCTTTAAGCGTTTTGTCCGCAATCAAGCAAGACCTGAAGGATCTATTGCAGAGGCATACACTGCCTATGAGTGTATGACCCAGTGCTCCACATATTTCAATGACATCATTAGTAGGTTCACTAGGCCTGAAAGAAACTTAGATGGAGAAGAGAACATTTCTCCCAATGGTTACTCTATTTTTGGTCATGGTATTAACCTGTTGGGTGCTCCAAAATTTCATTACAAAGACAAAGACTGTGACTCCATGGTTTGGTTTGTTCTAAATAACTGCGAAGAGGTGGATGAATACAAAGAGTGAGTGATTCCAGTCATTTCATTTCACACATCTTTATTCAATACTAGTGTCACAAAATAACTAATTAGCTTCTTCCTTTGCAACATCTATAGGGCAGAACTACAACAACAAGGGGTCAATGATGTTGAAAAAATGATGTCAACAGAATTCGCTGCATGGTTTGAGAATCATGTGTGTGCAACTTCTACAACTTGACTAATTGATTTATGATACAATAAAGTTTGAAAGTCACTTATTCTGTTTGTTTTCAACCTGCAGATTACCAGAATGAAATACCAAGGCACAACACAAGTTGACGAAGACCTGTACTCACTAGCATGTCAGCCGGATCCGCGAGTGCGTTCGTACACAGCCTGTATAATCAATGGGGTACGGTACCACACTTTGGCTCGTGACGAACACAGGAAGACACAAAACTCCACCATCAAAAGTCCAGGTACTCACGGTGATGACACAATTGACTTCTATGGGACAATCACAGACATTATTGAGCTGAGCTACAATAGGAACAGCAAAGGGCGTAGGACTGTTGTCTTATTACGGTGTGAGTGGTACAATCTAGAGGGAAGGACATACAAAATGAAAAATGATGGTTACTTCAAGAGCATAAACATCCAAGGCCGATGGTATAAGGATGATCCTTTCATTATAGGCACAGATGCTTCATAAATATTTCTTTTGGAAGATACAAAGTTAGGCCCAAGTTGGCGAGTGCTACAAGAATTTGGCCACCGACATATATTTGATGTTGAAGAGTCTGCCACAAACCAACCAATTCAAGAACAGGTACAAATGAGATGTTAGGATGCATACCAAGAGGAGCATATTTCAGCTGGAGATGGTCCAGTGGGAGACATTCATCCTGATTTGGATTTCTTGCTCATGATAATGAACCAGGGAGCCCTATTAGTGGAGACCTCATCGAGAGCCTCCGGCGACAGAAACATACACCTCAAGGTGATGAAGCAGTTGACCTAGATGAAGATGAAGATGAAGATGAAACCTATCTTGAGTACCATAGTACAGAAGAAGAAGGCAATGCTTCAGGAGAAGACAGTGATAATGACTGAACTTTGATTTATGCATATTTGTGAACCTTGTACTATTATGTTAGTGATTTTGTTGTATTTGAACTATGCTACTAAATTTGTATCTGAGTTCTAAGACCTTATATGTAGTGACTCTTATTTCAATGCATAATTCTTGTATGTATGTATGATGCAAGTTACATTGTCCAGATTTCAATCACATGATGCAAGTTCTGCTGCCTAGATTTCGGTGATGTTATGACACATGACAATGTCATATAATGCTTAGAACTGTCATGTAATATACAAAATTCATCACAAAATGTATAGGCTGCAAGTCATATATATAGATGCTGCCTAAATTTTATCCAACAACAATTAATCATCATAAGCAAAAGGGATCTTTATTTCCAACATATAGCAGCAATGCATATCTTACACAAGAGATGTCCAAGAGCACAAAGGCCCACATTTCATACCAAATGCACAAACTTACACCACAACAGGTTCAGTACACACATGTCCCAGCCTACTTGATCAAAAAATCCAAAAGCATTGCCTACTTGAACACTAAAGCTACAACCAACAAGATGGCCAAGACCAGGAATATTGTTACATTCAAGCATCCGCAAACAATACAAATGTAGCTTCCCATGCCTTCCCTGTTCTTGCCAACCATTTCCTTCACCTTGTTCAAATTTTGCTCCAAGTTATCAATTTTTCCCACCAGCTCAGGAACTTCACTGGTCAAAGATGTTGCAATGGTTGAGGAAGGTGGAAGTACATAACCATGATCTTCAAGGTAGACCACATATTCTTCCTGGAACCAATAACTGGAACATGTCCCCTGCATCCAAATGACAAACACATGCATTTTAACACCAATAGTGTGCGCACTGAATGCTAATAGCTATCAATACCATTCTCAAGGAAGCCTATTAAAAAAGATTGAAATTTGAGGAATAGAACCACCACACTGACTTTTCTATAGTTCTTCCGAGGGCACTTGAAAAACCTCCTTCCAACGTTATACTAATGAGACTTCGTGGTAGTAGCAGCAAACAACCTCACATCCCTGCAATCAGGGCACATGATCAATGGCAACCCAGTCACATCGTCAAGGGGCGCCTGCACATCGATAGCAGTGGGCGTAGGCACTGCAGCAACAATAGCAAGGGCTTCTCGTTGCCGGCCAACCCTAGATGCACTTGACCGCCGAGTCAGAGCGGTTGAGGACGATGACTGTGACATGAGAACTGAGAGAGGGAAGGTGAGCAAGAGTCAAAGGCAACAGATTGAGTGGGGGAAAGGGAGGGGCACAACCGAGGAGAACCTAGGGAGAAGGGCAGAGCCCGCCGCGTCGTCAGTTGTCGAGAGGGGAAGCTGCCGCCGCCGCCAGTCGCCCAGTCGCCGCCGCGCTCCGCCGGTCGCCCCTCGCCACCGGTTCAGTTGGGGGAAAATGAAAGAGTTAGGGATTGGGTTCACCGGCAACGGGTATATGGCCGTTGGGGACAGACGTTTTTGTGACACGGCTAAGTTGTCACAAAAAAGTATGCAAAAAAAATAATTAAAAAATGCAAAAAAAAATTGGCCACAAAGGGCTCGAACCGGAGACCTCAGGCTCTACATGCTCGTTCCTTCACCAATGCGCTAGACTAGTAAGTTCGGTAGGGTGCTGACCTTGAATTCTAAAATAGATAGTTCGTCACGACCGAGTGGGCCTACTCGCTCTTTGGGGCCCACTGTCAGTGGTCGGCCCTTCACCTCGCCCTCATTCACCTGCCCTCATTCATTTACCTCGCCAGATCCAGTTTTCACCTGCCCTCATTCACCACCTCAGATCCAGTTTTCACCATCGCGCCCGCAATCGCCCACTCCACCGCCAAGGAGCCAAAGAGCCTCCCCTTCCTCTTCAATGGCGAGAGAGCCAAGGAGGTCACCAAGGAGCCGCCAAGGACCCGCCCCTTCCTCGTCGGCCCTGCCTACGAAGAAGAAGGTGGCGGTGAAGAAGCCTTACCCGGCGGCGGCTACGAAGAAGGCAAAAGCCAAGGCAAGGGCTCGGTTGGCCGCGTCCAATAGGAAGGTGGCACCGACGTCGAAGCGGAAGATGAAGGCGGCGCCGGCGGTGAAGAAGAATGTCTCATGGGCTGCGCCTTCTTCCTCGTCCATGCCGACCGTGAAGAAGAACCATGCCGCCGGCAAGAAGCCCATAAAGGACATCACGCCGGAGTCTTCCTCGGCCTCGGGGGAGAGTGATAGCTTGGAGATCATTTGCAAGCAGTGCTACCGAGGTGGCTCATGCACCCGCGCCAACTCCTTCCCGGCTGTCCCCACCTCCTCCACCGACGCCGACTCTTCTAGGGATGGACTCTCCAAGGACAACGGCTCCACCTCCAGCGACTCTGTAAGTATCCTCTTTTCAATTTTGTAGTTGATGCACTAGCTAGGATGATTGAATCCCTAGGGCTTTTGTATCATTTGCTGAAATTATTATGTTAGATGAGACCAATCCCTAGGGTGATGCCATGTATCTTAAACTTATTTGCATCTATTTTCAACCATGTCCTTGTACCTTGAACTTATTTGTCTTTGTTTTCAACCCTGCTGTAATGACTTATCATTTAATTATGTGCACTGTGTACTCTACTGCTTTCTGCATGTACTATTTCATAATTATCATAGCTATGAATGTTGTGGATGATTTTGATATCTTTGGGGGAAGAGGACACAGTGGGTGGTGCCCAAGCTGTCCCAGATGTTGTGTAGGTTGCACCACCATCCCAACCCAATAGTGCTGCACCTAGGCTGACATAGATGATTTGAAACAACTCCCTTTTTGATATATATCTATGTGCTAATGAAATAAATTTGTTCTTAGTTCAGTGGGTGGTCATGGGTACAGTTAGCTGAACATTAGTATACCATGCCTGGTTGTTTCAGTGTTTGAGAAATTGATGTTGATTGCTTGTTTTCATGATTCATAGATTCCAGTTGATCAAATTATCTCTAAATTATTCATTCTGCAAAGTCTGATGTTGTACATTGCTCATATGCTATATGTTCAGAATTTGGTTGTGAGTCGCCAAATGCTCGTGAGCATGATCAAGGACGTGATGTTACCCCTGAAGCAAGACATCACTAATCTGGGCTAGAAGATCGACAACCTCACTGAACTGGTCAAGGATGACGTCTACAAGAAGATGAACCTCTTTGGTGAGGATCTAGAGGCCGTCAAAGCCAGGCTGGACAAGTTGGATGGTCTGTTCAAGAAGACCAAGTGATGATGACATGTGTAGCTAGGGTAGCTGATAGCTAGGCTGACTTTTGGAAGCCCAAGTGGGCACTGATGATGATGATGAATGCTTTTGGTGTTGTTGTGGTTATGGACACCAATGTTAGTAAGGAAGTGGACATGTATTAGTATGTATGCTAGCTACCATATATATATGCTAGCTTGTGGCTTGAACTGCATCTCTGCATGCCTTTATATATGAATCTCTAATGTTGCTCCTATGAGTCCCTTGTCATATGTGTAATGTTTTTATGAAACATGCTGTTCAAAGTTTGACTTCTTGTTTATTATGCCACAAAAGAGATTCGAAATGGCCAAGTCCCCCTCCCATTGATCTGTTTATTAAGACCGAAGCTCAAATAGTGACGTAGGGGACCGTCGTGTCTACATTAACAAACGGTGACCTAGAAAAAAGGTCACAAAAACCCACTTCATGTCGTCATATAAAGATAGTCGTCGCTCGCTTACCTGCGGCCACCATTTTGCGACGATAATAGCTAACTTAATGTGACAATCCTAAAAGGATCATCATAAATAGTTAAGAGCCTAATGAGTTTATGATGACACCACTTTTATCGTCATATTATGCTACAATATATGACGATATTTGTCATCGTCACGAGGACAACTGTCATAAAAAAACAGATTTCTTGTAGTGATGCTCCGATGATATATGATGATGCTTGTAGCTTAGGCTCTCCTTGATCACTGATACATGTTGTGAGCTGAGCTATTTTTTCAGAACTGTGAATATGCTTAATCAAACATAAAATTAGAAACTTGTTCACCGTTGAGATTGGCAACTAGCATGTGTAGAATGTGTTGAAGTTACTTGTGCTATTCCTATATGCTAGGTTGCTATGTCTCTAGTTCTGAGTCTTTCATTTGCTTGGTATGTTCATTTTCTGTTAAAATTGAACCAATTCTAAGTGAATTGAAAAGATCGAGATGAGATTACTTGACAGCACATCACGGTATCGAGACTGTTTCTCATTGCACATTGAGTTAAACTTGAGCCGTGTAGTGTAAGACCGAAACCATTGCTTTAAGCTTCTGATTGCTTATGCATAAGCTTAGCTTGGTTGAAAAGTTAGGCAATGTCAAGTTTTCAACCTCTCACAATCACATGCTGAAAATTCAAACTTGTGTATAATCACCGCTGCAACTCCGATAAAATTTGAAAACACAAGTCTATGTTTCTTTCTATGGCATGATGATTGAACTTTGCTAGGGGTAGTTCACCTTGTATACATGTTTAGCATTTGCTTGACTTCCTGTCTATGCATGCTTGGTGCTATTTTGATGGTGAAACCCTTTTTGAATGGCTTAAAACTGCTCACTATGCTCATATGTTCATATTTCGTATTCTGTGATCAGTTTGAGCCTTTGCTGGCATTTATACTTACTATTGGAGTAGTCAGATCAGCACTCTTTAGAGCATCTATTTATTCTAAAGACTATATACCTGAAGCTGCTAACCTGCATTTATGACTCATATGCATTCGCTCTTTCGTTTCGGGCTCCCCTGTTTAGCCTTGTTTTGTGCATTATCAACTAAGGGGGAGAAATTTGACAAATCATGTCCTAGTTGTGTGCACTATTGAAGGGGGAGTTCATGTCCAGGGGAAGTTTGCTCGCTTGATGAGTTTTCAATTGGTTTAGAGCGGTTTTTAGCTAGTTGTGTTGAGCCCTTGCCTCTTTTTGGATGGACTAGCTGATTTATTCGAGTTTTGACTACTTTGCTCCGAATTTCTCGCTAGCGGTGTTGAGCTCGTTCTGCCTCTTCTTGAGGGCTAGCTTTGCTTTGCTTGGTTGCGTCGAGCCGTTGCCCATGTCTTTGGGAACCAAGTTGTTTCGCTCACTTCTTTCGACTTCTTTTGGCTTTGCCTTGCTTCTGGTCGTTTGGTTGAGTTCGCTTCTTCCTTCCTCCTTTCTTCTATTCCATATGATTTGTGTTGGTAGTTGTCAATGCACTCATCAAGGGGGAGATTGCGGATACATGGGTGTATGCCGGATCTTGAGATGATGAGTGATTGTCAACTGGTATGATGTGCATGTTCTTTGGCTTGTGTTCTGCAGGTGTCGAGCTCGGAGACGGTGATCGAAGGCAAGGTGAAGGTCAAGTAGAGACGTGTCGTGCCGATGGACCCGGAGCAGTGAAGGGCGGACGTGAGGCTTGGACTGACGGACCGGTGGCCTGAGGATCAGCTGTGGTGGCTGACAGCCTGGGACAGCGACAAGTGAAGACATGTGGGTGGACGGGGTGCACGGGCGGTGCATCCCTCTATGGCTTCGGTTTGGTGGTTGAGCCCTAGAAAAACCACCGGGTGGATGGTTTCCAGGTTTGGGCCACAAAACCTGGGTGCTGTCCGGTTTCCGAGTTTGGGCCCCAAAACTTGGGCTGAGGACGGTTTCCAGGTTTGGGCCACAAAACCTGGGCGGTGGCGGGTTTCTGAGTTTGGGCCACAAAACTCAGCCTGAGGACTCGTTTTCTGGTTTCAGCCTCAAAACCCGGGGGAGGTCCAGGAAAAGGACGGACGACGAGTGGCGGCACGTGGCGGCATTGGGTGAGGTCGCGTCGAGGCGAAGCTACCGGATGTGCGGGCGTGACCGTCAGATCGACTACACTCCAAATTGGTCAGGAATACCCTTAGGGTTAGCCTGCTCGCTCATTAGTAGTAAGGGGGGAATAATTGTATTAGGTTATATAAGGAGTGGCCACCCCTCCCTCCAAATTATCTTAGCCATTGCTATTTTCACTCTAGGGTTTCTTGCTTCCCATTCCCTGCTGTAGCTACTGAGATCCGCAGAGACGGCTTAATCATACCTCTGTGTATTTGGATTTTGCGGAAACGGGATCAGATTCCCATTGTCTCCTCGTGGGGACGAATTTCGGCTAGCAATTGAGATTGTGATTCGCGTTCTTGAGTTGTTCTTCGTGTTTTGCTTTTTGTCTCAATTTTCCCGTCGCTCGATCTCCCTCTATGTTGCGTCTTTTTTGAATCCACTTGAATCAACTTGTTCTTTAAAGTGAGGAGAACATTTCCACTGAAGGAATTCATCTCAATCCTCACGAACAAGTAGATCGGGTCGATTCAAGTTTTGTGGCGACTTTTTCATTCTAGCACCTCCCCTTTCGATTTCCCGGTGTTTGAATTGATTTGAGTAGATGATCTCTTAGGGATAGTCTTCAAACTACCTAGTGACCATCCTCTCCAAGTTTGAGATCAAGGGATTTCAATTTGATTCGGTTTTGGAAAGATTTGGTGAGGAGGCGAACGAATTCGCCCTCACTGCTCGTCTGCGGACAGTTCGCCGTAAGGGGCGCGGACAGTCCGCGCGTCGGGGTCTCAGCCTGACTAGTGGCCAGACTCCGCGCTGTTTGGGCACACACGGTACCCGCGGACAGTCCGCCGTTGTTTGGCGCGGATAGTCCGGGACCGTCGAGTGAGGTTTCAGCAGCCTTGCTGTTTCAGACTTTTGACCGGCGGACAGTCCGCCGAACGGTCGCGGACAGTTCGGCACAGGGCAGACTGTCTGGGACCATACCCGCGGACAGTCCGAAACCCTGCTGAGTGTTGGTATTTAGTGCGTTTGCTCTCCTGGCTTTTTCGCTTCGTTTCCGGACTTCTGGTTTGCTTCTAGAGTTCACCAAGGAACCTCTCTAGGTATCTTTGCTACTTGTTAGCATAGGTATTTGCAGGAATCCCGACGTAGCCTTCCATCTACGTTCCGGGAGTGGGTTTATGGGGAAGAACACTACTCGGAGTTCTTGGGTTTTGGTTTGCTCTTGTTTGGTGGTGCCTCGCTGTGATCGTAGGGATCATCCACCCTCTTTCCGAGGGTCGTGGGCATCACGTTTGTGTCCGAAGTTTTTAGGGTTGATTTGTTGGGACAAAGGCTGAAGTTTTGAAAGAAAATTTTAAGCTCCCATTCACGCCCCTCTGGTTGCCTTTGGTAGCATTCTCGGTCCTTCAGTTATTTAGTCAATCGGTGCTACCGGCTCATGGGCCCGGTACTACCGGCTGTTGCGTGAATAGGGTGACTAGTATAAATAGCCACCCACCTAACTTCTAACCGTTACTTACTCACCCACTTCATTCATTGCGACCTACCTTCAGACAAACAGCTCCCAAGCATTGACTCCTCTCCTCTCTCTCCCCCTTTGCTCCTAGATTCAATCCCTTGCAACCTTTGAGCTAGGGAAGTGAGATTAGAGAGTGAGAAGCTTCGATCTACGACTTGAGCACTTGGTTCCCTCATCTTGCCGACTTGGTTTGTATTTGTTACTCTTGGGTTCTTGGAACCCTAGCCGGTTAGGTGTTCTTCGGTGGTAGCCCGTATTCCTTCATTTGTGAGGGCTCCCCGAAGCGTTTGTATTTCTCCTGTGATTCTTAGTGGAGAAACTCGGTTAACCTTTGTGGTTCCTTGAGTCAGGCAAGAAGGTGAAAGAGACTTCGACCTCGGTGGTCACCTCAACAACGAGGACGTAGGCACTCCTTAGTGGTTTGGCCGAACCTCGGGATAAATCATTGTGTCCCGTGTGCTTGTTGTTTTCTCTACTTTGCATATTTCGCTTTGTGCTTGTGTTCTTCGTGTTCTTCCTCTCCCCTCTCTCATTCTTAGGTTGGAAAGGCTCAATTTACAATTTGGGAAGGAACCAAGACTTGGGAAGGCTATAATCTTCATCTACAACACTTAGGGAAGTGAGGTAATTTCTAGATCTGAAATTGCATCTCATTTACATTGATTTCGTAGCATTCTGTAGGTACCCGATAGTAGCGTTTGTTTGTGTCGGTAGTACCGGTGTGTAACACCCGGTAGTACCGGCCCCAACAGACCGGTAGTACCAGCTGTCATTTAACCTCAGATTTTAGTCTTTGAGTTTCAGATTTTTAGAATCACCTATTCACCCCTTTAGGCTGATTTGATCCTTTCACTTAGATTTTTTCCTTATGGTTGTTTTTTTAACGTTGTTTTTTTAACACTCGCTTGACTTTTCTGATTTTGTTTTCATTATTTTTCATGGTTTTCTTCACCAGGTTTTTTCACGTTCTAATAAAAATAGTAAGAGTAAAAAACAAATAGATAAGAGACAACAATCATTTTAATCTTCGACTCTTAAGAAACAAAATTTTTTAGCATTAAGTTAATTTAATCTTTAGCTCAAACTCATGATTTATGCTATAACTCACTCATGTCTAACAATGATATAATATCTTATTTCAACATGTATTAAATCCCATTGCAACGTATAGGCAGGCTTGCTAGTATATATTATACAGTATTTATTATGGATGTGCTAAAATTTAGATTTTTGAACAATTGAAATACGCTTATGAAGTTGGTTTCAATATTTTACCATAAATGGATGGTTTGCAAATTGCACTACATATTTTTACATATTTTGCCTGTATAACGGTCCCATGACTCCCATGCGCTCCAGCTTGCAAAACGACAGACGCTCCCCAGGCCCAGCCCACCGCACCCGCAGAACATGCCGCCGCCTCAGCCGCTGCTCGGCGGCGCCGCGCGCGCTCCGCCGCGAGCGGCCCCATCCTTCCTCCACCTCCTTCTCCACACGCGCCACCGCGTCCCCACCGCACGTGCCGCTGCGGCCTCCTCCGTGCCCGTCTCTCACTCCTCGCACGCGAACGACGCCCTCCTCCTCCGCCGTGCCGCCGACGTGGCCGACCGCTCCGCGGGCCTCACCTCCCCGCACCCCAACTTCGGGTGCGTCATCGCGCGGCCCCAACTCAATAACGACAGCACCGATTCCTAGGTCGTCGGCGAGGGATTCCTCTACGCGCAGGGGATGCCCTGCGCCGAGCTCCTCGCCGCACAGGAGGCCGGTGAGCACGCGCGCGGCGGCACGGCATACCTCAACCTCGAGCCTGGGGACTGCTTTGGGGACAACACAGCCGTCGGATCCCTCGTCCAGGTGCTGGACGGAATTGCCTTTCCTTTATTCGCTCTCATATGTTTCTCCAAGTTTGGTATTTAAAATGCACTTCAGACTCCCTCAGTTTTCAGATGCCATGAAACCAGTTGGGCTAATATTGTAACACCTGGGTCAGGGTCCTATACGTAGGGAGACTTTCGGGGCTTTAAACCATTATTATGTTAATCATTAATCGTCAGGAGATGAGTGGACAATCAACGATGTATGTATGCTCTTGTCCCAGCACCTAATGTTGGGGCGGTACCCCAATCGCAGGGACCCTGCTTCCGCACGAAAGCATTTTCGACGAATCCCTTATCAAATGGAAGCAACTGTGAGTCGAATACTTTCAAGCGATATGAACAGTAGACGATCGGGAACGAATGTGGTCACCCGAGCAATGATGCTTTTGACCGAATATGTTCTCGAACGAATACAGTGCTGCTAGTCAGTTTCACTCAGTTGTGCAGCGATAGTTTCCCTTCCGGGCAAAAGCGCTTTCGTCTTCCAAAGTTGGTGGAGAGACAACGCTTTCGTCCGTAAGCACTTTCGACCGAAGCGATAGTTTCCCTTCCGGGCGAAAGCGCTTTCGTCCTCCAAAGTTGGTGGAGAGACGACGCTTCCGTCCGAAAGCACTTTCGACCGAAGCGATAGTTTCCCTTGCGGGTGAAAACGCTTTCGTCTTCCAAAGTTGGTGGAGAGACGACGCTTTCTCCCGAAAGCACTTTCGTCCGTAAGCGATGGCTTTCGAATGTCTTCGTGCAGGTCCAGAGTCCGAAACTGGCAAAGGAGGGCCCACCTGTCGGAAGGAGCCCGCTCGGCGGACGGAGAGCAGATGGGGCCACCTCGGCGATGGTATACGGAAATACCCTCCGGATGGCAGAGGCGCCTTATCCAAAAGAGTAGTTAGAAGGGCATTGTAGTACTTGTAAAGACTGCGTGATTAATATAAATAGGTCGACCTCCCCTATGGAGGGGGGCAGGAGGATCACTGTTCATCCCATCAATTCGTCCATTGGCTTTCGCCATCGAGTTTGACTTTCGCTTTCGTCTTGAGTGCTCGCTCGTGCGTCAACCGGCTGTTCCAGGGTTTAGGCCCTGAAACAACATTGGCGCCCACCGTGGTTGTTGCTCGAGCTTGTCATGGCACCAAGGAAGGCATCAAAGACGGTTGATCCTCAAGAGACCGAAAGGGTGGCTGCTGCGAACACCAATGCCCAGGGCACAATAGTAGCATCCGCCCCCACAACCCAGATTCCACCAAATGCAAACCCAAACCCCATAGCTTTTGCATGTACAGTTCCATCCGGAACCCAGCTACTGACGGGAGCGTCCTTAAGCCAGGACATGCCGCCTCCGGGGCAGCAACCATTCGACAGAGAGGGAACGCCGGAAGGACATGTCCAGAATGCGACTGATGAAGATAAAAACGATGATGCGGAAGTCACCGGGCACGCTCAGGCACTCAAGACTTTGACTGATTACCAGGAAGAGATTCATAAGTTGTTGCAACAAAGGGATTAGCTTCAGCAGCAGATTGCAGCTAGAGCAAGAGAAGACGAAACTCGCGACGCCATTCGTCAGGCGGAAGCACAGAGAAGGCGGTTGGAAAGAGAGGTGCAGGAGTTGCAAAGAGTTGAAGGGGGCCCGTTTCCAAGAATTCCAGAGAACGTGTTCATACCACTACGTGAGCAACCGCTCGCTTTCGACAATGTCATTGATGAAACCTCCCCGCTTTCGAGAGAGTTGCAAATGCATCCTTGGCCGTTCAACTATAAGCCTCGAATCCCGACTTTCGACGACAAGGCCAATCCGCGCAAGTTCTTGGCAAGCTACGAGACAGCCGTATTTTCGGCAGGTGGAGATAATCAGGCATTGGCTAAATCCCTCATTCTGGCAGTCGAAGATGTGGCACATGACTGGTGCACGTCCCTCAAGCCATTATCCATCTACTCCTGGGCTCAGCTGAAGGCCGAATTACTCGCCACTTTTCAAGGTTTTCGGGCGGATATCAAAACCACCCGCGATCTCATGAATTGCACTCAACAAAACGATGAGCCATTGTCCGAATATCTCAGGCGCTTTATTCAGCTAAAGGCACAAGCGCCGAATGTGCCAGAAGCGGCGGTGATTGCAGCAGCCATTGAAGGTTTGGGAACGGGGCAGTGTGCTGCGCATTTGTCCAGAGAACCACCAAAAACGGTGAAGGAGCTATTTGAAGTAATGAATGCATATGCAAGATCAGACGATGACTTCCGGCGGCGAAAGGCTGCTCGCCTAGTGCAAAGGCAGATGGCGAAAGCGGCGCGCCCGCCGCAAGCGCCAAACCAGAGAAATGTGAGGCTCTTTCGCTCAATCAACGCATTGCAGGAAGAATCTACCCAGTTCGTCGTGGATCCAGAGGGTGTGGTCCCGAATAGCTACCAACAGTCCAGAGCGTTCGAGCATCCGGCTCACGGGAGCCACGACGGAAGGGGACGAGGACGAGGAAGTAAACCCCCATATTGTGTGATCTGTGCCAGAAATGTCAGGCACAACACCAGAGAGTGCAAATCTGTGACGGAAATGTCGGGCACAACACCAGAGTGCAAATACAGTAAAATGGCTAAGGAGCTAAAAGAAAAAGACCAAACTTCCGCTTCTGGCGAAAGCACCAAGCACGTCTTCCACAATACATGTGATTCTGTAACCGGAAGTGCCTTTGGCGGCAACTACACGACCTTTCCGCAACATTCCGTGCCATACCTAGCCGCTCCCCAAAATTTGCCCTGGTTCAATCCAGCTTTCCAGCATTACCAACACCCACGGTATTCGGTCCAATCCGTGGCAGCGTCTTCGCCGACGCAGTATCACCATCGGCCAATGCAGCTGCCGGTAGTCCCATTTCAAGCTCAGCGGCAAAGCCCGCCGACATCACAGTCATACCAGCAAATGCAAAATGGCGAGCACGAGCCTAATGCAGTCAACATCTTTCCGTCTCGAGGTCACATATTCGCCATAACCGGCGGGTCCAATATGGAGCACGAAAGCAAGAGAGCAAGACGAGATTACCACAGAAGAGTGCAAACGGTATCACCAAGGTTGCCTTTAAATAAGCCAGCATGGTCATTGATGCCGATAACTTTCGATGAGTCTGACTTCAAAGTCCGCGATTATCCCCACTGTGACACTCGTAGCTACCACCAACGTAGCTGGGTTTACGCTACACAACATTCTGATAGACACTGGAAGTTCAACTGACATATTGTTCATCAAGGCTTTCGAAGCAATGAGCATGGACAGGAAGGGGTTGGACCTAGCCGGTAACTCATTGTACGGTTTCAGCGGCAGAAAGATAGATGCTATCGGCAAAAAGCAGATACCAGTTTCTTTCGCCCAGGACGAAAGGGTGCGAACCAAAATGGTGACATTTGACATAGTCAACATGGACTATCCCTGCACAACCATTTTTCGTAGGGGATTCACCAATAGGTTCAATGTTGTCATAAATCAAGGTTATATTTGCATGAAGATGTCCTCTCCTTTCGGCATAATCACTATACACGGCGACCAGCAAGCATCCAGGCGAATTGAAGGAAAACCAACCCTGAGATATAGCCTCATAAATGAAGTTGCGAAGAAAATCACATACGAACCCGACAAAGAGGAAGAAATCACCAGCTCCTTGTTTGAAATCAAAGTTGGATCTGCTGAAGAAACGGTAAGGATGCCTTTAGCGGAGGCTAGACCGGAAAGGAGTGTCCACATAGGCGCAAGTCTGGTAGAAGGTGAAAAGAAAAAGCTAGAGACAAGAGCCTGGTGCGAAAAGATACCAAGGCAGACAATATGGTGATCTTTGGTCACCCGGATAAGCAAGGAAAAGTTGCAGTCACAGTGGTGTGGTCCTTTCGTCGTCGCAAGCATGGCAAGGCCAGAAGTGTTCCGCTTAGTGAACGAAAAAGGAGAGGAGACAACTCACACCTGGAACGCCAACAACTCGCGTAACTTCTATCCTTAGAATAGAGTTTCTTTCAATTTTTTTTTTACCTTTCAATTTTTTTTGACCTTCATCATTTTTGTAATCAAGCAGCTGCACTCTTTTTCCTCGCTGTGAAGCCCTCAAAAAGGGTGCGAGGTTTTTTTAATGAGGCAGCCAAGTGTAACCTTAAAAACATTAAAGTATCAGAACTTCCCCACATTCAATCACGGATCCAACAACGAAAACAACCAAAAAGGGTTGAGATATTCGTCCAAAATTTGCATTATTAGAGAATGTCGGGCCGTCAGACGAAAACCTTCTTCGACGAGGCTCAACAATCTCGATAGCCTACGGGCATGAACATTTCGACCCTCCGAAAATGCGAGAGGGTGGAAGACAGCCTACGGGCATAAACATTATGACCCTCCGAAAATGTGAGATGGCGGAAGACAGCCTACGGGCATAAACATTCCGACCCTCCGAAAATGTGAGAGGGCGGAAGGAATCCTGCGGGCATGAACATTCCGACCCTCCAAAAATGCGAGAGGGCGGAAGACAGCCTACGGGCATAAATATTCCGACCCTCCAAAAATGCGAGAGGGCGAAAGATAACCTACGGGCATAAACATTCCGACCCTCCAAAAATGAGATAGGGTGGAAGACAGCCTATGGGCACAAATATTCCTACATTCCTCGGGCGAATACGTTACCGCCCCTCGTTGAAAAAAGAATGGGGCGGGCGTTTCACATTACACGCCGATCGAGGGGCTACCGACGAAAGCACCCTCGGGCGAATACGCTAGCACCCCTCGTTGAAAAACGAATGGGGGCGGACGTTTTACATTACGCGCCGAGGGGCTACCGGCGAAAGCACCCTCGGGCGAGTACGATAGCACCCCTCGTCGAAAAACGAATGGGGGCAGACGTTTTACATTACACGCCGAGGGCCTACAGGTGAAAGCAGCCTCGGGGTGAATACCGTCGATGGTATGAAAAAGGGGTACCCCAAAACCTGCACCTCAAAAAACCCAAATCATGGCAAAGCCTACAAATGCCCCTCAAACCTCAGCGCACAAACCGGCCCAAGTATCGATCTGTGCTAGGCCGGCCCACAACTATACCTTCGCGACGCGGCGTACCCTTGAGGAATCCCTCCTCGAGACCACGCCCAACACCCCCTTCGAAGTACGGCGACGAAAACTTCCCCAAGCGAACGGGGAAGGCCTCGACCACCTCGCCATATATCACCATACGTCCTCGACCTTCCATACGAAGGGGTCGAGCCTCGAGCACGGTTCTACCAAGACTTCCTGGCGAAGGAAGCAAGCCTCGACTACCCCGTACCTACCACTTGTATGACCCCAGAAGCATTAAATGCATCCTACCCACTCCGGTCAGACCCGCGTGGCTACAGCAATTACCACAGTTGATCGTACCCCAGTAAAATCAAACTCTGACCACCCACACCCGGGAGACAAGCACGTCGTGCAGAGTTGACATTCCATGCCGCGCACTGTACCTCCTCGAGGGCACCCCTCGAGGCATGTTCGTCGCCGCGTACCGTGCTTGACCCCGAGCTCGACCCACTCTGCGCCGGCCTCGGACTCGTCTGCGGAGGCCTCGACTCACCCTCGAGCACGGTTCCACCAGGACCTGTCAGCTCTCCAACAACACCCGATACGACGTCTCTGCGCACGACGGCGCATGGGCTTCGTCCTTCACCGCCATCGTCGAGCACGTCGCCACAGGACGAAGTACGTCGCTACAGCGGCACCGACATGACCGACATCATCATCACCAACGTCATCGTTGACATTATCGCCTACGACAGCCCTAGAACTATGTAACCCTGTGCTTCCTCTTCGTCTCTAAAAAGGGACGCCAGGGACTTAGGATGGGGCAGGTGCTCTCAAGCTCTCGAGCTCTCCACCATAGTCTAGGACTCCAGAGTCAGTTCTCTATCGTTCACGCTTGTATTCGCCCCTGTACAAGCACTTCGGTGCAAGATAATACAGACTCTCTCCCCCCGCTGGACGTAGAGCCTTCTCTTGCCCGAACCAGGATAAATCGTCTGTATTCTTCTTGCATCACCATCCGGATCAGGGAGCACGCACACATAAATTCACTCGTTGGTGTAGACCCCCGGGTTCCGAACACCGACAAATACGTTAGCGCCCCTCGTCGAAAAACGAATGGGGCGGGCGTTTTGGATTACGCGCCGAGGGGCTACCAGCGAAAGCACCCTCGGGGTGAATATGTCAGCGCCCCTCGTCGAAAACCGAAAGTGGGCGGACGTTTTACATTACACGCCGAGGGGCTACCGGCGAAAGCACCCTCGGGGCGAATACGTTACCGCCCCTCGTTGAAAAACGAATGAGGGCGGGAGTTTTACATTACATGCCGAGGGGCTATCGGCGAAAGCACCCTCGGGCGAATACGTTAGCACCCCTCGTCGAAAAACGAATGGGTCAGACGTTTTACATTACACGCCGATCGAGGGGCAACCGGCGAAAGCACCCTCGGGCGAATACGTTACCGCCTCTCATCGAAAAACGAATGGGGGCAGACGTTTTACATTACACGCCGATCGAGGGGCTGCCGGCGAAAGCACCCTCGGGCGAATACGTTAGCACCCCTCGTCGAAAAACGAATTGGGGCGGACGTTTTACATTACACGCCGAGGGGCTACCGGTGAAAGCACCCTCCGGTTGAATACGTCAGCGCCCCTCGTCGAAAAACGAATGCGGGCGGGCGTTTTACATTACACGCCGAGGGGCTACCGACGAAAATACCCTCGAGCGAATACGTTATCGCCCCTCATCGAAAATTGAATGGGGGCAGGACGCCTACGACCAGGACCTGCGCGGGGCAGCTGCTGCGAGCGCGGGAGGCAGAGCCGCGGCCTGGGAGGCTGCGGATGCCACCGCGGCCCTGCGCGCTGGAGCCCGGCGCGACCTGGGAGCGCGTGGCTTCGCTCGTGCGCGCGGCTTCGAGATGGCCGGGCGCGAGGAGGCCTGGGAGGCGCGTGCTGCCCGCGACGCCAACGGGTGGCTGGAACGCGAGGAGCAGCAAGACCGCGACGCGCGTTGGCTCGGCCGTGACCTTGACGCAGCAGCTGCTCGGGACCCGCGCATCCAGTGCGCACTCGAGGAGCAGCGCAGACGCGAGCAGGCCGAGCAGCTGGAGGCGCAGCGAGGGATGCGGGCGCGTGATGCTCGAGCGCAGCTCGCACACGGCCCGTACGGACGCGAGCTGAACGCCTTCGACGACCACGAGCTGGGCAGATGGGACGCTGGTGCACGCAGCCCTCACAGGCGACGCGCCTCCCCTTCTCCAGAGTGGCGCCGTGGTCGCCGTGGTCGGCCAGGGACTCCTCCACTCGTCCAGACCATCGTCAAGGACGCCGGCGCCGACAGCGGCTGGCCTATGCTCACCAAGACCAACTTCAACGAGTGGTCGATGGTGATGAAGGTCAAGCTGCAGGCGCGCCACATGTGGGACGCGGTACGGTACGACGACGTCGACTTCACCGAGGATCGGCGGGCGATGGAGGCGCTTCTCGCCGCTGTTCCGGTGGAGATGCAGACCACCCTTGCGGACAAGGACACCGCCAAGGACGCTTGGGACGCCATCACCGCGGCGCGCATCGGCAGCGATCACGCGCGGCGATCCACGCTGCAGCGGCTGCGGAAGGAGTGGGGGGACATGACCTTCAAGCCCGGCGAGGACGTCGAGGACTTCGCCATCTGCCTCACCACTCTGCAGCAGCAGCTCCTGCGGTACGGCGACACCAAGTTCGATGAGGAGGAGGCTGTCGAGAAGCTTCTCCGCGTCGTCCCCGACAAGTACAAGCAGGTTGCTGTGTCGATCGAGATCCTGCTGGAGTTCACCTCGCTCACGATCGAGGAGGTGACGGGCCGCCTGAAGGGCATCGACGAGCGCTGGAAGGCTCCATCGCAGCCGACCAACGCCGGTGGCAAGCTTCTCTACACCGAGGAGCAGTGGCTCGCTCGGCAGAAGGAGCGAAGGAAGGGAGAGGCTGCACCGTCGTCGAGCACTCGCAAGCGCCGGCCGCGCAAGCGGGACAAGGCTCCCCAGGCGCGCGGTGGCGCTCCTGACGGCACCGAGGGCGAGCGCAAGCGGAACCGGGACGACATCTGCAAGAACTGCGGCAAGACCGGCCATTGGGCCAGGGACTGCCGGCAGGCGAGGCGCGGCGGTCAGGCTCACGTCGCGCAGGCACAGGAGGGTGATGAGCCGGCTCTGTTCTACATCCACGGGGACATTGAACTGAGCTCCTCTCCTGCGCCGACCGCCGCCGCACTTCTCCACCTCGACGAGCCGCGCGCCCACGCCTTCCTCGGCTCCGCCAGCGACGACAAGATCGACGGCTGGTACCTCGACTCCGGCGCCACCCATCACATGACCGGGCGGCGGGAGTTCTTCTCTGACTTGGACTCCGGCGTGCGAGGCTCCGTCAAGTTCGGGGACGCCTCCGCCGTAGAGATCAAGGGAGTCGGCTCGGTCGTCTTCACCGCCAAGACCGGCGAGCACCGGCTGCTCACTGGCGTATACTAATCCTCGCGCTGAGGAACTCCATCATCAGCTTGGGACAGCTGGATGAGAACGGCTCGCGCGTGGAGATCGAGCACGGGGTGCTGCGCATCTGGGACAGCAGTCGGAGGCTCCTCGCCAAGGTGAATAGAGGGAGGAATCGCCTCTACGTCCTTCACGTGCAGGTGGCGCAGCCCCTCTGTCTTGCTGCCCGCCGCGACGACGACGCGTGGCGGTGGCACGAGCGCTTCGGGCACCTCAATTTTGAGGCCCTGAAGCAGCTGGGCAGCAAGGAGATGGTACGGGGGATGCCGCACGTCGACCACGTGGAGCAGTTCTGCGACACCTGCGTTGTCACCAAGCAGCGCCGGCTGCCCTTCCCTCGCCAGGCGAGCTTCCGGGCCAAGGAGAGGCTGGAGCTTGTACATGGCGACCTCTGCGGCCCCGTGACCCCTGCTACACCCGGAGGACGGCGCTACTTCCTCCTCCTCGTCGACGACGTGTCCCGCTTCATATGGGCTGTCCTGCTCGACACCAAGGGGGCAGCTGCGGACGCCATCAAGTGCCATCAAGCTGCTGCCGAGAAGGAGTGCGGCCGCAAGCTTCGGGTGCTGCGCACGGACAACGGCGGCGAGTTCACGGCGGCTGAGTTCGCGGCGTACTGCGCCGACGAGGGGATCCAGCGCCACTTCTCCGCCCCGTACACCCCGCAGCAGAACGGCGTCGTCGAGCGCCGCAACCAGACAGTGGTGGCCACTGCCCGCGCCCTCCTCAAGCAGAGAGGGCTGCCGGCGATCTACTGGGGAGAGGCGGTGATGACGGCTGTCCACCTCCTCAACCGCTCGCCCACCAAGGCGCTTGACGGCAAGACGCCGTATGAGGCCTGGCACGGGCGCAAGCCGACGGTCAGCCATCTTCGCGTCTTCGGGTGCCTCGCGTTCGCCAAGGAGCTCGGCCACGTCGGCAAGCTCGACGACCGGAGTGCACCTGAGGTCTTCATCGGCTACGCGGAGGGCGTCAAGGCCTATCGCATCCTCGACCCCGCGACACAGTGCGTCCGCATCTCGCGTGACGTCGTGTTCGACGAGGGACGAGGTTGGGCATGGGACAAGGCGGTGGACGACGGCTCGACTTCGACCCTCCGAGACTTCGTCGTCGAGTACGTCCACTTCGAGGGAGCCGGGGGAGCTAGCAGCTCGTCTTCATCGAGCTCGCTCGCCTCGACTCCTCGCTCGCCTCCAGCTCCGGCGAGTCCACCTTTGGCACCGGCCACACCCCACGCTTCGCCACCTTCGGCACCGGCTACGACCCGCTCTGCACCAGCAACGGCTCCTGGCTCTCCAGCACCGGTTCCTGGCTCTCCAGCACCAGTTCCTGCATCTCCTGCATCGGCCACTCCACGCTCTCCTGCACCGGCGGCCACACCACCGGGATCGGCCACAGCAGCTCCGGTCCACGACGAGCAGCGCTCAGTGGAGTTCGCCACTCCGCTGACCGACGATGAGGACCGCGTCGACGCCTACCACGACGACGAGCCCCTGCGCTACCGCACCATGGACAACCTCCTCGGCGAGTTGCCCGTCCCTGGACTGGCGCAGCACGACTTCGAGGGGGAGCTGCACTTGGCGCACGACGACGACGAGCCCCGCTCCTTCGCTGAGGCGGAGGGAGACGCGGCATGGCGTGCTGCGATGAAGCAGGAGATGGACGCCGTCGAGCGGAACCACACGTGGGAGCTGGCGGATCTTCCTGCCGGCCACCGCGCCATCACCCTGATGTGGGTGTTCAAGCTCAAGAAGGATGAGGCTGGTGCTGTGATCAAGCACAAGGCACGACTCGTGGCGCGCGGGTTCGTTCAGCAGGAGGGAGTCGACTTCGACGACGCCTTCGCACCCGTCGCACGCATGGAGTCCGTTCGCCTGCTACTCGCTCTGGCAGCCCAGGAGGGCTGGCATGTCCACCACATGGACGTCAAGTCTGCCTTTCTCAACGACGACTTGAAGGAGGAGGTCTACGTCCGTCAACCGCCGGGTTTCATCATCCCCGGCAAGGAGAAAAAGGTTCTTCGCCTGCGCAAGGCCCTCTACGGCTTGCGGCAGGCGCCTCGAGCTCGGAACGCCAAGCTGGACTCCACCCTCAGGCAAATGGGGTTCCAGCAGAGCGCTCACGAGGCTGCTGTCTACCGGCGGGGCAAGGGTGGCAATGCCCTGCTGGTGGGCATCTACGTCGACGACTTGGTGATCACCGGCACCAAGGAGGACGAGATTGAGGCATTCAAGGCGGAGATGAAGACCGTCTTTCAGATGAGCGACCTGGGGCTCCTCTCTTTCTACCTGGGAATTGAGGTCCACCAGAACAGCTCCGGCATCTCCCTTCGCCAGACCGGCTACGCCAAGCGCATCGTCGAGTTGGGCGGGCTCACCGACTGCAACCCAGCCCACACTCCTATGGAGGAGAGGCTGAAGCTGAGCCGCGACAGCACGACGGAGGAGGTTGACGCCACGCAGTACCGGCGCATTGTGGGCAGCCTTCGCTACCTCGTCCACACGCGGCCGGACTTGGCGTTCGCCGTGGGCTACGTCAGTCGATTCATGCAGCGACCGACGGCGGAGCATCAGCAAGCCGTCAAGAGGATTCTTCGCTACGTTGCGGGTACCTCCGACTACGGCCTGCACTACCCGAGGTGTCCCGGTGCGGTGCACTTCATCGGGTACAGCGACAGTGACCACGCCGGCGACATTGACACAAGCAAGAGCACCAGCGGGACGCTATTCTTCCTTGGCAAGTGTCTGATCAGCTGGCAGTCGGTCAAGCAGCAGGTGGTGGCTCTGTCCAGCTGCGAGGCAGAGTACATCGCAGCCACTACCGCTTCGACTTAGGCCATCTGGCTCGCTCGGCTGCTCGGCGATCTCATTGGCAGAGATGCAGCACCCGTGGAGCTGAGGGTGGACAGCAAGTCCGCCTTGGCTTTGGCAAAGAACTCCGTCTTCCACGAGCGCAGTAAGCACATCAGGGTGAGGTATCACTTCATCAGAGACTGCCTGGATGAGGGGAGCATCAAGGCTGGCTACATCAACACGCAAGACCAGCTTGCTGATTTCCTGACCAAGTCCCTTGGGCGAGTCAAGTTCCAGGAGCTCCGCGCCAAGATTGGGATGGTCCAGGTTGTCCAGAAGCACACACACAAGACTTAGGGGGAGATTGATAGACCTCTTTTAACTCTTGTGCTTATCCATTAGGAATATGCTTAGTATCTACTTTAGAATATGCTTTACTTTAGCAACAACTTGGCATCAACTTGGCAGCCAAGTTAGCTTTTGCAACAACTTCTTGGCAGCCAAGTTTGCTGCCCTATATATGTATCCCTGCAGTTTTCATTGCCTACAAGGCTAATACATCAGATTTGCCCCAAATTACCTATGCTAATTTCCAACACCTATGTCCTCACCAAGCAGCGGCAACTCCCTTTCCCTTGTCAGGCGAGCTTCCGTGCCACGGAGAAGTTGGAGCTCGTACACGGCGACCTCTGCGGCCCCGTGAGCCCTGCTACACCTGGAGGACGACGCTACTTCCTCCTCGTCGACGACGTATCCCGCTACATGTGGGCTGTCCTGCTCGACACCAAGGGGTGGATGCGGATGCCATTAAGCGCCATCAAGCTACTGCGGAGGAGTGTGGCCGCAAGCTTCGGGTGTTGCGCATGGACAACGGCGGTGAGTTCACGATGGCTGAGTTCGTGGCGTACTGCGCTGATGAGTGGATCCAACTCCACTTCTCCGACCCGTACACCCCGCAGCAGAACGGCGTCGTCCAGCGCCGCAACCATACGGTGGTGGCTACTGCCCGCACCCTCCTCAAGCAGAGAGGGATGTCAGCGATCTTCTGGGGAGAGGCGGTGATGACGGCCATCGACGTCCTCAATCGCTCGCCCACCAAGGCGCTTTACGGCAAGATGCCGTAGGAGGCCTGGCATGGGCGCAAGCTGACAGTTAGCCACCTCCGCGTCTTCGGGTGCCCCGCGTTCGCCAAGGAGCTCGGCCACATTGGCAAGCTCGACGATCGGAGTGCACCAGGGGTCTTCATCGGCTACGCGGAGGGCGTTAAGGCCTACCGCATCCTCGACCCTGCGACACAGCGTCCGCATCTCGCGTGACGTCGTGTTCGACGAAGGGCGAGGCTGGATGTGGGACAAGGCGGTGGATGATGGCTCGACCTCGACTCTTAGAGACTTCGTCGTCGACTACGTCCACTTCGTGAGAGCCGGGGGAGCTAGCAGCTTGTCTTCACCGAGTTCACCCACCTCGGCACCTTTCTCGCCTCCAGCTCCGGCGAGTCCTCCACCACCTTCGGCACCGGCCACGCCCCACCCTTCACCACCTTCGGCACCGGCTATGCTCCACTCTTCACCACCTTCGGCACTGCCGTGCCCCACTCTGCACCATTGGGCACTCCATGCTTTCCTGCACCGGCTCCTGACTCTCCTGCACCGGCGGCCACATTACCAGCATCGGCCCTGACAGCTTCGGTCCACGACGAGCAGCGCATGATGGAGTTTGCTATTCTGCTGACCCACGATGAGGACCGTGTCGACGCCTACCACGACGATGATCCTCTGCGCTACCGTACCATGGACAACATCCTTGGCGAGTTGCCCGTCTCTGGACTGGCGCAGCACGACCTTGAGGGGGGGGGGGTGCACTTGGCGCACGACGACGACGAGCCCCGCTCCTTCGCTGAGGCGTAGGGAGACGCGGTATGGCGCGCCGCGATGAAGCAGGAGATGGACGCCGTCGAGCGGAACCAGATATGGCAGCTGGCGGATCTTCCTACTGGCCACCGCGCCATTACCCTTAAGTCGGTATTCAAGCTCAAGAAGGACTAGGCTGGGGAAGTGATCAAGCACAAGGCACTGGCTCGTGGCGCGCGGGTTCGTTCAGCAGGAGGGGGTCGACTTCGACGACGCCTTCACACCTGTCGCACGCATGGAGTCCGTTCGTCTCCTCCTCGCTTTGCCCAGGAGTGCTGGCGCGTCCACCGCATGAACGTCAAGTCAGCCTTCCTCAACGGCGACTTGAAGGAGGAGGTCTACGTCCGCTAGTCGCTAGGATTCGTAATCCATGACAAGGAGAACAAGGTTCTCCGCCTGCGCAAGGCCCTTTACGGCAGGCACCTCGAGCCTGGAACGCTAAGCTGGACTCCACCCTCAAGCAAAAGGGGTTCGAACAGAGCGCTCACGAGGCTGTTGTCTACCGGCGCGGTAAGGGAGGCAACGCCCTGCTGGTGGGTGTCTATGTCGATGACTTGGTGATCACCGGTACCAAGGAGGACGACGTGGAGACAAGGCAGAGATGAAGACCGTCTTCTAGATGAGCGACTTGGGGCTCCTCTCTTTCTACCTGGGGATTGAGGTCTACCAGCATAGCTCCGGCATCTCCCTTCGCCAGACCGTCTACGCCAAGTGCATCGTCGAGCTGGGCGGGCTCACCGACTGCAACCCAGCCCACACTCCCATGGAGGAGAGGTTGAAGCTGAGCCGTGACAGCACAATGGAGGAGGTTGACGCCGCGCAGTACCAATGCATTGTGGGCAGCCTTCGCTACCTCGTTCACACGTGGCCGGACTTAGCGTTCGTCGTGGGCTACGTCAGCCGGTTCATGCAGCGACCGATGACGGAGCATCTGCAGGCCATCAAGAGGATCCTTCGCTACGTTGCGGGTACCTCCGACTACGACTTGCACTACACGAGGTGTCCTGGTGCGGCGCACTTCATCAGGTACACTGACAGTGACCACGCCGGTGACATCGACACATGCAAGAGCACCAGCGGGACGCTATTCTTCCTCGGCAAGTGTCTGATCAGCTTACAGTTGGTCAAGCAGTAGGTGGTGGCATTGTCCAGCTGTGAGGCAAGTACATTGCAGCCACTACTGCTTCGACTCAGGCTATCTGGCTTGCTCGGCTACTCGGCGATCTCATTGGCAGAGACATAGAAGCAGTGGAGCTGAGGGTGGTCAACAAGTCCGCTTTGGCCTTGGCAAAGAACCCCGTCTTCTATGAGCGCAGAAGCATATCCAGGTCAAGTGCCACTTTATCTGGAGCTGCTTGGACGATGGGAGTGTTCAGGCCAACTACATCAACACCCTGGACCAGCTCGCCGACTTTTTCACTGAGTCCAATGGGCGGATCAAGTTCCAGGAGCTTCGTGTTAGGATTGGGATGGTTCAAATTCCCCAGAAGGCACCGTACAAGACTTAGGGGGAGAATGACAGCTATAAGTCTTGGCATGTATCTAGGATATTTATTATCAATAGTTGGTGGCTGAGTCCCCACCTTATCTCAATTAGCATCTACTTTAGTGGTTAGAATATGCTGTAGCTTTCTTGGCTCTCAAGTTGGCTGCCCCTATATGTATCCCTGCTCTAGTTCCCTGCCTTCTAAGGCTAATAAATCTGAGATCTAGCCCCAATTACCTGTGTCTGTCTCTAACAATTCTCATGTTCCTGTCCAGTTTTAGTAACCTCTTGCATAGTTCTACTGCTGTTTGGTCCAAGCCTCCGAGTTATATTATTTATACTGGAAATCTAAGTATATTTTGCAATGCTGTGGGCATATTTATGCTTTTTGCCACTAGTTCATAACTGTTACATATTTTTTCTCCCTATAAATTTGCGGATCTTTTTGACTGAAAACTGTGGGAGTATAAATGTGCAGATTGACAGGGACATGCTCATGAGTGGATTCATCGAACCCATTCCTGATCTTTCACCTATTATACCATCTGTGGAAGAAATACCTTCTGTTGATCCAGAAGTATCTCCATATGAAACAAATATTATTTCATTTTACAAGACATGGGATATTTTTGGGGCTTTCTCAAACTTCTCTCCTCATCCAATTCACATGCCAGATGAAAATGGAGATTATTTCACATGGCCAACAGTGGAACACTATTACCAGGTTTGTCTTCTGTTCATGGCTTCTACATTTGTGAAATTCCGCGTTGCTATGGATAGGGGTTCTATAATAATGTGCCAACATGTGTTCCATTTTCTTTATAACCGTGTAACATCATTATTCGGACTGTCTATAAGCTCGTTACTCTTTTTCTTTCAGGCTCATAAGTTTGTTGGTGTTGACAATCCTCAAGCAAGATACATTGTTCAAGAAATAAAGCTAGCAAAGAGTCCTGAAGAGGCTGCTAGAATAGGAAGGACCCAACAAAAAGGGTTCCCTGAACTGGTATGTCTGATTATTGTATTTAGGCCTGTTCAACGTCGGTTTAGTACAGGTTTGGGTAGTTTGCTGAACTAAACGGTATGCTTACGGGTTAGATGGGTTGGTTTGCCGGTGTATACGGTTTGAATCCGGAGATAGAGGAGGCTCCCTGTCCCTAGCGTTAGCAAATCCCTGCACAACCATGTCGATGTTCGAGATAGACACAGGTAATTTGAGGCTAGATCTGATTTCATTAGCCTTACCACAAACTATGGCTGGTTTGGATACATATAGGAGTAGGTAACTTGGCTGCCATGGAGCCTCAGCATATTCTAAAGTAGATGCTAAAGTAATGTAGCATATGCTAAACTAGATGCTGAAGCAAAAGATAGAGATAAAGTGCTGACACAACACATGTGCTACAGCTAACAGCCACAAGGTTTACTGCTATCATTCTCCCCCTAAGTCTTGTGCGGTGCCTTCTGGTGAATTTGAGTCATCCCAATCCTTGCACGAAGCTCCTGGAACTTGATCCGCCCAAGGGACTTGGTGAGAAAGTCAGCGAGCTGGTCTTGGGTGTTGATGTAGTTGGCCCGAACACTCCCCTCGTCCAAGCAGCTTCTGATGAAGTGGTACTTGACCCGGATGTGCTTGTTGCGCTCATGGAAGACGGGGTTCTTTGCCAAGGCCAAGGCGGACTTGTTTTCCACCCTTAGCTCCACTGCTTCTGCGTCTTTGCCAATGAGATCGCCGAGCAAGCCAAAGGGCCTGAGTCGAAGTGGTAGTGGCTGCAATGTACTCTACCTCGTAGCTAGCCAGAGGGCCTGAGTCGAAGTGGTAGTGGCTGCAATGTACTATACCTCGTAGCTGGACAGAGCCATCACCTGCTGCTTGACCGACTACCAGCTGATCAGACACTTGCTGAGGAAGAATAGCGTCCCACTGGTGCTCTTGCTCGTGTCGATGTCGCCGGCGTGGTCACTGTCGCGGTACCCAATGAAGTGCGTCGCACTGGGACACCTTGGGTAGTGCAAGTCGTAGTCGGAGGTACCCGCAACGTAGCGAAGGATCCTCTTGATGGCCTGTTGTTACTCTGTCGTCAGTCCCTGCATGAATGTAGCCCACGACGGATGCCTAGTCCGGCCGCGTGTGGACGAGGTAGCGAAGGCTGCCCACAATGCGCCGGTACTGCGTGGCGTCAACCTCCTCCGCCGTGCTGTCGTGGCTCAGCTTCAGCCTCCTCCATGGGAGTGTGGGTTGGGTTGCAGTCGGTGAGCCCACCCAGCTCGACGATGCGCTTGGCGTAGGCGGTCTGGCGAAGGGAGATGCCGGAGCTGTCCTGGTGGACCTCAATCCCTAGGTAGAAAGAAAGGAGCCCCAAGTTGCTCATCTGGAAGACGGTCTTCATCTCTGCGAATGCCTCCACCTCGTCCTCCTTGGTACCGGTGATCACCAAGTCTTCGACGTAGACGCCCACCTGCAGGGCGTTGCCTCCCTTGCCCCGCCGGTAGACAACAGCCTCGTGAGTGCTCTGCTGGAACCCCATTTGCTTGAGGGTGTATTCCAGCTTAGCGTTCCAAGCTCGAGGTGCTTGCCGCAAGCCATAGAGGGCCTTGCGCAGGAGAAGGACCTTGTTCTCCTTGCCGGGGATGATGAAACCCGGCGACTGGCGGATGTAGACCTCCTCCTTCAAGTCGCCGTTGAGGAAGGCAGACTTTACATCCATATGGTGGACGCGCCAGCCCTCCTGGACTGCCAGAGGGAGGAGATGAACGGACCCCATGCGTGTGACGGGTGCGAAGGCATCGTCGAAGTCGACCCCCTCCTGCTGAACGAACCCGTGCGCCACGAGTTGTGCCTTGTGCTTGATCACAGCCCTGGCCTCATCCTTCTTGAGCTTGAACACCCACTTCAGGGTGATGGCACGATGGCCAGCATGAAGATCCGCCAGCTCCCATGTGTGGCTCCGCTCCACGGCGTCCATCTCCTGCTTCATCGCGGCGCGCCATGCCGCGTCTTCCTCCGCCTCAGCGAAGGAGCGGGGCTCGTCGTCATCGTGCGCCAAGTGCAGGCCCTCCTCGAAGTCGTGCTGCGCCAGTCCAGGGACGGGTAGCTCGCCGAGGAGGTTGTCCATGGTACGGTAGCGCAGAGGCTCGTCGTCGTGGTAGGCATCGACACAGTCCTCATCGTGGATCAGCGAGTAGCGAACTCCACTGTGCGCTGCTCGTCGTGGACCGAAGCTGCCGGGCCGATGCTGGTGATGTGGCCGTCGGTGCAGGAGAGTTAAGAGCCGGTGCGGGAGAGCGTGGAGTGGCCGGTGGTGCAGAGTGGGGCGTAGCCGGTGCCGAAGGTGGCGAAGAGTGGGGCGTGGCTGGTGTCGAAGGTGGACTCGCCAGAGCTGGAGGCAATCGAGGTGCCGAGGTGGGCGAACTGGGTGGAGACGAGCTGCTAGCTACCTCGGCTCCCTCGAAGTGGACGTACTCGAGCCGTCGTCCACCGCCTTGTCCCACGTCCAGCTTCGTCCCTCATCGAACACGACGTCGCGCGAGATGCGGGCGCCCTGTGTCGCAGGGTCGAGGATGCGGTAGGCATTGACGCCCTCTGCGTAGCCGATGAAGGACCCTGGTGCACTTCGGTTGTCGAGCTTGCCGACGTGGCCAAGCTCCTTGGCGAACGCGAGGCACCCGAAGATGCGAAGGTGGCTGACTGTCGGCTTGCGCCCGTGCCACGCCTCGTATGGCGTCTTGCCGTCGAGCGCCTTGGTGGGCGAGCGGCTGAGGACGTTGACAGCCGTCATCACCCTCCCCCAGTAGATCGTCGGCATCCCTCTTTGCTTGAGGAGGGCGCGGGCAGTGGCCACCACTGTTTGGTTGTGGCACTCGATGACGCTGTTCTGCTGCGGGGTGTACGGGGCGGAGATGTGGCGCTGGATCCCCTCGTCGGCGCAGTACATCGCGAACTCAGCCGCCGTTGTCTGTGCGCAGCACCCGAAGCTTGCGGCCGCACTCCTCCGCAGCAGCTTGATGGCGTCCGCAGCTGCCCCCTTGGTGTTGAGCAGGACAGCCCACATATGGCGGGACACGTCGTCGACGATGAGGAGGAAGTAGCGTCGTCCTCCATGTGTAGCAGGTGTCACGAGGCCGCAAATGTCGCCATGTATGAGCTCCAGCATCTCCTTGGCCCGGAAGCTCGCCTGGCAAGGGAAGGGGAGCCGCCGCTGCTTGGTGAGGTCACAGGTGTCGCAGAACTGTTCCACGTGGTCGACGTGCGGCATGCCCCGCACCATCTCCTTGCTACCGAGCTGCTTCAGGGCTTCAAAGTTGAGGTGCCCAAAGCGCTCGTGCCATCGCCAGGCGTCGTCATCGCGGCGGGCAACAAGAAATAGGGGCTGCACCACCTGTACATGAAGGACATAGAGGCGGTTTCTCCCTCTATTCACCTTGGCGAGGAGCCTACGGCTACGGTCCCATATGCGCAGCACTCCGTGCTCGATCTCCACGCGCGAGCCATTCTCATTCAGCTGTCCAAGCTAATGATGGAGTTCCTCAGCACGGGGATGTAGTAGATGCCGGTGAGCAGCCGGTGTTTGCCGGTCTTGGCGGTGAAGACGACCGAACCAACGCCCTTGATCTCCACGGCGAAGGCGTCCCCGAACTTGACTTGACAGAGCATCGCACGCCGGAGTCCAAGTCAGAGAAGAACTCCCGCCGCCCGGTCATGTGGTGGGTGGCGTCGGTGTCGAGGTACCAGCCGTCGATCTTGTCGTCGCTGGCGGCGCCAATTAAGGTGTGGGCGTGTGGCTCGTCGAGGTGGTGAAGCGCGGCGGCGGTCGGCGCGGGAGAGGAGTGCAGCTCGATGTCCCTGTGGATGAAGAACAGAGCTGGCTCATCACCCTTCTGCGCTTGCACGATGTGAGCCTGACCGCCATGCCTCGCGTGTCGGCAGTGCTTGGTCCAATGGCCGGTCTTGCCGTAGTTCTTGCATATGTCGTCCCGATTTGCCTTGCGCTCGCCGTCGGCGCCATCAGGAGCGCCACCATGCTCCTGGGGAGCCTTGTCCCGCTTGCGCGGCCAGCGCTTGCGAGTGCTCGACGAAGCTGAAGCCTCGCCCATCTTCCGCTCCTTCTGGCGAGCGAGCCACTGCTCCTCGGTGTAGAGGAGCTTGCTGCCAGCGCTGACCGGCTGCGTGGGAGCCTTCCAGTGCTCGTCGTCAACCTTGAGGCAACCCGTCACCTCCTCGATCGTCAGCGAGGCAAACTCCAGCAGAATCTCGATTGACACGGCGACCTGCTTGTACTTGTCGAGGACAGAGCGAAGAAGCTTCTCAACAACTTTGTCCTCGTCGAACTTGGTGTCGCCGTACCGCACCAGCTACTGCTGCAGCTGCAGGATGGAAAGGCGAATGGCGAAGTCATCGATGTCCTCGTCGTGCTTGAAGACAAGGTCCCCCCACTCCTTCCGCAGCCGTTGCAGCGTGGATCGTCGGGCGTGGTCGCTGCCGATGCGTGCTGCGGTGATGGCGTCCCAAGCGTCCTTGGAGGTCTCCTTGTCCGCGAGGGTGGCTCCACCGGTACAGCAGCAAGAAGCGCCTCCATCGCTTGCCGATCCTCGCTGAAGTCGATGTCGCCGTACCGTACTGTGTCCCACATGTGGCGAGCCTGCAGCTTGACCTTCATCACCATTGACCACTCGTTAGTTGGTCTTGGTGAGCATGGGCCAACCACTGCTGGCGCCGGTGTCCTTGACGATGGTTTGGACTAGTGGAGGGGACCCTGGCCAGCCACGGCGACCACGGCGCCGCTATGGAGAAGGAGAGGCGCGCCGCCTGGGAGGTGACTGCGCCCCAGCGTCCCATCTGCCCAGCTCGCGGTCGTCGTGGGCGTCCAGATTGCGTCCGTATGGGCCGTGTGCGAGCCTCGCTCGAGCATCACGCGCCCGCATCTCCCGCTCCGCCTCCAGCTAACGCTCGCGCCTGCGCCTCCAGCGGGTCCTGAGCAGCTGCGTCCTCGTGGAAGCCGCGGCCGAAGGCGTGCGCCTGCGCGTCGCGCTCCTCGTGCGCGAGCCAGCTGTTGGCGTCGTGGGCCGCGGGCGCCTCCCAGTCGTCCTCGTGCCGGCCCGCTCGAAGCCGCGCCCGCCCAGGTCGCGTTCGAAGCCGTCCAGGTCGCGGTTGTAGCCGCCCGCGTCTGCGGCTCCTGCCCCCACGAGGCCCGCAGTGGCGCCTGGGCACGCCCGCTCGCGTGCTTCCTGCGCGCTCGCCTCGCGCTGAGCCTCACGCTCAAGCCAGGCCTCTGCCCTGCTCGCGTCCCGTAGCGCCAGCCTCGCGGTGGCCGGCCTCCGCTTTGTGTGAGTGCGCGCCCCACGCAGCCGCCGCCGCGCAGAGGAGCGCGGCGTCGTCCGCTGCCGCGCGTGCTGCTGCCGCCACGTCCCTAGCAGCCGCGGCGGTCCGCCGCCGCGACCCGCTGCTGCTCCACCTCCAGGTGCCTTCTATCTGTCTCTCGCTTTTCCGCGTCTTGCTCGCGCGCTGCTGCGGCCCGAGCACGCTCCAACCGATCGGTGGCCCGCGCGGCCGCTGCCTCGAGCGCTGCAAGGTCGTCGGTGCCGTCAGAGGCTGCCTGCCTGCGCTGTCCGCTGGAGGTGGTGGAGTGGCTAGAGGAAGAAGAATGGGAACGCAGAGACATGGCTGTGGATTGGGATGGGTATGGCCGTATGGGTAGAACCCAGATGAACTCAGGCTCTAGATACCATTTGTTGGAGATAGATACAGGTAATTTTGGGGCTAGATCTGATTTCATTAGCCTTACCACAAACTATGGCTAGTTTGGATACATATAGGAGTAGGTAACTTGGCTACCAAGGAGTCTCAGCATATTATAAAGTAGATGCTAAAGTAAAGTAGCATATGCTAAACTAGATGGTGAAGCAAAAGATAGAGATAAGGTGCTGATACAGCACATGTGCAGCTAACAGCCACAAGGCTTACTGCTATCAGTTGATAGCTGGCCACTGAGGATGACAATGACCCCACGGCCACTCGCAGCGCGTCCAACAACCCATTGGCCACACGAAATCCTTGCCGCCTGCCCTACATTGCGCGTCCCTCACCACCGTCGCATGGAGCCTCAGCAAGGGCTGTGGCTTGGTCCCCGGATGCTGCGCGCGAGGTCATGAGGACCCATGATGTCACGGCCTGTTGTGTCGACACTGCAGTTCTGGGGCGTGGACAGGGTCTGCACCCTGGATCTCTTCAGCGCCCGCTGTGTCTGCTCCTTCTGAGCTGTGTGCTATGATGAGCCCGGCCGCCTCCTCCGTGCCGCCACGGCCGCGGACCAGTGAACCTGACTCCGCTGTTGGGGAGGTGGCCAGCGACCGGCCCAGTGAGACAACCAGTGCTGCTGCGACGTCGGGTGTCGATGATGGATATGCTAGACGGTTTGGCTGGATCAAATCACGGTTTTACTCAACCTGTATGGAAGCCTCAGAGCTGGTTTCAATGGGCTGGTTTGACAGGTTGCACGGATTCGCACCAAACCGTGAACAGCCTTAATTGTATTTCTATTTCAACTGATTATAGTGTGAAGTGATTATGGAACCTTGCTTACTGGTACCTAACAAAATATGTCATCACCCTTCTGATGAAAAATATTCTAGAAGAGGAACCTAATGTATCTAGTATGGGGCTATGGGCTATTCAGCTTTGGCATTTCCACTCATCATTTAGTAATTGTAAGAGTTTTAAGAGTCCTATAGCATAAATACATGCTTGAAAGCTACAATGGATCCGACAAGTCCATTATAGTTCCACCAAAATTTAATTATAATATTAATATTAATATTAATATTAATTAATGACTGTAGCATCATTTCTATTTTCCTCAACCTCTCCTCTGGTTAATCAGACAAAGCAACAACTGAACTGCAACTACTCCCTCCATATTGAAAAAGCTGACGTTTTAGACAAGATTTGGGTCAAACATTGGGAATATAAATCATAAATAACTTTTAAATTATTGAGTTTAGAGATGTAAAAATATATAAATAAATTTGTCTTGAAAAGTACTTTCATAAAAATATACATGTACCACTTTCTAATAAATATTTTTAAAGAAACAAGTGGTCAAAGTGATGTTTTGGAGACCGTGTCGTTGTCTGAAACGTCAAGTTTTTCAATATGGAGGGAGTACTTGGTAGCATAAGTGCAAAATCATTAGCCTGGTACTTCCCTTTTACGTACTTTCCACTGTTCAAAGTTCATGGTACTATGTTCCCCAAAAAATGTTCATGGTACTATGGATTGCCTGTTGCCAAACATCTCTGTGCTTTCTATTTACAGGGATTGGTTGTAGGGTCTTTAACTCTATATATGTCTACAGTTACCTCTTTAAAATGATATGACTCATCAATTAATGGTAATTAGAACACTGTATCAATAACAACTATATCTACTACAAATGTATACCTTATTTATTCTCGTTCTCACTTGGTTTTCCAATTGCTTTTGTTTTTCAGGTAAGAACAGATTGGGAGACTACAAAAATAGATGTGATGTATAGCGCTATCAAATGCAAGTTTTCAACTTATCCCCATCTGACTAATATGTTGCTGTCAACTGTTGGCTCTGTTCTCGTCGAGGCATCGCCTCATGATTTATTTTGGGGCGGTGGGCGGGAGGGAGAAGGCCTGAATTACTTGGGTAGATTGTTGATGCAGTTGAGATCAGAGATTCTGGGGACGGTTCCAGCAAGCGCTGAAGTAGAGGAGGCAGATTGATTCGCAGGCGAGCAAATCTTATTCAGCAGAATTGTTGATTGCAAGATCAGACATTAAGGTCTGGCTGGGCCCTGATTGCTACAGTGGATGCTCCTAATGAAACGGAGCGCAAATGAGATTGGTTAAATCATCCATATGCCTGAAGAACATACCATGGGCCCTGCTCTGTTGTCAAACAATTTCATGGGGCCATCGGGGTATAGGAAACACAAAGGAGAAACACCAACAGTGATGCATAGAGTGTGGTAGATGAACCTGTTTGATAAGATGATAAGGACTAATAGATTGGGCCAGCAGTAGATGAAGTACTGTTTGTTCGGTAATACTTGTTTAAAGTACTCCGTTCTAAATTATAAGGATTAGCTTTACTAGATATATAGTTTTTGTTATGCACTTAGATATGCACTATGTCTAGATATATAATAAAAACAATGTATCGAAAAAACCAAAACGTCTTATAATTTAATAAGAGTGTTGAATAAATGAACAAGCATTGTTTAGTTGTTTTCTTTCCTTCTCCTTATATCATTTTATCCTTTTGCCAAGATTGTTTTCTTTCATTCCCCTTGTATCATTTTATCCGTGCCTCATCTTATCATTGATTTCCCTTCGTATGCATCCGTTCCCGTTAGCCATATTAATAAGGCAAAATTGGCTACAGGACATGTAAAGTGGAGACCATTTGCTGGTGGACACTCCGTACAGTTTTTTTACACTACGAAAAACTGTACGGAGTGTCCACCGGCAAATGTTTTCACTTTCGGTGTCCTGTAGCAAATTGCCCCTATTAATAAACTGTTTATCATAGCTCAGTCCGAGGACTATCGTCCAATAATTGGTTTGCATTAGAGCTCTGTGGATCGTCCAATAATTGGTTTGCATCATGGCACTCCCAATGCAGGGCATGGTTTATTAATTACCTTGTCACGTAGATAATTTGTTGATGTGACAAACAATTTAATAAGGAGAGAGATGAAATAACGAAGAAACCATTTCTAACTTAGACTTGGTTTCTTCACGTGCATCAAAGTAGTAGAAATCGTCCCAAATCGCGTTGGAAAGAAAGTGCAACATGATGGAGCCAGCCACCAGCGCCGCTGCTCTCTCGACGGAGACGTCGGACCTCGGGTCCGCCACACACGTGGTTGCAAAACGCATCTCCATGGATCGCCTACGCCAGTACCAAAATCACATCGCCCCGTGCCTTGGTTCGTCTTGACGCCGAGTTCTGCCGCTGTCGAACTCGTCGATCCGCCAGCTAGCCACCTCTGAAAACCATTCCTAGAGCACCGGTTATATCTCACGCACTGATCCAACCCCTTTTCTCTCTTTTTCTCTTCTGGTTTCGCTAACGGTGGCTCGACGGATTTCATAGAAACTCCGCCGCCACCTAATCGAGCTAATCGCCGCCACCGAGCCATCTCCGTCGTCCTCTTCGTGTCAGGTAAGATCCCTTGGGGCTCCTAGTTCGATTGAGCTCTTCTCCAAGGTCACTACCACACCCTAGCCCTAACCCGAGAAGCGCCGCCGGCCGCCGGCCATGCCGTTGCCGCATTCTGCTTCCCCGCTGACTAAACAACGCCATCCGTCCCATCCAGTTTAATCCCAGTCGTCCACCTCGGATCCAACCGTCAGAGTCATCCGATACCCCTTTGTGGGCAATTTTGTTAAAGAGTCCCTCGAAGATCCATACCTCAATGCGCACTCCTTCTGACACTATTCTTTATGTCTGCGGGAAATCTCATCCAAGACCCTGTGTTTTCTCCTAATTGAGGAACAGTCCAGCCGAGTTGCAGATTTGTTTTAAATAATTAAAATTTCAAAATTCAACTTTGATTTAATACAAAACTGCCACTAATTTCAAAAGCTTATAACTTCTTTGTTTTAACTCCGTTTTGATCCGTTCAACTTGCGCTAGATCCGTTTCGAAAATATCTTTCTAACCATATAACTTTCAATACTGTTTTCTGTAACTAAAATTTGAGTTAGATCTAATCTAGTAATTAGAGTTTTGAATATTTTTAGATCATAACTTTTCCGTTCCAACTCCGTTTTTCGTGATCTTCGTGTTTGTGTGATCGTAGTAGATCATAGATCTGTTTTCAAAACCTTTCATCTTATTTGTTTATTGTTGGTGTAATGTTCTAATTATAGCTTGTTTGCTTTGCATGATTGCTGTCCGGATGTTTGCGTAATGATGTGGTAATCAAGTACAGACTGTAAGACTTTCGCTGGTGATCAAGACAAGTATAGCATGGGATCCTCCTTGATGTCCTAATAACATTAATTCACCATAATTATCATATGCATGTATCTACTTGATGCCTAAATAGCTTTTGCCTAGTTGATCTTTCGCCTTGTTAACTTGGGTATGCACTGGGTAGATCTATGCTAGTGCTCAACTTAAACTATGATCATGTGAATCTAATGGTATATGAGACATGTTAAAATTTGGCTTTTATAACAACATGGTTTAGGATCTACTATAAGGGATCACCCGGGTTTTACAGTGCAACCATGAGGGCTATGTGGCTCTGGCCTTTGCTGAGTATAATGACCTTTTCTAGCTTGTTAGTGGTTCCCCGAAAGGGCGCATAAGGCGCTTGACGAGATGGGTATAGTGCGGATCCTGTCCACGTGTGTATAGCAGGGGCGAAGCTATGTAAAACTTAGGGGGTGCAAAGGCACCACCCAAATTTTGTAAAAACAGTGAATTTGTCTAGATTTTCACCATATAGGCACCCCCTAATAACAATGTCTTTGCACCCACAAGGCAAGTGCACCCCCCTCCAATCTACTCTAGCTTCGCCACTGGTGTATAGGCTACGTGTTATTGTGCCACCTGGAAGGAGGGCTCTACATCTCCTTGCCTTAAGACCTAGCAGCTCTAACTTGTTAGACGAATCTTTCAAAAGCTTCGCGGTGTACCTTGCCTGCTCACCCCTTGGAAGTGTTATGGGACTTATAAACCTGGGTATATGGGTATCACCACTCATGGGTAAAGTGTACACACTCTGCAGAGTTTTAACTAAACTGATATATTAGCCGTGCTCATGGATACGAGCAGCCTAGAATTCTTATGGTATAGTTGTTTCTTATTGTTAATAATGATGATGTTATTTTACTTATTCAATGGATACATGTTTACTTGATCATATGTTTAATTTGGGGATGGTTATACTTTGATGCTACTTAATGCTAAAATATTGCCGACTAATACTGCAGTGGAACCCGTGTCAGCTTTATTTGAGCCTCATGAACCCCATGTTACACTTGTTAAGTACAAGATGTACTTATGTTTGTTTATTTTCTTTACTTGGACAAAAATCCTGGATGTGTAACAGATTGTTATGGTAATGATGGCTTCCCTGGTGATTTCTAGTCTTGTGGTCAACCAGTCAATTTTCATGTGATGAAACTACCGTGAGAGTTATCTTTATTTTCCACTGCTATGTAAAGATTTTGAATAATATTCGTTATGTAATAAACATATATGATGATACTTTGTAATTTATCATCTTATGTGTGTGATTGATCTTTGGGCGCACATCAGATATCACATTCAATTTTATCCTTAAAATTGGGTGTGATAGTTGTACCCTGATCCCCTAAAGCATTTAATGATGAAAACTATTTCACGGTTAAGTGTAAAACGGAAGGGATGTGGTATGGTATGGTATGTACAGAAGGGATACAAGTTTCTGTTGTTTGGTTGCTCATACCGCCTTCTGGGTCTGGCTTGCAGGATGCAAAAGAGGAAGAGGACTCTAAGCCTTACTTTGCAGATACATAGATTTTGGACATTTTTGGAGAGCCAACAATGATGCAGGCGATTACTTCGCTGATGATGTTATTGGTGTATGATTAGTTAATATATCAAGTGATTTTTATGTGTTTTGTTTTTGAAGAAGTTTAAGAAAATAGGAAAATTTTGCTGTGGGACACTCCAAATATGCAAAATTGGTTGTAGGACACTAAAATATTTTTTCTTTGCTGATAAAACTACCGGCTTTCACTACAACAGAAATGGGCTTTAGCCCCGGTCGACAAGGGCCTTTAGCCCCGGTTGCCAAGCCGGGACTACGCTTCCGGGACTAAAGGCCCCCCCCTTTAGTCCCGGCTCCGGTCACCAGGGCTAAAGCCCCCCCTTTAGTCCCGGTTGGTAATACCAGCCGAGACTAAAGGGTGCTGCCAGCCGGGACTAAAGGGTCCCCTGGTTTTTTCTTTTTTATTTTCATTTCAGTTTTGTTTTTAGTTTTGTTTATTTATTTAATAGGTTTTCCAATATGTATTCTTTGCTGCTAATATATATATTTTATATATTTTAGCAGCAGAACACAATAAGCTTATTGCATGCATATATAATTGAACTATAGAACTACATATGTATATATATAAATATATGTACATAAAATTACAAGCAATATACATAGAAGTTGTCCAAATATCTATCTACACAAGTTGTACTCTAAAGTTAGTACTGTAAACCAATTATAAGTTGTACTCTATCTAAAGATCTACAGGGCATACAAATTTGCCATGCCAGCCTAGATCAATCGGTTGTCGCCTAGCAGCCTGTTTCTGTTTGGATCTTGGTAGTTTTAATATGCTAACTATTAGCACCTACTAGCATCATTTCAGTTGCTAAGAGATGCTAATAGACTCAAAGCTAGGTGGTGAAAAGATGGTCTATTATCATATCTTGTTTGGATTCATGTTTGCTAATTTTAGCATGCTAGCTATTAGCATCAAGATCCAAACATGCCCCAGACCTGATAGTAATGCAGGGATATGGTGATGATCACTATCTTTTTTGTGACTTGGTGATGATCACTATCATGATTCTCGAATTGTAGTAAACATGACTGGGGACTTTTACCGGAATCCAAACAGTTGTGCCTTGCTACGATATATTAAAAAAAGAGCACATTTTGATAATTCATTGACAATGTTTTTACAACTCGTGGTTTTCCATTTCCCTCTCAATAGGCATCTTCTTGTGCTCGTGTGTCGGCTGTTGCCACCTGAAATTAGTGCTGCCTCGGTGTACACCTGTAAAGGTAGACCATATATGTATTTGCAGTTAGACATAGGCACATAGCAGCCAAAATCACTTCCTAATTACAGGTAATTATCTAACAATGTAAATTAAGATGGGAGACGGTTCCATAATTTGGTTTTACATCTAAGATGGACCACTCTTACTCTACATCCTAGCTACGCCAGACGAAAACGGTCAATGATAGCAGGAAAATAAATCAATCAGGACTGCATTGTCAACGAAGACTTTTGGACAAAAAAGAAGGTTTAGTTTGTTAAAATATCTGTAATATGAAATAAGCAACACCTTTGAGAGGAGATTGAACAGAGATTAAAGTGCACTAGTACAGAGACATACTATAGAGATGGTTCATAACCCATTTTCACTAGCGTTTACCCGCACCGCCTGCGCTGGAGGCCAGTGAAAATGAGACCACAGCACAGGCGGTTGCTTGTGAACCGCCTGTTTTCCAAATGCAGTTCACAAGCAACCACATGTGCTGTGGTAGACCATTTGTATATATATATTTTGATATTTTTATATTATATATTAGTAAATGTATACATATGCATTGAAATTAGAACGACTAAACCCTATTGGGGTTCAAATATAGCAACATGTAATTTAAATATTTCATATATACATTTATATACATCAAAGTTTCATGCTCACAAACATAAGTTACACATATTGCATCACATATTATATACAACAAAGTTTTTACCAGTTCTCTAATAACCGTCTCGACTAAGTTGTAGCCTACTAATCTCTATGAGTTTCTATGTTGTGGCCTTGCTAAGACGCTGGTAGCATTGTGATATTTCCCATTGTATGGAATGACTTCTTTCAAGATGAATGAGCACATGTCCTCAACTATGTTGTATAAAGCACGTTCGTTCATGTGCTTCGCCTTTTGTAGATCAAATTTCTGGAAAAGAGGTTTATAAACACCATATATTTATTTACACTTTATAATATATTTACAACTTTAATGTCAAAACTACATACATTACTATTACTTATATTACCTTAGAAGGATTCTTGATGTATCATCCATTCTCTCTCATGAACTCACACATGTAGAATCCACGGTGGACCGATCAGGGTGGTTACCTGTGGCACTATATAACGGGAAAGTAGTTATTTACTTGCAACATCGTCCTATGTATTGTACATGTATGATATGTATTCATAAATTTCCATACGTACCGGCCAGCTATGATATATTTTCAATGGATGCCCTAGTGTTGATGACTCGCACCTTTCACCTTTAATCTTGTAATACCTATATGCCCTATAATCTCGAATAGAATCACCATGTTATTCTGAATATCTCACAAATCCCTAAAGTATGCATGCAAAATCTCGACTTACAGCTCCAAGTGCCTCACAAATGTTCCATAGCTTGTAGTCGGGTAATCTAAGGAGTCACAAACCAACACCTTTGGAGCCTTAGAAAAAATCATGAAGCAGATCCAGTGGTTCCCGCACGAATCAAATTTGTGATGCATGTGTGTATTAGAATAATTGATTTGATATATGCAAACTCACACTTACCCAAAGTTGTATGGGGCCACTATGCATTTCCTGTGTTGACACTGAAGCATTGCGTGTCCTAGGTAGAAGACGTATGTGGCATCAAACTCTTTTCTTAATTTGTTCTATTTTCTTCTCCCGTTCTTCACCTTCTAAACCCTGTGAGTCTTGGTGGTCATCCCTGATTCTGAATGTGTGTTGCTCCTCACATATTGTCATTGGGTTCAAATACCCAACCCTTTGGCTGACATTAGAATTAGGATCTGGACCATAACGCATCTCCTGCTGATCATATTGCATTCTGCAAGACGCACGTACATGTAAGATATTGAAAATTGATACAACTCACTGATAATAACACATGCATGTGTAAGTATGAGTGACTTACAATGCAAACACCGTTATAAGCTATACATCGAGTCTCTGGAGTTCATCAACAACCACATGTCCTCGAAGGTAAAAATGGTCGTTTGTCTGCTACTAACAAATGCAGTTGGTGGTATACACACATTGATGGTGTCGATGCCAACAAAGGATGCTCTCATGTACCAGTCATGCAACCTTTTAACACCAGCTAGGATCTTCTTGAGTGTTTCCCACTTGAGTAGAGGCCTTCGAGGCACATATTTATTAGGGATATTTTTGTAATCGTCCTTTGTTGGCTTTCTAATGCTTATGGCAATTACCTCAGGCTTTTGCGCTGACTTCTCATGCTCAGCCAAGTCAAGGGTATGTGTAGTGCGGGTGAGTGCAATTCCTGACAAAAATTTGGCCGTGCCGGCAGTCTTTTTTCTTTGGCGCAAAGGGGGAAACCAATTTGGGTACTGAATATTTCTTCTTTAGCCGCTCTGGTGCCTCCCTTGTTTGTTCAAGATCTTTGGGTGGTGGAGAAGGTGGAGAATTGCTGATAGAGCTTTTTTTCTAGTGGTGGTGGTCGAGACCACATCCTTGCCACTATGCGAGGAAGCCCAAAAGTTCAAAATGTTCAGAGATAGCACCAAAAATTGCTAATAGATTAACATTCAGTAAGATCAAGCAAAATAAAAGATCTACTTTAAACATGTTCTGCTCCTAGCAGCGGAAAATATGTACTAGCTAACATTGTTCGTTTTATGTTAGTGGAGTAGTAGCATATAGCTAGAAAATTACCGTGGCACATATGTACACCAGCATAGTCTTGTTTACAGATTGTTCAGAAGCTACACATACGTTGATTCAATATGTAAAGTAGATCACTGCAGTATCTTGTTTTATAGATCACTTAAAAGTAGATACCAAGTCATATCAAGCTTTCTGTCACACCCGGTTTTAAAAACAAAACCAGGTATACACCATATGTGAGCCTAGGAAGTCAAATCTCACATATAGCTACAAATAAGGGGTAATATCGAAAGACAATGCTTAAATACATAACGTATAAACACAAACAACATAACCTTAAAGAGTAGACAGCGGGAAGACACTCCGATCTTCAGTTGAAGGCACCAACTTCACAGGGAACAACTGACTGGTTGATCACAAGCCTAATTTCTCCAACTTCTGGCATTCTGGTACCCATCCGGGATTTTTCCAAAGTATTGAAAAGTAGAGCAAGCATAAGTACATCTCGTACTTAACAAATATAATATGGGGTTCATGAGGCTCAAAAGGCTGACACTTGTTAACAGCAGTAGCTTTTAGTTGGCATAATTTTAGCATTAAGTAGCATCAAAGTATAACTATCCCAATTTAAACATATGATCAAGTAAACATGTATCCATTGAATAAATATATCATCATCATCATTACCATTATTTAGCAATAACTATACCATAAGAATTCCATGCCGCTCGTAACCGTGAGCACGACTGATATATCAGTTTTACACTCTACAGAGGTTGTACACTTTACCCGATGAGTAATGATTCCCGTTTGCCAGGGATAGCTGGTCCCATATCACACTGCCAAGGTGCATGGCTGGGTTCACTACGAAGCCTTTCAAAGGTTCGTCTAACAAGTTAGGGCCGCTAGGTCTTAAGGCAAGGGGATGTAGAGCCCTCCTTCTAGGTGGCACAATAACACGCAGCCTATACACACGCGGACAGAAGCCGCACTATACCTGTCTCGGCAAGCGCCTTATGTGCCCTTTCGGGTAACAACTAACAAGCTAGAAAAGGTCCTCATACTGAGCTCAGGTCAGAGCCATATAACTCCCATGGTTGCACTGTAAGTTCTGTGTGATCCCTTATAGTTCCTAAACCATGTTGCTATAAAAGCCATATTTAAACATGTCACATATATCATTAAAACTAATTTACATGATCATAGTTTGAGTTGAGCACTAGCATCAAGCTATCCAATGCATACCCATGGTTATCAAGGCATAAGATCAAACATCTAAGATAAGTCTATATAGGCATCAAGGTAGACACATGCATTATGAATTAAGTGATTACGGTGAATAGGTAAGAAGGATGGTCCCATGCTATACTTGCCTTAAACTCAAGACCCTTCTTCTATTGACTTGTAGACTTCCAAAGGTTAACTCTTGATCTTGAACTCTTGATCACCAACTTTTTCTTGATCACCAACGTAACTCACCGACTGGACACACGATCAAAGATCACCACACATGCATCCAATAGCAATCATGCAAAGCAAACATAGCCTAAGATTAGAACAATACATCAATCGTAAAAAATAAGATAAAGAGTTTTAAAAACCAATCTATGATTCACTACTTTCACACAGACGCAAAGATCACACTAATCGAAGCTATAACGGGAAAGATATGATCTAAACAAGATTAAAGATACTAATTACTAGATTAGATTTAACTCAAATTTTAATTATAGAAAACAGTAATGAAAGTTATATGGTTAGAAAGAACTTTTTGAAATGAGTCTAACGCAAGTTGAACGGATCAAAATGGGGTTAAAACGAATAAGTTATAGGCTTTTGAATCCGGTGGCAAAACTGTAAATAAATCAAACTTGATTTTGCAAATTTAAATAAATAAAACAATTTCAGAATTTCGGTTGGACTGCGCCTCGATTGGGAGAAAGCGCAGGGACCTGGTAGAAATTTTTCGCAGACTCAAGGAACAGGGCAAGGTAGAGCGCGGGTTGAGGCGTAGGAAACTGTAAGGTTGTTTTTGCAAAGTGGTGACCAGAGGGATATGGAGCTTCTGCGGCCGTTGGATCTGAGATGCGCGATCAGGATTAGATCGGAGAGGAGTCAGCGGCGCTGAAGGCCGGAGTTGGGGAAGGGAACGACGCACACGGCGGCGCCATCGCTGGACTTAGGCGGCGCTGTTCGGGTTTACTCGATATGGTGGTAGAGACCTCGGGGAAGGGCTCAATTGAACCTGGTGGCATGGTAAGCTCTGGCGACAACCACGGTGGGCGCCAATGTTGTTTCGGGATCGAGACCCCGAAACAGCTGGTCGTCGCACGAGCGAAAGCACAGAGCGAAAGCGAATGTAGACGGACGAGAGTGGGAAGTCAGATCAAGTGAACAGTGTCCTCCCCCACTCTCTAGGAGTATGGGAGCCTTTTATATTAATCCAAATCAGTTTGAAAGTACAAGAATGCCCCCTCTAACTACTCCTGCTGCAATTACAACAGTGCCCTACTCAACTACTTCACGGCTCTTCCTGCCTCCTCCGGCCCGAGGGGCATCATCGTGACTCCGTCCCTTGGCGGGCCCGGCGCCCCCTGGCCCCTTTCCTGGACCGGTGCGCCCGCTCCCCTTGACGGAGGCCTTCGGCGATCTGCGGAAACCTGAAAAACAAAGTCGTGAACGACGAAAACACCTCGCCGGAGGCGCCAGGCTTCTTTCGCGCGAAAGCTACCTGAACCACCTACGGTTCATTTCGCGCGATAGCATAATCGGCGGGCTCGCCCGCTTGTTAACGCGCTTTCGCATGGGGAGCCGTCATGAGCTAAGGCCCGAGCCGTTCCCGGCCCTTCCGCGCGAATGCTTGGCCCAACGCGCCTATTCGCCTGACGGCGCGCTTCCGCTCGGAAGCGGCTTCAATCCGAAAGCTCCGGCCGTTCAAGCTCCCCTTCGCGCGAAAGCTTCGCCTTTTTCGATCAGCGGGTCGGAGGCGCCAGCAGCGCGGGTGCCGCCCCAACAATAGCCCCTCACGGTCGGATCTGTGAGCCGGCAAAGTTCGACCGTGCCCTTTCGCTAGGCGCCTACGCCCGCCCGCGAGAGGATGGCGAAAGCAAAGGTCCGTTTTCAGTCGTCCTTGAAGCTTATTATTTATTTATTTTTTTGTTTTATTATTATTATTATTGTTATATACATTTTTTAAAGTGAACAGTTTCTGCCTCTAAGGCGTGGTGGTTTGTATTCTGAGACGCGACAGTGCGCTGCTGCTGTGGCTGCTTGGTTTGCGCGCCCGCCCGTACACACTGGGGGTGACGGTTCGAGTTTCGAGACGCGACCGTTTGACTGTTCCTGCGACGGTTCGAAAATCGAGACGCGACGGTTTACTGTTCCTGTGACTCCTCGGGGTGCACGCCCGTGCCGTGGGCTCGGGTGTATAAAAGGGGCTGGCCCTGCGCTTGAGGAGTTATACTCCAGTCGCCTCCGTTCTCTGCCGCACCGCGTCTTGCCTTCGCAGTGTTGCGTTGCTTTCGACGTGCTCTAATCTCCGAACCTCTGGTTTCGCTCCTCGCCGACCTTCTGGGCTTGCTCTCGTTTGCACGGTTAGTTTGCTGCCTTCCTTCCTTAAGTTTTTGTTGCTTTCACCTGCCCCCGAAATTTTGGTTTTGGTACGCGTCCTTTACTTTCGTCTTTATTATTTTCTCGTTTTCGCCGCCACGATAGATGGCGTCCACGAGTTCGTCTTCGTCTACATCCGGCTCTTCTAGCGAAAGCTCGAGCACCTCTTTGTCTGACACCGGCTCAGCGGCGCACGAATCAAGCCAGACAATGTCTATTGGGTCCGGAATTGCTGGCGTGCTGGCGGAAAACCGAGCCGAGAGCGAATGCTCGGATGAGGGGGAATCAGCGTCGGTTTCGATTCCGGACGATTGCTCCTTTTACGTGGGCTGCTCACACGTGACTCCTTCCGTTTTACAAAGCTATGCCGACAGGGGATCTTCACCGAGCACGTACTTTCGTTGTGCCGCGCGCCCGGGGACGAGGCGATCCCTACGCCTCGGCCATACGAGGCTATAGTGTTTCGCGACTACTTCGTCGCTGGACTTGATTTTCCGCTGGAGGGTTTCGTCGCTGAAGTGCTCGATGCGTTCAAGATTCAGATCCATCAGCTCACTCCGAATGCCTTTTCGCGGTTAAGCGTTTTCGCCATGGCTTTGAAGATGATGGGGTACAGGCCACGTGCTGACGTTTTCGTCAAATTTTACGACATTCATCGCCGCCGAAGCCAAGTGATGGATTTTTTCCATCAGAAGAAACTGCCGAGTGAGTTTGGGTCTGTTAATTCCGTTCCTTGCAAGGCCAGGGGTAACGTTTCTATTTCGCCCACATACAAGAACAAGTGGGCGCAATGGTCCGATTTTTGGTTTTACATTCGCGTCTGTTCGAATGAGGCCGTTCGCGAAGCTAAGCTAAAGCATTTGGATAAGGCCTCTCCACTTGTGTCGAAGTTGGAAGAGAGTGCACGGGTTCACGCGCCGCCTGCTGCTCTGATGGACGACGAAGGCATCGGCTGTGGGGATGCTCTCGCCCTTACCTTCCGCTACCAGATTAGCCAGGACCTCGTTAAGGAGTGGATAAGCGTTGGCCAGAATCCTCTTTGCTCTGACACGGAGTTCGAAAATTTCGTCGTTCAAAACGGGTATCGCGGGCCAACGCTTATGGTTGAGCGGCCTGCGAACTTTGTTGATGATGCCTCTTATGTGCGTCATGTCGAGACTGAGGCCAACAAGATTTGCAACCCTTATCTGATGAAAGAGAGCGAGTTTAAGCTTAACTCTATTGGCGGTCGCAAACGTCTGAACCGAGCCTTCGACACCATGAGAGTTTCGTACAGGGAACGCCCACTGCCCTCGGATATCGACGCGGGCGGCGTTAGCGTGAAAGGTAAAAAGTCCGTGAGCCGGCGCGCAAAGGTTGGGGGTAAACGCAAGCCTTCGGAGCCCGATGACATTCGTTTTGGGCGGCCGACCTCGAAACCTTTGGGCCGGGGTGGTGGGAGGCTCTCGAGACTGGTTCGTAAAGCCGGTGTGTCGGACAGTGCTGAGGTAGAAAAAGCAGCATTCGCACCTGAGTTGCATCTGTGTCGCTTGCTTGACATGTTCTCTTTTGGGAGCTTTTTGACCCTCTTATTCCTGTGCTTTCAGGTTTCGCCAGCGCCTGTCTTTATGGGTTCCCGCAAGGCTGCTGTAGCTACATTTTTTGACGAGGACGTGTCGGACATGACTGCGGTTGCGAAGGCCGGGGTGCGGAAACCAAGTCATCCCAAGAACGAGCGTGAAACTAAACGCGCCCGCGCCACAGCCATGGTCGCGCCTGCTCGCCCCTCGGCGAAAGTGCAGGCGGAGACTTCCGCTAGTAAAGGTAAGAGCAGGTTCTATCATGAGTCAGTTTGCCTGACCCAAGTCATGGTCGATAATCAACTACTGGGTCACGGCCGGCTGGTGCTTGGATCTCGGCCCGGGGACTACGAAAACCCCCAATTTTACACCGGTCTGAGTTCTTCGAGCGAGATGGATGAAGCGCGAGAGGAGTCTTATAGGATTGCTCGTTCTTTGGGTGCAGCTTCTGAGTCCCAACTTGCATGCCGTTTCGACTGTCGTCGGGTGGGAGTTTTGCCTGCTACGAACAGCGAAACGTCGAAGTTCATTGAATTTGCCGACAAGGCTTTCGTCGCTCCGAAAGTTGAGCGCGATCTGCTTTCTGTCGAAGACCAAGCGCTGGGGGACGCGATGTCGTTTCATCTGGCCAGCGTAAGCGTGTCGGTGTTTGTTAACCGACAACTCGTCTTGAGTAATCTCAGATGATTTGTTCGGTGGGGATCGGCGTTCGTAGGACTCGGCGAGTACACAGGGACAGCGATTTATACTGGTTCAGGCCGCTGAATAGCGTAATACCTTACGTCCAGTGCGGCGTGTGCCTTGTGTATGATTATGATTCAATGTTCGATCGTCTGGAGCCTGCGCCCGCTTCCCCTTATATATCCGGGTACGTCTCAGCGCAGGCCGAGTCCTAGTCGGTTACATCAGAAGAGTCCTATTCTGATTACAAGACCTCCTTTAAGAACTCGACTAAGTTACAACGAGAGTCCTAATCCATGTACACTTCGTAACAAGCCTTCGGATCTCACGTGCCGCCCGGGATTAGTCGGAGTAATCATCAACTGATGCTATCTCTAACATCCTGGTCCGTCAAGCCCCCGAGCTCTTCGTCATTTCTTCACGACATTATCTTCCAGTTTCTTCTTAAGAATCTCCGAGTAATGTCTTGAGAAATCTTGAAGTGCTCCGAAGTTAAAAAATTTCCATGGCGTGCACTTTTTCCAAAAAGTGCACCCATAGGGTGTAGCCCCCGAGCCTCTTGTTATTTATAATAACTTTGAGGATCCTGTGATTTTTGCACATTTTTCTAGCTTGCTTTTGCTCTATTTAATTGCGTTCGTTGCCTATCTTCTTCGGTCGCAGGCGATGCTTATCGCGCGGAGCCGAAGCCGTCGGCATGACCTGGTTGGCCGGGAAGCGGATACCCAGCGGCGCAAAACCGAGCGCCGGCTAAAAACCATGGAGCAGGCGAACGAAGCTCTGAAGAAGAAGGGGGAGGAGGACAAGGGGGCTCGTCGTACCCTTTAGCGCGAAAACGAGCAGTTGAAAAAGGAGCTTGCGGAGCTGAAGACTGCTATGGGCGAAAGGAAGAAAGAGACCCTCGCCACAGCTTCCGATCTGGCTGCGCGCTATCGCCGTGCACTGCAGTATCTTGGTGTGTACTCTGGGGGCCCGAGTGAAAGTTCGGCTGATGCCGCGTTTGCTTGGCTCGGTTCTGAAATAGATTCGCTGGAGGGGTACGTTTCGCTTTCGCGTGATTATGCTGCCGCGGTGGGGATAAAAGCCATAGGTCACAGCCTTGTCGATGCCGGCTGCACGCACATACTAGATGTGGGCGTGAAGGACGTCGACTCGTACTGGCGGACCCCGAGTGAGGCGAAAGCGCTGGGGCGAGGTTCTTTGAAGAATTTTGGTTGGCGGGAGGCAACGACATGGCTCTGATCCAGTCCGCTGTGAGCCGTGGCAAGGTTGGATGCGATCTCGAGCCCGCAGCTTTGGGGTTTTGATTTTTGTGGTTCACTAATGTTCTGTTTTGCGTTTCACAGACTCAGGAGGAGCGGGCACAAATCAAGCAGACTTTCGCGACGTACATCTCCGAGCGCCAGAAGCATGAGGCAGAACGGGACGCGGAGAATGCCGCTGGATCGACTCCCAGCGAGAATCCCGAAAGCTCGCCTGCCGGAGCGTCGCGAAGTTGCGAGGGAACTCATGATGGGGTAGCCTGAGTCTTGGCGAAACATGGATGTTTTTGTGTAAATTTGGGGCGAGGTGAACGCCGGGAACTTGTAAGATGTTTATTGAACTTCAGTACTATGTTGAATCAGGTTTCGGATGCGGGAACTACGGAGGTTCTCGACGTCTGCCCTTTAATGATTAGATCCGGCAACTTGTGTGTGGGAGGCGATTTATGGCGAAGTTTTCGTGAGAGGTTTCCCGCACTGACACTTTCGTCCTACTTGAAAAACGTGCCAACAAACTACGCCGGGCCGAAGAAAAGCTTCAGGAGTTTTATAAAGGCTTCGACCGTCGGCAGCTGGAGGAGCGGCGAAAGCGGCGAAACGACTCTCGCACGAACTTAGCTGCTTCCGAAGAGCCGGCCGTGAAGGAGGAACCGGAGGACCTTTCGTTTTCTCCCGACGCCCGCAGATATAGTATGTCGTTTGGCGCGGCGGGCGGCCTTTAAACTATCGTTTGACAGGGGCTTCCCTTTTTGGGGGAATGTAACTTTCGCGGCAATAATAAAATAAAAATTTTTAGCTTTGGTTTTGGCTCTTTTGCCTTGGCGTGATGTGGATGAAACTGAGCCGTTAGTACGCACCCTCTCCCATACTCGCAGTTGGTGAGTACGTTCATGCGAGGTAGTTTTCGATGCAAACCCCTCGGCCTTAAGTTGGATAACGCCCACCCCCGCACTTAGGCGAGCGACGTTTGCGTTCGTGCGAGGGTGCTTTCGTTGCGAGCTCCTCGGCCGGTAGTAAAGACGCGCCCGCCCCCACACACTTAGGCGAGGGGCGGTAGCATTCGCGCAAGGGTGCTTTCGTTGCGAGCCCCTCGCCCGGTATTAAAGACGCGCTCGCCCCCACACACTTAGGCGAGGGGCAGTAGCATTCACGCGAAGGTGCTTTCGTTGCGAGCCCCTCGGCCGGTAGTAAAGACGCGCCCGCCCTCACACACTTAGGCTAGGGGCGGTAGCAATCGCGCGAGGATGCTTTCATTGCGAGCCCCTCGGCCGGTAGTAAAGATGCGCCCACCCCCACACACTTAGGCGAGGGGCGGTAGCATTCGCGTCGCGCGAGGGTGCTTTTGTTGCGAGCCCCTTGCCCGGTATTAAAGACACGCCCGCCCCCACACACTTAGGCGAGGGGTGGTAGCATTCGCGCGAAGGTGCTTTCGTTGCGAGCCCCTTGGCCGGTAGTAAAGACGCGCCCGCCCCCACACACTTAGGCTATGGGCGATAGCATTCGCGCGAAGGTGCTTTCGTTGTGAGCCCCTCGGCCGGTAGTAATGACGCGCCCGCCCCCACACACTTAGGCTAGGGGCAGTAGCAATCACGCGAGGGTGCTTTCGTTGCGAGCCCCTCGGCCGGTAGTAAAGACACGCCCGCCCCCACACACTTAGGCTCGGGGCGGTAGCAATCGCGCGAGGGTGCTTTCGTTGCGAGCCCCTCGGCCGGTAGTAAAGACGCGCCCTCCCCCACACACTTAGGTGAGGGGTGGTAGCATTCACACGAAGGTGCTTTCGTTGCGAGGCCCTCGGCCAGCTCGCCGCGGGATCCTGTGCTAGCGGTTTGTTGAACTTGAAAACTCGTGTAACGAAAGTAACTTTACAAGTGCGACGAGGAGGATTACAACCGGCTATATCTGCGACATTGCTCTTATTGCCATCCGGCGGTGTGCTTGCTTTTGTTCAACTTCTAGCTGCGGTTTGAGATGAACTTGTCGCTCGGTAGGGCTTTCGCCTAAAGTTACTGGATTGGTGACACTGTCTAAATGCGATGCCGATGACACAATCATAAAAGCGAAGGCATGGTTCCTGATGCTTCCTATTCGCACTTGGCCTTTGCGCGAGCTTTTCGAGATTGACACTTGAAAGGATTTGGTAATTTTGGATGGTTGGGAGGCTTGCGCTTTAGTGTCTATTTATACTGCCTTGCCTCTGTGGTGAGGGGACTCTGCCTTTATTACTTTTGGTTGTACTTGTGAGTTTTTGGTAGATGAACAATTTAGGATGGCGTTTAAGTTTTGTGCCAACTGAAGGCTGTTGGCTGTCCTTCCTGTCGTACTTGAGCTTTGTTATTGTCCTCCCGTTTTGCTAGAAGGTCGGTTTTTGCAATTGCCCGCAGACTTTCGTTCCGCCCTCTCGCTTTGTTGGAGGGTCGGTTTTGTACTGCCCGCATGCTTTCGTTCCGCCCTCTCATTTTGTTGGAGGGTCAGTTTTGTAATTGCCCGCAGGATTTCGTTCTGCCCTCTCGTTTTGTTGGAGGGTCGGTTTTGTACTGCCCGCAGGCTTTCGTTCCGCCCTCTCATTTTGTTGGAGGGTCGGTTTTGTACTGCCCGCATGCTTTCGTTCTGCCCTCTCGTTTTGTTGGAGGGTCGGTTTTGTACTTTCCCGCAGGCTTTCGTTCCGCCCTCTCATTTTGTTGGAGGGTCAGTTTTGTAATTGCCCGCAGGCTTTCGTTCCGCCCTCTCGTTTTGTTGGAGGGTTGGTTTTGTACTGCCCGCAGGCTTTCATTCCGCCCTCTCGTTTTGTTGGAGGGTCGGTTTTGTACTGCCCGCAGGCTTTCGTTCCGCCCTCTCGTTTTGTTGGAGGGTCGGTTTTTTATTGCCCGCATGCTTTCGTTCCGCCCTCTCGTTTTGTTGGAGGGTCGGTTTTGTACTTGCCCGCAGGCTTTCGTTCTGCCCTCTCATTTTGTTGGAGGGTCAGTTTTGTAATTGCCCGCAGGCTTTCGTTCCGCCCTCTCGTTTGGTTGGAGGGTCGGTTTTGTACTGCCCGCAGGCTTTCGTTCCGCCCTCTCGTTTTGTTGGAGGGTCGGTTTTGTACTACTCGCAGGCTTTCGTTCCACCCTCTCGTTTTGTCGGAGGGTCGATTTTTTATTGCTCGCAGGCTCTCTGAGATTGTCGGTGACTGTGGAGGACTTCTTTCGTCCATCGAACCGGCGTTCTCGCTCATCATATCGAATTGACGAATGTCTCAACCTTATGTTTTTGTTGATTTCGTCCTTTGGCGTGCCGCACAGTATTTTTGGTGTATTGCGAATGCTTTCGTAGTGTAGCGGTTACATTCGGCTGCCTCGTTAAAAAACCTCGCACCCCGATGAGGGGCTTCCCCGGTGAGGAAAAAGAGTGCAGTCGATTTTGATTACAAAAGGTGAAAATGAAAAAAGAAAAACTTACATCAAAGCTTGAAAAAAACAGACTATGGGAAAAAACGGTGCAAGTTGCTTGCGTTCCATGTGTGGGCTGATTCTTCGCCCTTGTCGTTCAGCAGCCGGAATACACTAGGTGCCGTCGTGCTTGCCACGATGAAGGGGCCCTGCCACTGTGACTGCAGCTTACCTTGCTTGTCCGGCTGCCGAATGGTGACCATGTCACCAGGCTTAATGTCCTTTCGGACTATGGTTTTGTCCCTGTGGTGCTTCGTTTCCGCATGGTACTTTTCGAGATTGTCTGCAGCTTGCAGCCTTACCTCCTCGATGGTGTCGAGTTCAAGGTGCCTTTGCTCCTGAGTCGCTGGAGCCATTTCGGTCCGGAAGGAGCCCAACTTTACCTCTTCCGGGGTGACTGCTTCCTCACCGTAAAGCAATCGGAACGGAGTGAAGCCGGTAGCTCTGGATCGTGAGATATTGTGCCCCCATACAACTGTCGTTAAGGTGTTGGCCCACTTGCCTTTTGGCGAGTCGTACAGAGTTTTTAATATTGCCGAGAAGATTAATCCATTCGCTCTCTAAACAGCACCATTTGCTTGCAGGTAGTTTACTGAGGCAAAATTGAGTTTGACGTTGAGTTCGTCGCAGAAACTCCTGAATTCGGCACAGTCAAACTGCTTCCCGTTGTTACATGTGATGAAGGAAGGAACGCCGAAACGACAGATCATCCTCTGCCAGACAAATTTGGTTAAGGAGGTGGAAGTTATGCTTGCGAGAGCCTTCGCTTCTATCCACTTGGTGAAATACTCGAGGGCGACCGCTGCGAAACGCAGGTTGCCCGGAGTTGCTGGTAGCGGTCCGACTATGTTGATGCCCCATCTCTGCAAAGGCCAGGTTGGAATTACCGGCAGAGTTTCGTTTGCTGGGGCTTTCTGGTTTTTGGCGAACATCTGGCAGCCTTTGCAACATTTGACCAGTTCTCTGGCATCTGAGGCGGCGGAAGGCCAATAGAATCCTTGCCTCATTGCTCTGTGTGCTATCTCGTGAGGTCCCCTGTGGGCTCCGCACATTCCAACGTGCATTTCTTGGAGTAGCTGACTATCCTCCTGCCTGCTTATGCATTTTAGGAGGGGGGCTGCTATTCCATTTTTGAATAGGTGTTGATGAGGACATCGCCACGCTGGACACACCGACGCCATGGTCTTCCCCAAGTTGCAATCCGTCTCCAACTCAGCTACCACGTCACCCTCGGAATTTAGGAGCAGTCCCGGGTAAAATCAACGCCCCGGACGCATACGGACTCCATTTTCGACGAACCAGATATGCTTGGAAAGATAATTTGATAAGCTAACCAATGGCTTTAGAATCACGTCAAAATACGTCTGGAGTCAACGGGAATCGTCGAAACAATTCAGCGTCCAGAATCTGCCAGGGTGCTGCGACACCGTCTTTTGGTCCATTGGGCCGTGTATCGTCTTAGAGCCCATTAGGGGGCGTGTCCAGCAGGGGCGATGACCTAAACCCTATAATTAGCCGCCTCCATCGTCGTTAGGTCGTGGGTTTTGTTTAGAGTTTAGTTTTCCATCGAGGAACTGAATCGTTCATTGTAACTATGGTGTCGAATCCTTTTACAGTGATCCAGGACCCCCGTTCTTAATCTCCTCCACTGTGTCGATTAGTCCTTTGGAACCGAGTTCTTGAACCCTCTATTGATATTCACATAATTCATATTTGCAATTTCAGATTGCGTGTTTTTACCTTCTTGCTTGTGTTCTTCGATTCGCTTGCAGGATTAGCCTTCTTGGCGAGGTCAATCAAGTTGTGCTTGGTTGATAACCAACGGAGCAGTGGTATTGATGATCGCCGCTATTTTGTCGGGGTTTGCTTCAATTCCCCTTGCCGATACGAGGCAGCCCAGGAGCTTACCCTTCTTGATGCCGAAAATACATTTGTCTGGGTTGAGCTTCAAGCCGCTTTTGCGGAGATTGCCGAAAGTCTCCAGTAAGTTTGTTCGGTGATCTTCCTCTCTGTCGCTCTTGACTACTATATCGTCAACATAAGCAAGCAAGTTCTTCTTCTGCTTCTAGCTCTCGAAGACCTTGTCAGTCATCTGTGAGAAAGTTGGGCCTGCGTTCCGCAGCCCTTCTGGCATTCGCCGATAGCAATATGTGCCGGTTGGAGTGACGAAACTGGTTTTCTCCTCATTGTCGGGATGAAGCCATATCTGGTGGTAGCCTGAAAATCAATCTAGCAGACTCATTATTTCGCAACCGGCCGCGATGTCGACAAGCTTGTCAATACGGGGCAGAGGATACAGGTCTTTCGGACAGCATTTATTGAGGTCGGTGAAGTCGACGCACATTCGCCATTTTCCATTCTTCTTTCTCACCAAGACAACATTCGCCAGCCATTCGGGGTACTGGACTGGTCGGATTACTCCCGCATCGAGTAACCTTTGCACTTCAGCTTTCACCGCGTCTGCTCTTTCGTTTGACATTTTTCTCAATTTCTGTTTCCTGGGCTTGGAACCACTTGCAATGTTGAGGTGATGCTGAGCGAGATCCCTGCTAACGCCTTGCAAATCTTTTGCTGAACATGCAAAAATCTCATCATTGTCCGAAAGAAACGATACCAGAGCGTTCCTTTCCCCTTCTGGCAAATTTGACCCGATGTGCACAGTTCTTTCGGGCCTTGAAGCTGTAAGCGGGATCCTCACCGTCTCTTCGGCTGCCCGACCTTACATTCCGGCGAGCTAGCGGTAGCGTGCCCCTCGGTGGTCGTTTGCATTTCGTCTTTCTTTGCCACCTCATTTATGAGACTGTAACCAGGAGTTGGCCTGCCTTCAATTCTTCTGGAGGCTTGCTGATCTCCGTGCACGGTAATGATACCGAAAGGGGATGGCATTATCATGCACATGTAGCTTTGCTTGATGACAACATTGAACTTATTGGTGAAACCTCTACCGAAAATGGCGGTATATGGGTAATCCATGTTCACTGTATCGAACGTCACCGTTTCAGTGCGGACTCTTTCTCCTTCGGCAAAAGACACCGGAATTTGCTTTTTGCCGATAGCGTCAATCTTTCTTCCTCTGAACCCGTACAAAGAGTTACCAGCGGGTTCCAAACTCCGCCTGTCCATTCCCATCGCTTCGAAAGCCTTGACGAACAAGATGTCTGCCGAACTACCCGTGTCAATCAGGATGTTGTGCAAAGTGAAACCGGCCACATTGGCTGTGGCGACGAAAGCGTCGCAATGCGGGTAGTCGCGAACTTTGAAATCTCATTCGTCGAAACATATCGGTGCTAGCGACCAAGCTGGCCTGTTTAACGGGAGCCTTGGCGATACCGTCTGTACCCTTCGATGATAGTCCTTTCTCGCCCTTTTACTTTCGTGTTCCAGGTTGGATCCACCTGTGATGGCAAAAATGTGGCCTCATGATGGAAGGATGTTGTTGATTGCACTGATGCATTTTCTGCATCCTGCCCTTGCTGGTAACCGGGTTGTGCTTGCTGCCCCTGAGGTTGGGTCTGAGCTAGAAGCGCTGGTGGCAGCGTTGGCTGGCGCTGATACTGCATGGGCGACGAAACTGCCACAGACTGCAGTGTAAAGACCGGGAACTGGTAACCCTGATACGCCGAATTGTACCAGTGCAGATTCTGGGGAGGCATGTACTGTGGGGGATGCAGAGGTGTGTTTACATAGTTGCTGCTTGCTACCGCTCCTGCTGCCAAGTCTTGCGAATTGTGGAAAACGTGCTTGGAGCTCTCGCCGGAAACTGAGGCTTGATCCTTGTCTTTCAGCTCTTTTGCCATCTTGCTATATTTGCATTCTCGGGTGGTGTGGCCGAAATTGCCGTCGCAGATGACGCAGTATGGACGCTTGGCTCCTCTTCCGCGACCTCTCCCATCTCGGCCTCCACGTCCTCCGTGGAAGGGTTGATCGAACCCCCTTTGCGGTTGAAAGTTGGCCATGTCCGGTCTCTCCATGCCCGCCGCTGACTGCGCTGGTTCTTCCTGCAGCCGCTGACTGCGCTGGTTCTTCCTACAAAGTGTTGATTGACCGAAAGGGCCTGACCATCCTTTGATTCGGCACCGGTGGCGGTCGATTTGCCTTCGTTGCTTGCCTCTGCATTAAACGGGCGGCCTTGCGCCGCCGAAAGTCATCATCTGACCTTGCGTATGCGTTCATTACGTCGAACAATTCCTTAACAGTTTTTGGCGGCTCTCTGGACAAGTGAGCGGCACATTGCTCGGTCCCCAAGCCTTCGATGGCTGCAGCAATTACCGCGGCTTCCGGCACATTCGGAGCTTGAGCTTTTAGCTGGATGAAGCGTTTAAGGTACTCGAATAGGGGTTCGTCGTCTTGCTGAGTGCAGTTCATGAGTTCCCGCGTGGTCTTGACATCTGTCCTGAATCCTTGGAAAGTGGCGAGCAATTCGGCCTTCAACTGAGCCCACGAATAGATGGATAGTGGTTTAAGGGTCGTGTACCAATCGTGGGCTACGTCTTCGACTGCCAGAATGAGAGATTTCGCTAGGGCCTGATTGTCCCCGCCTTCTGAAAAGACAGCTATCTCGTAACTCGCAAAAAACTTGCGTGGATTTGCCTTGCCGTCAAAAGTCGGAATACATGGCTTGTAGTTGAGCGGCCACGGGTGAGCTTGCAATTCTCTCGAAAGCGGAGAGGTTTCGTCAATGGCGTTGTCGATAGGTGGTGGCTGCTCTCGCCTTGGCATAAATATGTTCCCTTGAACTATCGGGTTTGGGCCTCCCCCGGCCCTTTGCAATTTCTGAATTTCTTTTTCAAGCTGCCTTCTTTGCGCCTCCACTTGCCGGATGGCGTTATGAGTCTCATCCTCCCTTGTTTTAGCCGCGAGCTGCTGTTGCAATTGGTCTCTTTGCCACAATAGCTTCTCTATCTCTTCTTGTTGCTGTGTCAACATTTTAATCGCTTTGGCGTGCCTTGTGACTTCGGCATCGTCGTCTTCTTCTTCGATGAGTTCGTCCCGGACGGTCCCATCCGGCGTGTCTTCTCTGCCGAAAGGCTGTTGGTCCTCGGGCTGTAAGCTCTGGCTTGTAGACGCTCCCGCCGGTAGCTGGGTTTCCGTCGGGAGAGCGCCGCCGAAAGCTGGGGGATTTGGGGCTATGCTTGGTGGAATTTGGTTGGTTAAAGTGGACGCCGCGATTGTGCCGAGGGCATCCTTTTTCGCGGCGGCCGTCTCCAGATTGTCGACCGTCTTCAACGCCTTCCTCGGTGGCATGGTAAGCTCGGGCGACAACCACGGTGGGCGCCAATGTTGTTTCGGGATCGAGACCCCGAAACAGCTGGTCGTCGCACGAGCGAAAGCACAGAGCGAAAGCGAAAGTAGACGGACGAGAGTGGGAAGTCAGATCGAGTGAACAGTGTCCTCCCCTACTCTCTAGGAGGTTGGGAGCCTTTTATATTAATCCAAATCAGTTTGAAAGTACAAGAATGCCCCCTCTAACTACTCCTGCTGCAATTACAACAGTGCCCTACTCAACTACTTCAAGGCTCTTCCTGCCTCGTCCGGCCCGAGGGGCATCATCGTGACTCCGTCCCTTGGCGGGCCCGGCGCCCCCTGGCCCCTTTCCTGGACCGGTGGGCCCGCTCCCCTTGACGGAGGCCTTCGGCGATCTGCGAAAACCTGAAAAACAAAGTCGTGAACGACGAAAACACCTCGCCGGAGGCGCCAGGCTTCTTTCGCGCGAAAGCTACCTGAACCACCTACGGTTCATTTCGCGCGATAGCATAATCGGCGGGCTCGCCCGCTTGTTAACGCGTTTTCGCATGGGGAGCCGTCATGAGCTAAGGCCCGGGCCGTTCCCGGCCCTTCCGCGCGAATGCTCGGCCCAACGCGCCTATTCGCCTGACGGCGCGCTTCCGCTCGGAAGCGGCTTCAATCCAAAAGCTCCGGCCGTTCAAGCTCCCCTTCGTGCGAAAGTTTTCTTTCGCGCGAAAGCTTCGCCTTTTACGATCAGCGGGTCGGAGGCGCCAACAGCGCGGGTGCCGCCCCAACAATGAGTAATTCCCACGAAAGAAAAGGAGAGAGAAGGGTGCCACAACTTCTACTCAGCACGACGCAAATCACCAACAAGCTTGTGACGCTCGGGAATCAACGAGGCTGAAGATCGACGGTGGCGTGTTTCAGCGAGATCCAAAGTTCAGTGCCCAAGCGACTTAGGGCACGAAGACGGCTTAGGTTTTGACTAGGAGAGGCGACGGGATCTTGGAATTCTTATAAGGGCGTTGTCTTGACCAGGAAGGCAAGGGAGGAGACATACCTAAGCCAGATTTCGAGCTCGGTGATGGAGCTTGAGGAGGATACGGGAGGGAGAAGAAGGTGACAGGTGGGGCTATCGTGTCAGAGGGAGAGAGCGAGAACGTGGCAGAGTCAGCGCGGCTGAAGTACAGGGCCCAAGAGTCAGCGGAAGAGAGGAGGCGGGCGCCAGCGCTACAAGCGCGGGAATGGGCCGACGACGGCCGTAACGGGATGGAGAGGCGGAGACCACACTCAGTGGAGCTGGGCTGGCTGCGAAGCGGTCCAGAAGGAAGGGAGGGAGAGCGCTGTGTGCTGATGGGTAGGGATCGAGCGGGCCTGTGCTGGGCCAAGCGGAAGGAGGCAAGGCCGAGAGAGGGATACCGGGGCGCTGGGCCAGGATGTAAGAAAGGAGAAGGGGAAAATGGCCTTCGGGGCAGAAACCGAAGGGGGAGAGGGTAAGAAGAGCTTTGCCTTTTTCTTTCATTTCAAAACCTTTTTCAAACCATTTTCAAACCAAATTTGAATTCTTTTGCACTTTGAATTGGATCCTTGGGAGAATAAATAGGTTTTGAAATTCGAACTTTTCCATCCTTTTTGAAAAACAAAAAGTCTTTATTTTCAAACCCCTTTCTATGAAATTCATTTTGAACTCAATTTGGATTTTAACCAAAACCACACATCACAAAAACTCAAATTCTCCAACATGAATGCACAAACATGTTTCTAAACCCTAGGATAAATTATAATTTAGAGAAAATTTTTATTTCCCTATATTTTATGAGCACAAAAATTCATAAATAAACCATTTTAATTCTAATTCAAGAAATGCTAATTTTCAGGGTGTGACAAATCTACCTCCCTTAAGAGAATCTCGTCCTCGAGATTCGGAAGAAGAAGAACAAAGAGGTAGGGATACTGTGGCTTTGAACCTTCGTCTTCACTTGCTCGAGTAGCTTTATCCCATTAGATGTTGCATTACTTTTAACATTGGACATCTCGGTTGCTTGTTTCTGCAGGTGCTTTGTACAGATCCTTTGCCTTCTTCTTGTGACTCCTTTATCTTGGCTACCCCCCTTAAAAAGGCTTGAACTATGGGACACCAAGGGTTGGTTACATCTTCCTCAGTTCGTAGACAGCACAGCTGCATCGTCTTTTAGATTGCTCCGAAAAGACAGGATAGAGAGAACATAGGAAAATAGAAACCCAACCTGCTATGCATGAACCTAAAGCCTATCAACTAAACCTAAATGAGATTGTGAGTAAACCCTCAAAATCATTGCACTCATTACAAAGATCCAAAACAACCATCATCATAAGGTCAACTGAACAGAGCAATAAAGGTTCACACTTCAAACAATGACTCGACTTGCGCTTGAAGGACCGAGAATGCTAAAGCAAGGCGACCAGAGGAGAGGGGGGGGGGTCAATGGGAGCCGTAAAATTTCTTTCGAAATGTTTAGGCCTCTGTACCAGAAAATCAACCCCAAGAACAAAACCGATGCGCGTGATGTCCACGAACCAAGAGAATGGGTGGATGTTCCCTAGGAACACAGTGGGACACCACAAATGCTCCCTCGCCCAAGTTCACACCGGTCAACTAGTGACAGGATGAACTTTGGCTAACCTCAACCTCCCTCGAGCAACGCGAGGGGGATTCAGGCTATTTCACAAAGCGGGAAGCCCGATTTCAGTAGAGCACGAAGTCGGGAATCCAACACAAAAAGCGGATCTCAAATCGAAAGTCCATCACAAAGCGGATCGCAAAAAGCCCTATTTGACAGGACGACGCTTCTCTCTCTTGCGCCGAAAGCAAAACTCCCTCAAGTGTCCATCTCTCCCACAGTGCTCACAATGGTACCTCACCGCTCTCATAGGGGTTTGTTGGTACTCACGGTAGTGGGTGTGGATCACTTTGCCCTTCTGTGGCATGAGCTCCTCCTGGATAGGTGGCATGGTGTCCAGCTTGTTTTTCAGGTGATTGGGCTTGGGAGACCACACTTGTTTCTTGGGTGGAGCTCTCAGAGGTTCCTCATACACTCCATCTTTGGTGTTAGGCTTGAGAGGCTCTTTGGATGGTATCTTGGTTAGCTTGGGAGGAGTGGTGGAGTTGGGCTTCTCACTCGGGTTTAGAACACTCGACTCTCCAATCTTACCAAAAGAACTAGCACACTGCATCCCCTAAGCAAAGCCTACACCTGGACCTCCAGCTGCACGCCTAAATTGGGCAATCATCATCCCAAGCTGCGACTCACCACAAGACACCCATGACAAGATGGTCCGAAAGTATGTGTTTTCCTCCTCGGTTTGCATCTTGTCATGCTTCACATTTGCAATCTCCATCTCCAAACCCTCACACAAAGCACACCTAGACACACAAGTGCTACCCGAGCTGGCCTTCTCAAGAGACACAATCTTGGCATTCTTCTCTGCCAACTCGGATTGCAAGCCTGCACAAGGCTTGCACGCACCAAGCAGTGAGGATCTAGCCCTAAGCTCATCCACCTCTCCAACCAAAGCAACATACTTCCCCCTCAAAGTGAGAAGGTCAGTCATGTGCTTGGAGCACATCTCACACTCATCCTCCTCAGTCACGACAACGGTGGATTTGACAGACTCAAGCTCCTTTACCGTGTCCTCCCACTTTCTTCTAAACTCCTTTCTCTCCCTAGCGGCAAGCCTAAGCAGTTTATCTTGACTAATGAGAGCAGCAGTAAGCTTGTCAACCTCAGCAGAGAGTTCGTCAGGAGTTTGAGATACCTGAAAGGTGTCATCGTCGTTGTCGCCGTTCTGAGGGATCTCCTCCAGCTCATCGTTGATCTCATCGCTGAGGGCCATGGTGCAGAATCCCTCGTTGTGGGCGAAGAAATAGAGGCCATTCAGCTTGTCCTCGATCTTCTTCTTCTTCTTGGACTCGTCATCGCTTGATGCAGCGGAGTCGTCATCCGAGTCGTCAACGTCGCTGAGCGTGGCAAAGAACGCACGCTACTCGGCCTAGGCTTTCTCCAAGTACTTCTTCTTGATGTACTCCTTGTTAAAGCCACCCTTCCGCTTGTGCTTGGGAGGGGTGTACTTCTCCTTGTGCCGGCCGGAGTCGTACTTGTGCCCGTGATCACCCTTGCCAAAAATTTGCTTGTTCTTCTTTGGGCAGTTGGCGATGAAGTGATCTGGATTGCCGCACTCATAGCACCCAGCGCGTCCTCCTCCACGACGTCGGTTCATGCGGTTGTTGTGAAACCGCGAGAACCAGTTGGCAAGCAAAGCCAACTCATCGTCTCCCATGAACTCCTGCTGCTCCTCTGTGACAGAAAGAAGAGAAGACAAAGCAAATCCTCCAGAGGGGTTAGCAGAAGAGCCAGAAAGCAAAGCCATCGACGGTCCAGAAGGATTCTCATAAGAAGCCCTCGTCATGGCATCAATCTCACTGGACTTGAGCTTACTAAAGAGCTCGTCGCACGTGAGAGTCTCATAGTTAGGCGATTCGATGATCGCCTGAACCTTAGAGTCCCACACTGACCGATCGAGAGTGTGTAAAAGGTTCAAAGCCCTCTCATGATCGTCGAAAGGCAACAACTCCTTGTTTGCCCTCATCCTGTTGACAATCACCTGAAAACGAGCGAATAAACTCTCTATGCTCTCGCCAGGCATGTGTCGAAAGTTCTCATACTCCCGCTTGTGCGACTCGTAGAGACGGGATTTTACTTGAGTGGTTCCCTCATGAAAGCGCATGAGGGTCGCCCAAATCTCACGAGCCGTGGGGAGATGAGAAACACGATCAAACTCAGACATGCTCAAACAGGAGAAAAGAGCATTACGGGCTCGGCTATTGGCATCGTGCTCATCGATCTGCAACTGAGTCACACGAGCAGCCAAGACCACGTAATATTCCTTGTTGCAAATCTCCCAGACAGAAGCACCCATGCTCTAAAGATAGGCCGACATGCGTATCTTCCAATACGCATAGTTCGTCCCATCGAAAAACGGCGGTTTGCCCACGCCGTGATCCATGTCGCCTTCTGTGGATCTAGAACCGGCTAAGGTGGAAGATCCTTAACCTACTCCGATACCAATTGAAGGACCGAGAATACTAAAGCAAGGCGACCAGAGGGGGGGTGAATGGGAGCCATAAAATTTCTTTCGAAATGTTTAGGCCCCTGTCCCAGAAAATCAACCCCAAGAACAAAACCGATGCGCTTGATGTCCACGACCCAAGAGAATGGGTGGATGTTCCCTAGGAACACAGTGGGACACCACAAATGCTCCCTCGCCCAAGTTCATGCCGGTCAACTAGTGACAGGATGAACTTTGGGTAACCTCAACCTCCCCCAAGCAACGCGAGGGTGATTCAGGCTATTTCACAAAGCGGGAAGCCCGATTTCAGTAGAGCACGAAGTCGGGAATCCAACGCAAAAAGCGGATCTCAAATCGAAAGTCAGACGAACGAATTGTGGACGAAAATGTACGAAGTTTCACTGACCGGACTCACTGGAGCGTCCGGTCAGTAGGCACCGGACGCGTCCGGTCTGGCAAAAGTCAATTCTGGACCTCTCTATTCGCGACCGGACTCACTGTAGAGATGTGTCCAGTCAAGAGTCGAGCGTCCGGTCACAAGAACAAAAATCCGATGAACAGTGCAAGGAGTGCGTCCAGTCACTTGCACGAGTGAGAGTCCGGTCACATCGCAAAACAGAAACTGTGAACGTGTTCAACGACCGGACTCTGAACCTTGCATCCGGTCAACCCAATTTGAGCGTCCGGTCACCCTGAAATGCGCTATTCTTCCACCGATTCAACTCGATCTCACCCAAAACGAATTCTCTAATGATTATACTTGGTGAGAGGAGTCACAAGGATGATAGTGAGCTACTTCTAGAAGATCATGGCTCGAACCTATCTCCAAATCGATGAATTGAAGAAATTCCGAAAGAGAGGAGAAAAGTCGATCCAAAACGAAAACCAATCGATCTACTTGTTCATGAGGTTTGAGTTGAATTCCTTTGGTGGAAATGTTCTCCTCACATCAACGAACAAGATGATTCAATTGGATTTGAAAAAGGTGCAACGAGGAGGGAGATCGAGTGACGGGAAAATCATGGAGAAACGAAGAACGCGAAGAACAAGTTCAAAACGCGAATCAAGACCATGAATTGCCAGCCAAAATTCGCCCCCACGAGGAGACAACGGGAATCCGGTCCCGTTTTCGCAAAATCCAAATACACAGAGGTATTGTTCACCGTCTCTGCGGATCTCAGTAGCTACAGCAGGGAATGGGAAGCAGGAAGCCCTAAGTGAAAATAGCAAATGACTGAGATAGATTGGGAGGTGGGTGTCTCCCTCTACTTAACCTAATCCTTATTCCCACTCTACCCCTAATTATACACAGAGCGAACCAGCTAAACCCTAGGGTTATTCTGGACTAACTCGAAGTAAAAGGTGATCCGACGGCCACGCCCGCACAACTGGTAGCTTCGCCTCGACGCGACCTCACCGATTGTCGCCACGTGCCGCCACAGCTCTGCTCGTCCTTTTCACGGACCTCGCCCCCGGTTTTGAGGCCGAAACCGGGAATCCTGTCTTCACGACCAACCCCCGGTTTTGAGGGCCAAACCGGGAAACCCGCCAGCACCCAGGTTTTGAGGCCCAAACCTGGAAACCGTCCTCAGCCCGAGTTTTGTGGCCCAAACTCGGAAACCGGCCGCACCCAGGTTTTGTGGCCCAAACCTGGAAACCGTCCACCGGTGGGTTTTCTGTGGCTCAACCACCAAACTGACGCCGTAGAGGGGATGCACCGCCCGTGCGCCCCGTCCACCGACACGTGTCCCCAGGTCCTCGACCCGAGCAACACCATGCCCCGCAAGTCTCTGCTCGCCGCTGTCCCAGGCTGTCAGCCACCACAGCTGATCCTCAGGCCATGGGTCCCTCAGTCCAAGCCTCACGTCTGCCCTTCACCGCTCTGGGTCCATCGACACGACACGTCTCTACTTGACCTTCACCTTGCCCTCGATCATTGTCTCCGTGCTCGACACCTGCACTACACAAGCGAAAGAACATGCGCATCAAACCAGTTGACAATCACTCATCACTCAAGATCCGGCATACACCCATGTATCCGCAATCTCCCCCTTGATGAGTGCATTATCAACTACCAACACAAATCATATGAGGATAGAAGAAGGAAGAAGGAAGAGAAAAGAGCTCGACCAAATGACCCAAAATCATAACAAAGCTGAAAGAAGGTCAAGTGGAGTGAGCAAAACAACTTGGTCCCCAAAGACATGGGCAACGACTCGACGCAACCAAGCAAAGCAAAGCTAGCCCTCAAGAAGAGGCAGAACGGGCTCAACACCGCTAGCTCGATACCAACTGAAAAGAAAGACAACTCGATACCAATTGGAAAACATACTCACAAAGCAAAACTGCTAGTCCCTCAAGATAGAGGCACAGAGGCTCAACACAACTAGCATAAGATCGCTCCAAACCAATTGAATACTCATCAAACGAGCAAACTCCCCCTTGACATGAACTCCCCCTTCAATAGTGCACACAACTAGGATATGATTTGTCAAATTTCTCCCCCTTAGTTGATAATGCACAAACAAGTTTCTTCCCCTCAAATGCATATGAGTCAGAAATGCAGATTAGCAGCTTCAGGATTATAATCGATAGAATGAACAGATGCTCTAAAGAGAGCTGATCCAATGACTCAACAACAAGCATAAATGTCAGCAAAGGCTCAAACTGATCACCAAATACGAAATATGAACATATGAGCAAAGTGAGCAAGTTAAGTCATTCAGAAAAGGGTTCACCATAAAATTAGCACCAAAACATGTATAGACAGGAAGTCAAGCAAGTGCTAAACATGTATACAAGGTGAACTACCCCTAGCAAAATTCAATCATCATGCTATAGAATGAAACATTGACTTGTGTATTCAAATTTTATCGGAGTTGCAGCGGTGAAATTACACAAGTTCAAATATTAGCATGTGTTTGTGAGAGGTTGAAAGCTTGTCATTTCCTAACTTTTCAACCGTGCTAAGCCTATGCAAAAGCAATCAGAAGCTTAAAGCAACGGTTTCGGTCTTCCACTACACGGCTCAAGTTTAACTCAATGTGCAATGAGAAACAGTCTCGATACTGTGATGTGCTGACAAACAATCCCATCTCAATCTTTTCAATTTACTTAAAACTTGGTTCAATTTTATAACAGAATATGAACATACCAAGCAAGTGAATGACTCAGAACTAGAGACATAGCAACCTAGCATATATGAAAAGCACAAGTGATTTCAACACATTCTACACATGCTAGTTGCCAATCTTAATGGTGAACAAGTTTCAAATTTTAAGTTAAATAAGCATATTCACCATTCGTAAAGCTGCTCAGCTCACAACATGTATCAATGATCAAAAGGAGCCTAAGCTACAAGCATCATCATATAGCATCGGAGCATACACTAAACAGAGCATAATCACATTCTAAAGACTATAGTCATGAAGCTCGAAAATGCAAAGATGCATGATGCTATGCAAAGACTAACCTACCAAAAACGAAAACAAAACAAAAGAAAAGAAGTCAGTCTATAATACAATAACCAACATGTTTCCCCTAACTAAAAGGGGAAACACACACCAAGCTCACCTCTCAACCTATTAAAAGTTGATTGATCTAAAGGCTTGGTAAAAATATCTGCCAACTGATGATGAGTATCGACATGGCGAAGGTCGATATCACCCTTCTCAAAATGGTCTCGCAGAAAATGAAAGCACACATCAATGTGTTTGGTCTTAGAATGCAGCACGGGGTTCTTAGCAACGCTAATCACACTCGTGCTGTCAAAAAGCAAAGGCACTCGAGAAAAGCTCAGACCAAAATCATGCAAAGTGGCCATCATCCAAAGCAACTGAGAATAGCAGCTAGCCGCAGCAACATACTCAGCCTCTGTGGTAGACTGGGTGACACTAGACTGCTTGCGAGAAGACTAAGATACCAGAGAAGAACCCAAAAACTGACAAGTCCCAGAAGTGGACTTGCGCTCAAGACGACAACCAGCAAAATCGGCATCAGAATAACCGCAAAGGGAGAGGGTAGAAGAAGCAGAATACCAAATCCCAAACTCTGGAGTGAAACGAAGGTACCTCATAATGCGCTTGACCGCCTGACGGTGTGAGGTGCGCGGCGACGCCTGAAAGCGCGCGCAAAGACACACCGCGAACTGAATGTCCGAGCGTGTCGCCGTCATGTACAGCAGCGACCCGATCATACTCCGGTACTCCTTCTGATCCACAGCTTCTCCATCCTTGTCCGCATCCAGGGCCATCATGGTCGACATGGTTGTTTGAAAAGGCTTGGGCTCACCCATATCGAATTTCTTCAAAATGTCCTTGGTGTACTTGCCCTGGTGCACAAACGTCCCTTCTTGGGATTGCTTAATTTGCAACCCGAGAAAGAAAGTCAACTCGCCCATCATGCTCATCTCAAACTCCCTTCTCATAAGATCTACAAACTTGGCAACCAAAGCGTGAGAAGAACCACCGAAAATGATATCATCCACGTAAATCTGGACCAAGTGAGTGTCATTTCCTTGCTTGAGGAGAAAGAGCATTTTATCCACACATCCCATTTTAAAACCCTTAGCAAGCAAAAAGGTTTTCAACCTATCATACCAGGCTCTAGGGGCTTGTTTCAAACCATATAAAGCTTTGTGAAGTTTAAAAACATGGTTTGGAAACTTGGGATTTTCAAAACCGGGGGGTTGTTTCACATACACCTCTTCTTCTATGTAGCCATTTAGGAAGACACTCTTGACATCCATTTGAAAAAGTTTAAACCCTTTGGATGCAGCAAAAGCCAAGAGTATCCTAATTGCCTCCAAACGAGCTACAGGAGCAAAAGTCTCCTCATAGTCTATCCCCTCCTTCTGACTATACCCCTGGGCTACAAGTCTGGCCTTGTTTCTCACAATGTGGCCATCCTCTCCTTGTTTGTTTATGAAAACCCATTTTGTACCAATAGGGTGACACTCAGGAGGAGGTGGAACCAAAACCCAAACCCGATTTCTCTCAAAGTTTTCTAACTCCTCATGCATGGCATTGACCTAATCTGGATCAGATAAAGCATGTCCAACATCTCGGGGTTCAAAATCAGCAACAAATGCAGAATGAGCAAAGTGAGAGATTGGTTGTGACCTTGACCGAGTGACACGTTCATTGATGCTACCGATCATCTGTTGAGGCGGGTGTTGGCGTTGAATGTGGCGTGGCGCCTCCTGAGCTGAAGAAACCCCCCCCTCAATAGTAGCTGGTGCCCCCTCGGGTACAAAAGGTACAGCCCGAGGTGGCGGATCCCATGGCCCCCAAGTAGTCGACGAAGAGGGGTTGGGGCCGTGAGTCGTTGTAGTAGAAGCCGATCCTAGCGGCACAACAGGTGGAGGTGGTGCTGGATCATCCATCCCTTCAGCACCTTCTTCCTCGTCATCAAAAAGAGGTTATCCAACCTCATGATCACCTGCACGCTCAAATCTAGAAGAAGGACAATGCATGGTCTCGTTGAAGGTGACATCGGATGTCTCCATGACTCGGTTAGTATCAAGGTTAAGTAAACGATATGCACGAGTATGAGTGCTATAACCCAAAAATACACCGTCAGAAGAACGAGACTCAAACATGTCCAAGTTGCCTTTCTTGAGTATAAAACAATGGCAACCAAAAACTCTAAAATAACTCACTTTGGGTTGTTTTCCAAAATGCAACTCATAAGAAGTCTTTTTCAAGAAAGCTCGGAGGAAAATGCGATTGGAAATATAGCATGCAGTGTTCATAGCTTCGACCCAATATCGCCTAGGAGTCCTATGCTCATTGAGCATCGTCCTGGCCATCTCGACAAGGGTTCAATTCTTCCTCTCTACAACACCATTTTGTGGCGGTGTGTAGGGGGAAGAAAACTGATGCTCTAAACCCAAAGAGTCACAAAACTTCTCAAAGTCTGAGTTCTTGAACTCGATACCATTATCACTACGGATAGCTCACATCGAGTTCTTAGGGAACTCATTCTGAAGACGCAAAATCAGATTGCGAGCAAAAGAGAAAGTCTCAGTTTTCTCAGCTAAAAAGAAAACCCATGAATATCTCGAGAAATCGTCAACAACAAGTACATACCACTTCCCTCCAACCGAGCTCACCCGAGCCGGACCAACAAGGTCCATGTGCAAAAGCTCTCCAGGGCGCTTGGTCATAACTTGATTCACATGATGGTGGGGAGCAGCAACCATTTTCCCATGTCTACAAGAATGGCAAACAAGATCCTTCTCCATGTGTAACTTGGGCAATCCTCGGATTAGGCCAAGTGAACTAAGTCTTGCAAGCAAGTCGAAGCTCAAATGTCCAAGCCTCCTATGCCACTTCCAAAGATCAGAGGAGGAAGGTCCAGCCACAAGACAACAAGAAATCCCAAAAGACTCCGAGAAATTCGCACGAAAGACTTTTCCAAAGGGCGAAATCAAACACACAAGATTGCCCTGAGGGTCCAAAATACGACTGAGATTCAGCTTAAAACGAATCTCATAGTCATCATCAAAGAGTTGCGAAACAGAAAGAAGGTTAAAATGCAAGTTAGAAACAAGAGCAACATCGCGCAACACAAAGTGCTCATTAACTCGCACCGACCCATGAGACAACACCTTACCTTTGCTATTGTCGCCGAAGGTGATAAACTCCTTTTCGGCAACAGGACTAAGACTAGAGAACCACTTGGCGTTTCCGGTCATGTGCCTCGAACACCCAGAATCCACCAACCAAATGTCCTCCAATCGTTTTACCTACATCAATAAAAAGACATTGGGTGAGCATACGGTCCAACACCGGGGTGAGTAAAATGGGAAGAGTACCATTGTTGTTCCGGATGCTCAAAAGAACGGTTAGTAGAAAAACCATTCCTAGCACGCCTACGGGGAAAGCGATCACCACGCACAGGAAAACGTGGTCCGCTAAGGGAAGAGCGTCCATCGTGATACTCCAAACGCGGTGGAGGGTAATGCTCAACAAAGCCACCGCCACGGGGTCCATATCCTGCAAAGCTAGGATCCCGCCGGGCAAAACCTCCCTGAGGCCTAGGACCTTGAGGCATTGGACCTCTAGGCCTAGCTGCTCTCCTCTGAACATTCGGCACATGCATATCATGGAAAGGATGATAGATGTCTGTGTTGTTCATCTCCTTTGCACGACGCTTCTCTCTCTTGCGCCGAAAGCAAAACTCCCTCAAGTGTCCATCTCTCCCACAGTGCTCACAATGGTACCTCACCGCTCTCATAGGGGTTTGTTGGTACTCACGGTAGTGGGTGTGGATCACTTTGCCCTTCTGTGGCATGAGCTCCTCCTGGATAGGTGGCGTGGTGTCCAGCTTGTTTTTCAGGTGATTGGGCTTGGGAGACCACACTTGTTTCTTGGGTGGAGCTCTCAGAGGTTCCTCATACACTCCATCTTTGGTGTTAGGCTTGAGAGGCTCTTTGGATGGTATCTTGGTTAGCTTGGGAGGAGTGGTGGAGTTGGGCTTCTCACTCGGGTTTAGAACACTCGACTCTCCAATCTTACCAAAAGAACTAGCACACTGCATCCCCTAAGCAAAGCCTACACCTGGACCTCCAGCTGCACGCCTAAATTGGGCAATCATCATCCCAAGCTGCGACTCACCACAAGACACCCATGACAAGATGGTCCGAAAGTATGTGTTTTCCTCCTCGGTTTGCATCTTGTCATGCTTCACATTTGCAATCTCCATCTCCAAACCCTCACACAAAGCACACCTAGACACACAAGTGCTACCCGAGCTGGCCTTCTCAAGAGACACAATCTTGGCATTCTTCTCTGCCAACTCGGATTACAAGCCTGCACAAGGCTTGCACGCACCAAGCAGTGAGGATCTAGCCCTAAGCTCATCCACCTCTCCAACCAAAGCAACATACTTCCCCCTCAAAGTGAGAAGGTCAGTCATGTGCTTGGAGCACATCTCACACTCATCCTCCTCAGTCACGACAACGGTGGATTTGACAGACTCAAGCTCCTTTACCGTGTCCTCCCACTTTCTTCTAAACTCCTTTCTCTCCCTAGCGGCAAGCCTAAGCAGTTTATCTTGACTAATGAGAGCAGCAGTAAGCTTGTCAACCTCAGCAGAGAGTTCGTCAGGAGTTTGAGATACCTGAAAGGTGTCATCGTCGTTGTCGCCGTTCCGAGGGATCTCCTCCAGCTCATCGTTGATCTCATCGCTGAGGGCCATGGTGCAGAATCCCTCGTTGTGGGCGAAGAAATAGAGGCCATTCAGCTTGTCCTCGATCTTCTTCTTCTTCTTGGACTCATCATCGCTTGATGCAGCGGAGTCGTCATCCGAGTCGTCAACGTCGCTGAGCGTGGCAAAGAACGCACGCTACTCGGCCTAGGCTTTCTCCAAGTACTTCTTCTTGATGTACTCCTTGTTAAAGCCACCCTTCCGCTTGTGCTTGGGAGGGGTGTACTTCTCCTTGTGCCGGCCGGAGTCGTACTTGTGCCCGTGATCACCCTTGCCAAAAATTTGCTTGTTCTTCTTTGGGCAGTTGGCGATGAAGTGATCCGGATTGCCGCACTCATAGCACCCAGCGCGTCCTCCTCCACGACGTCGGTTCATGCGGTTGTTGTGAAACCGCGAGAACCAGTTGGCAAGCAAAGCCAACTCGTCGTCTCCCATGAACTCCTGCTGCTCCTCTGTGACAGAAAGAAGAGAAGACAAAGCAAATCCTCCAGAGGGGTTAGCAGAAGAGCCAGAAAGCAAAGCCATCGACGGTCCAGAAGGATTCTCATAAGAAGCCCTCGTCATGGCATCAATCTCACTGGACTTGAGCTTACTAAAGAGCTCGTCGCACGTGAGAGTCTCATAGTTAGGCGATTCGATGATCGCTTGAACCTTAGAGTCCCACACTGACCGATCGAGAGTGTGTAAAAGGTTCAAAGCCCTCTCATGATCGTCGAAAGGCAACAACTCCTTGTTTGCCCTCATCCTGTTGACAATCACCTGAAAACGAGCGAATAAACTCTCTATGCTCTCGCCAGGCATGTGTCGAAAGTTCTCATACTCCCACTTGTGCGACTCGTAGAGACGGGATTTGACTTGAGTGGTTCCCTCATGAAAGCGCATGAGGGTCGCCCAAATCTCACGAGCCGTGGGGAGATGAGAAACACGATCAAACTCAGACATGCTCAAACAGGAGAAAAGAGCATTACGGGCTCGGCTATTGGCATCGTGCTCATCGATCTGCAACTGAGTCACACGAGCAGCCAAGACCACGTAATCTTCCTTGTTGCAAATCTCCCAGACAGAAGCACCCATGCTCTAAAGATAGGCCGACATGCGTATCTTCCAATACGCATAGTTCGTCCCATCGAAAAACGGCGGTTTGCCCACGCCGTGATCCATGTCGCCTTCTGTGGATCTAGAACCGGCTAAGGTGGAAGATCCTTAACCTACTCCGATACCAATTGAAGGACCGAGAATACTAAAGCAAGGCGACCAGAGGGGGGGGTGAATGGGAGCCGTAAAATTTCTTTCGAAATGTTTAGGCCCCTGTCCCAGAAAATCAACCCCAAGAACAAAACCGATGCGCGTGATGTCCACGACCCAAGAGAATGGGTGGATGTTCCCTAGGAACACAGTGGGACACCACAAATGCTCCCTCGCCCAAGTTCATGCCGGTCAACTAGTGACAGGATGAACTTTGGGTAACCTCAACTTCCCCCGAGCAACGCGAGGGTGATTCAGGCTATTTCACAAAGCGGGAAGCCCGATTTCAGTAGAGCACGAAGTCGGGAATCCAACGCAAAAAGCGGATCTCAAATCGAAAGTCGGACGAACGAATTGTGGACGAAAACGTACGAAGTTTCACTGACCGGACTCACTGGAGCGTCCGGTCAGTAGGCACCGGACGCGTCCGGTCTGGCAAAAGTCAATTCTGGACCTCTCTATTCGCGACCGGACTCACTGTAGAGATGTGTCCAGTCAAGAGTCGAGCGTCCGGTCACAAGAACAAAAATCCGATGAACAGTGCAAGGAGTGCGTCCAGTCACTTGCACGAGTGAGAGTCCGGTCACATCGCAAAACAGAAACTGTGAACGTGTTCAACGACCGGACTCTGAACCTTGCATCCGGTCAACCCGATTTGAGCGTCCGGTCACCCCGAAATGCGCTGTTCTTCCACTGATTCAACTCGATCTCACCCAAAACGAAATCTCTAATGATTATACTTCTTGAGAGGAGTCACAAGGATGATAGTGAGCTACTTCTAGAATATCATGGCTCGAACCTATCTCCAAATCGATGAATCTAAGAAATTCGGAAAGAGAGGAGAAAAGTTGATCCAAAACGAAAACCAATCGATCTACTTGTTCATGAGGTTTGAGTTGAATTCCTTTGGTGGAAATGTTCTCCTCACTTCAAAGAACAAGATGATTCAAGTGGATTCGAAAAAGACGCAGCGAGGAGGGAGATCGAGTGACGGGAAAATCGTGGAGAAACATAGAACGCGAAGAACAAGTTCAAAATGCGAATCAAGATCACGAATTGCCAGCCGAAATTCGTCCCCACGAGGAGACAACGGGAATCCGGTCCCGTTTCCGCAAAATCCAAATACACAGAGGTATTGTTCACCGTCTCTGCGGATCTCAGTAGCTACAGCTGGGAATGGGAAGCAGGAAGCCCTAAGTGAAAATAGCAAATGACTGAGATAGATTGGGAGGTGGGTGTCTCCCTCTACTTATACTAATCCTTATTCCCACTCTACCCCTAATTATACATAGAGCGAACCAGCTAAACCCTAGGGTTATTCTGGACCAACTCGAAGTAGAAGGTGATCCGACGGCCACGCCCGCACAACTGGTAGCTTCACCTCGACGCGACCTCACCGATTGTCGTCACGTGCCACCACCGCTCTGCTTGTCCTTTTCACGGACCTCGCCCCCTGTTTTGAGGCCAAAACCGGGAAACCTGTCTTCATGACTAACCCCCGGTTTTGAGGCCCAAACCGGGAAACCCGCCAGCACCCAGGTTTTGAGGCCCAAACCTGGAAACCGTCCTCAGCCTGAGTTTTGTGGCCCAAACTCGGAAACCGGCCGCACCCAGGTTTTGTGGCCCAAACCTGAAAACCGTCCACCGGTGGTTTTTCTGTGTCTCAACCACCAAACCGACGCCGTAGAGGGGATGCACCACCCGTGCACCCCGTCCACCGACACGTGTCCCCAGGTCCTCGACCCGAGCAACACCGTGCCCCGCAAGTCTCTGCTCGCCACTGTCCCAAGCTGTCAGCCACCACAGCTGATCCCCAGGCCATCGGTCCCTCAATCCAATCCTCACGTCCGCCCTTCACCGCTCTGGGTCCATCGGCACGGCATGTCTCTACTTGTCCTTCACCTTGCCCTCGATCACTATCTCCGTGCTCGACACCTGCACAACACAAGCCAAAGAACATGCGCATCAAACCAGTTGACAATCACTCATCACTCAAGATCCGGCATACACCCATGTATCCGCAGCGCTACTTTCATTCTCTTCATATAAAGGGCAAAGATTCTAAGCACCACTTTTGACAAAACAAGAAGGTGGTAAGAGAAGATTTTAAAAGAGTATCAAGACAAGGAGTGAAAGGGAGAACAAGGTTTTAAAATAAGCATCAAGTAGGAGATGAATAACAAGGGTAGAAGTTACAATAGAGAAGAAAATGCCAAGGTTGATAGAACAAAGGTTCTATAGCAATTTTCAAAACCTTTAAACGACCAGTTTCTAACTAGGCTTGTGTTCTACAGTCAGCATTGCTCTGTTACCTCTCTGTCACACCCAGTTTTTAAAAAAAAACCAGGTATACGCCATATGTGAGACCAGGAAGTCAAATCTCACATATAGCTACAAATAAGGGGTAATATCGAAAGACAATGCTTAAATACATAACGTATAAACACAAAGAACATAACCTTAAGGAGCAGACAGCGGGAAGACACTCCGATCTTCAGTTGAAGGCACCAACTTCACAAGGAACAACTGACTGGTTGATCACAAGCCTAACTTCTCCAACTTCGAGCATTTTGGCACCCATCCGGGATTTTTCTAAAGTATTGAAAAGTAAAGCAAGCGTAAGTACATCTCGTACTTAACAAATATAACATGGGGTTCATGAGGCTCAAAAGGCTAACACTGGTTAACAGCAGTAGCTTTTAGTTGGCATAACTTTAGCATTAAGTAGCATCAAAGTATAACCATCCCAATTTAAACATATGATCAAGTAAACATGTATACATTGAATAAATATATCGTCATCATCATTACCATTAGTTAGCAACAACTATACCATAAGAATTCTAGGCTGGTCGTAACCGTGAGCACGGCTGATATATCAGTTTTACACTCTACAGAGGTTGTACACTTTACCCGATGAGTAGTGATTCCCGTTTGCCAGGGATAGCTAGTCCCATATCACACTGCCAAGGTGCATGGCTGGGTTCACTGTGAAGCCTTTCAAAGGTTCGTCTAACAAGTTAGGGCCGCTAGGTCTTAAGGCAAGGGGATGTAGAGCCCTCCTTCTAGGTGGCACAATAACACGCAACCTATACACACGTGGACAGAAGCCGCACTATACCTGTCTCGGCAAGCGCCTTATGCGCCCTTTCGGGTAACAACTAACAAGCTAGAAAAGGTCGTCATACTGAGCTCAGGTTAGAGCCATATAACTCCCATGGTTGCACTGTAAGTCTTGGGTGATCCCTTATAGTAGTTCCTAAACCATGTTGCTATAAAAGCCATATTTTAACATGTCACATATATCATTAAAACAAATTTACATGATCATAGTTTGAGTTGAGCACTAGCATCAAGCTATCCAATGCATACCCATGGTTATCAAGGCATAAGATCAAACATCTAAGATAAGTCTATATAGGCATCAAGGTAGACACATGCATTATGAATTAAGTGATTACGGTGAATAGGTAAGAAGGATGGTCCCATGCTATACTTGCCTTAAACTCAAGACCCTTCTTCTGTTGACTTGTAGACTTCCAAAGGTTAACTCTTGATCTTGAACTCTTGATCACGAACTTCTTCTTCACCAACGTAACTCACCGACTGGACGCACGATCAAAGAGCACCACACATGCATCCAATAGCAATCATGCAAAGCAAACATAGCCTAAGATTAGAATAGTACATCAATCGTAAGAAAAATAAGATAAAGAGTTTTAAAAACCAATCTACGATTCACTACGGTCTCACAGACACGGAGATCACACTAATCGAAGCTATAACGGGAAACATATGATCTAAACAAGATTAAAGACACTAATTACTAGATTAGATTTAACTCAAATTTTAATTATAGAAAACAGTATTGAAAGTTATATGGTTAGAAAGAACTTTTCGAAACGAGTCTAACGCAAGTTGAACGGATCAAAACAGGGTTAAAACGAAGAAGTTATATGCTTTTGAATCCAGTGGCAAAACTGTAAATAAATAAAACTTGACTGTGCAAATTTAAATAAATAAAACAAATTCAGAATTTCGGCTGGACTGCGCCTCGATTGGGAGTAAGCGCAGGGACTTGGTAGAAACTTTTCGCATACTCAAGGAACAGGGCAAGGTAGAGCGCGGGTTGAGGCGTAGGAAACTGTAAGGTTGTTTTTGCAAAGTGGTGACCGAAGGGGTATGGAGCTTCTGCGACCGTTGGATCGGAGATGCGCGATCAGGATTAGATCGGAGAGGAGTCAGCAGCGCTGAAGGCCGGAGTTGGGGAAGGGAACGACGCACACGGCGGTGCCATCGCCGAACTTAGGCGGCGCTGTTCGGGTTTACTCGATATGGTGGTAGAGACCTCGGGGAAGGGCTCAATTGAACCTGGATCTTCATGCGGACTCACCAGAGGCGAAGTTTGCGTCGGAGACGGCTCTGGGACGGCGGGAGGCTCAGCGAGGCAGAATGAGCCCGTGAAAGAAAAAGAGAGAGAAGGGTGCCACAGCTTCTACTCAGCACGGTGAAACTCACCAACAAGCTTGTGACGCTCAGGAATCGATGAGGCTGAAGATCGACGACGGCGGGTTTCGGCGAGATCCAAAGCTCGGTGCCCGAGCGACTTAGGGCACGAAGACAGCTTAGGTTTTGACTAGGAGAGGCGGCGGGATCTTGGAATTCTTATAAGGGCGCTGTCTTGACCGGTAAGGCAAGGGAGGAGACGTATCTAAGCCGGATTTCGAGCTTGGTGATGGAGTTTGAGGAGGATACGGGAGGGAGAAGAATGTGACAGGTGGAGCTATCGTGTCACAGGGAGAGAGGGAGAACGTGGTAGAGTCAGCGCGGTTGACGTACGGGGCCCAAGAGTCAGCGGAAGAGAGGAGGCGGGCGCCCGCGGCTGCAAGCGCGGGAATGGGCCGACGACGGCCCAAATGGGAGGGAGAGGCGGAGACCGTGCTTAGCGGAGCTGGGCTGGCTGCGAAGCAGCCCAGAAGGAAGGGAGGGAGAGTGTTGTGTGCTGATGGGTAGGGAGCAGGTCGGCGCTGGGCCAAGCGGGAGGAGGCAAGGCCAGGGGTGGGAGACCAGGGCGCTGGGCCAGGATGGAAGAAAGGAGAAGGGGAAAATGGCCTTCGGGCCAGAAACCGAAGGGCGGAGAGGGGAAGAAGAGCTTTGCCTTTTTCTTTTATTTCAAAACCATTTTCAAACCATTTTCAAACCAAATTTGAATTCTTTTGAACTTTGAATTGGATCCTTGGGAGAATAAATAGGTTTTGAAATTTGAACTTTTCCAACCTTTTTGAAAAACAAAAAGTCTTTATTTTCAAACCCCTCTCTGTGATATTCATTTTGAAATCATTTTGAACTCAATTTGGATTTTAACCAAAACCACACATCACAAAAACTCAAATGCTCCAACATGAATGCACAAACATGTTTCTAAACCCTAGGATAAATTATAATTTAGAGAAAATTTTTATTTCCCTATATTTTATGAGCACAGAAATTCATAAATAAACCATTTTAATTATAATTCAAGAAATGCAAATTTTTAGGGTGTGACAAATTTGAAATTTGAACTTTTCCAACCTTTTTGAAAAACAAAAAGTCTTTATTTTCAAACCCCTTTCTATGAAATTCATTTTGAAATCATTTTGAACTCAATTTGGATTTTAACCAAAACCACACATACAAAAACTCAAATGCTCCAACATGTTTCTAAGCCCTAGGATAAATTATAATTTAGAGAAAATTTTTATTTCCCTATATTTTATGAGCACAAAAATTCATAAATAAACCATTTTAATTCTAATTCAAGAAATGCAAATTTTCAGGGTGTGACAAATTATTTGAACGCCTCAGAGCCCAAACGGCTCAGATCCACTCTACACGCTGAGCGAACCACACCTACCATCATCCCACTTAAGCTTTCGTCCTCGCTTCGCTTAAAAGGATTAATCCGGGGATGGTGGGATGAACTCTAGAAGCCTTATACGTTGGTCTATCCCACTTTAAACAATCAAGGTGGGACTAAACTCTCCACAATATCTCATTAACACACATGGACCAAATGGGCCAGATGTGACACTTTCAGCAAAGGCACATTATGTTAATTTTTATTATCAGAACTTTCAACAAGATAGAAACTATAAACAATTTATAGTGGAAGTAAAGGCACGTCATGGTAATTTCACCCTATTTACTCTATGGAAGTGGGAAAAATATATGCAACACCGGAAATTTCAAACTAGTAATCAGTAGAATCTCAAATAAACGTGGAAATTTAGTTTAAAGTTCTTGAGCTCCTTGTTTAGAGATTGTTGGATGTTATTACGTGTAACACCCTAAAAATTCCTCTTTAAAATAATAGGTTAAATTGATTTATTTAAGTAATTACTTGTGCATGCAAATATAGCAGAAATAATAATTTTAATTAAAATTAAAATCAACTAAAAGGCTAGATACATGTTTTGTATATATGTTGGTGCATTTGGATTTTTGTGTTGAGTGGCTTTTGTCAAAACTTGAAAGGAATTCAAATTCTTTTGAAAGGCCCTTTTGAAAAACTCTGAATATGAAAAAGAAAAAGGAAAATTCTTTTCCTCTCCCTCCCTTCCTCTCTTTCAGCCCACCGGCCCGCTCCATCCTCCTCCGTCAGCCCGCTCTCCACTCCTCCCCTCTCCCTCGCTTGCGGCCTGGCCCAGGCTAGCCGGCCCCGCTCTCCACTCCCGCCGGCCCAACTCGGCCATGAAGCCCAGTGCCTAGCACGACGCCCCCTCTTCTCTCCTTCTCCCACTGATGCACTGACCCCGCCTTACCACTCACTATCGCATGGGACCGCCTGTCAGCCGCTTCCCTTCCCTCTGGCTCCAGCTTTCCCCTCCCCTCTGATCCGCCATGACCAAGCCACTCGGTGCTGGGTCCCTTCCTTTCTCCCCGTGCTCTTTGCGCTCCACGATGCAACACCGCCTCCCCCGCATTGCCGCACCCCAGCGCCCCCCATAGCCGCCTCCCTCTGCTACTTGGTTTGCCTTGAGGCTGCCGCCTATGAACACAAGGTTGATATGTGCCCTTGTGGTTTGACCCTTTGGGATGAGTGATTGATCAATAGGCTCACGGATTGGCATGAGTGGGCAACATGTCTCTTGGCTGTGTTGTTGTGCAGGTGTGGAGCTTGGAGGAAATGGTCGATGGCGAGGTGAAGGTCAAGTAGAGACGTGTCGTGCCGATCATCCGGGAGTGGCGAAGGGCGGACATGAGGCTTGGACTGATGAACCAGAGGGCCGTAGGTCTAGTTGCAGTAGCTGGCACTTGGCGGCAACAAGCAAGAGTACATGGGGATGTGCGATGACATCAATCTAGTCAAGACAAAAGGCGATTGTCGACGAAAGATGGTCGGCAGTCTACCGAGGGGTATGCCCAAGGTTGTAGATTAGTTTGAGGGGACGTGCGAGACGCCTACTCAAGCGTTAACACAGGGACGAAAGACGGTGATTTAGACAGGTTCAGGCCGACTAGTCGCCGTAATATCCTACGTCCTGTGTTTTGGTGGATGGTTTGTAATGCAAGATTGGAATATGGCGTGAGATTGAAGGGGGTCCCTGCCCGCCTTATATAGCCGGGGGGCAGGGTTACCGTTGTTGAATCCTAACATATTACAATCGGTTCCTTTAGGTAAGGAATCCAGATCTATCTTCTAGGATCTTCCTTGGCGAGCAAGGCTTCGAGAGAGATCCTAGCGGCCACGAAAGCCTAGTCGCGAGCCGCAGGGCCTTCTGGCTGGGCTGTCCTTGACGAAGGGCCCAAGTAGGTCCATGGGGTTATACGAAGGTAATATCCCCATAACTAGTCCCCGAGCACTTTGTATCCGTCGTGCAAGGCATTTTGGAGCTTTACGAGCAGGTTAGACCTGGTCAGATGTTGTTGAAGATGTCCTCTGACCAGGTTGCCTAGTCACGGGTGCGCTCGGAGTAGATTCCCGACCAGGTTAGACTGGTCGACAATAGCGAAGCTGTAGCGGAGACCGAGTCGCAGCCGTCCGAAATATCCAGCGTCATTCTGCTGAGAGGATGCGAAGTGCTAAGCGAAAAAAATTTAAGGATCTTTCTTCTGGTGAAGTGTATCCACTTGGAGCTTTGCTAGACTGTAAGGGCCAGCGAAGCCCTAGTAGAAGTCTGTGCCAATCCATGTCGAGTTGTATAGGAAAAAGAAAAATACATTCACCGCTAGGTGAAGTGTATCCACTTAGTCCTCGAGCTCGGTAGTAGGTGTTGTAGGCACGTGGTGCCGAGCTTGTAGAATATCTGTAGAAACAAACACGGTCATTTTGCATAGAATGATGTGTGTACACGTAGTCCCCGAGCCTGTTGTAAGAAGTAGTGTGGTTCTTGTAGTAGGGTCAAAAAGAAATAATAATGATGAGGAAAATTAGAATAATGGACGAAGTCCTCGAGAATGAAGATGTCGATCCAAAAGTCCTCGAGCATGGCCGAGGAGTCTTGCTGGAGAAGAAGATGCTGACCGGTTACTATAGCAGTAGTGAAGTATCTGTGAAAAAATGTATCACTGACCCGTGAGGTCAGTCCCTGAGTTTGTTCCATAATTTGAGTTAATTTATTAACCGGTACGACATAGTTAAAATGAATCATTAAAAACAGAGGTGAAGGGGAGGGCCGTTTTTGCAAACCGATGGCCTGTTGGCCCATTAAGGGGCCGAGGAGAAGCGCGACAACCGTGGGCGACATGGAGGACGTGGGCGAAGTGGGCACACCGAATCCCGCAATGGTGGTTCCTCACTTGCTTTGGTGCATCATTCCATCAGCCTTCTCACCTTCCTTCCACCGCACGAGTAGAGCTCGGAGCTTTCGTTCCAGTGCCAGTTCTAGATCCAACTACTCGAGGAGGTGATGGCGCGTGGGAGATAGACAAAGGCGTTGGCGGCGACGGCGATGAAGAGGGCGGCGGGAGCGAAGTCTGACGACATAGTTGTGAAGCCGGATTGGACAAAGGGGTGGACCCGGAGCGTCCTCAGGAAGAAGAATCTCCACGACCTCGTGGTGGTCGGCCTTCTGCCTGACGAAGTGACCGGTGGGTGGAGGGACGCCTACCAGGAGTTGTACCCAACGTCGAACTCCACTGAGCTCGTCGTATTTGAAGCATTCTTCAGGTGCGGCCTCGGAATCCCAGTCCACCCTTTCCTCCATGAGCTGTTGGATTACTATCAAATTTTGTTGTGCAACTTGAATCCTAATTCAATGTTGCACATCGTGGTCTTCATCCATTTTTGTGAGGCATATGTAGGCATAGAGCCCCATTTCGATCTCTTCTGCCACTTCTTCAGGCTGAAGCCTAACGGCACCGGGTACTCCGACATTGTCGGGTCGGTGTACCTTCAGCTCCGGGATAGGATGATGGCGGAGAAGTACATTGCACCATTGCAGTCCAAGGCGATGGAATACAAGGCGAAGTGGTTCTGCATCCACCAAGAAGCGCCGCGCCCATCGTGTGATCCGGCCTTCGTGCCGAAGGTTTCGGGCACCTAGTCGGAGCGTCCCGGAGCGGCGGGTATGGAGCAGGTTGACGAGCTCCTGAGGTTGGTAAATTGGAGCAACTTCAACGGCATGGCGGTCGCCTGGAACTTCACCATCCGGCGCTGCTAGCCCTGCAAGGAGAGGGATCACCCGGCGTACGACTACGCCGGGGATGACGACGGCACGCGGGAGGCACCGGAGGAGCTCGAGGTGGATGAGGCGCAGATGCGAATGGACTCTCTCTTCGACCTCAGCAAGAGGAAAAGACCCGAGCAGATAAGGAGGTCATACTGCTTGGCGTATCCTCCACCAAAGGTACTTCTCATGCGCTGTTGCTGTTTGTTGAAATGCCCCAGAAGGCTTGTGTGTGTTGACATGCATCAGATGGATGTCTAGGGGTGTGAAGCGTTCTTCTCGCTAGCTGTTGACAATCCTTACAGTCAACATAATACCATCAACTAGTGCATAAAACAATGATAAACATGTGACAATGCATAGTTGTAGGGTTTGATTCTAACAAGTTCCACGAGTTATGTAGTTCTCACTTATTTTGCAGGAACATCAATATTTCACTACATAAAAGTATCTCAAGTGATGAATTGGACCATACCATTGCGAAGAGCTCATCGAGATGATCAAAACAGACATATGGTTTGCTACATTTGGAGTCCCAACGAGAGTCCTTGTTGGATACGACATGGAAGCTTCTAGAACAACCTGGAGTGATCACCAAGCAACATAATACCGGGACTAAACTGACAGATTCAACAGCTTTGGTGAATTACTATTTTCCAAAGAGTTTTATAGAAGATGGAAAGAGATAGAATCCTACTCCAACATGACAAATCATTCAAACAGATGGAAAGTCGCATTAGGGCAACAAGGGAGGTTCTAGAAGACGTCACGGCGAAGCAAACACATGGAGGATGACAGGTGGGGCCGGCCGGCCCCACCTCAGGCCGACCGGCCTGGGCCAGGTCCCTCCTCGGCCCATCTTCGTGGAGCGTGACGTAATCGACCTCCTCGACGCATCTAAGCCCTTGTTCAAGGTCAGTTTGATCCGAGGGTCACGGTTCATCCCTCCGGGCTATATAAGAAACCCCAGACCCCCCTCCCTGGAGCATCCTCAAATATGTCTTCATATCATCAGGCAATTAGAGAGACAAAGTTAGGGTTCCATAGATTAGAGATTATATTAGAGCTCTACTTCGAGATTAGAATTAGAATTAGGTAGAAATAAGTAGAGTTGAGCGCGACTCAGGATTTCGGATCATCATCAGGAGTTCTGGTAATTCTTGTAATCGACTTTGTGCTATTTCAATTATCATTATGTTTCTCTTTATTTCGTTCTTATTTTATTCTAGCTGTATGCTTGATATAGTTATGATTGATAATAAGTTCATACATATGTTCGTAAAGCGCTTAGTTCGATTCCGGATTGAACTAAGTGGTCGATATAATGTAGGCGTGGTGCTTAGATTATGTTTACCTACGAATGCACCCTATTCTTCGGGCCAGCAAGTGGTAGTTCGCGAGGGTGACTCTTATAGCCTCATTGATTCCTATGTAGTCCATTCCCCGAGTCTAGGCCAAGTAGAACCTGGTTACACTGAAGGAATTACTCTAGATATGGACTTCTTCCATAATGTTCCTTATGTATGGGTGGATGATTAATTATGCTATAGATGATATCATATGCTAGGGTTGACTTAGACTTAATAGAAGTAATATAACTTAGGAGTCTAATCTCTTAACGTATCATTTAGTTCTCAATTCTGCTTGATCATATGAGTCTCTCTCTCTAATCATGGAATCCCTACTAGTCTCTGTTATTTACCTTAATTATCATTATCATTACTATTATCCTTTTGCCTTACCCCTGCATTAGACAAGAGGTGTATTAGATTCATGTCTAATTATATATGTTTGCAATCCTTAAGTCATATCATTCTTGTTCTTAACCCCGTTAAGCTCCCGATGGTAGAATTATAAATAACGATACTGGAACATTCCTGGGTGAAATGCTAAAACAGGTGTATTTTATCTATGCGCTTGCGGATAACCTTTATTTCATATCTTATCTAAGTGTCATGCTATAAATACAATCACATTGCTAGTGTTACTGCTAGTGGTGACAACCTAGCATTAGAGTGATGCTATGAGATGTCTACCCACATTTCTGGCATTAGTACTGGGGGTATATTCTAACCTACTTTCGGTAGTTGTGATAAGAATTGTCAACATGCATTTCTGGCGCCGCTGTCGGGTAGCTTTCAGGAACTTTTATATGGCTACAGAAGAAAACATCAAACATATATACTTTAGATAAGAATCACCACCTCTGTCTTTACAGGATTACCCTTGATCTACTTTAGTTTATATCTTATACAGGGTAATACAGGTTCAGTTGTGATCAATCAATGTTCTATCAAAAAGCAACTCAACCTAGAAGAAGATCAACACAAGTAATGAAGACGATGACCAACTAGACTTTGCTAGAGTTCTCTTCTCCTAACATTGGAAACATTCAGACTAGTGAAAGGTCCAAATTGGCTAGAGCGGGGGGGGGGGGGTGTGAATAGCCTAATTAAAAATCTACAAAATCACTTAGGCAAACACTATTAGTAAGACAAATGGTGAAGCTTTTTGCGCTAGCCTAATAGTGTGTTACAAGCCACCTATCCAACAATTCTACCTAATAAAACTATGTCACACAATGAACTAGAGATGAACAATACGGAACATCTAAAAGAATATTTAGTATAGTCTACACAAGATATATACTATGAATGAGATACAATGTAACTAAAGGCTATGTACTCAAGATTTGTTCGACAAGTAAGATATATAGCAAAAGTAATAGCACAATTGTAACAAGTGACTAGCTCAAGTAATATGGAAGTAAAGAGCAATAATGAAATGAGCTAGTTTAGAGATTGTATCACCGAGCCTTCGGGAGCACCTATGAAGTATCAATCACTAATAACACTTGGATATGCCACTTGAGAGCTACTAGAATCTTGTTGATCATGAGAACCACTTGAGCTTGCAACATCATTGCTATGCATGGTTGGAGGAGAGAGCACTTGATCTTTGTCATCTTCAATATCAATCACTTGCTTTGGCCTTATATCACCAATATCTATGTTCTTCATGAGAGCCATTGGTTTCATCAAACTCAACATCATGGACTTCTTCAACTATTCTTGTTGTGTTGTTCCACACTCTATATGCTTTGCTTTTAGTGGAGTAACCGAGTAGAAACCCTTCATCACACTTCTTCTCAAACTTGCCAAGTCTTGTGCCCTTCTTCAATATATAACACTTGCACCCAAAGACCCAGAAATAAGCAATGTTGGGCTTTCTATCATTGAGGAGCTCATATGGTGTCTTCTTCAATAGAGGGTGACAATAGAGCCGGTTGCTATAATAGCATGCCGTGTTGATTGTTTCGGCCCAAAAAGAATCACTCACATTGTATTCACTAAGCATGGATCTTGACATGTCAATGAGTGTTCTATTCTTTCTTTCGACTATCCCATTGGATTGAGGTGTATACTTGGCCGAGAATTGATGTTTGATTCCAAACTCATCACATAGCTCATCAACCCTTGTGTTTCTAAACTCACTTCCATTATCACTTCTCACTTTCTTGATTCTTCTACCAAACTCATTTTGGCTTCTTTTGACAAAGGTTTTGAATATGCCAAACACTTCACTCTTGTCAACAAGAAAGAAGACCCATGTGTATTTTGTATAGTCATCCACTATCACAAATCTATACTTGTTTCCCCCAATACTTGCATATGTAGTTGGTCCAAACAAGTCCATGTGCAACAACTCAAGTGCATGTGTAGTGCTCATCATTCCTTTGTTAGGATGGGTATTTCCAACTTGCTTTCCCATTTGGCATGCACCACAAAGCTTGTCCTTCTCAAAGTGAACATCCTTTAGTCCTCTCACCATGTCATGCTTTACTAGCCTCTTTAGTTGCTTCATTCCAACATGTCCCAAGCGCCTATGCTATAGCCAACCCATACTTGATTTGGTGAATAAGCATGTTGTCAATTGAGCTTCACTTGCATCAAAGTCTACCAAATAGAGATTCTCATATCTAAATCCTTTGAACACCAAGTCACTTCCATCAACACTCACTATCTCCACATAAACAACATCAAATATGCATTTGAATCCCAAATCACACAATTGTGCCACAGCGTCAATAGGTTGAAGTTGAGAGATTCCACTAATAGCACATTGGATATGCTCAAGTCATTTGATATTGCAATCTTGCCCAAGCCTTTGACCTTGCCTTTCTTGTTGTCACCAAATGTGATAGCATCCGCATGATCATTGCCACTAGTGTTGATTGATTTGAACATTCTTCTGTAACACTCTGGTGTTAAACAGACGAAAACTTGACATGTCATCATATGCACTGGCATTTCATCTGAGTTGATAACCTAAGTATGCATTCACTAAAAACAAGTTTAATTCATCATGCTTGTGCTTAGTTGATAAGGAGTGCTTAAGTTTGAAACCCTAGCTTATGTCTTCTTATGTGGTGAATAGTGCTCTTGTGCTATAAAAGGGTGTTTTGGTAATCTCATATATAGTAACTGAATTTTGGACCAAACTTTGGTATTATGTCTCAAAGGTGTATTTGGGAGCATGTTTCAAGTCACCATTGAGGTATAATTCAAATTTGGTTGAAATCCAAATAAATAATTTAATTAATTTGAAAATCCTATTTTGTCCCCTTTTTCATAATTCTAAATCTAAAAAGAATTTGGTCATGCTCTAAAAAGCAAAGTTACTCCATTTATGATAAGGATCAACTTTGATGTATAAAGTTTTTCAAGATTTCATACGAAATCAAAAGTAATTGTGAAAATACACTTTTGCCCTTTTATGTCCCCTTTTGAATTTCAAATCCTAATTCAAAATCTAAGCATATTTTGCATATGTTGCAAAAATAAAAGATCTCTATTGTCAGTACATCAAGTTCGGAGTTTCTTAGGATTAGCAGGGTATTATCGTAGATTTATCCCTGACTTCTCCAAGATCTCTAAACCAATGACAACACTGCTAAAGAATGACACCAAGTTTGTGTGGTCATCGGAATGTGAAGAAGCTTTTCAGACTTTGAAAAAGTTATTGACAACTGCACCAGTATTAGCTCAGCCAGACATTGAAAAATCCTTTGATGTTTATTGTGATGCTTCAGGCAAAGGCATTGGGTGTGTACTGATGCAAGAAGGCAGAGTCATTGCCTATGCTTCACGACAGCTTAAGCGGCACGAAGAACATTATCCAACACATGATCTAGAGTTGGCAGCTGTAGTCCATGCTCTGAAGATCTGGCGATATTATTTGTTGGGTAATACTTGTCACATATATACTGATCATAAAAGCTTGAAATACATCTTCACTTAGTCTGAGTTGAATATGCGTCAGAGAAGATGGTTAGAACTGATAAAAGATTATGATATTGAAGTGCACTATCACCCAGGTAAAGCCAATGTAGTGGCAGATGCACTCAGTCGAAAGTGTCCTTGTCTGGAAGTCAAGCCGATAGATATTACCTTGTGCCATGAGTTTGAAAGGTTAAGCCTTGAAATGATACCACAAGGAAATCTTGTAAATGTGACCGTTCAATCATCCATTAAAGATCAGATCATTGCAGCCCAGAAGGAAAGCAAGGGTATGATCCATCTGAAAGAAAAGATTCACTCTGAGCAGAATTCCAATTTCAAAATAGATGAAGCTGGAGTGATTTGGTTCAAGGATCGGTTAGTGGTTCCAAAGGTTCCTGAGCTCAGAAAGCAGATTCTTGATGAAGCTCATGCAACAAGATTTTCAGTACATCCAGGCAGTAATAAGATATATCATGATCTGAAACAGAGATTCTGGTGGACTAAGATGAAACTTGAAATTGCTAGTTATGTAGCTAAATGTGATACTTGTCAGAAAGTGAAGGCAGTTCATCTTAGGTCTGCTGGAGAATTGCAACCATTGCCAATTCCATCTTGGAAGTGGGATGACATTAGTATGGATTTCATAGTGGGTCTGCCCAGGACATCAAAAGGGTTTGATTCCATATGGGTCATTGTTGATCGTCTGACCAAATCAGCTCATTTCATATCTGTTAAAACAACATATCCAGCATCTAGTTATGCCAAGATATATTTTGACAGAATTGTGAGTCTGCATGGTGTTCCAAAGACTATCGTGTCTGATAGAGGGACACAGTTTGTCAATGTTTTCTGGCGGCACTTACATAAGTCCTTGGATACCAAGCTTCTGCATAGTACAGCTTATCATCCACAGACTGGAGGTCAGACTGAAAGAGTTAATCAGATCTTAGAAGATATATTAAGATCCTGTGTACTCAATTATTCAGAGAAATGGGATGAATGTTTGCCTTTAGCAGAGTTCTCTTACAATAATAGTTATCAAGAGAGCATTAAGATGGCACCATTTGAAGCTCTGTATGGCAGAAGATGTAGAACACCTTTAAACTGGTCTGAACCTGGAGAACGTAGTCTCTTCGGAGTTGACTTAGTTAAGGAAGCTGAAGAAAAAGTCAGGTTGATTCGAGAGAACATGAAGATAGCACAATCCAGGCAAAAGAGTTATGCCGATAAGAGACGTCGGTCTCTTACCTTTAAAGTTGGTGATTATGTTTATCTCAAGGTATCACCAATGAAAGGCGTTACTCGATTTGGAATCAAAGGAAAGTTGGCACCTCGATATATAGGTCCCTATCAAATCCTTAAAAGATGTGGAAAGGTGGCATATCAACTTGATTTACCGCCACAACTATCATCAGTTCATAATGTGTTCCATGTTTCTCAGTTAAAGAAATGTCTTCAAGTGCCTGATCATGTCATTCATGTTGAAGAGATTGAATTAGAGCCTGATCTGACATACTCAGAGTATCCTATCAAGATTCTTGACCAGAAAGATCGAGTCACTCGAAAAAGAACTGTCAAGTTCTACAAGGTTCAATGGAATCAACATACGGAAGATGAAGCCACGTGGGAGTCAGAAGAGTTTCTCTTAGAAAGTTTTCCTGAGTTTCTTTCTTTTGTCTAGTCCTTGTAATCTGTAATATGATGACCTATCCCCTGTTTTATGTAAAGGTTAGTAATGGAAGTGCCTGACACATTTCCTTTTCCATTAGTTAGCCTACAGGTTAAATCTCGGGACGAGATTTCTTTAAGGGGGAAAGAGCTGTAACACTCTGGTGTTAAACAGACTAAAACTTGACATGTCATCATATGCACTGGCATTTCATCTGAGTTGATAACCTAAGTATGCATTCACTAAAAAAAAGTTTAATTCATCATGCTTGTGCTTAGTTGATAAGGAGTGCTTAAGTTTGAAACCCTAGCTTATGTCTTCTTATGTGGTGAATAGTGCTCTTGTGCTATAAAAGGGTGTTTTGGTAATCTCATATATAGTAACTGAATTTTGGACCAAACTTTGGTATTATGTCTCAAAGGTGTATTTGGGAGCATGTTTCAAGTCACCATTGAGGTATAATTCGAATTTGGTTGAAATCCAAATAAATAATTTAATTAATTTGAAAATCCTATTTTGTCCCCTTTTTCATAATTCTAAATCTAAAAAGAATTTGGTCATGCTCTAAAAAGCAAAGTTACTCCATTTATGATAGGGATCAACTTTGATGTATAAAGTTTTTCAAGTTTTCATACGAAATCAAAAGTAATTGTGAAAATACACTTTTGCCCTTTTATGTCCCCTTTTGAATTTCAAATCCTAATTCAAAATCTAAGCATATTTTGCATATGTTGCAAAAATAAAAGATGTTCAGTATTTAATTCTGAGCATTTGATATTTTAACATATTTTCATCTTATATTCAAAAATCTGAAGTAATTTCAAAATAGCCGAAAGGGTATAAAGGAAAAAGGGGGGGGATAAGTTTCTTCTCCTGTTCATGGCGGTGGGAAGCTGATCTTTGATCAGCGCTGCCAGCGCGTAGGGCGCCGATCTCTCTCGATTGGGCACGCACCTGACTCCGTGGTGAAGTTAAGCAGCTGCTGGCGCTCTCCCTTGCTCCGTGGCGCCTTCTCCTGAGCTCGCCGTCGCCGTTTCGCCACCGAGGCACCGACGGGCTCAACTCCAAGCCAATCCCAAATTCACTCCAAACCGAGTGTCCTCATCCAAAATTGACCGCAGCCATAACTTCCTTACCTCCTTGCGCATCTCTAGAACCCATCCCTTCTACCTCTACTGCCTCAGAGAGCTTGTGCTCGCCGTTCTTCTTCCCGCCGGGCGAAAACGCCGCCGAGCTCGACCTCGCCGTGGTCAGCCCATCCGGGCACTCCTCTGCTCTCCCTGTCTCGTGTTTCTGTTTTGCCTTGACCCCAGGATACTCATTGGCTCGATGGTTTTCCGTTTGGTGCTCAGGTCTCGCCGGAACATCGTCTGCTTCGCCGGAGCTCGCCGCCGCAAGTCACTGCTCCGGGGACTTCTTCTTTCCGTTCATCCTCCGCTCGAACCAGCTACGCAGCCAGCATCAGGGTGAGCTACTGGAGCTTCCTAGCCCCTCCGTTCTTTTGCTACCGGCCTAAGTTCGCCGGAACAGCTTCGCCGTGATCCGGTCCGCCGCCGTGCGTGGCCAGGCTTCACCAGAATGGTAGCGTTTAGGGTTAGGGACTCTATCGGTTGCGGGTGACTTGCCGGTGCTTGTGCTCACGTTAGTCGGGTCTCTAATGGCCGGAGTTGACCGGCGTAGGGTTCGCCGGCGCTCGGTGCGCCGCCGTCCTCTCTGGCCGGCGTCGGGGACTTCGCAGTTGCGAAGACGGTAAAGTGCAGGGGGCTGGATGCAAAGTCCATGGCACATGTGAATAGCGCTCTGGACTGCGGGTTGTTTCCTTAGAAGCCGAAGGGCTTTTCTGCAAAAGCGCCAGGGCGCACGGGCGGGAGCCTGGCCGGGCCGGCTTTCGCGTGCGCTGGGCCGCCGGAATCGGGCCGAAAGCCCAGTTAGGCTTAGATTTCAGTTTTTCTTTTTATAGCTTTTTGCACAGTAGCTAGTTTTGTTATTTTTGCTATAATTATTCTATAGCTCTGTTAATTATGAAATTTTACATGTTAGATGATAGCATGTCTGTGCTAATATAAAATTACAAAACTTGTGTTTTGAGCACCTTTGCTATAATAATTAAATCCATGCTTTAATTAATAAATGCAACTTTGATGAATTATGTAATTTTCTGTGTGTCTCCTAAAATAATGAAATTTGACATGTGAGTTTATGTTACTAATATCTACCTTCATGTTTAATTCCAGCTCTGTTTGATAAAGTATGATTTATTCATAAGTAAAGACTATTTTAAATGACTTATAAAATAAATAGAAATAGTTAATCACTTTAGATTTGTGTGATTTTTGGAAATTGTTTGACAACCAGTGGAAAATTAGCATGAATTGCTCCCTGGTTATGGATTCCTTTATGCAAATAATCTTTTGTTGCTTGTTAGTTACATAACCTTGCTTAATGAAAATAATAAAACTTGCTTAGTAATAATATATGGTTTAATAGCTAAGTTAGTTTGTTTTTATATCATGAAGGAAAGTTGTACTCAAGATAGTTAAGTTTGTTATTATCCAAAGAACATGTACCCTGTCTTAATCATTTCATGAACATCTCATTGATCATGCATATGCACTTCTACGTGTAGATCTCGTTTCGGAAGAACCGGATCCACAGTGGGTTTCTTCTGAGAGTTTGGATCCTTCTGGTTTTTCTGAGTCACCGGACTTCACTGATCACCAAGGCAAGCCCCGGACATTAAACCTATCCTTGTATTTTTATAAAGTTATTTATATCACTTGAGTTAATATGATGCATTAAGTGAATAGGAGTTGAGTGAACCCTATTTGATGCATTACCGACCTTGATGATTCCAATATTTAACCTTGATATCCGTTTTATGAAAATACTTAGTATGCTTAGCCATGCTTTACTTACTTCATAATAGTAAGTACTTTTAAAAATGGTTGCTATGTTATGGAAATACTGAATCTTGAGACAACATGATAATTATAGTAACTTACATCAAGAATGGAGTCTTGTTGTAAGGTTACTCAACCTAGGACCTTATCGTTGTTGGCCTGCTGTGATTGAGACCTTTGAGTACAGCCCACATGTGGTGGTAAGCCTCATCTATAGCTATTCCGATACTTGAGAACGGCCAACCGCGTACTGGGAGTGGAGAGATGGCGGGAGTAGCGTGGACCCTCGGGGCTATGAGATAGTCGGGTTCGAGGTGTACTGTACTCTCGGGTGACGCTGGACCCGTTCTTGTATGGGAGGATCTATAGATAGGGTTGACATATGCAAGATTAAGATCTACATATGTCGTGTGGTACTGAATCCCCAGCTGGGTTTAAACGATTCGAATCGCCGTGTTTCCTCGGATATGGAGCCTCAATCCACTGACTCGCACCGTAGTAATAATTGAATCTTTATGAGATGGGAACTACAGATGTGATATGCTTATGAAGGTTTGAGAATTTTTAGATAGTCATGAAAGTTAATCTTGAGTTAAAACTTGAAAGTAGGGTTTTTCTATTAGTAAGCTTTTATGCAAAAGAAATGTTTTGATCTTGCTTAAGACTTACCTTGAATCCCTATAACTTTCATACCTGAGTCTTCTCCTCTTTTCTAGACGGTTAAGTCTTGTTGAGTACTTTTGTACTCAGGGTTCGTTAACCTTTGTTGCAGGTGAGTTTATTGATCATCCTTTTGGTGGTCAATGTTTCTTCACTCTTGTGGAGGAGAGTGATGATGACTCTGATGTTTGACCTTGGGCAAGTAACAAAAGTTGTGTGGTATATGTAATATAAAGTTCCGAACCTTTATGTATCAAATACTTATGGTTTGTAAACTTTTAAGTTTCAATCTATGGTATATAACTTTTCCGCTTTTACTCTGATTTATCTTATCTATAAAACTGTTGTAATACTGTGATGCTTGACGAGGGAATTCCTGAAAAGAATGTAACGTGGATGATTCGGGTTTCCCGAGGACACCCGATAGATCTCTTGAGTCATTTGGAACTCGTGCACGCCAATCAGAAGTCTTTAGGACAATGATGGGTGCATGTGGGCCACTTAATTCAGGAGGTTCTGCCACAGCTGGTATCAGAGCAGGTTCCCTTAGAAAGTATAACAGTATTCATTTTTGAAAACTTCAAAAGTTTTGAGTCAAACTAAATTTCAAATTAGTTTGAGTCCAAATTGCTTCTAGACTTGTCTTATGCTTCTGACTTGCCTTAATTCATTCTTTAGCTTATCCTTCTATCTAAATGAATCTATTTTTAGTATAGTTATGGTGATATTTATATCTAAGGAACAATGCTTATAACATTATAATATTGCCCTAATTGTGAAAAGAAAGTTTATTCACTTTTATAATAAGTGACTAATTTAAAGATAATTATTTGTTTGATGTGTGTTTGTTCGTAAGTACGTTTCATGCATCATGATTGATAACATATAATTAATTTTTTTTCCTCTTAAAGTTGTATCTAAGGGTAGAAATAGAGTCAATATGTCTATCTAATTATAAAACTCTGTCTCTTAATCTTGGAACATATATAGTTCTAATATTCAAAATAAATATATTTTAGCAGATGGCCCGTACCAAGTAGACCGCACGCAAGTGTACCGGACCTCGAGGTGTTCCTCGACACGTTCTTGCCCCAAGAGATGATGAACCCGCTGATAGTGTGGGAAGCAACCAGCCAGTGGTTGCTTATGAAGAAGGTGAAGGTAGTAACAGTGCCTCGTCACAACTTCAGGTGGAAGTAGACCGCCTGTACATGGAGTTGGCAAGGGCGAATGGAGAAAGGTTGAGGGGTACCAGAGAGAGAGAAGAGTTAAGTGAGCAGTTGCAGTACCACCACGAGCAGCATCAAGAGTATGAGTGCAAGTGGAGGAAGGCCGTCGAGCAGAGGAATCGGGCACGAATCCGGGTAGATGTAATGAGGGATAATCAGAACCTCATGGAGATCCACCATGCTGACCTACACAGGCAGGTGGAGGAGCTGACTGCACGGTTGCAGCCAGAACCTGCTACACCACCTACTCCTGAAATAGAATCTGAGGTGGAAGCAGAAGAAGAAGAAGAAGATGAGGAGTTAGAGCCGGTGGATTATGAGGTCTTCTCTGGGGAAGAGTGATAGATCTGGAGGTTGAGTAGACATGAGATGTATGATAGTGTGATCTTTCTGACTTTGTAACCTAGTTAGTCAGAAAACCTCTAGTATGGTCAGTGTGTAAGATAGTGGTTTCAGTAGTCCTGCCCAAGAGCGGACTTGTATGATAAATAAGTTGAGCATGGTATGCATGTTATGATGTATAAATATGAATGTTAATCAAAGTATGGTTTGTTTTAAACAGATGCCTGCTCACACACGTGGCGCTAGTGCTTCCCATGGTGGGGATGATGTCCCTAATGCACCACCAGTTCCACCCTCTTTGGCTGATGCAATTGCAGCATTGGTCAATGCAACAACTCTGTTAGCACAAAATTAGAATGTTGGTCAACGTGGTCGTGGCCGTAACAACAGAGAAGAGACAACATATGTTGATTTCACTGATACCCGTCCTCCAGTGTTCATTAAAGCTGATGAACCTCTTGAAGCTGATGATTGGCTCCGCACCATGGAACAAAAATTCAGTCTTATCAACTGCACTGAAGTCCAGAAGCCAGCATTTGCAGCTCAGCAACTTCGAGGAGCCGCAGGGGTTTGGTGGGCAAATTTACTAGCTGTTCAACCAGCCGATCACCGAATCACTTGGACTGAATTCAAGGAGGCCTTCAGGGCTCATTATATTCCAGATGGAGTTATGAAGATGAAGCTTGAAGAGTTCTTAGCTCTCCGTCAGGGAGATGAGCCAGTTATGCAGTACATTGGGAAGTTTAATCATCTGTCCCAATATGCCTTTGACCAGGTCAACACTGATAAGAAGAAGAAGGCATGTTTCATGAGAGGATTGAATACAAAGCTTCAGTCTATGATGACAACTTGTGGCAATATAAATTATCATGAGACAGTGAATGTTGCTATATCTAGTGAAGAAAAGAACCGCAAGCATAAGGAGGCTAAGAAGAAGAAGGGAGTTGTGTTAGGATCTGGATCATCTGGCGGCAACAAGAAGCGTCAGAGGCTGGTATATCATCCAGTCCAGCAGTTCCGCCCATCTTATCGTCCACCTTACCGTCCGCCTCAGCAGCAGAATCCTCAGAGGACTTTTGCAAGGCCTGCTATGCCTTTCAATGTTCAACGTCAGTCGAATGTTCCTGCCATTCGTCCACCAGTGCCACAAGCTACAAATTATCCATGCTTCAATTGTGAAAAGACTGGACATTTCTCTCATGAATGTCCTTATCCAAGGCAGAATGTTCCCAATGCCAATGTACCAAGGCCAGCGGGAAATCAGCAAGCAAACCAGAATAAGGGAAATGCACAGAACAATCAGAAGGGTAAGGGTACTCAGAAAACAGGAAAGGTTTTCCATACTCAGATAGAAGCTCTTCCTGAAGGAGAACCTGTTATGCTTGGTATGTTCCCTGTTGCTCAACACCCAGCACTTACACTTTTTGATTCTGGTGCATCACATACTTTCATGAATAAAACATTTGCGGAGAAGCATAATATACCTATTGGTGAAACCAAAGATGAATTCTTTATACAGTCGCCTGGGGGTCGACTATGTACTAAGGAAATGGTACATCAGGTACCTATAGATCTAGGTGGATATATATTTCCAACATCCATGATAGTTTTAAAAGATCCAAGTATAGATGTGATCTTGGGTATGAACTGGATGAACCAGAGAGGTGCAGTGATAGACACCTTGAATAGAACCATCAAGCTCAACTTACCTAATAGCAAGTCTCAACTTCTTGTCCATCTTCCTACTCTTAAGAGGGCAATTGAGCGAGTGTGTGCTACCTCTGTTAAGGAAATCAAAGACATTCCGGTGGTCTGTGAGTTTCCTGATGTGTTCCCAGAAGATTTACCTAGTTTGCCACCTGATCGTGATGTGGAGTTTGAAATAGAACTCAAACCAGGGACAACACCAATAGCCAGAAGAGCTTATAGAATGCCACCAAAAGAGTTAGCAGAGTTGAAAACTCAGTTACAAGGTTTGCTAGATAAAGGTTTCATTCGACCTAGTTCATCACCATGGGGTTGTCCAACGATCTTTGTGAAGAAGAAGGACAATACCTTAAGGTTATGTGTTGATTATCGTCCTTTGAATGAAGTGACAATCAAGAACAAGTATCCTTTGCCCCGTATTGATCTTCTCTTTGATCAACTTGCTGGTGCGAAGGTATTCTCGAAGATAGATTTGAGATCGGGGTATCATCAGATCAAGATCAAACCAGAAGATGTTCCGAAAACAGCATTCACTACCAGATATGGTCTGTATGAATATCTAGTCATGTCCTTTGGTCTGACCAATGCCCCAGCACACTTCATGTACTTGATGAATTCAGTGTTTATGCCAGAGCTAGATAAGTTCATAGTTGTGTTTATTGATGATATTCTCATCTATTCCAAAACCAAAGAGGAGCATGCAGAACATCTCAGGATAGTGTTGACTCGCCTGAGAGAACATCAGTTATATGCTAAATTTAGTAAATGTGAGTTCTGGATAGATAAAGTTCAATTCTTGGGTCATGTTTTGTCAGCTGAAGGTGTTGCAGTAGATCCAAGTAAAGTCCAAGAAGTTCTTGACTGGAAGTCACCAACGTCAGTACATCAAGTTCGGAGTTTCTTAGGATTAGCAGGGTATTATCGTAGATTTATCCCTAACTTCTCCAAGATCTCTAAACCAATGACAACACTGCTAAAGAATGACACCAAGTTTGTGTGGTCATCGGAATGTGAAGAAGCTTTTCAGACTTTGAAAAAGTTATTGACAACTGCACCAGTATTAGCTCAGCCAGACATTGAAAAATCCTTTGATGTATATTGTGATGCTTCAGGCAAAGGCATTGGGTGTGTACTGATGCAAGAAGGCAGAGTCATTGCCTATGCTTCACGACAGCTTAAGCGGCACGAAGAACATTATCCAACACATGATCTAGAGTTGGCAGCTGTAGTCCATGCTCTGAAGATCTGGCGACATTATTTGTTGGGTAATACTTGTCACATATATACTGATCATAAAAGCTTGAAATACATCTTCACTTAGTCTGAGTTGAATATGCGTCAGAGAAGATGGTTAGAACTGATAAAAGATTATGATATTGAAGTGCACTATCACCCAGGTAAAGCCAATGTAGTGGCAGATGCACTCAGTCGAAAGGGTCCTTGTCTGGAAGTCAAGCCGATAGATATTACCTTGTGCCATGAGTTTGAAAGGTTAAGCCTTGAAATGATACCACAAGGAAATCTTGTAAATGTGACCGTTCAATCATCCATTAAAGATCAGATCATTGCAGCCCAGAAGGAAAGCAAGGGTATGATCCATCTGAAAGAAAAGATTCACTCTGAGCAGAATTCCAATTTCAAAATAGATGAAGCTGGAGTGATTTGGTTCAAGGATCGGTTAGTGGTTCCAAAGGTTCTTGAGCTCAGAAAGCAGATTCTTGATGAAGCTCATGCAACAAGATTTTCAGTACATCCAGGCAGTAATAAGATATATCATGATCTGAAACAGAGATTCTGGTGGACTAAGATGAAACTTGAAATTGCTAGTTATGTAGCTAAATGTGATACTTGTCAGAAAGTGAAGGCAGTTCATCTTAGGTCTGCTGGAGAATTGCAACCATTGCCAATTCCATCTTGGAAGTGGGATGACATTAGTATGGATTTCATAGTGGGTCTGCCCAGGACATCAAAAGGGTTTGATTCCATATGGGTCATTGTTGATCGTCTGACCAAATCAGCTCATTTCATATCTGTTAAAACAACATATCCAGCATCTAGTTATGCCAAGATATATTTTGACAGAATTGTGAGTCTGCATGGTGTTCCAAAGACTATCGTGTCTGATAGAGGGACACAGTTTGTCAATGTTTTCTGGCGGCACTTACATAAGTCCTTGGATACCAAGCTTCTGCATAGTACAGCTTATCATCCACAGACTGGAGGTCAGACTGAAAGAGTTAATCAGATCTTAGAAGATATATTAAGATCCTGTGTACTCAATTATTCAGAGAAATGGGATGAATGTTTGCCTTTAGCAGAGTTCTCTTACAATAATAGTTATCAAGAGAGCATTAAGATGGCACCATTTGAAGCTCTGTATGGCAGAAGATGTAGAACACCTTTAAACTGGTCTGAACCTGGAGAACGTAGTCTCTTCGGAGTTGACTTAGTTAAGGAAGCTGAAGAAAAAGTCAGGTTGATTCGAGAGAACATGAAGATAGCACAATCCAGGCAAAAGAGTTATGCCGATAAGAGACGTCGGTCTCTTACCTTTAAAGTTGGTGATTATGTTTATCTCAAGGTATCACCAATGAAAGGCGTTACTCGATTTGGAATCAAAGGAAAGTTGGCACCTCAATATATAGGTCCCTATCAAATCCTTAAAAGATGTGGAAAGGTGGCATATCAACTTGATTTACCGCCACAACTATCATCAGTTCATAATGTGTTCCATGTTTCTCAGTTAAAGAAATGTCTTCAAGTGCCTGATCATGTCATTCATGTTGAAGAGATTGAATTAGAGCCTGATCTGACATACTCAGAGTATCCTATCAAGATTCTTGACCAGAAAGATCGAGTCACTCGAAAAAGAACTGTCAAGTTCTACAAGGTTCAATGGAATCAACATACGGAAGATGAAGCCACGTGGGAGTCAGAAGAGTTTCTCTTAGAAAGTTTTCCTGAGTTTCTTTCTTCTGTCTAGTCCTTGTAATCTGTAATATGATGACCTATCCCCTGTTTTATGTAAAGGTTAGTAATGGAAGTGCCTGACACATTTCCTTTTCCATTAGTTAGCCTACAGGTTAAATCTCGGGACGAGATTTCTTTAAGGGGGAAAGAGCTGTAACACTCTGGTGTTAAACAGACTAAAACTTGACATGTCATCATATGCACTGGCATTTCATCTGAGTTGATAACCTAAGTATGCATTCACTAAAAAAAAGTTTAATTCATCATGCTTGTGCTTAGTTGATAAGGAGTGCTTAAGTTTGAAACCCTAGCTTATGTCTTCTTATGTGGTGAATAGTGCTCTTGTGCTATAAAAGGGTGTTTTGGTAATCTCATATATAGTAACTGAATTTTGGACCAAACTTTGGTATTATGTCTCAAAGGTGTATTTGGGAGCATGTTTCAAGTCACCATTGAGGTATAATTCGAATTTGGTTGAAATCCAAATAAATAATTTAATTAATTTGAAAATCCTATTTTGTCCCCTTTTTCATAATTCTAAATCTAAAAAGAATTTGGTCATGCTCTAAAAAGCAAAGTTACTCCATTTATGATAGGGATCAACTTTGATGTATAAAGTTTTTCAAGTTTTCATACGAAATCAAAAGTAATTGTGAAAATACACTTTTGCCCTTTTATGTCCCCTTTTGAATTTCAAATCCTAATTCAAAATCTAAGCATATTTTGCATATGTTGCAAAAATAAAAGATGTTCAGTATTTAATTCTGAGCATTTGATATTTTAACATATTTTCATCTTATATTCAAAAATCTGAAGTAATTTCAAAATAGCCGAAAGGGTATAAAGGAAAAAGGGGGGGGGGATAAGTTTCTTCTCCTGTTCATGGCGGTGGGAAGCTGATCTTTGATCAGCGCTGCCAGCGCGTAGGGCGCCGATCTCTCTCGATTGGGCACGCACCTGACTCCGTGGTGAAGTTAAGCAGCTGCTGGCGCTCTCCCTTGCTCCGTGGCGCCTTCTCCTGAGCTCGCCGTCGCCGTTTCGCCACCGAGGCACCGACGGGCTCAACTCCAAGCCAATCCCAAATTCACTCCAAACCGAGTGTCCTCATCCAAAATTGACCGCAGCCATAACTTCCTTACCTCCTTGCGCATCTCTAGAACCCATCCCTTCTACCTCTACTGCCTCAGAGAGCTTGTGCTCGCCGTTCTTCTTCCCGCCGGGCGAAAACGCCGCCGAGCTCGACCTCGCCGTGGTCAGCCCATCCGGGCACTCCTCTGCTCTCCCTGTCTCGTGTTTCTGTTTTGCCTTGACCCCAGGATACTCATTGGCTCGATGGTTTTCCGTTTGGTGCTCAGGTCTCGCCGGAACATCGTCTGCTTCGCCGGAGCTCGCCGCCGCAAGTCACTGCTCCGGGGACTTCTTCTTTCCGTTCATCCTCCGCTCGAACCAGCTACGCAGCCAGCATCAGGGTGAGCTACTGGAGCTTCCTAGCCCCTCCGTTCTTTTGCTACCGGCCTAAGTTCGCCGGAACAGCTTCGCCGTGATCCGGTCCGCCGCCGTGCGTGGCCAGGCTTCACCAGAATGGTAGCGTTTAGGGTTAGGGACTCTATCGGTTGCGGGTGACTTGCCGGTGCTTGTGCTCACGTTAGTCGGGTCTCTAATGGCCGGAGTTGACCGGCGTAGGGTTCGCCGGCGCTCGGTGCGCCGCCGTCCTCTCTGGCCGGCGTCGGGGACTTCGCAGTTGCGAAGACGGTAAAGTGCAGGGGGCTGGATGCAAAGTCCATGGCACATGTGAATAGCGCTCTGGACTGCGGGTTGTTTCCTTAGAAGCCGAAGGGCTTTTCTGCAAAAGCGCCAGGGCGCACGGGCGGGAGCCTGGCCGGGCCGGCTTTCGCGTGCGCTGGGCCGCCGGAATCGGGCCGAAAGCCCAGTTAGGCTTAGATTTCAGTTTTTCTTTTTATAGCTTTTTGCACAGTAGCTAGTTTTGTTATTTTTGCTATAATTATTCTATAGCTCTGTTAATTATGAAATTTTACATGTTAGATGATAGCATGTCTGTGCTAATATAAAATTACAAAACTTGTGTTTTGAGCACCTTTGCTATAATAATTAAATCCATGCTTTAATTAATAAATGCAACTTTGATGAATTATGTAATTTTCTGTGTGTCTCCTAAAATAATGAAATTTGACATGTGAGTTTATGTTACTAATATCTACCTTCATGTTTAATTCCAGCTCTGTTTGATAAAGTATGATTTATTCATAAGTAAAGACTATTTTAAATGACTTATAAAATAAATAGAAATAGTTAATCACTTTAGATTTGTGTGATTTTTGGAAATTGTTTGACAACCAGTGGAAAATTAGCATGAATTGCTCCCTGGTTATGGATTCCTTTATGCAAATAATCTTTTGTTGCTTGTTAGTTACATAACCTTGCTTAATGAAAATAATAAAACTTGCTTAGTAATAATATATGGTTTAATAGCTAAGTTAGTTTGTTTTTATATCATGAAGGAAAGTTGTACTCAAGATAGTTAAGTTTGTTATTATCCAAAGAACATGTACCCTGTCTTAATCATTTCATGAACATCTCATTGATCATGCATATGCACTTCTACGTGTAGATCTCGTTTCGGAAGAACCGGATCCACAGTGGGTTTCTTCTGAGAGTTTGGATCCTTCTGGTTTTTCTGAGTCACCGGACTTCACTGATCACCAAGGCAAGCCCCGGACATTAAACCTATCCTTGTATTTTTATAAAGTTATTTATATCACTTGAGTTAATATGATGCATTAAGTGAATAGGAGTTGAGTGAACCCTATTTGATGCATTACCGACCTTGATGATTCCAATATTTAACCTTGATATCCGTTTTATGAAAATACTTAGTATGCTTAGCCATGCTTTACTTACTTCATAATAGTAAGTACTTTTAAAAATGGTTGCTATGTTATGGAAATACTGAATCTTGAGACAACATGATAATTATAGTAACTTACATCAAGAATGGAGTCTTGTTGTAAGGTTACTCAACCTAGGACCTTATCGTTGTTGGCCTGCTGTGATTGAGACCTTTGAGTACAGCCCACATGCGGTGGTAAGCCTCATCTATAGCTATTCCGATACTTGAGAACGGCCAACCGCGTACTGGGAGTGGAGAGATGGCGGGAGTAGCGTGGACCCTCGGGGCTATGAGATAGTCGGGTTCGAGGTGTACTGTACTCTCGGGTGACGCTGGACCCGTTCTTGTATGGGAGGATCTATAGATAGGGTTGACATATGCAAGATTAAGATCTACATATGTCGTGTGGTACTGAATCCCCAGCTGGGTTTAAACGATTCGAATCGCCGTGTTTCCTCGGATATGGAGCCTCAATCCACTGACCCGCACCGTAGTAATAATTGAATCTTTATGAGATGGGAACTACAGATGTGATATGCTTATGAAGGTTTGAGAATTTTTAGATAGTCATAAAAGTTAATCTTGAGTTAAAACTTGAATGTAGGGTTTTTCTATTAGTAAGCTTTTATGCAAAAGAAATGTTTTGATCTTGCTTAAGACTTACCTTGAATCCCTACAACTTTCATACCTGAGTCTTCTCCTCTTTTCTAGACGGTTAAGTCTTGTTGAGTACTTTTGTACTCAGGGTTCATTAACCTTTGTTGCAGGTGAGTTTATTGATCATCCTTTTGGTGGTCAATGTTTCTTCACTCTTGTGGAGGAGAGTGATGATGACTCTGATGTTTGACCTTAGGCAAGTATCAAAAGTTGTGTGGTATATGTAATATAAAGTTCCGAACCTTTATGTATCAAATACTTATGGTTTGTAAACTTTTAAGTTTCAATCTATGGTATATAACTTTTCCGCTTTTACTCTGATTTATCTTATCTATAAAACTGTTGTAATACTGTGATGCTTGACGAGGGAATTCCTGAAAAGAATGTAACGTGGATGATTCGGGTTTCCCGAGGACACCCGACAGATCTCTTGAGTCATTTGGAACTCGTGCACGCCAATCAGAAGTCTTTAGGACAATGATGGGTGCATGTGGGCCACTTAATTTAGGAGGTTCTGCCACATCTTCCATCTCCGGTCATGTGTTGAGTGCACCCACTATCAAGCACCCAATGCCTTCCTCCCGCTTTAAAGTTTACCTACAAAAGAGATCAATTCTTTTTAGGTACCCAAATCTTTTTTTGTCCTCCAAGGTTAGTCACCAAGCTCTTGGGCACCCAAATTGCCTTCTTCTTTGGGCCAACCATGGGTGCACCAATGTACTTAGCCTTCACACCATTAGTGCCCTTTGTAAGCATGTAACAAGAATCAAACCGAATAGATGGAACATAAGCATTGTTCTTGTTCTTATTCTTGTTAAAGAAATTTTGCTCTACATGCCCGAATTGCTTGCAACTATAGCAATACCGACCATTGCTCTTCTCAAAATGAGTCTTGTGAGTAGCAAAGGCCGCCTTGCCCTTCTTGGGGGTATAGCCAAGTCCCTCCTTGTTGAGTGGACACCTTTGGCTACCCAAGCACTTAAGCAAGCGGGCATCTCCACCATAGGCATTGCCTAAAGCATGAGTGAGCTCATTCACCTTGTTCTTAATGTTCTCATTTTCTACCACTAATGATGAGTCACAAGTAGTATAAGTGGTCTTTTTAGTTGAGCTAGATGATGATGATGCATTTGTGGGAGCAATAATAATAGGAGCATAAAATGATTCATAAAGTATATCACATGTAACTCCTACATTGCATGTCTCTACAACATCCTCAATTTTACTTTGATCAAGGAGGGAGGAGTGGGCTTCCTTAAGCCTAGTGTGAGCTTGATCAAGCTTCTCATGGGCTTCCTCTAGCCTCTCATGAGTAGACTTGAGCTCATCAAAGGATTTCTCAAGAGCCTTGTTGGCCTTGCGCAATTCTTTGCACTCCTTCCTCTTAGTCTCAATGTAAGAGTGAGCATCTTGTAGCATGCTCATGAGGTCCTCCTTTGAGTACTCCTCATCATCATCACTCTCACTCTCACTCTCATCAGATGATACCAAAGCGGCCTTAGCCATGAAGCATGTCGATGGAGTGTTGAAGATAGAAGGCTTGCTTCAGATAGCAAGACTAGCCATAGCCTTCTTCTTGGTGGTCTTCCTCTCATCATCACTAGAATCATCATCATCGCTTGAGGAAGCATCACTATCCCAAGTCACAACATAGGAACCACCCTTCTTATTTTCCTTCTTCTTCTCCTTCTTTTCTTTTCTTTCTTTCTTGTCTTTCTTCTTGCTCTTCTTGTGATCATCATCTTCATCACTAGAATATGGAAAATCCGCAATGAAGTGATCCTTGCTCTTGCATCTATAACATCTTTTAGTTGTGCTTTTGGTTGCATCTCTTCTCTTTCTTGTTCCATATCCCTTCTTCTTCATGAACTTGCCAAATCTTTTGACAAATAGAGCCATCTCTTCATCATTCATTTCACTCAAGCTTGTATTAGCTTCATCATCACTTTCCTCCTTCTTTTCTTTCCCCTTGCTCTTGCTCTTAGAGGATGAACCCTTGAATGCCACGGTCTTCTTCTTCTCTTCCTCTTGGGCTCCCCCATCCCGTTCCACACGGTATGTGTCTTGGGTGACCACATCACCTAGTACTTGGTTTGGGGTTACCGTATCGAAACCTTCCCTCACTAGGATAGTTACCAAAGTATCAATCCTTGGTGGTAAGCATCTCAAGAACTTGTGAGAAAAGTCCTTGTCCTCCACCTTCTCTCCCAAAGCCTTCAAGTCATTGATGATCACTTGCAACCGGTGGAACATCTCCGGTATGCTTTCATCATCTTGCATCTTGAAGGTAGCAAGCTTGTCTTTGAGAATGTATAGCTTGGCACCCTTTACGGCCTTGGTGCCCTCATATGTTTCTTCCAATCTCTCCCATATCTCACTTGCTCTTTCAAGGTCCTTGATTTGCTCAAAGACTTTGGTGTCAAATGCTTCATAGAAAAGATTGATTGCCACATCATTCCATTGAAGCTTCTCTTCCTCTCTTGGAGTGGGACTTGTGGGGTCAATTACCACAAAATCATGCTCAATTACTTCCCATATCTTTCTATTCATTCCTCTTGTGAATGCACACATCTTTCTCTTCCAACAATCGAAGTTGGTGCCGTCAAGATGTGGTGGCTTCCCCATATAGTTGATTTGAGCCATTGCAACACCGGGGGATGTCAAGCCTCAAACAAACGGTGACCACTGCTCCGATACCTGTGGATACTTGGGTGTATACCGGATCTTGATATGATGAGTGATTGTCAACTGGTATGATGCGCATGTTCTTTGGCTTGTGTTGCGCAGGTGTCGAGCTCCGAGACGGTGATCGAAGGCAAGGTGAAGGTCAAGTAGAGACGTGATGTGCCGATGAACCTGGAGCGATGAAGGGCGGATGTGAGGCTTGGACTGACGGATCGGTGGCCTGAGGATCAGCTGTGGTGGCTGACAGCCTGGGACAACAACAAGTGAAGACATGTGGGTGGACGGGGTGCACGGGCGGTGCATCCCTCTACGGCGTCGGTTTGGTGGTTGAGGCCTAGAAAAACCACCGGGTGGATGGTTTCCAGGTTTGGGCCACAAAACCTGGGTGCTGCCGATTTCTGAGTTTGGGCCACAAAACTCGGGCGGAGGACGGTTTCCTGGTTTGGGCCTCAAAACCTGGGGCGATGGCGGGTTTCTGAGTTTGGGCCACAAAACTCAGCCTGAGGACTGGTTTCCCGGTTTCAGCCTCAAAACCGGGGGGAGGTCCAGGAGAAGGACGAACGGCGAGTGGCGGCATGTGGCGGCATCCGGTGAGGTCGCGTCGAGGCGAAGCTACCTGATGTGCGGGCGTGGCCGTCGGATCAACATCAACTTCGAGTTGGACAGGAATACCCTTAGGGTTATCCTGCTCGCTCATTAGCAGTAGGGGTAGAAGGGGAATAATTGTATTAGGCTATATTAGGAGAGGCAGCCCCTCCCTCCAAACCATCTCAGCCATTTGCTACTTTCACTTAGGGTTTCCTGTTCTCCCACATCCATGCTGTAGCTACTGTGATCCGCAGAGACGGCTTAATCATACATCTGTGTATTTGGATTTTGCGGAAACGGGATCGGATTCCCGTTGTCTCCTCGTGGGGACGAATTTCGGCTGGGAATTGAGATTGTGATTCGAGTTCTTGAGTTGTTCTTCGCGTTTTGCTTTTTGTCTCAATTTTCCCGTCGCTCAATGTCCCTCTACGCTGCGTCTTTTTCAAATCCACTTGAATCAACTTGTTCTTTGATGTGAGGAGAACATTTCCAACGAAGGAATTCATCTCAATCCTCACGAAAAAGTAGATCGGGTCGTTTCAAGTTTCGTGGCGACTTTTTCTTTGTTGCACCTTCCCCTTTGATTTCCTGGAGTTTGAGTTGATTTGAGCGGATGATTTCTTAGGAGTAGTCTTCCAACTACCTAGTGATCATCTTCTCCAAGTTTGGGATCAAGGGATTTTGGTTTGGATCGAATTTGAGGATATTTGGGAGAGGGGCGACCAAAATCGCCCTCTCTGGACAGCTGCGGACAGTCCGCCGTTGGGGTGCGGACAGTCCGGGCGTCGGGGCTGCAGCCGGAGCAGTGGCTGTGTGCCTCGGTGATTTTTGCCTCGGGTGACCAGCGGACACGCCGTTAAGGGTCGCGGAAATCGTTTTCATTCTCCAAACTTTCCCCTTTGGAGCGATGATATCCTCCGGGCTTCCCAATATGTAGAGGAACACTTGGGACAAGTTTGATCGAATCCCTATTTGATTTGATTGAGTTTTGGCTTCGAAATCTGAATTTTCCGAAGCTGCAGCGTGCAACCAGGACATGTCCGGTAGGAAACCCGGACATCTCCGGTAGTGAGACCTTGGAATTTTGAGCTCCAATTTTGTGTAGATCTTCCCTTAAGTGTCTACTTGCTCCTGTTAAAATTTCATAATTTGTGGACACCGTTTGATAGGGTTTTGGAATTTTCTCGCAAAACTGGTCTGGGCAGTGCATACCAGACACGTCCGGTAGGCAACCCGGACATGTCCGGTATTGAGACTTTGGCATTTTAAGCTGCAATTTTTGGGAGACCTTCCTGAGGGTGTGTATTACCTGTGGTTCAAATTTCACAATTTTTGGACACCGTTTGATACTGCTTTTGGTTTTTCTCCCAAGATTGGTCGCTGCAGTTTTGCAAACGCTCTGAGGCTCATTTGTGCTCCAGTAGTGTCCCGTTGTGCTTCTTGGAAGCACAAACCCTACATCTAGGGTCGTGGACACTGCCAAGTCCTTGTTTTACTTTTAGGGTGACTCTTTGGGACAAGGGCCATCGATTTCTCGAGAAAAAATTTGAGGCTCCCATTCACCCCCCCTCTGGTCACCAATTTGGTCCTTCAATTGGTATCGGAGCCAGTTAAGGACCTCTCTACCTTAACCGGTTCCAGATCCGCGAAGGCGACCTTTTTAGAGAGGTTTTTCTTTCGACTTTGTTTGTTGAGGTGTTGAGCTTTTGTCTTGCTAACGCTAACGGTGCTTTTGGAAATGACACCAAGTTCCTCTTCTAGTTTATCTTTGTCCTCAGAGTTGAAAGCTATCAAGGACGACATCTTGGGAAGAAGGAGGAGTGCAGTTGATGAGAGGGATCGCAAGGTGAATGATTTGTTGAACCTTCTACATGATGATGAGCTTTCACCAGAGGATCTTCTAAGTCAACTTGGCAAGGCCAAGAGAGGTACACTTGCTTGTGGTCTTGTGACCTTGCACAACCTATATGAGGCTTGCTCTAGGAATGATGAGCTTTGTGATACCTTGCGTAGAAAGGTTGAGAAGTTGAATTGCTCCATTGCGAGGTTGAAGTCTAGTACCTCTTTGCCTTGCACCTCCTGTGTTGACATGGATAGGAAGATTGATGAGCTAAGTTTTTCTCTTGTTAGCCTAAAATCTGAAAATGATATGTTGAAATTCAATGCTTCCAAACCATGCCTAGTTTGCATTGACTTGGGCAAGGACCTTGATTGTGCTAAAACTGAAATAGCCTTGCTTAAGTCAAATGCTTTGTTACCATGTGTTTCTTCTGAGTCTTTACATGCTGAAATTAATAAACTAAAATTGACTCACACGACATGTGTAGATGAACTTGAGCATGCTAGGGCTGAAATTGTTGAAATAAATTCTTGGCCTTGTAGCTTATGCTCTTTGAATGCAAATGCTTGCCTTACTTCTTGTGCTAACAATGATTCTTTGCTTGATGTGAATGGTGATGTTTCTTCCACCGATTTTATTTGCACATCATGCATTGATTTAGAAAAAGAAGTTTTGGTTTTGAAGTAAATGCGCGATGATATGAGCGCCAAGTTGGTTGAGCACAATGATATGAGTGCCAACCTTGAGAAGGAAATTGAACTCTTGCGTACCACATATGCCGAGTGCATTAGAAAGGAGATCGAAAATCTGAAAAATGCTCCTTGTGGTACTTGTGATCGCCACATGTTTGAGAATGAGGTTTTAGCCAGAAGATGCAAGAGTCTTTGTGCTAAGTCTTTTGAGTTACACCTTTCTTGCAACTCCGATGTTGATATTTCTAAGTTTGCATCTTTGCAACATGAGTTGAGTTCTTGTGCTACGAGTGAGTCTTTTGACGATAGCACTAGTGCCAAAGTTTCGGATAGCTCTTTCATAGCTACTCCTAACCTTGTTGTTTCTTCGAGTGATGTCCAAGGGATTTCTCATGGCAAGGGTGCTTCTCACATTTTTGGAACTTGTGTTCCCAATCCGATATTTCATTGCACCTTTTGCAAGAAGGATGGACATTCACTCGATTTTTGTTTCCGCCGTGTGAAACACGAGCGATGTATTCGAGCTAAGGCTTTTAGGCAGCCGCGTAGCCTTTCCCATGGCAGGTGTGCTCCTAGTGTTGGCACCAAGTTGAATGTTGATGCTTCATGTTCTAAGTCCCAAGGGACTTCTCACTTGTCAGAGAATGTTGTGCCTTCCAATAGGTCTTTGTACCATTTCTCTTTTTGTGAGAAAGATGGTCATCAAGAAAGCTTTTGCTATTGGCGTGCCAAACGCTAGCGCCAAGCTCGTTCTTCTAGAAAGATGGTGGTTCATAGCCCTTCTCATGGCATGAACGCTTGTGCTCCTAGTAAGAAGCCCCTCTTTGTTGATGGGTTTTATGACTCCTTTTCTAGTGGGTTAGGTCATGGTCGTGGACATGCTTCTAGTGCTTCTTGTTTTGGTCCACGTCATGCTTCTCATGGTGCTTCTATTGGTTCTTCTCAAAAAACCTTGGGAGATGTTTGCCTCTTTTCCCGTGGTGCAACTCGTTCTTCTCCTCGAGTTGTCCTTTTGAGGAATGCTTCCAAGAATGTTTGAAAATTGAATTTGAAACAACATTTGCATCGTGCTAACCCACATGATAAGTTGAGTGCTTTGAGATGTGTGACCAAGTGTTGGATTCCCAAGTACATGCTTGCTAACCCTTCGGGATCCAAGGCTCGGGTTACTTTGTCCTCTTGTGTGTAGATATGAGGACGCGTGGTGGAGAACATACGTCTGATGGGACTTGATCTTTTAGATGTGATCAAGATTTGATGGTTCTCTACATCCCATTTAGATTTGCCTCCAAAGAGGCTTTTGCAGTTGGGTGAGCTTTCACATACACTCATACCTTGTACATTCATGGTCTATTTCTTGTGGTATGAGATGGTCCTTCATATGCTCACTTGTATAGTTCTTGCATATACATTTTCTTTTGTATCATGTTTTGTTTTAGTCATGCTAGCTTTGTGTACAACTTTGGTGGCTAATCAACTTTTCATGCTAGTTTGTGATCCTCATGAACCTTGTGCCATGTTTTACCATATTTCTCCATGACCTTGATTTGTAGTGGTATGATGTTCATTAGGTGTCACTTTTCAGGTGCTAGTTTTGGTTAGCTACATGTACCCTGTTGACATGTTTAGTTTGAGCACTAGCTTTTCACACTTGTATCATGTTACATGCTTTTGGATCTATTGCTATCATTATCTTGCATTGTAGCATGTGTTGAGGTTTAGGCTATGTTTGGGATGATCATGTCTCTAGGTTGCATTTTGCTCTATAGTGCTTTACCCTGTCGCATGGTAGTCTTGTCTAGTTTGAATCCAGATCTCCTTGCGGTATCATTCATAGGTAGACCTCTTTTTGTTGAGAGTTCACCTTATGCTTATTATGTGACTAACTATTTTGTGGAGACCTTGAGGTCACATTGGACAAGACAATGCCTTATGCTTCTTCTACCTTTGAGCTTGCAGGAGAACAGGAGCTTGAAGAGGGCATTTCGGCTCACAGACCCGATCCCACTTCTTCCATGACTTGGGGTTCCGTTTGAGCAGCATCTCCAGTGGGCACTAGCTGCACCTGAGGGAGTGACAACATCTGGTGAGGGGGAGATGACTTTGGCGTGGTAGGTGTCCCCTCAGGTATCACACAAGCAGGCGGTCAAGTGCTTCATGAGGTACCTCCGACACACTTCTGAGTTCGGGGTTTCGGTACTTTTCTTCTTCGACCCTTTTGCTGTGTGATCTTTCCGATGTGGATTTTGCTAGCTATTCGCTTGAGCAATTCTTGGCTCTTCTCTTGTGAGTTTGGTGTGTGTTTCCCTTTTAGTTGGGGAAGCATTTTGCTTGTTGTTTCATAGTTTGACTTCTCCGATAACCCTTTTGTTTCGGGTCTTTCTTACGCTAGTTTTTGCTTTGATTTCGATAGACTAGCTTTTGCATGCATTTCATCATGTATTCTAGTGCATTTTAGAGCTTCATGTTTAGAGCAATGAGAATGAGATTATGCTCTTTTTGGTATGCCCTGCTGTTTCATGAAGATGCCTATAGCTTAGGCTCTTTTTGACCACTTGATACATGTTATGAGCTAAGCTATTTTTGGCAAATGGTGAACTTGACTAATTGACTATGAAACCTTTAATTTGTTCACCATTGAGATTGGCAACTAGCATGGGTAGGATGTGTTGAGATCACTTGAGCTATCTTCTGTATGCTAGGTTGCTATGTCTCTTGCACTGAGTCATTCACTTGCTTGGATTGTTCATATTTACCTTGTTCTTAAAATTTGATCCAAGTCTAAGTGAAATGAAAAGATCGAGATGGGATTGCATGTGTCAGCACCTCACGGTATCGAGACTGTTTCTCATTGCACTTTTGAGTTAAACTTGAGCCGTGTAGTGCAAGACTGAAACCGGTGCTTTAAGCTTCCGATTGCTTTTCTTGCATAGGCTTAGGCCAGTTGAAGAGTTAGGCAATGACCATGCTGAGAACATATATGATGAATGATTGACATTTATGAGGAAGGTTTGAGGCTTTTCCGGTTGAGTCATTATCTTGCTATGCGCTTAATGTTTATGACTAACCGATGGCGTTGAGTTGTGGTGTGTTACTGTGTTGGTGTGTGTGTGCAACATGTGTCTCTTGGCTGTGTTGATGTGCAGGTGTGGAGCTCAGAAACAGTGGTCGATGGCGAGGTGAAGGTCAAGTAGAGACGTGCCGTGCCGACGGACCGGGAGCGGTGAAGGATGGGCGTGCCGTGCGGCGGACGTGCCATGCCGATGGACCCAGAGCGGTGAAGGGCGAACGTGAGGCTTGGATTGATGGACAGAGAGGCCGGAGGACCAGCTGTGGTAGCTGGCACGTGGCATCGACGAGCAGGAGCACATGGGGATGTGCGATGCATCGGCCGAGTCAGGAGGAAGACGATGGCGTCGTGGCACTTGGCGGGAGGTCGGACACGGGCTTGCGTTCGGCGCAAGTGTCGTCGGCCGAGTCAAGAATGAAGGCGAAGGCGTTGTGCCTGGCGTGGAGGCTGGACATGCATCGGCATCGGTGCTGGTGGTCGGGGTGTGCGAACCACATCCCGTCTATGGCGCGGGTTCGGTAGTTGAGCCTCAAAAAGCTACCCTCGACGGTTTCCGAGTTTGAGCCTCAAAAGTCGAGGTGGCCGGTTTCTGAATTTGGGCCCCAAAACTCGGGATGGACGGTTTCCAGGTTAGGGCCTCAAAACCTGGGCTGGCGGGTTTACCGGTTTGGGCCTCAAAACCAGGTGGAGGTTCCCATGCGAAACGATCGACGCGTGGCGGCGTGGAGAGGCTGGCGCGGCGGTGAAGCTATCCACGAGGAAGGCGCGGTGGTCGACAGTGACGACACGTGGCGGCATCCTGGAGCTTGCGTCGAGGCGAAGCGAAGGATGAGAAGGCGCATGGCTGAAGGATGAAAACTGCTAGGGTTGGACAATTTTACCCCTGGGGTGTATTTGGGTTGAGTACTTCATGTGAGGGCATTTTTGGTCTTCGGACATGTGCCTATATATATGTGAAGGGGCTGGTTAGGGCAGCTATCCTTGGAGGGTGCTACTCTCATTTTTGTTCTTGTGAGAGAAGGCTAGGGTTAGAGGAGAGGAGTGGCTCTTGTTCTTGAGCTTTTCGCCATCCACGCTTTGTTGTTGCGAGGAGTGGCTTGTAACCCAACATCGTGTGCTACACAATTCATCATCCCGTAGCAATCCAAGGATCAATTTCTTACTCCTCTTGTGTTGGCTGAAATTTGGATCGATTCGCGTTTTTGTTCTTCCCGTTTTGGTTTTCCCTTCTCGGAGATTTGCTTCGTTCTCCCTCTCCGAGTGACGATTTGCGATTCCGTTTGAATCAGATTGTTCTATGTCGTGAGCTCCTTCTTTCCACCGAAGGATTTTCCCTCTAACCTCACGAGCACATAGATCGGGTCGAAATCTTGTTCGTTCTTCGTTCTTCCCCTTTTCTAGTGTTCTTCTGATTTCTCTTGGATTAGTTGGTTTGGAGCAATGATATCCTAGGATTAGCTTCCCAACACGTAGAAGAACAATTGAGAGAAGTTTGGTTGCAGCCCCGTTCGATTTGGTGAAGATCCAATCGATTTTGGTTTTGATATGGGCTGTTTTTGGGCATTCTGGGCATTCCCGGACTGTCTGGCGCTTATCCCCGGACTGTCCGGGGTTTGGGGCTGTTCGCGGGCAGCGAGGTCGCTGTTTTCATTTTGAACGGCAGACTGTCCGGGACTCATTCCCGGACTGTCCGGGGTTCAATAGCGGACAGTCCGCGGTTCACTAGCGGACAGTCCGCCACTCCACAGTTTTGCTGTTTTCATCCGTATCTTTTGCGTACGAGCTCCGATTTGAGATCTGTTTGTTGTGTTGGTTTCCTAACTTCTTAAGGATCATTCCAAAGTACTTTTGTCACCATTGGTCAAAGTATTTTTGGTCGGACACTTCCTTCTTTTCCATAGGAGTTAAGTGTTCCGCTTTCCGAGTTTCGTTGGTTCTAGCGTCCGTATCTTTTGTGTTCAAGCTCCGATTTGAGATCCGTTTGTTGCGTTAGTTTCCTCACTTCATAAGGATCTTTCTAAGGTAGATTTTGCCACCAGTTGGCCTAAGAAGTTTTTGGTCGAACACGTTCCTCTTCTTCTCCATAGGAGTGGGTGTTCCGTTATCGGAGGTTTTGATTGTAGTCTAGAGCTTGCTTGCTTTGTGCAGTTTTGCCCCTTTGGTTGCTTTGGCGCTTGGTTTTTGGGGTTATTCAGTAGTTCCGCCGCTATACCTCTAGGACATCTCCTAGGGTATCCACCTATTTGTAGGTCGTGAACTCACCGGTTGTTTGAGTCTTCGCTTTTGGGGTGATTTTCTGGGACCGAGGGCCATCGTTTCTCGAGAAAGAAATTTGAGGCTCCATTCACCCCCTCTGGTCGCCAATTCGGTCCTTCAATTTCTATCGGAGCCAGTTAAGGATCTCTCTCTACCTTAACCGTTCCGGATCCATGAAGGCGCCTTTTAGAGTAATTTTGCTTCCGACTTTGCTTGTCGAGGTGTTGAGCTTTATCTTGCTAACACTAATGGTGCTTTAGGAAATGGCACCAATTCTTCTTCTAGCGTGTCTTTGTGCTCTCGGTGTGAATGATGGACATCCGATCGAGGATGACATTTCCAGAAGAAGGAGGAGTGCGGCTCTTGAGGCAGAACGTGAGGTGGATGCTTTGCTGGACTCCTAGAGATGATGAGCATTCAACGGAGGATCATATACGTGAACTTGGCAAGGCCAAGAAAGGTACACTTCTTGCTAGTCTTGGGATTTTGTCCCAACGATTTGAAGCTTGTTGTGATGATAACATTAGATTTGATGAGCTTTGTGATACCTGCATAGAAAGATCAATAAGTTGAAATGTTCTGTTGCTAGATTGAGATGTGGTCTCTCATTGGAAGTCTAGTGCATCTTTACCTTGCACCTCTTGGTAGTGACTTGGTTAGGAATGATGAACTATGCTTTTTCTCTTGCTAGCTTAAATCTGAACGAAATGTTGAAATCCAATGCTTCCAACCATGTTTAGTTTGCATTGACTTGCGCAAGGACCTTGATTGTGCTAAAACTGAAATAGCCTTGCTTAAGTCAATGCTTTGTTACCATGTGTTCCATGTGAGTCTTTGCATGCTGAAATTAATGAACTAAATTGACTCACACCACATATGTAGATGAACTTGAGCATGCTAGGGCTGAAATTGTTGAAATGAATGCTAGGCCTTGTAGCTTGTGCTCTTTGAAAAAATGATTGCCTTACTTCTTGTGTTAATCATGATTCATTGCTTGATGTGAATGGTGATGTTTTCTTCCTTCCACCGATTTCATGTGCACATCATGCATTGATTGGAAAAAGAGTTTTTGGTTTTGAAACAAGCGGCGATGATATGAGCGTTGTTGACACTGGTTATCTATCAAAATTAAAGGATAAATAAATATGAAAAGGGCATGAATTCAACCACCTAAAGGTTTAGGGTTTTTAATTGACAATATTCCACGAGTTTTGGTGGATTGTGATTCTGCAGGGACTAAACAGAAACCCACTGTGATTGCTTCCCCTAGAAGAAACCAACGCGAGATAACGCAACCGGCACGTCAGGAATATTCCAGAAGGACCTAGAGGACACCAGAGGACACCAACGCGGGACACCACCCCTGGAGGCGCCAGGTGGACCGACCGGTCCACCCTTAGACCGTCGGTCTCCCCCTGGCCCGCTGACTCCGTCTTCTAGAAGCTTCCTCCACCGCTTTGAGGATCCATCTCAGCCCTACGTGAGTCGGTTTGATCTAACGGCCGCGGTTGATCCCTCAGGGCTATATAACAGGCCCCCAGACCCGTTGGCGTTCAGTTGTGGTGTGTTACTGGTGTTGGTTGTGTGTGCAACATGTGTCTCTTGGCTGTGTTGATGTGCAGGTGTGGAGCTCAGAGACAGTGGTCGATGGCGAGGTGAAGGTCAAGTAGAGACGTGCCGTGCCGACGGACCGGGAGCGGTGAAGGATGGGCGTGCCGTGCGGCGACGTGCCATGCCGATGGACCCAGAGCGGTGAAGGGCGAACGTGAGGCTTGGATTGATGGACAGAGAGGCCGGAGGACCAGCTGTGGTAGCTGGCACGTGGCATCGACGAGCAGGAGCACATGGGGATGTGCGATGCATCGGCCGAGTCAGGAGGAAGACGATGGCGTCGTGGCACTTGGCGGGAGGTCGGACACGGGCTTGCGTTCGGCGCAAGTGTCGTCGGCCGAGTCAAGAATGAAGGCGAAGGCGTTGTGCCCGGCGTGGAGGCTGGACATGCATCGGCATCGGTGCTGGTGGTCGGGGTGTGCGAACCACATCCCGTCTATGGCGCGGGTTCGGTAGTTGAGCCTCAAAAAGCTACCCTCGACGGTTTCCGAGTTGAGCCTCAAAAGTCGAGGTGGCCGGTTTTCTGAATTTGGGCCCCAAAACTCGGGATGGACGGTTTCCAGGTTAGGGCCTCAAAACCTGGGCTGGCGGGTTTACCGGTTTGAGCCTCAAAACCGGGTGGAGGTTCCCATGCGAAACGATCGACGCGTGGCGGCGTGGAGAGGCTGGCGCGGCGGTGAAGCTATCCACGAGGAAGGCGCGGTGGTCGACAGTGACGACACGTGGCGGCATCCTGGAGCTTGCGTCGAGGCGAAGCGAAGGATGAGAAGGCGCATGGCTGAAGGATGAAAACTGCTAGGGTTGGACAATTTTACCCCTGGGGTGTATTTGGGTTGAGTACTTCATGTGAGGGCATTTTTGGTCTTCGGACATGTGCCTATATATATGTGAAGGGTGGTTAGGGCAGCTATCCTTGGACGGTGCTACTCTCATTTTTGTTCTTGTGAGAGAAGGCTAGGGTTAGAGGAGAGGAGTGGCTCTTGTTCTTGAGCTTTTCGCCATCCACGCTTTGTTGTTGCGAGGAGTGGCTTGTAACCCAACATCGTGTGCTACACAATTCATCATCCCGTAGCAATCCAAGGATCAATTTCTTACTCCTCTTGTGTTGGCTGAAATTTGGATCGATTCGCGTTTTTGTTCTTCCCGTTTTGGTTTTCCCTTCTCGGAGATTTGCTTCGTTCTCCCTCTCCGAGCGACGATTTGCGATTCCGTTTGAATCAGATTGTTCTATGTCGTGAGCTCCTTCTTTCCACCGAAGGATTTTCCCTCTAACCTCACGAGCACATAGATCGGGTCGAAATCTTGTTCGTTCTTCGTTCTTCCCCCTTTTCTAGTGTTCTTCTGATTTCTCTTGGATTAGTTGGTTTGGAGCAATGATATCCTAGGATTAGCTTCCCAACACGTAGAAGAACAATTGAGAGAAGTTTGGTTGCAGCCCCGTTCGATTTGGTGAAGATCCAATCGATTTTGGTTTTGATATGGGCTGTTTTTGGGCATTCTGGGCATTCCCGGACTGTCTGGCGCTTATCCCCGGACTGTCCGGGGTTTGGGGCTGTTCGCGGGCAGCGAGGTCGCTGTTTTCATTTTTGAACGGCAGACTGTCCGGGACTCATTCCCGGACTGTCCGGGGTTCAATAGCGGACAGTCCGCGGTTCACTAGCGGACAGTCCGCCACTCCACAGTTTTGCTGTTTTCATCCGTATCTTTTGCGTACGAGCTCCGATTTGAGATCTGTTTGTTTGTGTTGGTTTCCTAACTTCTTAAGGATCATTCCAAAGTACTTTTGTCACCATTGGTCAAAGTATTTTTGGTCGGACACTTCCTTCTTTTCCATAGGAGTTAAGTGTTCCGCTTTCCGAGTTTCGTTGGTTCTAGCGTCCGTATCTTTTGTGTTCAAGCTCCGATTTGAGATCCGTTTGTTGCGTTAGTTTCCTCACTTCATAAGGATCTTTCTAAGGTGATTTTGCCACCAGTTGGCCTAAGAAGTTTTGGTCGAACACTTTCCTCTTCTCCATAGGAGTGGGGTGTTCCGTTATCGGAGGTTTGATTGTTCTAGGAGCTTGCTTGTGCAGTTTTGCCCCGTTGCTTTGGCGCTTGGTTTTGGGGTTATTCAGTAGTTCCGCTATACCTCTAGGACATCTCCTAGGGTATCCACCTATTCGTAGGTCGTGAACTCACCGGTTGTTTGAGTCTTCGCTTTTGGGGTGATTTTCTGGGACGAGGGCCATCGTTTCTCGAGAAGAAATTTGAGGCTCCCATTCACCCCCCTCTGGTCGCCAATTCGGTCCTTCAATTTCTATCGGAGCCAGTTAAGGATCTCTCTACCTTAACCGGTTCCGGATCCATGAAGGCGACCTTTTAGAGTAATTTTGCTTCCGACTTTGCTTGTCGAGGTGTTGAGCTTTATCTTGCTAACACTAATGGTGCTTTAGGAAATGGCACCAAGTTCTTCTTCTAGCGTGTCTTTGTCCTCAGGTGTGAATGATGGACATCCGATCGAGGATGACATTTCCAGAAGAAGGAGGAGTGCGGCTCTTGAGGCAGAACGTGAGGTGGATGCTTTGCTGGACTTCCTAGGAGATGATGAGCATTCAACGGAGGATCATATACGTGAACTTGGCAAGGCCAAGAAAGGTACACTTCTTGCTAGTCTTGGGATTTTGTCCCAACGATTTGAAGCTTGTTGTGATGATAACATTAGATTTGATGAGCTTTGTGATACCTTGCATAGAAAGATCAATAAGTTGAAATGTTCTGTTGCTAGATTGAGATGTGGTCTCTCATTGGAAGTCTAGTGCATCTTTACCTTGCACCTCTTGTAGTGACTTGGTTAGGAAGAATGATGAACTATGCTTTTCTCTTGCTAGCTTAAAATCTGAACATGAAATGTTGAAATCCAATGCTTCCAAACCATGTTTAGTTTGCATTGACTTGCGCAAGGACCTTGATTGTGCTAAAACTGAAATAGCCTTGCTTAAGTCAAATGCTTTGTTACCATGTGTTTCATGTGAGTCTTTGCATGCTGAAATTAATGAACTAAAATTGACTCACACCACATATGTAGATGAACTTGAGCATGCTAGGGCTGAAATTGTTGAAATGAATGCTAGGCCTTGTAGCTTGTGCTCTTTGAATAAAAATGATTGCCTTACTTCTTGTGTTAATCATGATTCATTGCTTGATGTGAATGGTGATGTTTCTTCCACCGATTTCATGTGCACATCATGCATTGATTTGGAAAAAGAAGTTTTGGTTTTGAAACAAGCGCGCGATGATATGAGCGTTGTTGACACTGGTTATCTATCAAAATTAAAGGATAAATAAATATGAAAAGGGCATGAATTCAACCACAATAAAGGTTTAGGGTTTTAATTGACAATATTCCACGAGTTTTGGGGATTGTGATTCTGCAGGGACTAAACAGGAAAACCAGCACTGATTGCTTCCCCTAGAAGAAAACCAACGCGAGATAACGCAACCGGCACGTCAGGAATATTCCAGAAGGACCTAGAGGACACCAGAGGACACCACGAGGCGGGACACCCCGGGAGCCGCCAGGTGGGACCGACCGGTCCCACCCTTAGACCGGTCGGTCTCCCCCTGGGCCCGCTGGACTCCGTCTTCTAGAAGCTTCCTCCACCGCCTTTGAGGATCCATCTCAGCCCTACGTGAAGTCGGTTTGATCTAACGGCCGCGGTTGATCCCTCAGGGCTATATAAACAGGCCCCCAGACCGGTGGCGTTCAGTTGTGTGTGTTACTGTGTTGGTGTGTGTGTGCAACATGTGTCTCTTGGCTGTGTTGATGTGCAGGTGTGGAGCTCAGAGACAGTGGTCGATGGCGAGGTGAAGGTCAAGTAGAGACGTGCCGTGCCGACGGACCGGGAGCGGTGAAGGATGGGCGTGCCGTGCGGCGGACGTGCCATGCCGATGGACCCAGAGCGGTGAAGGGCGAACGTGAGGCTTGGATTGATGGACAGAGAGGCCGGAGGACCAGCTGTGGTAGCTGGCACGTGGCATCGACGAGCAGGAGCACATGGGGATGTGCGATGCATCGGCCGAGTCAGGAGGAAGACGATGGCGTCGTGGCACTTGGCGGGAGGTCGGACACGGGCTTGCGTTCGGCGCAAGTGTCGTCGGCCGAGTCAAGAATGAAGGCGAAGGCGTTGTGCCCGGCGTGGAGGCTGGACATGCATCGGCATCGGTGCTGGTGGTCGGGGTGTGCGAACCACATCCCGTCTATGGCGCGGGTTCGGTAGTTGAGCCTCAAAAAGCTACCCTCGACGGTTTCCGAGTTTGAGCCTCAAAAGTCGAGGTGGCCGGTTTCTGAATTTGGGCCCCAAAACTCGGGGGACGGTTTCCAGGTTAGGGCCTCAAAACCTGGGCTGGCGGGTTTACCGGTTTGAGCCTCAAAACCGGGTGGAGGTTCCCATGCGAAACGATCGACGCGTGGCGGCGTGGAGAGGCTGGCGCGGCGGTGAAGCTATCCACGAGGAAGGCGCGGTGGTCGACAGTGACGACACGTGGCGGCATCCTGGAGCTTGCGTCGAGGCGAAGCGAAGGATGAGAAGGCGCATGGCTGAAGGATGAAAACTGCTAGGGTTGGACAATTTTACCCCTGGGGTGTATTTGGGTTGAGTACTTCATGTGAGGGCATTTTTGGTCTTCGGACATGTGCCTATATATATGTGAAGGGGCTGGTTAGGGCAGCTATCCTTGGACGGTGCTACTCTCATTTTTGTTCTTGTGAGAGAAGGCTAGGGTTAGAGGAGAGGAGTGGCTCTTGTTCTTGAGCTTTTCGCCATCCACGCTTTGTTGTTGCGAGGAGTGGCTTGTAACCCAACATCGTGTGCTACACAATTCATCATCCCGTAGCAATCCAAGGATCAATTCTCTCCTCCTCTTGTGTTGGCTGAAATTTGGATCGATTCGCGTTTTTGTTCTTCCCGTTTTGGTTTTCCCTTCTCGGAGATTTGCTTCGTTCTCCCTCTCCGAGCGACGATTTGCGATTCCGTTTGAATCAGATTGTTCTATGTCGTGAGCTCCTTCTTTCCACCGAAGGATTTTCCTCTAACCTCACGAGCACATAGATCGGGTCGAAATCTTGTTCGTTCTTCGTTCTTCCCCCTTTTCTAGTGTTCTTCTGATTTCTCTTGGATTAGTTGGTTTGGAGCAATGATATCCTAGGATTAGCTTCCCAACACGTAGAAGAACAATTGAGAGAAGTTTGGTTGCAGCCCCGTTCGATTTGGTGAAGATCCAATCGATTTTGGTTTTGATATGGGCTGTTTTTGGGCATTCTGGGCATTCCCGGACTGTCTGGCGCTTATCCCCGGACTGTCCGGGGTTTGGGGCTGTTCGCGGGCAGCGAGGTCGCTGTTTTCATTTTTGAACGGCAGACTGTCCGGGACTCATTCCCGGACTGTCCGGGGTTCAATAGCGGACAGTCCGCGGTTCACTAGCGGACAGTCCGCCACTCCACAGTTTTGCTGTTTTCATCCGTATCTTTTGCGTACGAGCTCCGATTTGAGATCTGTTTGTTGTGTTGGTTTCCTAACTTCTTAAGGATCATTCCAAAGTACTTTTGTCACCATTGGTCAAAGTATTTTTGGTCGGACACTTCCTTCTTTTCCATAGGAGTTAAGTGTTCCGCTTTCCGAGTTTCGTTGGTTCTAGCGTCCGTATCTTTTGTGTCAAGCTCCGATTTGAGATCCGTTTGTTGCGTTAGTTTCCTCACTTCATAAGGATCTTTCTAAGGTGATTTTGCCACCAGTTGGCCTAAGAAGTTTTGGTCGAACACTTTCCTCTTCTCCATAGGAGTGGGGTGTTCCGTTATCGGAGGTTTGATTGTTCTAGGAGCTTGCTTGTGCAGTTTTGCCCCGTTGCTTTGGCGCTTGGTTTTGGGGTTATTCAGTAGTTCCGCTATACCTCTAGGACATCTCCTAGGGTATCCACCTATTCGTAGGTCGTGAACTCACCGGTTGTTTGAGTCTTCGCTTTTGGGGTGATTTTCTGGGACGAGGGCCATCGTTTCTCGAGAAGAAATTTGAGGCTCCCATTCACCCCCCTCTGGTCGCCAATTCGGTCCTTCAATTTCTATCGGAGCCAGTTAAGGATCTCTCTACCTTAACCGGTTCCGGATCCATGAAGGCGACCTTTTAGAGTAATTTTGCTTCCGACTTTGCTTGTCGAGGTGTTGAGCTTTATCTTGCTAACACTAATGGTGCTTTAGGAAATGGCACCAAGTTCTTCTTCTAGCGTGTCTTTGTCCTCAGGTGTGAATGATGGACATCCGATCGAGGATGACATTTCCAGAAGAAGGAGGAGTGCGGCTCTTGAGGCAGAACGTGAGGTGGATGCTTTGCTGGACTTCCTAGGAGATGATGAGCATTCAACGGAGGATCATATACGTGAACTTGGCAAGGCCAAGAAAGGTACACTTCTTGCTAGTCTTGGGATTTTGTCCCAACGATTTGAAGCTTGTTGTGATGATAACATTAGATTTGATGAGCTTTGTGATACCTTGCATAGAAAGATCAATAAGTTGAAATGTTCTGTTGCTAGATTGAGATGTGGTCTCTCATTGGAAGTCTAGTGCATCTTTACCTTGCACCTCTTGTAGTGACTTGGTTAGGAAGAATGATGAACTATGCTTTTCTCTTGCTAGCTTAAAATCTGAACATGAAATGTTGAAATCCAATGCTTCCAACCATGTTTAGTTTGCATTGACTTGCGCAAGGACCTTGATTGTGCTAAAACTGAAATAGCCTTGCTTAAGTCAAATGCTTTGTTACCATGTGTTTCATGTGAGTCTTTGCATGCTGAAATTAATGAACTAAAATTGACTCACACCACATATGTAGATGAACTTGAGCATGCTAGGGCTGAAATTGTTGAAATGAATGCTAGGCCTTGTAGCTTGTGCTCTTTGAATAAAAATGATTGCCTTACTTCTTGTGTTAATCATGATTCATTGCTTGATGTGAATGGTGATGTTTCTTCCACCGATTTCATGTGCACATCATGCATTGATTTGGAAAAAGAAGTTTTGGTTTTGAAACAAGCGCGCGATGATATGAGCGTTGTTGACACTGGTTATCTATCAAAATTAAAGGATAAATAAATATGAAAAGGGCATGAATTCAACCACCAATAAAGGTTTAGGGTTTTAATTGACAATATTCCACGAGTTTTGGTGGATTGTGATTCTGCAGGGACTAAACAGGAAAACCAGCACTGATTGCTTCCCCTAGAAGAAAACCAACGCGAGATAACGCAACCGGCACGTCAGGAATATTCCAGAAGGACCTAGAGGACACCAGAGGACACCACGAGGCGGGACACCCCGGGAGGCCGCCAGGTGGGACCGACCGGTCCCACCCTTAGACCGGTCGGTCTCCCCCTGGGCCCGCTGGACTCCGTCTTCTAGAAGCTTCCTCCACCGCCTTTGAGGATCCATCTCAGCCCTACGTGAAGTCGGTTTGATCTAACGGCCGCGGTTGATCCCTCAGGGCTATATAAACAGGCCCCCAGACCCGGTGGCGTTCAGTTGTGGTGTGTTACTGTGTTGGTGTGTGTGTGCAACATGTGTCTCTTGGCTGTGTTGATGTGCAGGTGTGGAGCTCAGAGACAGTGGTCGATGGCGAGGTGAAGGTCAAGTAGAGACGTGCCGTGCCGACGGACCGGGAGCGGTGAAGGATGGGCGTGCCGTGCGGCGGACGTGCCATGCCGATGGACCCAGAGCGGTGAAGGGCGAACGTGAGGCTTGGATTGATGGACAGAGAGGCCGGAGGACCAGCTGTGGTAGCTGGCATGTGGCATCGACGAGCAGGAGCACATGGGGATGTGCGATGCATCGGCCGAGTCAGGAGGAAGACGATGGCGTCGTGGCACTTGGCGGGAGGTCGGACACGGGCTTGCGTTCGGCGCAAGTGTCGTCGGCCGAGTCAAGAATGAAGGCGAAGGCGTTGTGCCCGGCGTGGAGGCTGGACATGCATCGGCATCGGTGCTGGTGGTCGGGGTGTGCGAACCACATCCCGTCTATGGCGCGGGTTCGGTAGTTGAGCCTCAAAAGCTACCCTCGACGGTTTCCGAGTTTGAGCCTCAAAAGTCGAGGTGTCCGGTTTCTGAATTTGGGCCCCAAAACTCGGGATGGACGGTTTCCAGGTTAGGGCCTCAAAACCTGGGCTGGCGGGTTTACCGGTTTGAGCCTCAAACCGGGTGGAGGTTCCCATGCGAAACGATCGACGCGTGGCGGCGTGGAGAGGCTGGCGCGGCGGTGAAGCTATCCACGAGGAAGGCGCGGTGGTCGACAGTGACGACACGTGGTGGCATCCTGGAGCTTGCGTCGAGGCGAAGCGAAGGATGAGAAGGCGCATGGCTGAAGGATGAAAACTGCTAGGGTTGGACAATTTTACCCCTGGGGTGTATTTGGGTTGAGTACTTCATGTGAGGGCATTTTTGGTCTTCGGACATGTGCCTATATATATGTGAAGGGGCTGGTTAGGGCAGCTATCCTTGGACGGTGCTACTCTCATTTTTGTTCTTGTGAGAGAAGGCTAGGGTTAGAGGAGAGGAGTGGCTCTTGTTCTTGAGCTTTTCGCCATCCACGCTTTGTTGTTGCGAGGAGTGGCTTGTAACCCAACATCGTGTGCTACACATTCATCATCCCGTAGCAATCCAAGGATCAATTTCTTACTCCTCTTGTGTTGGCTGAAATTTGGATCGATTCGCGTTTTTGTTCTTCCCTGTTTTGGTTTTCCCTTCTCGGAGATTTGCTTCGTTCTCCCTCTCCGAGCGACGATTTGCGATTCCGTTTGAATCAGATTGTTCTATGTCGTGAGCTCCTTCTTTCCACCGAAGGATTTTCCCTCTAACCTCACGAGCACATAGATCGGGTCAAAATCTTGTTCGTTCTTCGTTCGTTCTTCCCCCTTTCTAGTGTTCTTCTGATTTCTCTTGGATTAGTTGGTTTGGAGCAATGATATCCTAGGATTAGCTTCCCAACACGTAGAAGAACAATTGAGAGAAGTTTGTTGCAGCCCCCCGTTCGATTTGGTGAAGATCCAATCGATTTTGGTTTTGATATGGGCTGTTTTTGGGCATTCTGGGCATTCCCGGACTGTCTGGCGCTTATCCCCGGACTGTCCGGGGTTTGGGGCTGTTCGCGGGCAGCGAGGTCGCTGTTTTTTTTCATTTTGAACGGCAGACTGTCCGGGACTCATTCCCGGACTGTCCGGGGTTCAATAGCGGACAGTCCGCGGTTCACTAGCGGACAGTCCGCCACTCCACAGTTTTGCTGTTTTCATCCGTATCTTTTGCGTACGAGCTTCGATTTGAGATCTGTTTGTTGTGTTGGTTTCCTAACTTCTTAAGGATCATTCCAAAGTACTTTTGTCACCATTGGTCAAAGTATTTTTGGTCGGACACTTCCTTCTTTTCCATAGGAGTTAAGTGTTCCGCTTTCCGAGTTTCGTTGGTTCTAGCGTCCGTATCTTTTGTGTTCAAGCTCCGATTTGAGATCCGTTTGTTGCGTTAGTTTCCTCACTTCATAAGGATCTTTCTAAGGTGATTTTGCCACCAGTTGGCCTAAGAAGTTTTGGTCGAACACTTTCCTCTTCTCCATAGGAGTGGGGTGTTCCGTTATCGGAGGTTTGATTGTTCTAGGAGCTTGCTGTGCAGTTTTGCCCCGTTGCTTTGGCGCTTGGTTTTTGGGGTTATTCAGTAGTTCCGCTATACCTCTAGGACATCTCCTAGGGTATCCACCTATTTGTAGGTCGTGAACTCACCGGTTGTTTGAGTCTTCGCTTTTGGGGTGATTTTCTGGGACGAGGGCCATCGTTTCTCGAGAAGAAATTTGAGGCTCCCATTCACCCCCCTCTGGTCGCCAATTCGGTCCTTCAATTTCTATCGGAGCCAGTTAAGGATCTCTCTACCTTAACCGGTTCCGGATCCATGAAGGCGACCTTTTAGAGTAATTTTGCTTCCGACTTGCTTGTCGAGGTGTTGAGCTTTATCTTGCTAACACTAATGGTGCTTTAGGAAATGGCACCAAGTTCTTCTTCTAGCGTGTCTTTGTCCTCAGGTGTGAATGATGGACATCCGATCGAGGATGACATTTCCAGAAGAAGGAGGAGTGCGGCTCTTGAGGCAGAACGTGAGGTGGATGCTTTGCTGGACTTCCTAGGAGATGATGAGCATTCAAACGAGGATCATATACGTGAACTTGGCAAGGCCAAGAAAGGTACACTTCTTGCTAGTCTTGGGATTTTGTCCCAACGATTTGAAGCTTGTTGTGATGATAACATTAGATTTGATGAGCTTTGTGATACCTTGCATAGAAAGATCAATAAGTTGAAATGTTCTGTTGCTAGATTGAGATGTGGTCTCTCATTGGAAGTCTAGTGCATCTTTACCTTGCACCTCTTGTAGTGACTTGGTTAGGAAGAATGATGAACTATGCTTTTCTCTTGCTAGCTTAAAATCTGAACATGAAATGTTGAAATCCAATGCTTCCAAACCATGTTTAGTTTGCATTGACTTGCGCAAGGACCTTGATTGTGCTAAAACTGAAATAGCCTTGCTTAAGTCAAATGCTTTGTTACCATGTGTTTCATGTGAGTCTTTGCATGCTGAAATTAATGAACTAAAATTGACTCACACCACATATGTAGATGAACTTGAGCATGCTAGGGCTGAAATTGTTGAAATGAATGCTAGGCCTTGTAGCTTGTGCTCTTTGAATAAAATGATTGCCTTACTTCTTGTGTTAATCATGATTCATTGCTTGATGTGAATGGTGATGTTTCTTCTTCACCGATTTCATGTGCACATCATGCATTGATTTGGAAAAAGAAGTTTTGGTTTTGAAACAAGCGCGCGATGATATGAGCGTTGTTGACACTGGTTATCTATCAAAATTAAAGGATAAATAAATATGAAAAGGGCATGAATTCAACCACCAATAAAGGTTTAGGGTTTTAATTGACAATATTCCACGAGTTTTGGTGGATTGTGATTCTGCAGGGACTAAACAGGAAAACCAGCACTGATTGCTTCCCCTAGAAGAAAACCAACGCGAGATAACGCAACCGGCACGTCAGGAATATTCCAGAAGGACCTAGAGGACACCAGAGGACACCACGAGGCGGGACACCCCGGGAGGCCGCCAGGTGGGACCGACCGGTCCCACCCTTAGACCGGTCGGTCTCCCCCTGGGCCCGCTGGACTCCGTCTTCTAGAAGCTTCCTCCACCGCCTTTGAGGATCCATCTCAGCCCTACGTGAAGTCGGTTTGATCTAACGGCCGCGGTTGATCCCTCAGGGCTATATAAACAGGCCCCCAGACCCCAGGGTAGAACAAGTCCCTCTTCAGAAAAGACTACGCCTCATTCAGAAACCCTAGAAGAGACTTCAAGAGCCAACTTTCAAGTAGAAGACTGGTTACCCCTCTAGTTTAGGTTTAGAACCTAGTCTTATACTAGAACTAGAAGAGAGAGATAGAGAGGAAGAGATCAAGAAGGAGCTCCGGCCTATCGGATCAACTTCTTCATCTTGTACCTGCGGATTCAAGTTCTTCAACTTGCTTCAGCGATTATTTCGGTAATCAACGTCTATATTTAAGTTTGAGCCATTGTTCTTGTTATTCTTAAGGTTTATGACTCTCTTTGAGTACTTTAATTCTAGTAATTATTGAGTTAGAGTAGTTGGATAGTGTAACCGTGGTGCTTAGACTTGATAGCTCATAAATGCCTCCTATAACACCGGTAGTAGTGGTTGTTCGCAAGGGTGACTCTTATAGCCTTGTTGATTCTTCTATAGTCCACTTACCCGTGTGTAGGCTCGGTACGATTATACATTTGCATAAAAGACTCATGCTCTATTTGTGACCTTTTATGGCAACTTCCCCACTAAGAATAATATAAACATATCACTCTTAAATTGGAATTAGAAAACCTTAGTGATCCCCTCTATACTTCTAGATTCTCCGTCCTTGTTAGCTACTCAGGGTTAGACTTTAAGGCTTAACACTATCCGTTCCTTTGGGTTCGATATTAAAACCGGGTTACTCCAGTGAAGTGCTACATCGGTAGATTTTATCTGTGCGCTTGCGGATAAAGTAGAGTGTGCGTTAATTTATACCAACAAGCATTTCTGGCGCCGTTGCCGGGGAACGGTAGATCATCTTAAGTCTTAGTTTAACTTTGTAATCATACTTTTATCTTTTCCATTTTTGTCCCAGTCTTTTCATTATTTTTGTGTTCATTCTTATGAATGTTGTTTTTGAATTCCACTCTTATCTATCACTACCCCATGAGCAAGCTATAACCAGTAGAATCCTTGTACCCCATCATAATACCTGGTTATGAGCTATGCCTACCTTTCTGATGCACTATCCTTGTAATGAGTATAGAAATATAATTATGAAAATATTCCTTCGGGTATTCTTGTCACAAACCTTTTTAGGTCTAGAGCAGAACAGAACGAAGGAATAAAAAACACAAGGTATGTCCCCACCATTCATCATGCAACATTGAATTACATTCATCCAATCTTGATTTGTGCAAAATCCAAGCTTGGGGATAGACTTTCTAAGATATTTCTTGCCATGTTGCTATGTTGGTTGTCCCTACCTTTAGGATATGCTCATATACTAATCATACTCTTTCATCACCATCTGAATAAATCTCTACAATGATTTCATGTTATCTTTATTTGCTATAGCATATACTTTGGTTTTGAGTATTATCATACACCTTTTAAATTAGGCATGGAGCTTAGTTTAACTGTTTTCATGAATTAAAGTAAGACATGGTGTCTGGTTTGATTCTTGAGCTAAAAGGTGTGCTGATTTTACCTCTAAAGGCTTTTAAATTAAGTATGGTGCTTAGGATAAAATGTCTTCCTAGATGAAATTAGACGTGGTGTCTAGGTTGATTTCTGATTGATAGTATGCTATAGTAGATATTGGATATTTTGTTGAACTAACCCCTGCAGGAAAACTTTCATTATTAATTTGGAAAAGTCCGGAGATGAAGAGACACATGAATTTCAACAACTCTTGCACAATGAAGACTCAGCTCATTCATCATGTATGAAAGAACTGTGAGTATCAAAGTTTATTTTGTCTTCTACTGCAAGTTATCTTCTGCCTTGAATCATGTTAAAGTGCAGCCAACACATAAAATACTAGTCTATGCTAAAATAATCCTAAAAACATCTTTTTATTAGCATAGATGCAAAATACATAAGTTATGGACAACACCCATGCTTCAAATTCTTGCAATCCTTCGGGTATATGTCCACTAACATTACGCAGGAGAGAGATTTTGTTCATCCATGGTTTGGTCTGAACATTGAAGATCCAAAACTCAAACCATAGACACACAACCCTGTTGTTAGATCACAATGGTGCTAGCCTAGCTTTGAGTCTTGCTTTGGCGCTGATTACAAACAGGATGCAACTTACCTCATATGAGACAACCTATGCCTGCAACCATCATTGCCCAAGACACCAAGACAAGAAGTGGGAAGTTATCCTCTTTTCTAATCAAGAGCTAGCTTGGGAAACAAGATGGTACCACTACAACAATAGCAAGATCTACAAATCCAAAACATGAACATGTTGATTGGGTGTCCATCTACATCACAAGCCAGCCTAGGAGAGACAATTCCGTTGTCTAGATGTGTTTCACAATCAAAGGGGGGAAGGAGAAAACCAGCTTCAAGACATATTGATCTCCTACCTATCACTTTGATCAGTACAAACCACTAGATGTTGTCCTAGCCGAGAAGAAGAATATGATCCATCACTCGTTCTTGGAAGATCGTTCTTGAACACCATCAATGTTATCATCCTTATCGGACCTGGAGAAGTCAACTTTTGGATCTTTCGCTACACCTTCAACATCTACATCACTTATAAGCAGGCAAAGAGAACCAAGAGAAGACGTCAAAGGGGGAGCCAACTGCCAAGAATTGAGGAGGGCATCATGAAGGATGAAGCCACTGCACCACAAGAGTTAGGGTGCGTTTGGGAGAGCTCCACGGAGCTGATTCTCATGGAGAATCACTCCCTGGCTGCCAAACGCATTTTTCAGTGTGAAGTGATTCTTTGCTGATTCTGTGAAGTGATTCTCTGAAATGAACTAGGAGGCTGAGAGCTGAAAAAAGTAGCTTCACCTGATTCTGTGAAGTGATTCTCTATCCTAATTTTGAGAGTTTAGGCTAAAGAATCAAAGAGAATCTATTTTCAGCCACAGAATCACTTCACCAGAGAATCTGGGAGCACAGCTGGAGAATCAGGGAGCACAGCTCTCCCAAACGGGCCCTTAGAAGATGAAGAGATAGTACCTGAGCCAGCAAATCAGGAAGAACAACCGATAAGATCTCCATCATCTAGACACTGTTGAGAGAACAAGTCTCAGTCATGACAATACAAGACAAAAGACTGTCATGGAGGCACTCGAGTAGCAGCTCTAAATTCAAGTCTCTTGCCAACCAAATGATTAAAGAAAAAAAACAAGAAAGGTTGACAAGAGAAGAATGTGGAACTGTCTCTACACTCCTCATAGTACAAAATTGATACAAGAAAGAGAGAGGATCCTAGACAACATACTCGAGGAACAATGTGCCTTCAATGATAAGTCGACACAAGAGAAGGAAGGTCAATACCTATAAAGATGATTCCACTGTGATCTTCCTCCTCTCAATCACACTGTGAGACAAACAAGAGAAGACAAGCCATTCATAAACAGCAACCAACTAGACAAGAGGAGCTTCCACAAGGTGGTTCAGCACAATCACTCTCCAATCACAAAGTAACTTTCAAGATAAGTAACCATCACTTTAAAAGTTTCTTCTTGATTCTAGTATAAACATAAATAAAGAACTAAACATGTTTAAGTTGCACCTCACTTGATCTAACCTAATCAACTTAACATGTTTAGTCCTTTGATCTTAGCTTTACTCTCTTGAATCTCATCGTCTTAACTAAATGAGCTAAAATGTTGTGCATCTAACCTTTGGAAGATGATATATCTCAATCATGAAAAGATCGACACTTTATGCATAGATTATCCTTCCTTGGGTTAAGTAGTTTGATCTGTTAAATGTTTTAAGATGCTACTTTCATCTTCTGATCCTATCACTCATGTTCAGATTAAATAGACACATAAACAACAAGTTTATCTTGTGCAATGTGCCTAGGTTAGAGAAGAACGAACAAAACTTTTGGTTCTGTTGGTGTTTTTCCACCAACAGAGCCCATGCACTTGATCTCTACCTTGTCTTTATGAGTAGGACACACTCTTGAGCAAAACATGGAGAAGTTTGTCACTCCCAATTTCTACAGAGTAAAGGTCCTAGATCTACAAGAACATGCACACTGAGAAAGATGCTGCCAGCATCCACAATTAATGCTTCACTTCAAACTGCTGGACGAACAAATGACATGAGTGACACCATATCAAGGCATAAACAAGAAGGAATGATGGAAGACGTCGTAGTCAGAATTAGAGGTCATGAAGTCCCCACAGACTACTTGATCCTCGACATGAGAAGACGATGATGTCCACCTCATCCTAGGAAGACCATTCCTCTACGCTACAAGTACAATCATTTACAAGAGGAAATCCATTTTCACTTTCCTGGAGAAAAGGCACGATGCAACTTCATCAACTAAATGCCTAATAAAGCACCCAAGAAGAATAGAAGTGAAAGACGCTGCTCTCAAAGCCAAAGAAGACAATCTATCGAGAATAGAAGACCAATCATGAAGAAGAAGCTATCGACACTGTCCTAGAATAAAGAGAGAAACCTCAAGACAGTGAACCATAGGAAGTGAAGACTCAGACCAAGAAAGTATGGGAGAAAATGTCTGCACCTAAGAGGTACAATCAATAACAACTTTTCAAACGTCTAACATACCTTGGGAGGTCTGAACCAAGGGAAGGTCTGGTTCGTCGGACCTAAATATCCGAACCTTCGCCAAAAGGTAAAAATCGGTAGTTATTTTTATATTTACTTTGCTGCATATTTCTCATATTTAATTCATAATCATTTCTTATATCATCATATTCACAAACATTTTAATTAGAAAACAAAATAAAAAATGTTTTACTGCATGCATCATAAGCCTCATGTGAATAATTCTATGGTGTGTAAAAACCCACAGGAATGTTCATCGTGGTGGCATAAAAATAATAAAAATAAATATACATGCATTCATCCTGTGCATTTTCTCTTGCATCATAAAAATATAAAATACAAAAATATTGTGAAAGAGATCTTACTGAAATTCTAGACAACTAAGGCTTAAGTGGCCAACCATTAATGCTTAATCTGTTCCACAAGTTTTGTTGTCTATTTGAGTTTCACAGGATTTGAAAGGCCAAGAAAAGATGACGAGCAAGTAAATGCTCCATCCACTGTTAGAGCATTGTCTCAACAAACATCAACATCAATCAAAGCTCTAATAGAGGAAGGACATATCCACTGCCAGTCTGCTACATTGCAAGATCGAACGACTACGTCAACATTCAGCTTGGGGGAAGGCATCCCCATATATCCACGTAAGTATCTTTATCCTCTTAAGTTTTTCATTCTATAAACAAATTCAAAAAAAATGTGAGCACATGAAGGCTCACCCCTAAAAAGAAAAGAACAAAAATATGTGAGCACATGAAGGCTCACCATTAATTAAAAAAGAACAAAAAATGTGAGCACATGAAGGCTCACCATTAATTAAAAAAGAACAAAAAAATATGAGCACATGAAGGCTCACCATTAATTAAAAAAGAGACAAAAATATATGGTCACATGAAGGCTCAAACGCTATTAAGGGAACCAGCTTGGGGAGACGCACCCCCATTATCTTCGCGATTTAGGTACGTCATTATTATTACTACTACTACTATTATTAGCTTTTATCTTAAAAGTGTGTTAGGTTAAATAAATAAAATAGTGCACTCTCTCTAATCTTTTGCATGGAAATAATGAATAGTTGCTCTATCTAATTTCTTTCAAGTACCTAGTCTTCAAAGCATGAGTTCTCCTCATTAATAATGATGCCTTAAAATAAAATTAAATGCATTATTGACAAATACTTAATCTAAGGTCTAGGTAATTGGGATATGACATGTGATGATCTGAGCTGCTATTATCTTGTTCTAAACAACACTAAAGTTCCAGAGATTTCTAAATATAAACATGACTAATAATTGCATTGAGTTAAATTAAGCTTTGTGACCCTGTGAGTAGTTTATCATACCATTGAATCGAGATCACTTACACATTTCATCCATCTTTCACATAAATGCTCATAATTATCTGTTGCTACCCTCTCAGAAGTTTGTTGGAAGCATGTGGCTATTATTTAAAAAAAAGAGAGAAAGAAAAAAAAGAGAGAGAAAGATCCGAGGAAATAAAAAGGGACAAGTGTCCGAAACCTCGAAAAGATAGATCCCGAGGAAATAAAAAGGGACAAGTGTCCGGAACCTCGAAGAAAAAAAAATGTCACAAAACATGGGCAAGTGCCCGACAGTAGAATTAGCCTAATAGCCATATGTCTCTGATAAACGGAAGAGAGTGAATACATTCAAAAGAGCATCCGACTCCATTTTTCCATACACATGCACTTCTTGATTCAATGGTTGGTTGACTTTCTCTTTGGATCCATTGTTTAATTTGACAGCACATGTATTAAAGCTTTTGAAAATTAATTAAAACTCCGGGATAAAGGTGAAGTGAAAGAACTAGAAACATAGTGCTTGATTTGATCGTTCAATCTTTCAACTACTCAAGATCTAAGGTAAAAGTAATAAGCCCCATGAAGAATAACATAATATATTTGGAGAATTTTGTTTAGCAGCAGGTATACTTGTTGGAAGTAAAGATATTGTAGCAACTCCTGATCCATTGTTAAGTTTTGGTTTGATAAGGGACTAGCAAAAGGTAAGCTTGGGGGAGTTGTTGACACTGGTTATCTATCAAAATTAAAGGATAAATAAATATGAAAAGGGCATGAATTCAACCACCAATAAAGGTTTAGGGTTTTAATTGACAATATTCCACGAGTTTTGATGGATTGTGATTCTGCAGGGACTAAACAGGAAAACTAGCACTGATTGCTTCCCCTAGAAGAAAACCAACGCGAGATAACGCAACCGACACGTCAGGAATATTCCAGAAGGACCTAGAGGACACCAGAGGACACCACGAGGCGGGACACCCCAGGAGGCCGCCAGGTGGGACCGACCGGTCCTACCCTTAAACCGGTCGGTCTCCCCCTGGGCCCGCTGGACTCCGTCTTCTGGAAGCTTCCTCCACCGCCTTTGAGGATCCATCTCAGCCCTACGTGAAGTCGGTTTGATCTAATGACCACGGTTGATCCCTCAGGACTATATAAATAGGCCCCCAGGCCCCAAGGTAGAACAAGTCCCTCTTCAGAAAAGACTACGACTCATTCAGAAACCCTAGAAGAGACTTCAAGAGCCAACTTTCAAGTAGAAGACTAGTTACCCCTCTAGTTTAGGTTTAGAACCTAGTCTTATACTAGAACTAGAAGAGAGAGAGAGAGAGAGGAAGAGATTAAGAAGGAGCTCCGGCCTGTCGGATCAACTTCTTCATCTTGTACCTGCGGATTCAAGTTCTTCAACTTGCTTCAGCGATTATTTCGGTAATCAACGTCTATATTTAAGTTTGAGCCATTGTTCTTGTTATTCTTAAGGTTTATGACTCTCTTTTGAGTACTTTAATTCTAGTAATTCTAGAGTTAGAGTAGTTGGATAGTATAAGCGTGGTGCTTAGACTTGATAGCTCATAAATGCCTCCTATAACGCCGGTAGTAGTGGTTGTTCGCAAGGGTGACTCTTATAGCCTTGGGATTCTTCTATAGTCCACTTACCCGTGTGTAGGCTCGGTAGGATTATACATTTGCATAAAAGACTCATACTCTATTTGTGACCTTTTATGGCAACTTCCCCACTAAGAATAATATAAACATATCACTCTTAAATTTGGATTAGACAACCTTAGCGATCCCCTCTATACTTCTAGATTCTCCGTCCTTGTTAGCTACTCAGGGTTAGATTTTAAGGCTTAACACTATCCGTTCCTTTGGGTTCGATATTAAAACTGGGTTACTCTGGTGAAGTGCTACATCGGTAGATTTTATCTGTGCGCTTGCGGATAAAGTAGAGTGTGCGTTAATTTATACCAACAAGCGCCAAGTTGGTTGAGCACAATGATATGAGTGCCAACCTTCAAAAGGAGATTGAACTCTTGCGTACCACATATGGCGAGTGCATTGAAAAGGAGATGGAAAATTTGAGAAACACTCCTTGTGGTACTTGTGATCGCCTCATGTTTGAGAATGAGGTTTTAGCCAAAAGATGCAAGAGTCTTTGTGCTAAGTCTTTTGAGGCACACGTTTCTTGCAACTCCGATGTTGATATTTCTAAGTTTGCATCTTTGCAACCGGAGTTGAGTTCTTGTGCTACGCGTGAGCCTTTTGACAATAGCACTAGTGCCAAGGTTTCGGATAGCTCTTTCATAGCTACTCCTAACCTTGTTGTTTCTTCGAGTGATGTCCAAGGGACTTCTCATGACAAGGGTGCTTCTCACATTTTTGGAAATCGTGCTCCCAATCCGATATTCCATTGCACCTTTTGCAAAAAGAGATGGGCACTCATTCAATTTTTGTTTCCTTCATGTCAAACACGAGCGACGTATTCGAGCTAAGGTTTTTAGCCTTTCCCATGGCACGTGTGGTCCTAGTGATGGCACCAAGTTGAACGTTGATGCTTCTTGTTCTAATTCCCAAGGGACTTCTCACTTGTTGGAGAATGGCGTGCCTTCCGATAGGCCTTTGTACCATTGCTCTTTTTTGTGATAAAGATGGGCATCAAGAAAGCTTTTGCTATCGGCGTGCTAAACGTTTGCGCAAAGCTTGCTCTTCTAGGAAGATGGTGATTCATAGCCCTTCTCATGGCATGAACGCTTGTGCTCCTAGTAAGAAGCCCCTCTTTGTTGATGGGTTTTATGACTCCTTTTCTAGTGGGTCAGGTCATGGTCGTGGACATGCTTCTAATGCTTCTTGTGTTGGTCCACGTCATGCTTCTCATGGTGCTTCTATTGGTTCTTCTCAAAAAACCTTGGAAGATGTTTGCCTCTTTGCCCATGGTACGACTCGTTCTTCTCCCTGAGTTGTTCTTTTGAGGAATGCTTCCAAGGTTGTTTCAAAATTCCATTTGAACCAACATTTGCATCATTCTAACCCACATGATAAGTTGAGATTTGTGACCCAGTCTTGGGTTCCCAAGTACATGCTTGCTAACCCTTCGGGATCCAAGACTTGGGTCGTCTTGTCCTCTTGTGTGTAGATATGAGGACGCGGGGTGGAGAACATGCGCCTGATGGAGCTTGATCTTTTAGAGGTGATCAAGAGTTGATGGTTCTCTACACCCCGCTTAGAATTGCCTCCAAAGAGGCTTTGCAGTTTGGTGAGCTCTCTTATACACTCATACCTTGTACATCCATGTTCTATTTCTTGTGGTATGAGATGGATTGTCATGTGCTCACTTGTATAGTTCTTGTATGTACATTTTCTTTTGTATCATGTTTTGTTTTGTCTAGCATGTGCTATCTTGTATATCATGTCATGCTAGCTTTGTGTATAGTTTTTGTGGAGCAGCCAGTTTTCATGCTAGTTGTTGATCCTCATGAACATTATGCCATGCTTTACCATACTTCTCCTTGAGCTTTACTTGTAGAGGTATGATGTTCATTAGGTGTCACTTTTCAGGTGCTAGTTTTGGTTAGCTACATGTACCCTGTTGACATGTTTAGTTTGAGCACTAGCCTTTCCACAATTTTATCATGATACATGCTTCTAGATCTATTGCTATCATTATCTTGCATTGTAGCATGTGTTGAGGTTTAGGCTGTGTGTTTGGGTTGATCATGTCTCTAGGCTGCATTTTGCTATATAGTGCTTTATCCTGTTGCATGGTAGTCTTGACTAGTTTGAGTTCAGATCTCCTTGCGGTATCATTCATAGGTAGACCTCTTTTTGTTGAGAGTTCACCTTATGCTCTTATGTGACTAACCGTTTTGTGGAGACCTTGAGGTCACACTGGACAAGACAATGCCTTGTGTTTTCTTTTGATTTTGAGTATGTAGGAGAACAGGAGCCTAGAGAGAGCATTTCGGCTCACGGACCCGATCCCACTTCTTCCATGACTTGGGGTTTCGTTCAAGCAGCTCTCCAGTGAGCACTAGCTGCACCCGAGGGAGCGACAGCATCAAGCGAGGGGAGACGACTTCGGCGAGGCAGGCGCCCCGGAGATTTCAGTAGATTCAGGCATCCCCTCGAGTATCACACCAGTAGGCGGTCATGCACTTCATGAGGTACCTCCGACACACTTCTGAGTTTGGGATTTGGTACTCTTCTTCTTCGACCCTCTCGCTTTGTGGTTTTTCCGATGTGGATTTTCTTGGCTCTTCTTTTGTGAGTTTGGTGTGTTTTTCACTTTTAGTTGGGGAAGCATTTTTGCTTGTTGTATCTTAGTTGGACTTCTCCGATACCCTTTTGTTTTGGGTTTTCCTTTTTAGGCTAGTGTTGCTTTGTTTTTGTTAGACTAGCTTTTGCATACATTTCATCAGTGATATACTACTTTTAGAGCTTCTTGTATATAGTAATGAGAATGAGACTATGCTCTTTTTGGTATGCCCTGTTTATGCATGATGATTGAACTTTGCTAGGGGTAGTTCACCTTTTATACTTGAGTTAGCACTTGGTTCCTGTCTATCCATGCTAAGTGCTATTTTAGTGGTGAACTCCTTTTTGAATGGCTTAAACTGCTCAGATGCTTAATTGTTCATATTTCATATTCACTTGATCAGTTTGAGCATTTGCTAGCATTTGTATTGGTTGCTACACTTTCAGGGCAGCACCCTTTTGAGCATCTTTTCATTCTGATTGCTATACACTTGAAGCTGTTGCATTGTGCATATCATGCACTTTAGCTTAGTGTACATACCCCTAGCTCCGATACACTTTGTGGTCACTTTCAATGCTTTTCTCTACCCCCATCATGTGGATGGTGATGACTTGTCTTGTGTTTGTGTCGACTTTGTGAAGAAATGTCAAAACCCCTGAAGGACCGGATTAGCGACCAGAGGGGGGGTGAATGGGAGCCTCCAATTCAACTTGTGAATAGTATGGCCTTTGTCCCAGAGAGTCACCCCAAAAGCGAAGACTCGAAATGGCCGGAGAGTTCACGACCTACGAGTAGGTGGATACCCTAGGAGATGAGATGTCCTAGTGGTAAGCGGAACCTCCGGAGAATCCCCAAACCAACTGCCAAACCCACGGAACAAAACTCAACAATCAGCAGTTCGCGGACTGTCGGGGGGTCAGGGTCCCGGACTGTCCGTGAACGCCGGACTGTCCGACCCTGGAGTCCGGACTGTCCGCCGGCAAAATCGCAGAAACCAAAAGTGCTGCAAGTCTGCTGGACAGGTCTGGACTGTCCCGGGTTTGTACCGCGGACTGTCCGCCGTTCACTCGACAGTGAACAGTCAGGGGTCTGCGCCTGACTGACCTGAAGAATCCCGATCCACAGACTGTCCGCCGTCAGAGGCGCGGACTGTCCGCACCACCCAGAAAGCACAAACTTGCTCGGGTTCAAACACAAATCCAAATCGATCTCAACCAAATCGAGAGGGACTTCGATCAAACTCCTCCCAGGTGATCTCTAGTATTGGGGTGCTAATCCTAAGAAATCATCGCACCAACCAAGTCAATCAAGAGAAATTCGTGGATCACCGAAAAGGGGAAAGAACGAAGAAACGAACGCGAAATCAACCCGATCTATGGATTCGTGAGGTTAGGGGAGAAATCCTCGGTAGAAGAAAGAAGGGCTCACAACCAAGAACAAATTGATTCAAGTGGAATCGAAAATCATCTCACAGAGAGGGGAGAACGAGGGAAATCTCCGGGAGATGAAAAACCAAAATGTGAAGAAACACAACACACAAGACACGATTTGATTTCAGCCGAAATTCCTCCACACGAGGAGACAACGAGAATACGGTCTCGTTTCCTCAAAAGATCCAAATACACAGAGGTATGATTCCCGTCTCTACAGATCGCTTGCAGCGAGGTATGATTAGAACCTAAGCGAGGGCTAGAGAGAGAGAGTGCTCAGGAACAAATGACTGCAAGGATGGGAGAGAGGAGGGGTGCCTCTCTTATTTATAGCCTAAAACAATAATCCCTTACTACCCCTAGATACACGAGCGAAGCGGCCAACCCTAGGGGTATCCCGATCCAACTCTGCTGATAGTTGATCTGACGGCCACGCGCCTTCCTCATCCTTAGCTTCGCCTCGACGCAAGCCTCAGGATGCCGCCACGTGCCGCCCAGTCGACCGCCGGCCTACCTCGTGGATAGCTCGCCTCCGCGCCAGCCTCTCCACGCCGCCACGCGTCGACCGTCCTTTTTGCGGACCTCCCCCCGTTTTGAGGCCGAAACCGGGAAACCTGGGCCTTCCCCCGGTTTTGAGGCCGAAACCGGGAAACCTGTCCTCAGGCTGAGTTTTGTGGCCAAACTCAGAGAAACCCGGGCGCCCAGGTTTTGAGGCCCAAACCTGGAAACCGTCCATGCCGAGTTTTGAGGCCCAAACTCGGAAACCCGGCCACCCCGAGTTTTGAGGCCCAAACTCGAAACCGTCGAGGGTAGCTTTTCGAGGCTCAGCTACCGAACCCGTGCCGTAGGGCGGGATGTGGTTCGCACACCCCGAGTTCCAGCACCGATGCCGGAGCATGTCCAGCCTCCACGCCGGGCACAGTGCATTCGCCATCCTTCTTGCCTCCCGCCAAGTGTCACGACGCCATCACCTTCTATGACTCGGCCGATGCACCGCACATCCCCATGTGCTCTTGCTTGTCAACGCCACGTGCCAGCTAACACAGCTGGTCCTCAGGTCTCCTGGTCCGTCGGTCCAAGCTCCACGTCCGCCCTTCACCGTCCAGGTCCGTCGGCACGGCACGTCCCTACTTGACCTTCACCTCACCTTCGACCACTGTCGAGCTTCGCACCTGCACATCAACACAGCCAAGAGACATGTTGCCCGTTGATCGATCACATCATCACTCAGGAAGGGAACCACAAGGGCACATATCAACCTTGTGTTCTCAATCTCTCCCTTGATGAGTGCATCGTCAACTCATAGTAACCGTAACCAAAATAAAAGAAGCAGAATTGGATAGAAGGAGAAAAAACTCGAGATGTCCAAAGCCAAAGAAAAGGCCGAAGAAGAACAACTCAAGATAAGCGAAGCTTGGTCCCCAAAGACATGGGCAACGGTTCGACACAACCAAGCAGAAGATCAGAGCAACAACTCATCAGAGAGCAAAAACTCGATCGAAATCAGAGCACAAGACTTGGTTCCAAAGACATGGGCAACGGCTCGACGCAACCAGGTCAGAAACAAGCTAGTCCTCAAGAAGAGGCAGAAAGGGCTCAACACCACTAGCTGAAAGCTCGAAACCAAAAGAAGACTGCATAGGAAACAGCTACTGCTAGTCCCTCAAGATAGAGCACAGAGGCTCAACACAACCAGCAGTAAGCCCAATACCAATCAAGAACCATCAAATAAGAGATGACTCAAAGCAGGCAGAAGAAAAACTCCCCTTACTCAAAGAACTCCCCTCAGCAAGTGAAGCATAAGTTGCAAATTGTCACCACAGAAAACGAAAATCTCATCATTGGAAAATTCTCCCCTTGGGGGCAATTTGCAAACAAAAGAGAGGGAAAGAGCTCAAAACAGCAGAACGGAGTAGGTCATGCCTATCGGAGTCAAGAAAATGCACATGAGTCAAAAATGCATGTTAGCAGCTTCAAGTATATACTCGAAAGAGTGAAAAAATGCTCTAAAGAGTGCTGATCCGACTACATAGCAGCAATAACAAGTGCTAGCAAAGGCTCAAACTGATCACCGAAAACAAGATATGAATGTATAAGCCAAGCAGTGAGCAGTTTTAAGCCATTCAGAAAGGAGTTTCACCATCAAATTAGCACTGAGCATGTATAGACAGGAAGTCAAACAAGTGCTAAAATGTATACAAGGTGAACTACCCCTAGCAAGTTTCAACATCATGCTATAGAGTAAAACATAGACTTGTGTTTTCAGATTTATCGGAGAAATTGCAGCGGGTTTGACACAAGTTTAAATTCAGCATGTGATTGCGAGAGGTTGAAAGCTTGTCTTCGCCTAACTTTTCAACGTGCTAAGCCTATGCATATGCAATCAGGAGCTTAAAGCATCGGTTTCGGTCTTACACTACACGGCTCAAGTTTAACTCAAAGTGCTATGAGAAACAGTCTCAATACCGTGATGTGCTGACAAAGCAATCCCATCTCGATCTTTTCAAGTTCACCAAAAACTTGGTTTATTTTAAGCAGAATATGAACAGTCCAAGCAAGTGAATGACTCAGAACTAGAGACATAGCAACCTAGCATATATGAAATAGCTCAAGTGACCTCAACACATCCTACACATGCTAGTTGCCAAACTCAATGGTGAACATGTATCAGTTTTAAGTTCATTAGGCATGTTCAGCGTTCTGAAAGAAATAGCTTAGCTCACAAATTGTAGCAGTGATCAAAGAGAGCCTAAGCTACAAGCATCATCATATATCATCGAAGCATACACTAATCAGAGCATAAATTCATTCTAAGGAATATAGACATGAAGCTTGAAAATGAAAGATGTATGCATGATGAACTCAGAATCGGAGCCAAAATAAAACAGAAGACTCAAGATCCAAAAACTAAAAGGATCAGAAAGTCAGTTATTAACAAGCAAAATGCTTCCCCCATCTAAAAAAAACACACCAAGCTCACCTCTCAACCTAGCAAAAGTTGAGAGATCCAAAGGCTTGGTGAAAATATCCGCAACCTGGTTATGGGTGTCTACATGCCTAAGATCAATGTCGCTTTCTCATAGTGATCACGAAGAAAGTGAAAGCGAACATCGATGTGCTTGGTCTTGGAGTGAAGAACAGGGTTCTTTGCTACACTAATGGGCAGAGTGCTGTCGCAAAGCAAAGGAACCCGACTGAAATCTAGACCAAAATCACGCAATGTAGCAACCATCCATAAAAGCTGCGAAGCACAAGAAGCAGCGGCAACATACTCGGCTTCAGTAGTAGACTGGGCTACGTTTGACTGTTTGCGAGAAGACCACGAGACCAAAGAAGAGCCAAGAAACTGACAAGTCCCAGAAGTAGACTTGCGCTCAAGCCGACAGCGGCAAAATCCGCATCGGAATAACCACAAAGCGAAAGGTCGAAGAAGAAGAGTACCAAAGTCTGAACTCAGGAGTGTATCGGAGTGTACCTCATGATGCGCTTGACCGCTTGCTTGTGGGAAGTCCGAGGGGACGCCTGAAAACGAGCGCACAGACACACAGAAAACTGTATATCTGGCCTCGTCGCCGTCAGGTACAGAAGCGAGCCAATCATGCTCTGTACTCCTTCTGGTCAACGGCTCTCCGTCCTGGTCCGCGTCCATCGCCGCAGTCGTCGGCATGGGCGTCGTAAGAGGCTTGGCCTCGCCCATGTCGAATTTCTTCAGGATATCCTTCGTGTATTTCCTTGATGCACAAACGTCCCATCTCGGGTTTGCTTAATTTGCAAACCGAGGAAGAAAGTCAACTCGCCCATCATACTCATCTCGAACTCCCTGCTCATAGTATCTGAAAACTTTGCAACAAGCGCATGAGAAGAGCCACCAAAGATGATGTCATCCACGTAAATCTAGACTAACAGAGTATCGTTGCCTTGCTTGAGGAGGAGAAAACACGTTCTATCGACCCGTCCCATTTTAAAACCCTTGGAGAGTAAAAAGGTTTTCAAACGATCATACCCGCTTCGGGGCTTGTTTCAAACCATACAAAGCTTTTGAAAGTTTATAAACATGGTTTGGAAACTTGGGATCCTCGAACCAGGGGGTTGCCTAACATAAACCTCTTCCTCTATATACCCATTCAAGAAGGCACTCTTGACATCCATCTGGTAAAGCTTAAAACCCTTCGAAGCAGCAAAGGCTAGAAGGATTCTAATGGCTTCTAAACGGGCTACAGGGGCAAAGGTTTCCTCATAGTCTATTCCCTCTTTCTGGCAAAACCCTGGGCTACTAGCCTAGCCTTGTTCCTCACTACCATCCCATCCTCACCCTCTTTGTTTTTGAAAACCCATTTGGTACCTATAGGGTGGCATTGTGGTGGAGGTGGAACTAGGTCCAAACTTGGTTTCGCTCAAAGTTTTCTAACTCCTCATGCATGGCATTGACCCAGTTAGAATCAGAAAGTGTGTGTCCAACATCTTGGGCTCAAAAGAAGCAACGAATGCAGAATGAGCAAAGTGAGAGATTTCATACGCTCGCGACCGCGTGACTCGCTGGTCGATGCCGCCGATCATCTGTCGCGGGGGGGTGACTTGCTGAACGCTTCGGGGCGCTCTGCCTCGCCGAAGTCGCCTCCCCCTCGCCAGATGCTGTCGCTCCCTCAGGTGCAGCGGGTGCTCATGGAGAGGTGGCTCTAGAGGACCCCAAGAAGAAGACGTTGTGGGATCAGGTCCTTGAGCTGAAGTAGACGTCGCAGGGTCGACACGGGGCAGCCAGTGGAGTTGGCCTCGGATCACCCCAATCGGCATTCTCCTGCTCCTCTCCACAAAATGGTCTCTCCCATCTCCTGTTCTCCTGCAACATCAAAAGCAGAAGAACACACAAGGCATAGTCTCGTCGAATGTGACCTCGCAGGTCTCCACTATCCGGTTAGTTTCTAGGTTAAGTACTCGATAAGCACGTGAATAAGAAGCATAACCAAGAAAAACACCGCATCAGCAGAGCGAGATTCAAATTTGTCCAAATTACTTGCTCAGGATAAAGCACTTGCACCCAAACACCCGAAAATGAGACACTTGGGTACCCGTCCAAAACGCAACTCATAAGAAGTCTTTTTCATCAAGGCACAAAGAAAAAATGCGATTTGAAACATGGCAAGCGGTGTTGATCGCCTCGGCCCAAAAATGCCTAGGAGTCCTATGCTCATCGAGCATCGTCCTGGCCATCTCAACAAGGGTCCGGTTCTTGCGCTCAACAACACCGTTCTGCTGAGGGACATAGGAGAAGAAAACTGATGCTCGATTCCATTAGAAGAACAGAAGGAAGCAAACTGAGAGTTATCAAAACAGTACCATTATCGCTACGAATAGCTCTAATGGTATAGGGGGAAACAAACTAGTTTTCAACCTCAAAATCAAGTCACGAGCAAAAGAAAAGCTTCATCCTTACCCTCATAAAGAACACCCAAGAGTACCTCGAAAATCGTCAACGATCACTAGGACGTACCACTTCCCACCCGCTGAGCAGACCCGAGCTGGACCAACTGTGTCCATGTGAAAAAGCTCGCCGGGTCGCTTTGTCATCACCTGATTAACATGTGGGTGAGAAGCAGCAACCATCTTCCCATGACGACAAGGATGGCAAACAAGGTCCTTCTGAAACTTAAGCTTGGGCAATCCTTGGATTAGGCCAAGTGAGCTAAGTCTTGCAAGCAAGTCAAAACTCAAGTGACCGAGCCTCCTATGCCACTTCCACAAATCAGAAGAAGGACCAGCCATCAAACATCTAGCAGAGCCGAAAGAACGAGAAAAGTCGGCTCTGAAAACACGGCCAAAAGGGACGATCCAACAAACAAGAACTCCTCAAGGGTCTAAAACACGACTCAAACCCTTCTTAAAGCGCACTTCACAATCATCCTCAAGAAGTTGCAAAACAGAAAGCAAATTGTAATGCAAGTTCGAAACCAAAGCAACATCCTTAAGGACAAAGTTCTCATTGAGCCGAATAGCTCCTTGAGAAACAACCTTACCTCTACTATTATCCCCGAAAAGTGTGTACTCCTTGTGCATCACGGGGCTAAGGCTGGAGAACCATTCTCTTTCCGGTCATGTGGCGCGAACACCGGAATCCATGAGCCACATGTTCTCCAACCGAAGTTCCTGCATCAATAGAAAGGCAGGAAGTGAGCATATGGCACACACACTAGGGTTAGTATACTGAGAAGGATACCAGTGCTGTGTCATAGGCCCGAAAAAGTGTTAGCAGCAACACCAAACTGTCCTCGTCCCATGGGTGGATAGCGATCACCACCAACCTGAAAGGGTGGTCCGCTATGGAACGGAAAACCTCCAAACTGACTTACCTGTCCCATCTGAGCAGAGCGATCACCATCATACTGAAAAGGTGGTCTGCTATGGGACTGAACAGCAAAGCCTCTTACACCCGGCTCACAGTCGTATTGAGGACGACCGGAACCGCGACGGGCACGACCACCACCCTGTGGTCTCGCTGCCTGGGGCCTAGCAACCTGAGGGGGTTCTCCTCCAGGTCTAGCGCCCTGCCTCTGAACTCCCCGACCTTGCACACCATGGAGAGGGTGGTGCCTGGCCTGGTTGTTCAGCTCCAACTCCTTCCTAGCGTCTCTCTTCCTCCAAAGCAAAACTCAGCTAGGGACCCTCACGTGACAGTACTCGCACTCAAACCTCACCACTCTCTTGGGTTGTGGTCCTATTGTTGCGAGGGTTGCTCACTCTGGCTGGCTGCTTGCCTCTCGGAAGGGGATCACTAGAGACGTCAGGAAGGGTGTCAAGTGTGTTCCTAAGATGGTTAGGTTTGGGAACCCACACTTGCTTGCGAGGTGGAGCCTTGGGAGGTTCATCAAGGATGCCATCCTTGGTGATAGGCTTAGGAGGCTCAGGTGGGGTGATCTTGGTAAGCTTAGGGATAGCGGGATGGCTTCTCACTCAGGTTCACTCCGCTAAACTCACCGATCTTGCCAAAGGTACTAGCGCCCTTCCACCTGAAGCAAAGCCTACTCCCGAGCAATCAGTTCCCCTCTTGAACTGACTGATGATCATCATGCCCAACTGCGGCTCACTGCATGACACCCAACTCAGGATGGACCGAAGGTATGTGTTTTCCTCCTCGGTTTGCATCCTGTCATGCTGACAGTTGGCAATCTCAAGCTCCATCCCCACGCATCGCTCACATGGAGCGGACAAGGTGCTAACTGAGCTGGCCTTCAAGGCTTCAACAAACTTGGCACTAACTTCTGCCAACTCAGTACGCAAGCCAGGACAGGACTTGCAAGCACCCAGCAAAGAAGATCTCGCCTTCACTTCCTCCAGCTCCTTCTTCAGGGAGGGACACTCTTTGCAATCACCCACCAAGTCCAGCCTACTCTTCAGCTCATCATACACCTCAATCAAAGAGGCATACTTGGTTTGCAGGGTGGCAAAGTTTGTCATATGCATCGTGCACTCCTCACACTCCTCCTCATCGGTCACCTTCACCTCAGACCTAGCACACTCAAGCTCCTTAAGCGTCTCATTCATCTTAGCCTTAAACTCGTTGCGCTCTCGGATGGCTCGCTTGAGTTGCTTGTCCTGAGCGAGAACTATGTTGACGAGAGAGTCGCGCTCACCGGTAAGACGATCGACAAGAGAAGAGTTTGATACCTCGGAAGCATCGTCGTCGTCGCGTCGTCGGGTGCAGCGTCCTTTGCCTGGCACTTGGAGTCCTCTTCGTCCAGGGCCATGGTGCACAAGCCCTTGGAGTAGTGGCCGAAGAAGCAGAGTCCGTTGAAGCGTTCTTCTGTCTTGTGCTCGGACCCGTCGTCGCTGGAGTCGCCGTCGGAGGTCTTCTCGCCGTCACTCATGGTGGCGAGGAAGGCACGCCGACCGGCGTCGAAAACCTTCTCCATGTCCTCTCGGCGATAGCTGCCCTTCTTCTTCTTCCCGGCCTTGTTCTCCGGCTTGCCCTTGCGCCTGTAGTTGCGGTTCTTGCCGGGGAGGTTCTTGTCGTTCTTGGGGCAGTTCGCCATGAAGTGGTCTAGGTCACCACACTTGTAGCAGCTCTCGCGTGCGCCACCACGCCGGTGATTTTAGGGGTTGCTGTGAAACCGCGAGAACCGGGTGATGACGAGGGCGAGCTCGTCGTCTCCAACCGCCTCCAACTGCTCCTCTGTGATTGTAAGCAACGATGACAACAAAAACAAAGGAGGTGAAGGGTCAGCAGAGAAAGTCGATCCACCTATGCCAGAGACCAAAGCCATGGTATGTGAAGATGGGTTCTTCAGCTTGGCCTGAGTCAGGTGATCGATCACGGTGGACTTGAGCTTGCTGAACAGCTCATCCACGGTGAGGGTGTCATAAGATGTAGACTCTATGATGGTCGACACCTTCACCTCCCATACCCTCTGATCCAGGGCGTATACAACTTGAGAGCCCTCTCATGATCGTCATAGGGTAGTTAGCCCGATTGGCACGCATCTTGTTCACAATCGTTTGGAAACGAGCGAACATGGCGTCAATCGTTTCTCCCTCCAACTGAACAAAGTTCTCGTACTCTCGCTTGTAGGTCTCGAAGAGTCTGGTCTTGACCTGAGCGGTCCCCTCGTGTGATAGCTTTGAAGCTTCACCCAGATCTCTCGTGCCGTCTCAAGCTCAGAGACATGTTCGAACTCAGGAAGGGAGATGCTGACCAAAAGAGCGTTACAAGCCTTGGAGTTGGCCTCGTGCTGGTCCATCTGGATCTGACTCACACGAGCCGCAAGGACTACGTACTCAGCATTCTCACATCTCCCATACAGAAGATCCGATGCTGTTGAGAAGCACGCATCCGATCTTCCAATAGGATAGTTCGTTCCATCGAACCACGGAGCCTTGCCGTTCCCTCGTTCCATGTCGCCCTTAGGATCTGAAACCGATTAAGGTAGAGAAGATCCTTAACCCGCTCTGATACCAATTGAAGGACCGGATTAGCGACCAGAGGGGGGGTGAATGGGAGCCTGAAATTCAACTTGTGAATAGAATGGCCTTTGTCCCAGAGAGTCACCCCAAAAGTGAAGAATCGAAACGACCGAAGAGTTCGACCTAATGAGTAGGTGGCTACCCTAGGAGAGTCCTAGTGGTTAAGCGTAACCTCAGGAGAAGAGAGGAGGAAAACCCAAAACCAACTGCCAAACCCACGGAACAAAACTCCATAATCAGCAGTTTCACGGACTGTCCGGGTCAGTGGTCCCGGACTGTCCGCTGAACACCGGGCTGTCCGACACTGGGAGTCCGGACTGTCCGCCGGCAAAATCGCAGAAGAAACCAAACAGTGCTGCAAGTCTGCTGGACAGGTCTCGGACCATCCGCGGGATTGTACCGCGGACTGTCCGCCGTTCACTCGACAGTGAACAGTCAGGGGTCTGCGCCTGACTGATCCTGAAGAATCCCGATCCGCGGACTGTCCGCTGTCAGAGGCGCGGACTGTCCGCCACCACCCAGAAAGCACAAACTTGCTCGGGTTCAAACACAAATCCAAATCGATCTCAACAAATCAAGAGGGACTTCGATCAAACTCCTCCCAGGTGATCCTCTATGTATTGGGGTGGTAATCCTAAGAAATCATCGCACCAAACCAAGTCAATCAAGAAGAAATTCGTGGATCACCAAAAAGGGGGAAAGAACGGAGAACGAGAACGAACACGAAATCAACCCGATCTATGGATTTGTGAGTTAGGGGAGAAATCCTTCAGTAGAAAAAGGGGCTCACGACCAAGAACAAATTGATTCAAGTGGAATCGAAAATCATCTCACGGAGAGGGAGAACGAGGGAAATCTCCGGGAGATGAAAAACCAAAACGTGAAGAACACAACACACAAGACACGATTTGATTTCAGCCGAAATTCCCCACACGAGGAGACAACGAGAATACGGTCTCGTTTCCTCAAAAGATCCAAATACACAGAGGTATGATTCCCGTCTCTACGGATCGCTTGCAGTGAGGTATGATTAGAACCTAAGCGAGGGCTAGAGAGAGAGAGTGCTCAGGAACAAATGACTGCAAGGATGATTGGGAGAGAGGAGGGGTGCCTCTCTTATTTATAGCCTAAAACAATAATCCCCTTACTACCCCTAGATACACGAGCGAAGCGGCCAACCCTAGGGGTATCCCGATCCAACTCTGCTGATAGTTGATCTGACGGCCACGCGCCTCCTCATCCTTAGCTTCGCCTCGACGCAAGCCTCAGGATGCCGCCACGTGCCGCCCAGTCGACCGCCGCGCCTACCTCGTGGATAGCCTCGCCTCCACGCCAGCCTCTCCATGCCGCCACGCGTCGACCGTCCTTTTTGCGGACCTCCCCCCCCCGTTTTGAGGCCGAAACCGGACGGGAAACCTGGGCCTTCCCCAGTTTTGAGGCCGAAACGGGGAAACCTGTCCTCAGGCTGAGTTTTGTGGCCCAAACTCAGAAACCCGCGCGCCCAGGTTTTGAGGCCCAAATCTAAAAACCGTCCATGCCGAGTTTTGAGGCCCAAACTTGGAAACCGGCCACCCCGAGTTTTGAGGCCCAAACTCGTAAACCGTCGAGGGTAGCTTTTCGAGGCTCAGCTACCGAACCCGTGCCATAGGCGGGATGTGGTTCGCACACCCCGAGTTCCAGCACCGATGCCGGAGCATGTCCAGCCTCCATGCCGGGCACAGTGCATTCTCCATCCTTCTTGGCCTCCCGCCAGTGTCACGACGCCATCACCTTCCTCCCGACTCGGCCGATGCACCGCACATCCCCATGTGCTCTTGCTTGTCAACGCCACGTGCCAGCTACCACAGCTGGTCCTCAGGTCTCCTGGTCCGTCGGTCCAAGCTCCACGTCCGCCCTTCACCGTTCCAGGTCCGTCGGCACGGCACGTCCCTACTTGACCTTCACCTCACCTTCGACCACTGTCCGAGCTTCGCACCTGCACATCAACACAGCCAAGAGACATGTTGCCCGTTGATCGATCAATCATCACTCAGGAAGGGAACCACAAGGGCACATATCAACCTTGTGTTCTCAACCCCTCAGCATGTTCCCTTTTGTCAAGGGGGAGAAGCTGTTTGCAAGGGGAGTTGTGTGTTGCACAAAAGGGGAGAGTCTTGCATTTTGGGAGAGCTTTGAGCTAGGGGGAGTTTAGCTCTTTTATATGCTTCAATTGGTGTCCTTCATAGTGAGCTTTGTTGCACAACATTTGTGTATAGGCTTGCTTTTATGGGGAGTGGTTGAAGGACCAAGAATCTACCAGAAAGCGACCAGAGGCGGGGGTGAATGGGAGCCTAAAAATTTCTTTCGAAACTTCGACTTCTGTCCCACAAATCAACCCCAAAAGCATTGAGTGCAAACGTGATGCCCACGACCCTTGGAAGAGGGTGGATGATCTCTAGGATCACAGCGAGTCACCACCAAACGAGTGCGAGTCAAGAACCCAAAAACTCCGGCTCAAGTTCAACCCTAAAAAACCGACTCCCGAACGTAGATGGATGGCTACGTCCGGAAAATCTCCAAATACCGATGCTAATGAGTAGCAAAGATACCTAGAGAGGTTCCTTGGTTAACTCTAGGGCCAAACGAGAAGTCCGAAAACTAGGCTGAAAAATCGGGAGAGCAAGCACATTGAAAATCAGCACACAACCAAGTCCCGGACTATCCTGGGTCCAGTCGCGGACTGTCTGCCGAACGGCGGACTGTCCGGGAACCAGCGGCGGACTGTCTGCCGGTCAAAAGAGCAAAACAGCACCTCTGCTGAAACAGCTCTAGACTGTCCCGGACTGTCCACGAGTTGCAACGGCGGACTGTCCGCCGGTCAACCTGGACTCAAATCGGCCGAGACTCGCGGCCACTAATCTAGCCATGTCCCGATGCATGGACTGTCCGCGGGCACAGCGGCGGACTGTCCGCGAGTGCCCAGAGAGGGCGATTTCGGTCGCCCTTCACCCAAATCTTCCCAAATCCGATCCAAATCAAAATCCCACAATCTCAAACTTGGAGAAGATGATCACAAGATAGTTAGGAGACTATCCAAGAAATCATCCGCTCAAAACAACTCAATCAACGGGGGGAAATCAAAAAGAAGGTGTATGAACCGAAAAGCGCCACGAAACTTGAATCGACCCGATCTACTTGTTCGTGAGGGTAGAGATGAATTCCTTCGGTGGAAATGTTCTCCTCACATCAAAGAACAAGTTAGTTCAAGTGGATTCAAAAACGAGCAGCAGCGATGAGGGAGATCGAGTGACGGGAAAATCATGGAGAAACGAAGAACGCGATGAACAGGTTCAAAACGCGAATCAAGACCACGAATTGCCAGCCGAAATTTGTCCCCACGAGGAGACAACGGGAATCCGGTCCCGTTTTCGCAAAATCCAAATACACAGAGGTATTGTACACCGTCTCTGCAGATATCAGTAGCTACAGTAGGGAATGGGAGAGGGAACCCTAGAATGAAAATAGCAATGGCTGAGATGGTCTGGAGGGAGGGGTAGCCTCTCCTTATATAGCCTCATACAATTATTCCTCTTCTACCCTTATAGCTAATGAGCGAGCAGGCTAACCCTTAGGGTATTCCTGACCAACTCGAGGTGATGTTGATCCGACGGCCACGCCCGCACATCAGGTAGCTTCGCCTCGACGCGACCTCACCGGATGTCGCCATGTGCGCCACTGTGCCTCGTCCTTTTCAAGGACCTCCCCCCGGTTTTGAGGCCGAAACCGGGAAACCTGGGCCATCCCCCAGTTTTGAGGCCGAAACCGGGAAACCTGTCGTCCGTCGCCTGAGTTTTGTGGCCCAAACTCAGAAACCCGCCAGCGCCCAGGTTTTGAGGCCCAAACCTGGAAACCATCCTCAGCCCGAGTTTGTGGCCCAAACTCGGAAACCGGCCGCACCTAGGTTTTGAGGCCCAAACCTGGAAACCGTCCACTCGGTGGTTTTTCTATGGCTCAACCACCAAACCGACACCGTAGAGGGATGCACCGCCCGTGCACCCCCTCCACCGCAAGTCTTCACTTGTCGCTGTCCCAGGCTGTCAGCCACCACGACCGATCCTCAGGCCACCGGTCCGTCAGTCCAAGCCACACGTCTGCCCTTCACCGCTCCGGGTCCATCGGCACACGTCTCTCTACTTGACCTTCACCTTGCCTTTGATCACCGTATCCAAGCTTGACACTTGCACAACACAAGCCATAGAACATGCGCATCATCCCAGTTGACAATCACTCATCATCTCAAGATCCGGCATACACCCATGTATCCGCAATCTCCCTTGATGAGTGCATTGTCAACTACCAACACAAATCATTTGAAGATAGAAGAAGGAAGAAGAAGAAAGTAAGTGAACTCAACCAGTCGACTAAAGCGAAGCAAACCAGGAAAAGTCGAATGGAGTGAGCAAGACAACTTGGTTCCCAAAGACATGAGCAACGGCTCGACGCATACAAGCAAAGCAAAGCTAGCCCTCAAGAAGAGGTAGAACAGGCTCAACGCCGCTAGCGAGAAGGTCAGAGCAAGAAAGATAGAAAACATGCTAGTCCCTCCAGAAAGAGGCAAAGGCTCAACACAACTAGCAGAACCGCTCCAAACCAATTGAAAAACCACACAAGCTGAAATTGCTCCAAACCAATTGAAAAAACAGCTTCGAACCAATTGACCAACAAAACTTGTCAAATAAAACAAACACGCAAACTCCCCCTACAATAGTGCACACAACTAGGGACATGATTTGTCAAATTTCTCCCCCTTAGTTGAAAATGCACACAACAAGGCAAATGCATATGAGTTACAAATGCAGGTTAGTAGCTTCAGGTATATAGTCAATAGAAAGAATAGATGCTCTAAAAGGTGCTGATCCAATGATTAACAACAAGCTTAAATGCCAGCAGAGGCTCAAACTGATCACAGAATACAAAATATGAACATATGAGCAAAGTGAGCAGTTTTAAGCCATTCAGAAAGGTTTCACCATCAAAATAGCACCAAACATGTATAGACAGGAAGTTACACAAGTCTAAACATGTATACAAGGTGAACTACCCCTAGCAAAGTTCAATCAGCATGCAGTAGAATGAAACATAGACTTGTGCCTTCAAAATTTTATCGGAGTTGCAGCAGTGATTTCACAAGTTTGTAATTTCAGCATGTGATTGAGAGAGGTTGAAAACTTGACATTGCCTAACTTTTCAACCGAGCTAAGCCTATGCATAAGCAATCAGAAGCTTGAAGCAACGGTTTCGGTCTTACACTACACGGCTCAAGTTTAACTCAAAGTGCAATGAGAAACAGTCTCGATACCGTGATGTGCTGTCAAGTAATCCCATCTCGATCTTTTCAATTCACTTAGACTTGGTTCAAATTTTAACAGAATATGAACACCCAAGCAAGTGAAGGACTCAGAACTAGAGACATAGCAACCTAGCATATATGAAAAGCATAAGTGACTTCAACATATTCTACACATGCTAGTTGCCAATCTCAATGGTGAACATGTTTCAATTTTTATGTTGAATTATGCATATTCATAGTTCTGAAAAGTAGCTCAGCTCACAACATGTATCAGTGATCAAAAGAGCCTAAGCTACATGCATCATCATATATCATTAGAGCATACACTAATCAGAGCATAGATTCATTCTACAGATTATTGACATGAAGCTCGAAAAGATAAAGATGCAAAAATGATGAAATGCGAAAGCTAGAAATAAAAGAAGTCAGTCTATGGAACTGTGCTGTAAACAAGCAATGGAACTCGAGAAAAGCTCAGACCAAATCACGCAAAGTGGCCATCATCCACAACAACTGGGAATAGCAGCTAGCCGCAGCAACATATTCAGCCTCTGTGGTGATGAGCGACATTAGACTGCTTGCGAAAGACCAAGCACGAGAGAGAACCCAAAAACTGACAAGTCCTAGAGTGGACTTGCCGCTCAAAGTGCAGAGCAGAACAAAGCAACGACACCCAGAAGTCCACTTGCTCAAGTCGGCAACCAGCAAAATCAGCATCCGGAATCAATGGGAGAGGGTGGAAGAAGCAGAATACCAAATCCCATACTCAGGTGTGAAACATAAGTACCTCATAATGCGCTTGACCGCCTGACGGTGAGAAGTGCGCGGTGACACCTGAAAGCATGCGCAAAGACACACCGCGAACTGAATGTCCGGGCGTGTCCGTCAGGTACAGTAGCGACCCGATCATACTTCGGTACTCCTTCTGGTCCACAGCTTCTCCATCCTTGTTCGCATCTAGGGTCGTCGTGGTCGACATGGGTGTTGGAAGAGGCTTGGCCTCACCCATATCGAACTTCTTCAATATGTCCTTGATGTACTTGCCCTGGTGCACGAACGTCCCCTCTCGGGATTGCTTGATTTGCCACCCGAGGAAAAACGTCAACTCGCCCATCATGCTCATCTCAAATCCCTGCTCATAGTATCTGCAAACTTGGCAACCAAAGCATGAGAAGAACCACCGAAAATGATATCATCCACGTAAATCTGAACCAAGAGAGTGTCATTGCCTTGCTTGAGGAGAAAAAGCGTTTTATCTACACATCCCATTTTAAACCCTTAGCAAGCAAAAAGGTTTCAACCTATCATACCAGGCTCTAAGGGCTTGTTTCAAACCATACAAAGCTTTGTGAAGTTTAAAAACATGGTTTGGAAACTTGGGATTTTCAAAACCGGGGGGTTGTTTCACATACACCTCTTCTTTTATGTAGCCGTTTAGGAAGGCACTCTTGACGTCCATTTGAAAGTTTTGAAACCTTTGGATGCAGCAAAAGCCAAGAGGATCCTAATTGCCTCCAAACGAGCTACAGGAGCAAAAGTCTCCTCATAGTCTATTCCCTCCTTCTGACTATACCCCTGGGCTACAAGTCTGGCCTTGTTTCTCACAACATGGCCATCCTCTCCTTGTTTGTTTTTGAAAACCCATTTTGTCCTAATAGGGTGACACTTAGGAGGAAGATGAAGAAGAACCCAAACCCGATTTCTCTCAAAATTTTCAAGCTCCTCATGCATGGTATTAAACCAATCCGGATCAGATAAAGCGTGTCCAACATCTCGGGGTTCAAAATCAGCAACAAATGCAGAATGAGCAAAGTGAGAGATTTGTTGTGACCTAGACCGAGTGACGCGTTCGTGGATGTCGCCGATCATCTGTTGAGGAGGGTGTTGGCGCTGAGGATGTGTCGTGGTGCCTCCCTTGCTGAAGTAACCTCCCCCTCAACAGTAGCTGGTGCCTCCTCGTGTATAAGTGGTACAACCCGAGGTGGTGGATCACACGCCCCCCATGTAGTGGAAGAAGACGTGTCGGGGCCGCGGGCAGTCGTGGTCGAAGTCGACCCAATCGGCACAACAGGTGGAGGAAGTGCTGGATCATCAATCCCTTCAGCACCTTCTTCCTCATCATCAAAAAGAGGTTCGCCAACCTCGTGATCACCTGCACGCTCAAATCTAGAAGAAGGACAATGCATGGTCTCGTCGAAGGTGACATCGGATGTCTCCATGACTCGGTTAGTATCAAGGTTAAGTACACGATACAAGTATGATTACCATAACCCAAAAATACACCGTCAGAAGAACGAGACTCAAACTTGTCCAAGTTGCCTTTCTTGAGTATAAAACAGTGGCAACCAAAAACTCTAAAATAACTCACTTTGGGTTGCTTCCCAAATCGCAACTCATAAGAAGTTTCTTCAAGAAAGAAATGCGATTGAAATGTAGCATGCAGTGTTAATAGCCTCGGCCCAATACGCCTAGGAGTCCTTTGCTCATCGAGCGTCGTCCTGGCCAGCTCTACAAGGGTCCGATTTTTCCTCTCTACAACACTATTTTGCGGCGGTGTGTAGGGAGAAGAAAATTGATGCTCTAAACCCAAAGTGTTACAAAACTTCTCAAAATCCGAGTTCTTAAACTCGGAACCATTATCGCTACGAATAGCTCTCATCGAGTTCTTAGGGAACTCATTCTGAAGTCGCAAGATCAAATTGCGAGTAAAAGCAAAAGTCTCAGTTTTATCAGCTAAAAAGAAAACCCACGAATATCTCAAAAGTCATCAACAAAAACAAGCACATACCACTTCCCACCAACCGAGCTCACCCGAGCCGGACCGACAAGGTCCATGTGTAAAAGCTCTCCAGGACGCTTAGTCATAACCTGATTCACCGGATGGTGGGGAGCGACTATAATTTTCCCATGTCTACAAGAATGGCAAACAAGATCCTTCTCCATGCACAACTTGGGCAATCCTCGGATTAAGCCAAGTGAACTAAGCCTTGCAAGCAAGTCAAAGCTCAGGTGACCTAGTCTCCTATGCCACTTCCAAAGATCAGAGGAGGAAGGTCCAGCCAAAGGACAACGAGAAATTCCAAACGACTCCGAGAAATTCGCACGAAAGACTTTCCCAAAGGGCGAAATCAAACACACAAGATTGCCCTGAGGATCTAAAATACGACTGAGATTCGGCTTAAAACGAATCTCATAGTCATCATCAAAGAGTTGCGAAACAGAAAGAAGATTAAAATGCAAGTTAGAAACAAGAGCAACATCACGCAACACAAAGTGCTCATTAACTCGCACAGACCCACGAGACAACACTCTACCTTTGCTATTGTCGCCGAAGGTGATAAACTCCTTTCCGGCAACTGGACTAAGACTGGAGAACCACTTGGCGTTTCGGTCATATGCCTTGAGCACCCGGAATCCACCAACCAAATGTCCTCCAATCGTTTTACCTACATCAAAAAAAAGACATAGGGTGAGCATACGGTCCAACACTAGGGTGAGTAAAATGGGAAGTATACCAGTGTTGGGCCGGCTGCTCAAAAGAACGGTTAGTAGCAAAACCATTCCTAGCACGCCTACGGGGAAAGCGATCACCACGTATAGGAAAACGTGGTCCGCTGAGGGAAGAGCGTCCATTGCGATACTCAAAACGCGGTGGGGGGTAACGCTCAACAGCAAAGCCACCGCCACGGGGTCCAAAACCTACAAAAGCAGGCTCCCGCCGGGCACGACCTCCTTGCGGCCTAGGACCTTGAGGCATTGGACCCCTAGGCCTAGCAACTCTTCTTTGAACCTTCGGTGCATGTACATTATGGAAAGGATGGTACATGTCCGAGTTGTTCATCTCCTTTGCACGGCGCTCCTCTCTCTTGCGCCGAAAGCAAAACTCCCTCAAGTGTCCATCTCTCCCATAGTGCTCACAATGGCACCTCACCGCTCTCATAGGGGGTTGTTGGTACTCACGGTAGTGGGTGTGGATCACTTGGCTCCTTTGTGGCACAAGCTCCTCTTGGATTGGTGGCATAGTGTCTAGCTTGTTCCTGAGGTGGTTTGGTTTTGGAGCCCATGTCTGTTTCTTGGGTGGAGCTCTTGGAGGTTCCACAAACACTCCATCCTTAGTGTTAGGTTTGAGAGGCTCTTTGGGTGAAATCTTGGTTAGTTTGGGAGTAGTGGTGGAGTTGGGCTTGTCACTCGGCTTAAGACCACTAAACTCTCCAACCTTCCCGAAAGATGAAGCACACTCAACACCCAGAGAAAAACCAACACCGGGACCTCCAGCAGCACGTTTGAATTGGGCTATCATCATCCCAAGCTGCGGCTCACCACAAGACACCCATGACAAGATGGTCTGAAGGTATGTGTTTTCTTCCTCGGTTTGCATCTTGTCATGCTTCACGTTTGCAATCTCCATCTCCAAGCCCTCACACAACGCACATCTAGACACACAAGTGCTACCCGAGCTGGCCTTCTAAAGAGACAAAATCTTGGCATTCTTCTCTGCCAACTCGGATTGCAAGCCTGCACAAGACTTGCACGCACCCAGCAAACCTGGTCTAGCCTTTAGCTCATCCATCTCTCCAACCAACGCAACATACTTCCCCCTCAAGGAGAAGGTCAGTCATGTGCTTGGAGCACATCTCACACTCATCCTCCTCAGACACGACAATGGTGGACTTGACAGACTCAAGCTCTTTCCGCGTCCTCCCCTTCCTCCTAAACTCCTTTCTCTCTAGCGGCAAGCCTAAGCAGTTTATCTTGACTAAGGAGAGCAGCAGTAAGCTTGTCAACCTCAGTAGAGAGTTCGTCAGGAGTTTGGGATACCTGAGAGGTGTCATCATCGTCGTCGTCGTTCCGAGGGATCTCCTCCAGCTCGCCGTTGACCTCATCACCGAGGGCCATGGTGCAGAAGCCCTCGTTGTCAGCGACGAAATAGAGGCCGTTCAGCTTGTCCTCGATCTTCTTCTTCTTCTCGGACTCATCATCGCTTGATGCAGCGGAGTCATCATCCGAGTCGTCGATGTCGCTGAGCGTGGCGAAGAAGGCACGCTGCTCGGCCTGGGCCTTCTCCAATTACTTCTCCTTGATGTTCTCCTTGTTGAAGCCGCCCCTTCGCTTATGCTTGGCAGGGACGTACTTCTCCTTGCGCTTGCTAGAGTCGTACTTGTGGCCATGATCCGCCTAGCCGAAGACTTGCTTGTTCTTCTTTGGGCAATTGGAGATGAAGTGGTCCGAGCCTCCACACTCGTAGCAGCCACCTCGTCCTCCTCCGCGGCGACGGTTCATGCGGTTGTTGTGGAACCGCGAGAACCGGTTGGCAAGCAGGGCCAACTCGTCGTCCGCCATGAACTCTAGCTGCTCCTCTATGACAGAAAGAAGAGATGACAAAGCAAAGCCTCCAGAGGTGTTAGTAGAAGAGCCAGAAACCAAAGCCATCGACGGGCCAGAAGGATTTTCATAAGAAGACCTCGCCATGGCGTCAATCTCACTGGACTTGAGCTTACTAAAGTGCTCGTCACACGTGAAAGTCTCATAGTTAGGCGATTCGATGATCGCCTGAACCTTGGAGTCCCACACCGACTGATCGAGAGTGTGTAAAAGCTTGAGAGCCCTCTCATGATCGTCGAAAGGCAACAGCTCCTTGTTAGCCCTCATCCTGTTGACAATCACCTAAAAGCGAGCGAATAAACTCTCTATGCTCTCGCCAGGCATGTGTCGAAAGTTCTCATACTCTCGCTTGTGCGACTCATAGAGACGGGTTTTGACTTGAGTGGTTCCCTCATGAAAACGCATGAGGGTAGCCCAAATCTCCCGAGCTGTAGCGAGGTGAGAAACACGATCAAACTCAGACATGCTCAAACATGAGAAAAGAGCATTACAGGCTCGGCTATTGGCTTCGTGCTCATTAATCTGATGCTGAGTCACACGAGTAGCCAAGACCACGTAATCTGTAGAGTTGCAAATATCCCAAATCAAAGCACCCATACTCTGGAGATAGGTCGACATGCGTATCTTCTAATACGCATAGCTCGTCCCATCGAAAAATGGCGGTTTGCCCATGCCGCGATCCATGTCGCCTTCTGTGGATCGGGAAACGGCTAAGGTGGAATATCCTTAACCCGCTCTGATACCAATGGAAGGACCAAGAATTCTACCAGAAAGCGACCAGAGGGGGGGTGAATGGGAGCCTAAAAATTTCTTTCGAAACTTCGACTTCTGTCCCACAAATCGACCCCCAAAAGCTTTCAGTTCAAACGTGATGCCCACGACCCTTGGAAGAGGGTGGATGATCCCTAGGATCACAGCGAGGCACCACCAAATGAGTGCGAGTCAAGAACCCAAAAACTCTAGCTCAAGTTCAACCCCAAAAACCGACTCCCGAACGTAGATGGACGACTACGTCGGAAAATCTCCAAATACCGATGCTAATGAGTAGCAAAGATACCTAGAGAGGTTCCTTGGTTAACTCTAGGGCCAGACGAGAAGTCCGAAAACCAAGCTGAAAAACCGGGAGAGCAAGCACACTGAAAATCAGCACACAGCCAAGTCCCGGACTGTCCGGGGTCCAGTCCGCGGACTGTCTACCCAACGGCGGACTGTCCGCCGTTCAAAAGAGCAAAACAACACCTCTGCTGAACACAGCTCTGGACAGTCCCGGACTGTCCGCGGGTTGCAACGACGGACTGTCCACCGGTCAACCTGGACTCAAAACGGCCGAGACTCGCGGCCACTGATCTGGCCAAGTCCCGATGCACGGACTGTCCGCGGGCATAGCGGCGGACTGTCCGCGAGTGCCCAGAGAGGGCGATTTCGGTCGCCCATCACCCAAATCTTCCCAAATCCGATCCAAATCAAAATCCCACAATCTCAAACTTGGAGAAGATGATCACAAGATAGTTAGGAGACTATCCCCAAAGAAATCATCCGCTCAAAACAACTCAATCAAGGGGAAATCAAAAAGGAAGGTGTATGAACCGAAAAAGCGCCACGAAACTTGAATCGACCCGATCTACTTGTTCATGAGGGTAGAGATGATTTCCTTCGGTGGAAATGTCCGCGTCACATCAAAGAACAAGTTAGTTCAAGTGGATTCGAAAAAGACGCAGCGAGGAGGGAGATCGAGTGACAGGAAAATCGTGGAGAAACAAAGAATGCGAAGAACAAGTTCAAAACGCGAATCAAGACCACGAATTGCCAGCCGAAATTCGTCCCCACGAGGAGACAACGGGAATCCGGTCCCGTTTCCGCAAAATTCGAATACAAAGAGGTATTGTTCACCGTCTTTGCGGATCTCAGTAGCTACAGCAGGGAATGGGAGAGAGGAAACCCTAGAATAAAAATAGCAATGGCTGAGATGGTCTGGAGGGAGGGGTAGCCTCTCCTTATATAGCCTAATACAATTATTACCCTTCTACTCTTACAGCTAATGAGTGAGCAGGCTAACCCTAAGGGTATTTCTGACAAACTCGAGGTTGATGTTGATCCGACGGCCACACCCGCACATCAGGTAGCTTCGCCTCGACGCGACCTCACTGGATGCCGCATGCCGCCACTGCGCCGCTCGTCCTTTCACGGACCTCCCCCGGTTTTGAGGACGAAACGGGGAAATCTGGGCCATCCCCCGGTTTTGAGGCCAAAACCAGGAAACCTATCGTCCGTCACCTGAGTTTTGTGGCCCAAACTCAGAAACCCGCTAGCGCCCAGGTTTTGAGGCCCAAACCTGGAAATCGTCCTCAACCCGAGTTTTGTAGCCCAAACTTGGAAACCGGTCGCACCCAGGTTTTGAGGCCCAAACCTGGAAACCATACACTCGGTGGTTTTTCTGTGGCTCAACAACCAAACCGACGCCGTAGAGGGATGCACTGCCCGTGCACCCCGTCCACCCGCAAGTCTTCACTTGTCGCTGTCCCAGGCTGTCAGCCACCACGGCCGATCCTCAGGCCACCGGTCCGTCAGTCCAAGCCACACGTCTGCCCTTCACCGCTCCGGGTCCATCGGCACAACACGTCTCTACTTGACCTTCACCTTGCCTTTGATCACCGTATCCGAGCTCGACACCTGCACAACATAATCCAAAGAACATGCGCATCATCCCAGTTGACAATCACTCATCATCTCAAGATCCGGCATACACCCATGTATCCGCAGTTGTTTGTTTTGCAGCTTCTCCGTGTGCTCCGAGTGTTTGTGCTCCATTTGATTTTGAGCTTCTCTTTATGTTTTCTCATTCAGTATCGAGCCTGCTAGTCGTGTTGAGCCGTCTTGCCTCTGTCTTGAGGGGCTAGCAGTTTTTGCTTGGTATTTTTGATTGATATGGAGTCTTTTGAGCTAGTGGTGTTGAGCCTTTTCTGCCTCTTCTTGGGGGCTAGCTCATTTTTGACTTGGTTGTGTTGAGTCGTTGCCCATGTCTTTGGGAACCAAGTCTTTCGCTCTCTTGAACTTTGCTTGGTTGCGTTGAGCCATTGCCCATGTCTTTGGGGACCAAGTTTTCGGTTTTGGTATCTCAACCAATCTCTTGTGCCTAGTTTTTGTTAATTCAATCATCAAGGGGGAGAAATTTCGAAACTCAAGTGGATAAGAACCTTCCAAGTGGATAAGAACCTTGGTTTCTTTTGTGATGATTGTTAGACAATTTATTTGAGACTGGTTTTTGAGTGCCTTTTTGGGATTCATGAAACTCTTGTTTTATCTTGAATCTTCGGTTGTGTGGAGGCTTTGCCCGTTTCTTTCGGGACCGAGAGCTTTTATTTGGAGTTTTCATAATCCTTCCTCATATCAAGTGGCCTTGTGTTTGCTTTTGCTTGCCTTTTGGGCACTTGAATGAGGCTTGCCTTCAAACCCTTCCTTTGTGGTTTTATTTTTAGTCAATGCATTCATCAAGGGGGAGATTGAGAACATATATGATGAATGATTGACATTTGTGAGGAAGGTTTGAGGCTTTTCCCGGTTTAGTCATTATCTCGCTATGCGCTTAATGTTTATGACTAACTGGTGGCGTTGAGTTGTGGTGTGTTACCGTGTTGGTGTGTGTGTGTGCAACATGTGTCTCTTGGCTATGTTGATGTGCACGTGTGGAGCTCGGAGACAGTGGTCAATGGCGAGGTGAAGGTCAAGTAGAGACGTGCCGTGCCGACGGACTGGGAGCGGTGAAGGATTGGCGTGCCGTGCGGCGGACGGCATGCCATGGACCCAGATCGGTGTGAAGGGCAGACGTGAGGCTTGGACCGATGGACGGAGAGGCCGCCAGACCCGCTGTGGTAGCTGGCACGTGGCATCGACGAGCAGGAGAACATGGGGATGTGCGATGCATAGGCTGAGTCAGAGAGGAAGACGATGGCATCGTGGCACTGGCGGGAGGTCGGACCGGGCGTCGTTGCGGCGCAAGTGCCATCGGCGAGTCAAGAAGGAAGGCGAAGCGTTGTCCGGAGGAGTGGAGCTGGACATGCACGGCATCGGTGCTGGGTGTCGGGGTGTGAGAACCACATCCCGTCTAAGGCGCGGTTCGGTATAGTGAGCCTCAAAACAAAAACGCCTACCTCGAACGGTTTTCTGAGTTGAAGCCTTAAAAAAAACTCGGGGTGGCCGATTCCGAATTTGGGCCTCAAAACTCGGATGGACGGTTCCCGGTTGGGCTCAAACCTGTGCTCGGGGTTCGAGGTTGGGCCTCAAAACTCAGGGGACGGTGCTAGGTTGGGCCCAAACCTAGGCTTGGCGGGTTGGTTTACCGGTTTGGGCCTTCAAAACGAGTGGAGTTTTGTGGCGGAACCGACCTGGCGATAAGAGCTCAAGTATTATCTTAGCCAAATCCGTCTGACTTCGACTCATACTTGAACCCATATAACCCCGGTAGTCCGGAAATCACGAAGGATTTCTAACACCATAACATACAGGATCGCATCGTTCAAGGTTACATTCGTAAAGATACATCACAGCGAAACGAAATCGAATTTAAAACATCAGAGTGCGGAATTTAAAACAGAGTTATTACAATATGAGTTTAAAAGTGCGGAAGCTTGAATAAGTTTAAAACACGACCACAACAAACGTGGTCCAAATAAAACATTGTTTGATAAACCCACTCAACACAAGTCATTCCTCCTTTTTAAGATAGTGTGCCACCAGTAGTCTCAGTCTGGCAAAAGAAGGAGGAAAGCTTCTTGACGACCCTGCCCTGGGCCTACTCCTCATCACCTTCCACTGGGTAGAGGCAGTGCTTACAATAGCCAAAGTAGACCTGGCCATCTGCAACAAACGGGATAAACCCTGAGTACGGGAATGTACTCAGCTAGACTTACCCGTCTAACTGAAAATAAAAGACTCCAAGGGTATGCAAGGCTTTTGAGGTGGAGCTGGGATCTTTTAGTTGCGAAAGGCTCAAATTCAGATAAGGGAATAATTAATGATTATGGTGAGCTGTTATTTTTTAAACCTACTCCTTAGTTCTAGGTTATTACCTGTACTAGAGCACTCACTTGAATCTAACAAACAATAATATAACCATATCCAGTTGACTTATCCACATTTTAGTTGAACCTTTAAACATCACATGGAGTTGTATCGTGGTGAAGCTCGTCATAGTTTCCCACTAACCGGGGGAGACGGCGACTCGAATCGAATTCCAAACCAGCTGGTGAAAGACCTTTAATACCAGCCCACACTTTCCCGTCGGGTCCATGCATTGGGCAACCGCTCGACGCTTGTTCGTGGTGGTAATCGTCGCGGCTCAAGCACGGACCGCCCAATCAGAGTCTGGCGATGGCCTCACGCGGCAGATCGCAACTTCCGTACTAGAGGGCACGACACGGGTTGAGACCGGCCCGAACAGCTTCTAACCGGCTTTGGGGTCGATGATTACGGCACCGACATATCCCTAAGTAAAAGGGCGCGTTCAAAAATGAACGAGGGCCAACATCGATACAAACCTACACGATCCAACGGACGGACTGCCCCAAGTTTCCAAACTTGTGCCTTGCCTTCCAGTTGACCGTATTTCATTACTACTCAGGTTCTTTTCCACGATAGCAAATATAGCCAACCGTGATCCGGTCAATACCCATCGGGGTATTACGGAAACATCCTTAACTACTACTTTTATTAAGCAGGCTAAGCAATTCTACATTATAAAGCAGTAGCAGGATAACAAGGCAGGTAATAATCAATAATCAAGGAATGGTAATGCAACAAATAGGATTCAATCAACTCCTATACCTAATGCATCACAATATAAAGGACTCAAGTAAATTAATTTAAAAACTGGGAGACTTAGAATGCTCCGGGGCTTGCCTTGAGTGAAAACCGAGGCCTCGTGGGAGGGGCACTCGGGCAGGTTAGTGTCGGCCGCGGGGTCTGCTTCCTCCGACTGCTGGAGCTCCTGGATCTCCGGCTCGACGCTTGGCTCCTGCTCTTGGTGGGGCTCCGGGAGTGTCGATCCTATTGCATGCGATGAATTTATAATTCAATAAATGCGGTGCAAGATGAAGTGGCATGAAAAGAATAACTCTTGCAAACCAACAAAGCCAACTTGTTGAACCACTTTTAACCTTGGGGCAATATCTCATTTATTTCATAAAACAAAATCTGAGTATTCAACTCTTTCTTATTTAAATACATCAAAGGAAACTCAGATTTGAACTGCAAGTGTATTTTTCTGGGCTCAGAAAAATCCACAAAAATTCCAGAAGGTAAATCACGCTTGCTGGACTCTACTGAACAAGTTTCAGCCAAAGATAAAATACAGAGCTGCAGAAACAAAAATGACAAGCAAACTGCCTAAGAAAAAAAAAGGTACTTTGAACTACAACCCTACTGTAAAAGAGTGCATAGCTCTATTTCCTATTTTTCCCAGATTCTACTTCACATTTCATATTTATTCAGAAAATTCCATGACCAGAACCATCATATATTTTCTTACATGAATTTCTAAAGATCTATACAAAAAAAACACAGTTGTAAAGCAACTACAAATTTTTCCATAAAACAGATCAAGTTTATATTTTTCTCAGACTCTTCATGACACACCAAGACTGTACAAATTTTCCCATATTTTATTTCAACATATAAAACACCTTAACACTTATTCTAAGAAATCAGCAAAAAGAGACTTTTAACTATAACCGTAACTTTTTTCACATAAACAGTGCATCATATATTTTTCACAGGTGCCAAACAGTATAATAAACTTACACAAAATTTTCCAGGAATTATCTCAACCAGAAAACACTTATAATCATTTATTTAAACAAAAGCATATAAACTGAAATAAATGAAAACAGTAAAATAAACTGCTATCAAAAATACATTCATATTTTCCCATGATAGATCTATTCATAAGAAAGCTAATAAAACTGGAAGCACTTCATTTGGATTTATAAAACAGGCTACACAAAATAACAAGCATCTCTGGAAATTAAACCGAAAAAGAAAAACATTTAACTTCTCCGGCTGGCTTGCGAGAACTCGGTCTATGGATCGGTAAGGGACTGACGCGCGGGACCCGTGGGTCAGCAGAACCTATTCGGGCTCGGGCGCACGGCGGAAAGCGAATCGGCGAGGCCTGGCTCGAACGAGACCGCACCCGAGGTTTTGCTCGAGGCCGAGCTCGAGGCCGAGGCCTGGCTCGAGGGCTCGGGCGAGACGGAAAAAAGCACGCGCTCGTCCGAGGCCTGGTTCGAGGCTGAGGCCTGGCTCGAGGGCTCGGGCGAGACGGAAGAACGCACGCTCGTCCGAGGCCTGGTTCGAGGCTGAGGCGGCTGGCTCGAGGGCTCGGGCGACGGAAGAACGCACGCTCGTCCGAGGCCTGGTCGAGGCTGAGGCCTGGCTCGAGGGCTCGGGCGAGACGGAAGAACGCACGCTCGTCCGAGGCCTGGTCGAGGCTGAGGCCTGGCTCGAGGGCTCGGACGAGACGGAAACAGGGGAGGGAATTGGTCCGGCGATTTTCTCGCCGTCGGTGAGGTCGCCGGCGCGGAGGCTGGGCCCGGCGGACTCGTCTCAACGAGGCGCATCCAGCGGTACCAGGGGTTTGGCCAGCGCACGGCCGTAGCGTGCCGGCGGCGAGCGGCAGCGCACGGCGGCGGCTGCATCGCGCGGCTACGCCGTTTCCGGCGGTCGCCGGCTAAACTGGCGGGCGTGTGAGACTCAGTGAACCTAGAGGGGAGTCCTAGGGGTGATGGTTTGGCCGGAGGTGCGCTGGTGCGTGCTGGCCACGTGTGAGGTCCGCGATGGCGGCAATGGCGCTCGGCCGAGGTGAACAGAGAGATAGGGAACGATAGCGTTAGGGCTAGTTGGTGTTCTCACCTTGCCTTGGCTTGGCGAAGCTGGAGGAGGAAGAAGGGAGGCGGTGGAGCTCGGGTCGGGGACGAACGGCTCCGGGCTCCGAGCGGCGCTGAAAGCTTCCGCGGCGGGGCTCTTCGGACTTCGGCGTCGTGGAGCTCGGCGGATGGCGCGGGGGTGCGCACCGTGTGTCCGAGACGAAGGCGGGGCAGTGGCCGGGGTTAATCGGCCGGTGATGGAGGTGGTGACTGGAATTTGGGAAGGGCCTTGCGGCGGTGGTTGCAGCGAGCGGAGAGTGCTCAGTTTGCTTCGTGCGCGGGTGAGAGTGGGGAGTGAGAGCGAGAGTGAGTGCGCGAGTGAGTGAGTGAAGGAGCGGAGGGTGGAGTGCTCGGGCTTTTTGGTCGGCTCGGCCGGCCGGTGGTCGCGCGGGGGCCACGGCGGCGCGGTCGCGAGGCGGCGGCAGGCGGCTCGGCAGACGAGGATGCGCGGAAGTGGCCGGCGAAGATCGCTGGCGTGCTCTGGTGGGAGAAGATCGGAGAGGGAGTGGTCGGCGTGGATTTGGCGCAGAGAAGGGGCGCCACGCGGCAAGCCCGGCCGGCGTACGCGCGCGCCCGTGTCAGGTGGCCGGCGCGCGTGCGCGGCGGGCGCGCGCGCGGGCGAGGCGGCGAGCGCTGGGCCGAGGCGGGGAAGCGGGCCGAAAGGCCGGATGGGCCGAAAGGGTTGGCGCCGGGAAAGAAAAACATTCTTTTTCTTTTTCCAGAATTTCCAAAGTTTGACTTCTCAAAACAGTTTTGAAAAACTTCAAACCAGGCTTTGACCCAAATATAAAAGTTGCTCAAAATATTTTTCTCTACAACTTTTATATAGAACACTTTTTCTGAAAACCATTTATAAATCCTCCTCAAGAATAAAGCCAAAATCAAGCATCAAGTCAAATAGAAATCCAATTTCAAATAAACAACAAAAGATCAAAGGCATACTTTTACACATGAAATGATGCAATGCATTGCTTATCTTTCTTAGTGGCTAATTGCAGTGCCTATGCAGTGCTTGACACCAGGGTGTCACAGCCCTTCCCCCCTTAAAGAAATCTCGTCCCGAGATTTAAGTTACGTACCAATCTTTATAAAAAGCGGGGTAGTTTACGCTTAGGTAACTCCTCGGTTTCCCATGTAGCATCGTTGGGTCCGTGATTACTCCAAGAATCTTGTAAGTCTTCACTGTTCGGTTACGAGTCTCTCGAGTCTTGGTATCCAAAATTTCCTTAGGTTGTTCGTAGTACTCCAGATCTGATCTGATCGTGACATCCGGGACTCGAACTTCCTCTTGTTCGGGAACTCGAAGGCATTTCTTCAGCTGTGATACGTGGAACACTGGAAAACTGCACTCATCACTGGGGGTAACTGCACTTCATATGCCACTTTTCCCTTCTTTGCTATGATCTGGTAAGGTCCCATATCGAGGTGCTAGCTTCTTTTTAATTCCAAAGCGTTGGACCTTTCTCATAGGTGAAACCTTGAGATACACATAGTCTCCAACTTGAAATTCCAAAGGTCTCCTTCGGGTGTCAGCATAACTCTTTTGTCGAGACTGTGCTACCTTGATATGTTGCTGTACTGTTTGCACAATTTCCTCGGCATCTTTTACATAATCGGACCCATAGAATCCTCGATCTCCAGACTCAACCCATTTACTGGGGTTCTGCATCTTCGTCCATATAGAACCTCAAAAGGTGCCATTTTTATACTTTCTTGATAACTGTTATTATATGAAACTCAGCAAGGGGTAACCATTTCTCCCATGACTCTCCTGAAGACAAGACACAAGCTCTCAGGATATCTTCTAGAATCTGATTTACTCTCTCCGTTTGCCCTGCGGTTTGGGGGTGGTAGGCGGAACTTCTTACCAACTTGGTTCCTAATTCCTTGTGCAACTGTTCCCAAAAACGTGCTATGAACTGGGGTCCTCTATCAGAGACAATCCTTTTGGAATCCCATGCAATCTCAAGATATTCTGTATGTACAGGTCTGCATACTGATGCGGTCGGTGGGTAGTTTGACTGGTATGAAGTGAGCCACTTTAGAAACCGATCCACAATAACCAAATCGAATCATTCCCTTTTTGAGTAGTGGGAAGACCTGTGATAAAGTCCATACTGATCTCTTCCCATTTCCACTCTGGAATCGATAACGGTTGTAATAGTCCGGCGGGTTTCAGATGTATTGCCTTTACTCTGCAACAAGTATCGCATCTGGCGACATAGGCTGCAACTTCTTTCTTCATCTTCGACCACCAATATCTGGTTTTCAAACCCTGATACATCTTACTACTTCCTGGGTGGATAGACAACTTTGAATTGTGAGCTTCACCCAGAATTCTTCCTTTCAGCTCTGCATCCTTAGGAACGACTAACCTCTGGTTATACCACAAGATTCCTTGCTCGTCCGTTCTGAAGTTCAACGAACTACTGGTTTCTAACCTCTTCTTAATCTGACAATCTCTGCATCATTTTTCTGTCCCTCTATGATGTCGCTTTCCAAGGTGCACTGAAGAGTGATATTGTTCAGCATAACGGGTGCATAAGGTTAAATCTATCCTCCAAAAGTGGTTGTAGGGAGTTGCAATGAGTCTTGCGACTCAAGGCATCGGCTACAAACGTTCGCTTTTCCGGGGTGGTAATGCACTTCAAGGTTGTAATCCTTATTAATTCTAACCATCTTCTCTGCCTCATGTTCAACTCTCCGGCTGGGTGAAGATATACTTCAGACTTTTATGATCCGTGTACACATGACATAGATTTCCCATAAGGTAATGTCTCCAAATCTTGAGTGCATGCACGACGGCTGCTAATTCCAAATCATGAGTGGGGTAATTCTCTTCGTGTGGTCTCAACTGACGAGAAGCATAGGCGATAACTCTTCCATTTTGCATGAGTACACATCCGAGTCCAATCTTGGAGGCATCACAAAACACATCAAAAGGTTCCTCCAAGTTTGGCTGAGCCAAAACTGGTGCGGAAGTCAACAACGTTCGCAGAGTGCGGAAAGCTGTTTCACACTCTGGAGTCCATTCGAACTTCTTGTTCTTCTCTGTGTCAAACGGGTCATAGGCTTGGCTATTCTTGAAAAATCCGGAATAAACCGACGGTAATATCCGGCCAGACCCAAAAAGCTGCGAACCTCAAAACACTCGTGGGTGCTTGCCAATCCATAACCTCTTGTACTTTAGAAGGGTCTACAGAGATTCCTTCCTCTGAAAGGACGTGACCAAGGAAAGGTACCTTCTTCAACCAAAACTCACACTTACTGAACTTAGCATACAACTTATGCTCTCTAAGTCGGGTCAGAACAACTTGTAGATGCTCAGCATGATCCTTCTCATTCTCAGAGTATACCAAATATCATCGATGAACACTACGACAAACTTGTCCAACTCTGGCATGAAGACGGAATTCATCAGGTACATGAAATGTGCCGGTGCATTAGTCAACCCAAAAGACATAACCAGATACTCGTACAGTCCATATCTAGTAGAGAAAGCTGTTTTTGGTATGTCCTCACGTCTGATCTTGATCTGATGGTAACCTGACCTCAGGTCGATTTTGGAGAACACTTTTGCTTTAGACAACTGATCAAACAAGACGTCAATCCGGGGTAAGGGGTACTTATTCTTTATGGTTACTGCATTAAGCGGCCTATAATCCACACACATCCTCAGAGTCTTATCTTTCTTTTTCACAAAGATAGCGGGACATCCCCAAGGCGACGAACTAGGGCGTATCAAACCTTTATCCAAAAGCTCTTGCAATTGAATCTTAAGCTCTGCTAACTCTTTGGCGTGCATTCTATACGGTCTTCGGGATATAGGTGCTGTTCCCGGAATTAACTCTATGGCAAACTCCACATCTCTATCAGGCGGTAAACCAGGCAACTCATCAGGAAAGACATCCGGAAACTCACATACTACTGGGATCTCAGCTATCTGTTTTGCCGTGATATTGAACACTCCAATCTCATGGGGGTTTCGGGGTAACTTGAACCGAAAAGAAGATCCATTCCTAGGACTAACCATGGACACTATTCTCTCTGCGGTGTCTAGATTAACCTTCCATAGTTTCATCCATCCCATTCCCAAGATTATGTCCAAACCTAGACCAGGAATGACTATGGGGTCCACTATGGCCTTTTTATCCCCAAAGATCATTTCCACTCCTTTAGCCATTTTTCGCGCGCGAGAGAACGGCTCCGGCGGAACTTATCTGATATCCCCGGTCTAACTCTATCAACTCAAGATTACTTCTCAAAACAAAATTCTCACTTATGAAAGAATGTGATGCTCCAGAATCAAACAACACAACTGCGGGCATTGATTAACAAGAAACGTACCAGCGGTGACAGGCTCTCCTTCTGGCACTTCTTCCACAGTGGTGTGGTGCACATGACCGGTACGAGGCTGGGGCTGAGTGTACTGCTTCTTCGGTCGAGGGCACTGACGTGACAGGTGTCCGGTTTGACCACAGTTGTAGCATGGGCCAATTACGTACGGAGTCCTGGGACCTGCTGCATTTCCTGCTTTGCTCTTGTTTTGCATCATGGGGGCAGTGTACGGCTTCTGGAAGCTGGGACGGGGACGGTTGGTGGTGATCTTCCTCTGTGGGGGTCGGTACCTTGCTCCAGTGACAGGCGGGCGGTACGGGGCGCGTGCTCCGAAAGTGGTCCTCTGCTGGGACGAACCTCCTTCATTCGCACGGCGGCGTATCTCTGCTGCTAGCCGGCTGTCATTGGCCTCTTGATTCAGACAGTCACTGACGAAGTCACTGAAGGTGGTGCGGTGACTGTTACCCATCTTGGATAGCATTGTGGCATTCATGCCACGCTTGAAACTGGCAATCTTCTTGGCCTCAGTATTTACAAAATCTGGGGCATAGCGAGCCAGATTGTTGAAGCTGTGGAGGTACTCTGATACGGACCTGGTCCCCTGGGACAACCTCATGAACTCGGCAATCTTCATTTCCATCAGACCACTAGGGATGTAGTGGTTGCGCATAGCAGTAGAGAATTGATCCCAAGTAACACGTGTGCATTAGCTGGCAGAGATGCACGGTACTGGGTCCACCACAAACCTGCGGGTCCTTCCAACATGTGAGCGGCATACTCCGCTTTAAGCTCTTCCGTCAGACGAAGCAGACGGAACTTCTGT